>JASDDO010000019.1:31443207-32124867 GCA_030015575.1 Agapanthus africanus
CCTCCTCTTTATTGGTCGTAGGAGGAATAAAGAATCGGAATATAATAATGATAAATTCAGCGTCACTTTATTCTTCGTCTTCGTCTTCGCCGTCGACATCGAATGCCTGTGATCTCTGCAGCTTTGATTGACTCCATCGACGATGGAGATCGTGGATATGGCGGGCGATGTGGTGGAAATTACGGAAGTGGACACCGTTGGTTGATGGGGATGCGTATATCTGGACCGTTGACTTTGAGTGGATTAGATGGGAGACCGACGTGGCAGGTGGGGGCCTGGGAATGGAGCTGACATAGCCGGCAAGGTATTTGACTAGAGCTGTTTGACCAGATAATGACGTTTTCCAAGGGCATGTTTGATAAATGGAAAGTAAAACACTAGGCTGAGAAATTTTCACTGTCCTACATTATCAGTTTGGATGTCGAAAACAACTGGAAGAAAATGAGCATGACTATCTTGCCATATAAGCTTTTAGGCTCTGATGATGCTCGATATCGGTGATCTCTCAGATCGTGACACGTGGCAGATGACGGGTCTCATAGCTTGCAAGAAAGGACCAAGAACGGTACCTCAGAAGGATACCCGGGTCTGCGACCCATGGACGTAGCCGACCTTCTGCGACCGTCCAAACCACTCATGTGCCCGTCTTACAAACAACCGTTGACTCACCTCTGAGCCCCCTGCACAATTGGCCTCCTCGGCCCTCTCAGCTCGTCTTCAGGCTATCGCAGAACCAAGATACCTCGGCCTCCCGCTCATCCCGAGCCTTTCGTCGAGCTCATCTTCCTCGGTCTCATCGACCGACCGACGGCACCAATCGCAGGTGCAACCGCCTCACCCCCGCGAATCTCGCCATGTGCGAGATATCCGCCGGCCACGTCTCGCGTTCCACGCCATCACGATCCCCCATTAACGACCCTGTCTCGTCATTAATGCGGGATCCCGCCTATCACGCGGACGTGACGCCGGGAGCGTAACGGCCGGCATGATTCTCGCGCCTGCCTTCCTGTTGCCACCACTATATAAACCCCTCTTTCAGACGGTTCAAGTAAGTCATTCATTCATCACTAGGCCGTTACTCTGCTCAAATATTCAGTCTAACTTGATCGTTGGAGGGTCCTCGGTGGTACAACCGCCCCGGGACTTCCTTACAGGTAGCTCGGCCTCAACCACCCCAAACCCATTGAGATCCACACGCTTCAGGAGACAACCTCCAACTCAATCTCAGCCGTCCATCGTCGCTTGCAGTAGATTTACGGAAGGTAACATCTTGACGAGATCCGACATCCATCAGCTGGCGCCGTCTATGGGAACACGATTGATTCCACTGAACAGAGTTCACCTTCCGATCTCAACTCAATGGCGAGCGATCACCACGACGATCCAAGCACTAGCCGTCGCCTCCCCCACAACAGAGGCGCGGACAAATCTCCTCCCCCGAACGCCATCAATGCCCTAGCCGCCTGGATAGATCGACTCGCGTCCGTCGTGGATGCGCTCGTCCGTGTCCAAACAGCAGGGCAAGCTCCCCAGGTCGCCACTCCCCCACCTCGGGACCAGGACCGATACAGAGCGAGAGAAGACTCTGCTCGCGTCGGCACGGCCGACTACCACCGTGCTGCCTCCCACGGCCGCAGATCTCCCGGGCCAACATATTCTATGACCCGCTGGGCACCCCACAGTTCAACACCGAGGTCCGTCGCCAGAGCGCCTCGCCCCGAGCCCCTTCGCAGCCCTGTCCTTCCCGAGGAGCTGTCTGTCAGCTCGCCTGCACCCAGGCATAACCGACACCCCCTCCCTCGACGGGGTCGCGCAGACGGGACTCGTCACGGCAGCTCGAAGACTATCTCGCCAGGGGACCTAAGGAACCTCGTCGAAAGGAACCGGGGCCGCGGCCAGACATAGGTCTCCAACAGAAAAGGCCAAAGATCAGAATGTGCCGAATCGTCGGGATACCACGACCGACTCGACGCCCTCGAGAAGAAAATCGAAGGTATGCATCAGGAGGATCATCATGCGAGCGACGGGGCTAAGTACGCCGCCGACTCACTCACAAAACCCTTCACCGAGGAGTTGATCGCCGTCCATGTCTCCTCCCGGAACAAGCCCCCGAATGTCACTCTTCGACGGTATGTCTGACCCGAAGGACCATTTGGACGCATTCACCGCAGAAATGAGCTTCCAAGGAAACTCTGACGCCGCCCAATGCCGAGCCTTCCCGGCCACTCTCATCCGCTCCGGACGAGACTGGTTCCGAGGACTCGCGCCACGCTCGATCTCAACCTTCGACGAGCTGGCCACCCAATTCCTCGGCCACTTCGTCGGGAACAGACGGCAGAAATGGACGGTCGACCATCTCTTCACAATCAAGAGCCGGGACAAAAAAAACATTCAAAGGGTACGTCACCCGCATCTATAATGCCCTTCTTGAGGTCCCAGAACATCGGGACGAAACGGTCATTACAGCACTTAGGTCTGGTCTTAGGCACAAGGAGTGGTTACATTCCTTTGCATTAGCGCAACCTAAGACCATGGCTGAGGTAAAAGCCTGGACCGAGCGTGAGATCCAGCTCAAGTCCGAGGCGAACGCGAATCTCCCCGGGGCAGAGCAAACTGGCCAAAAGAAAAGGCCGAGGGAAGAGAGAAAGAGACTTGAGTGACCAAAACCCTACTCCCCGAAGTTTCAGGAATACACCCCGCTCAACGTCTCCCAGACGGTACTGCTTGAGAGGGCTAAGGGCGAGGGGTTCTTCAAGCTCCCCCCGATCTCGCGCATGGCGGCAAAGCGCACCCGGGGCCCCTTCTGCGGTTTCCACAGGTCGCAAGGCCACTCCACAGAGAGCTGTAAACAGCTCCGAGACTACATCGAGGAGCTCATCCGTTCGGGACACCTGGCAGCGTACTTGCAGGACAAGCGGCAAGCTGACCACGGGCAGGAGCAGCGTCCCCCTCCCGGCGAGTTGACAATCGGCCAAATTATGGTCATGTCGGCGGGGGGTACGTCGAGTACCTACGAGGCTCGACACCTAACGCCGGTTGTGGAGTCCAACAGCCATCCAAGGATGAAGGCCAGGGAAACCGAGCCGATCGTTTTTGACGGCCTTACACCGCCAAGAAGCTCAAACCGTACCAATAAAAAGAACATCTACTAGCGTGTATTTCTTTTACTAAAGCAATGTAAACTTTTCTCAAGATCTTTCTGTTTATATAATAAGAAGGGATCAATAAAATATTGCAAAAAGAAGAGTTTGTTTATTCAAAGGGTACTATAGGCTCCTCAGCTGTACATAGAAAAAGAAAAATTACAATAGCGGGGGAAGGGGGTGCAGAGAACATTGCCCGTTGTACTCTAATGATATTTCCGCCAGCCGAGCCCTCGCGACCTCCCGACCTCTGCCTCTGATGCCACCCGCGAACGCAGGCATCATGCCGCAATTGGTAGCACTCAAGGATGAGCGCCACCGAGCGATCCCGCCGACCCGTGGAGATCAGGCCGAAGCGCCGCAAAGACCTTAGCTTACCTACCGCCTCATCCCTCAGCTGTTCGGACAAAGAGTTGTAGAGCCCCGGCGACGCCCTCCAGATGGAGTACATCAACAGCTGGAACAGGGGGGAGCGCCGGGGAAGCAGCTGGCCGAAATGATCCTCAATGCGGCCTATGACTAACTGCACCATGTCCTCGGTGCAATACTGATCGTAGAAGTACATGTCCGCGAAATTCACGATGTCGGGATGGTAAAAGGGAAGTCCTCCATTCTTACGTTTTGGATGTGAAGGAAAGAATGATCAACGCTCCCTCCATTTTATAGCCCACAACGCCCCCACAAGTCCAACAGTCGCTCATTTCACCCACAACTGTACTGCCACGCGGCAGACATCGAGCCTTTCTCGGCGAAATCGAAACGACACGGCTCCGGCGCATCGCCTCCCCCACGCGTTCATTACACGTGTCGCCCGCGACTGTCCCTATTCCCAATACTCACACCGGGAAGGTCGGACGGAACCTCACGAATAGACCGAGCGGCTACCCTGCTCGGCAATCCTGGGCTGGTAGTTCCCTACCCCGCAACGCCAGGGATCGAAGCCCTCACCAAGAGGCAGCCGAGCGGCTACCCTGCTCGGCTATCCCTGGCTGATAGTTCATTGCCCCACGATGCCAGGGATCTAAGCCCTCACCAAGAGGCAACCGGGCAGCAACCCTGCTCGGTCCATCCTTAGCAGGCCTCTTGCGGCCCCTCCCGCGCTAAGGATCGAAGCCCCCACCAAGAAGCAGCCGAGCGGCTACCCTGCTCGGCTATCCCTGACTGGTAGTTCACTGCTCCAAGATGCCAGGGATCTAAGCCCTCGCCAAAAGGCAACCGGGCAGCAACCCTGCTCGGTCCATCCTTAGCAGGCCTCTTGCGGCCCCTCCCGCGCTAAGGATCGAAGCCCTCACCAAAAGGCAGCCGAGCGACTACCCTGCTCAGCTATACCAGCTGGTAGTTCCCTACCCCGCAACGCCAGGGATCGAAGCCCTCACCAAGAGGCAGCTGAGCGGCTACCCTGCTCGGTTATCCCCGGTGGGTAGTTCGCTACCCCACAACGCCAGGGATCCAAGTCCTCGCCAAGAGGCACCGGGCAGCAACCCTGCTCGGCCCGTCCTTAGCAGGCCTCTTATGGCCCCTCCCGCGCTAAGGATCAAAGCCCTTGCCAAGAGGCACCGGGCAGTAACCCTGCTCGGCCCTTCCTTAAGGATCCAAGCCCTCGCCAAGAGGCAACCGGGCAGCAACCCTGCTCGGTCCATCCTTAGCAGGCCTTTTGCGGCCCCTCCCGCGCTAAGGATCGAAGCCCTTACCAAGAGGCAACCGGGCTCGCCCTTGCTCAGTTATCCCTGACTGGTAGTTCCCTACCCCGCAACGCCAGTGATCGAAGCCCTCACCAAGAGGCAACCGGGCTCCCCCTTGCTCGGTTATCCCTAGCTGGTAGTTCCCTACCCCGCAACGTCAGGGATCGAAGCCCTCGCCAAGAGGCACCGGGCAGTAACCCTTACCGGCCCGTCCTTAAGGATCTAAGCCCTCGCCAAGAGGCACCGGGCAGCAACCCTGCTCGGTCCGTCCTTAGCAGGCCTCTTACGGCCCCTCCCGCGCTAAGGATCAAAGCCCTCGCCAAGAGGCACCGAGCAGTAACCCTGCTCGGCCCGTCCTTAAGGATCCAAGCCCTCGCCAAGAGGTAACTGGGCAGCAACCCTACTCGGTCCATCCTTAGCAGGCCTCTTACGGCCCCTCCTGCGCTAAGGATCGAAGCCCTCACCAAGAGGCAACCGGGCTCGCCCTTGTTCAGTTATCCCTGGCTGGTAGTTCCCTACCCCCACAACGCCAGGGATCGAAGCCCTCACCAAGAGGCAACCGAGCGGCTACCCTGCTCGGCTATCCTCGGCTGGTAGTTCACTACCCCACGATTCCAAGGATCTAAGCCCTCGCCTAGAGGCACCGGGCAGCAACCTTGCTCGGCCCATCCTTAGCAGGCCTCTTACGACTCCTCCCACGCTAAAGATTGAAGCCCTCACCAAGAGGCAGCCGAGCGACTACCCTGCTCGGCTAACCCTGGCTGGTAGTTCACTACCCCATGACGCCAGGGATCTAAGCCCTCGCCAAGAGGCAGTCTGGCATCAACCCTGCTCGGTCCGCCCTTAGCAGGCCTCTCACGGCCCAACCCGCGCTAAGGATCAAAGCCCTCGCCAAGAGGCCCCGAGCAGCAGCAACGCTCGGCCAATTCTTTGGAAAGCACCAACCTTCTTGCAACAAAGGTTCCTCCAAACTGTTCAAATAAATGATCACCACCTCGACTCCGGGAGCTGGAGGACACCGACCTTCTTCCACAGCGGTTAACCGATAAGCACTCGAAGGGCGATCGTTATCTAAAACACGGGCCATCGACCTGCGGCCTAACGCTTGATCGAGGTCAGAACTGACAAGCTCAAGTACTCACGCACGAAAAGCATTGTCACGGAGAAGAAAAAGACCATGTTTCATTCAAACTTCCAAAATCTTTTACAAGGTACTCTAGGCTCCCCAGACTTACCAAATTGCCCGGAGGCTTACAAAAAGAGAGAGAGAAAGAAAAAGCCAAAATATTCAGGCCGCAAGCCCCGTCTAGACCTCACCCTCCTCGGTACCATCCCCAGGAGCCGGGGCTTCCGCTTCAGCAGCAGTCCCTCCCTCATCACCATCTGCCGGTGGCATGACCACCGCAAGTAGGGCCCGAGCGCGGAGCTCACCGTAGGAAAACTCCGAAAACTGTGCCTTGACGGCATCAAGAGCTTCATGCCATGAAATGGCAGAGGCTTCGCCGAGGTCGGCATAAAACTGGTCCGACTCCTTGTAATCGGCCACCGCCTTTCGAGGTCGAACCTCGGCAACCTTCGCCGCCTGAAGCGCAGCCTCGGCATCCCGTCTGCTGGCATCCCTCGCCCTCTTCACTGCTGCATAGTTGTCACGACCCGAAATTTGGCACGTGGCGGCACTTAAACCACATAACGTCCACAGTCGTAACGCAATTCAAGTAAGCCGAAAATCCAGAAATCTAAACCTTCAAAAGTAGTAAGTGATAATAACTAATTAGTCGAAAATATAGTATTTTTAACACGGAAATTTCCCTATCATTTGCACTCATTTAGAAGTGTACGGTATTCATATTTTACATATTAGCAAATCAGTCGTAAAATATCAGTTTGCATGTGTTAGACTTTAAAACCGGCACTTTAAAGGAAATTGACCGCATTTCATGGCATCGCATCATCCCTATATTGCGCAACACTTGTTTTGAGATCTGTGCAGGAAAATCAGAAGCTTGCTCAAATTGACACAGCTAAAACATTACGCCAACTCAATGATTTCAGTTCCGGTAGCAATCCAAAAGGCAAAATACAATTCAACATATCAGATGAAGCCCCAAATATCATCACAAGACCACAACAGAAAGATGAAGCCCCAAGGAGCCAATGTGGCCGCGGAACCGCGGCCTAAGCCGGCTTGCGCCGCGGTTCCGCGACGGTCTTGCCCCTTCATCACCTCAATTTTGGTGCACAATGTCTATCTCAGCTCCCACACTTCAGAAAGACATGTCAGTTTCCAGAAGACTCCAGAGACTTCTACCAGATCAGCAAGCTTTAGGATCAACACTAAACTAGCCTTATATTCTAGAAACTTCTCCCTAAACCTTAGCTTAAACCCTAAGCTAAGCCTAACTAACTACTTCTAGAAGTCTTTCAACAAACTTTTGGAGGGAACTTCTCAAGGCTTAGGGTTTGCGAGATCTATAACTAAGACTCTAGGCTCACTTGTAAAAAGATTATTCATTCACTTGTAAAAGGAGACTTGATCCCCCTCCATTAGTCCAATTTTAGTATAGATCCATTCACTCTCTTTCTTCATCTTCTTCCACAAGTCTAGTGAGAAGGTTTGTGTGAAACCCTAACCCTAATTCCAATCAAAAGCCAAGATCCCGAGTACCCCATCAAGCAAGAAGCCTTGCAACCTTTTATGAGCCGAGCCGATCTTCAACAGAGCAAGTGGTCCAAGCCGACCCGCGACTCACGGAGCCGAGCGAAGCCAATTCGACAATTTAGTTCTTCCTCTTGTAGTTCTTGAGCGACTGTAATCAAATTGTTGATATAAATAAAAGGTGATATTCTTTTATCTTGTTTTTTTTAAATTCTTGCATCATGATTCGATCTAAATTTCTAGTTGTAATTCTTGTTGTGATGTTTGAGTAATACTCCGCTCGTCGAGGAGTCGAGACGATCAATAGAACGATGATGTAATATATCTTAAATCGATTCTTGAGTCCTACGAGTTTTGTAAACCCTAGCAAGTTCAAGAATCGACGACCCAATTTGTTGCGATACTTTCTTGATTGATATCGCTCGAGATTGAAGAGTTACGATCGTTTCTTGAAATTGTTAAAGGCTAGAATGTGAATGATATCGATGAAAGAACAAGGGTTAAACGATGAAACCCTAGTTTCACGAGAAAGCCCTAACTCTCATCGATCATCATCGATCTAGTATCAATCCTTCGAAGGACAAGAACACGAAATCTTGAGATTACATCACGTCTATAGATCCGATCGATTCCTATGAGCCTTATTTAGATTCTTGACATTTGGTTGGAAATATCATCGAAACCCGATTCTTGATTTGTTTATCAGTTTCTTGATTCTTGATTAGATTAGTGACACCTGAATCAATCGATAAAATCTTGAATCATGTTTTCCTTTCTTTTCGATTAACTTTTCAAATCAAACAAATTAAATATAAAAACGAATCGCACAATCCCTGTGGACGATCCGCACTCACTTACGATCTACAACCGACACCGTAATTGATTGCGGTCAAATATAATTCTTTGATTGTGAATTTTATTCAATATTACCGACACATAGAAACTTATTCGCTTTATTCGATTTACACAAACAAGAACTTCTTTTCAATCAAATGAAACCGTTATCGGGGAACATTTGAGTTGATTTACTTACACAGTCTCGAATTTTACGATCAATCAAATGGCGTCGTTGCCGGGGATTACGCGCTAATTCGTTTCATATAAAAGTTTGAATTGAAAGATTTATTCCATTGTTATTTTGAGATCAAAATTCGTGCAAACCCTAAACGATTTGTTGTGGTTCATTGCAAGGAAATCTGGAGCTGTTTGACAATTGAAGAAATTTTTTGGAAAATTCCAGAGGACTAGGGAAGTGATCAGGAGTATTCTGCAAATTTTCTTTTCAAGAGATCTGACTAATACACCGCGGAAGCGCGGCATTAGGCTCCAATTGCAGCGGAACCACGGCAATCTTGAGGATTCTCTGTACAATTTTTCTCTCAGGTGATTTCCTACCTTCTCCTCTCTCCTCTTTTTAGCTCCAACTAATAATTTTCTGCAGGATTCTTTGCAAATAATCGCAGCTCGCAAATTGCAAAATTAAATTTGTGCGTGATTTTGTTTCTTGGTTGTTTGCATTCTAAATACGGAAATTAAGGGGCACGGCCAAATCCAAATTAGGTGGGGATTTCATTACCCTTCCTAGGCCCAAAAAAAAAATCGCAAAACTTGCATCCGCATTGACCCACATTAACTAAAAAATATCTAGAGATGACTCTAAGGACCGTCGCGCTCACTTAGGACAAGAGAAGGCCGTGGGTAATTCATTGCTTATCTGCGTTTTCTTGTGGTGCCTAGGAAAGTGTGTCGAAGGCTAGTGGTTATTAATTAGGCCCACTACTTACGTAGTGGAGTACCTTCCCACTTACCTGGCACTTACTTGGCCACAGGGGGACAAAGAGGCAGTGGAGGATTGATCCTGCGACTTGTCTTTTGGCAGTTAGGAGCGGTCTAGAGCCGGACCTAGGTGATCACTAGATTCTAGGGTTTTGTGTGTTGCATTTGTTGTGTTGCATCATTTTTTCAAAAATCCGTATCATTTTTCAAAAACAAACACCAACACTTCATTTCCCCTAATTATAAAGTCAACGCTGCCACTTGTACTAACCCTTTTTAGTACAAGATAGGCTGGACACGGGATTCTAGTGCCCGTTTAGTCCGCGTACCCTTTATCGACTCTGAAGTCGATATTTCTCCATTTACCTTTCCTTTACCCACTATCACACCCACACCGATGGATCCACCTCCATCAAACTTCTTTAACCCTAATCTGTCGCCGTCCGTTGGTGCGCAGAATCCACCCCGCATCTCTCTCCAGGAGAGGTGCTACCCTATTCGAGGTCCTCTTTCGACCTGCTTCCACACCACCAGCCAATGGGGATAACTTTGAGATTAAACCCCAACACATCAACCTTTTACCCAAATTCCACGGACTCGAGACTGAGGACGCTTATGTTTTCATTACAAAATTTGAAAATGTATGCGCAATGATGGGTACGTCACAACTTTCAGTGGATGCTATGCGTGTACGACTTCTTCCATTTACTTTGTGCGATATATCCGAGAAGTGGCTATATAACACTACCGCACACTCTATTACGAATTGGGAAGAATTCATCGCTGCATTCCTTAAGAAATTTTACCCAATACAAAAGACAGCTCGAATCCGTAGCGAACTGAATCAATTTGCCCAGCTCCCTACTGAACCATTCTCTAAATGCTTTGAACGTTTCAAGGATCTATTGGTTCAGTGTCCTCATCACGGCATCCCGAGATGGGAATTGTGCCGAATCATTTATGAGGGCATTAACCCAAACACTAAACAGAGCCTTGAAAACATGTGTCAAGGTACTTTTATGACTAAGGATGATGGGGAAGCATGGAAGTATTTAGAAGAGTTCGCTGAAAAATCACTACAGTGGGAGAGTGGAACCCAACCATTGAATAGGGATGGCGTACACCAAATAGATGTGTCCATAGGTGATCGAGCTGAGATGGCAGCAATGCAAAAGAAGTTCGACGCTATGGAACACAAATTTGCAGCAGCCTCCCTAAACCCAATGTCGCTCCCCAAAACTGTTTGTGGGTGTTGTTCTGATCCGTCTCATTTAACGGAAGAATGTCCATTAAACTCTGCGTTTCAAGGTCACGAGCATTCTAATGCCGCATTTCAAAGACCTCGAAATGATCCATATTCTTCCACGTACAATCAGGGTTAGAGGAATCACCCGAATTTCGCTTGGAACCAAAACCAATCTCAAAACACGGTTCCAAACACGAATAATTTTCAAAGGGCTCTTTCTCCACCACAACAGCAACCCCTTCAACTCACTCAGCACCCCTATCAGTCACAAAATTTCCCAAATCAGGTCAACAATCCTGCACAGTCTAATCCTATGCAGTTGTCCTGTTCTGACGAATTCTCTCAATTCACTCAAACCATGAAATCACTTTTATCAAATTTCATAGAGGTTTCAACTGAGGTTAGATCTTCCGTCAGTGAGATAAAGAAAAACTCAACGTCCCAAGATGAGAGTATCAGATCGATGGAAGCTGAAATCGCAAGCCTTAAAGCCGAAATGAGTGCGAGAGAAAAAGGGAAACTTCCCTCTCAACCCCTACAGAATCCTGGGCATTACAATGTAAATGCCGTCACAACGTTGAGATCGGGAAGAGTGCTGAACAATCATGTCGGGGAAGGTATTGATGACATTGAAAATCATATCAACGCCCCGGCTGAGACCTTTCCACACACACACACTTCTCCTTCTGATCCTTTTTCTTCTACCACACCACCTTCTCGAGAGCCTATTCTCCATTTCCCACTAGGCTCGACACCTGAACCCAACCCTTATAGTTCTCCACAGACGGTCCCCATACCTCTTTTGGGATCTCGTCTACCCCCTCTTCCTTCTCCTATGATGGACCCGGCGCTTATTGCGAAAGCTCCTAACCCGAATCGGTTAAGGGGTAATAGAACGAGTCCTCATATGGAGAAAATTATGGAAATGTTCAAACAGGTTAACATCAATATCCCTCTCCTAAATGCAATTCAACAAGTCCCCGCTTATGCCAAAATTCTTAAGGACTTGTGCACTAGGAAGAGGAAGACCCAAGTGCCGAAGAAGGTCTATATGGCTAATAATATCAGCACTGCTTTTATTCCCCAGCTACCAAAGAAACGAAAGGACCCAGGATGTCCTACAATATCGATTTCTATTGGGGGTAAAAACATAAATCGTGCTCTTTTAGACCTTGGCGCAAGTGTTAACCTACTTCCATATTCTGTATATGAGCAATTAGGGATTGGAGAGCTGAAACCTGCTCACTGCACTCTCCAGATGGCAGACCGATCAATCACCAAACCAAGAGGTGAATTAGAGGATGTGTTGATAAAGGTCGGGGAATTTGTTTTCCCTGTAGACTTCATTGTACTTGACACACAGCCTGTAGCCAACCCCTGGGGCCAAATTCCGGTGATTCTGGGTCGTCCTTTCCTTGCCACTTCCAACGCTGTTATAAACTGTAGAAATGGTTCAATGAACTTATCATTTGGAAATATGACCATTGAACTAAATATCTACAAAGTTGGAAGTCAGCCATCAGAACCCTCTGCTCATATTTTAGATGTGTGCTCTGTCCATGAGATCGCTCCCGATAGTTGTGGAGCTGAGGAACTTTGCTTTACTGATCTCGACGACATTACCACATCTCTGTTTGATTTCACACAAGATCTTAGTGAGGACACTTTTTCTCCACTTGAGTCCTGCACTCCTGACTTTTCTCCACCCGAGTCTGTATCTTTCACAGGCTCTGAGCTTCTTTGTAATTCCAAAAATCACTCGATGATCCCTCCTTCTATCATTTCTCCACCCGAATTAGATCTCAAAATTTTACCTTCTCATCTGAAATATGCTTATTTCGGTGAGAAGGAGTCTTTACCGGTTATAATTTCTGCTTCTCTAGCATTAGAGCAAGAGAATGCACTTTTATCGGTATTGAGATCTAACAAAGAGGCGTTTGGTTGGAGTATGGCGGACATCAAAGGGATTAGTCCCTTGATAGTTGAACATCATATACATGTGATGGATGATGCCAGACCAACCCGAGAACCACAGAGACGGTTGAATCCCGTCATGAAGGAAGCGGTCATGAAAGAGATCGTCAAATGCTTAGATAATGGTATTATATACCCCATCTCCGATAGCCAGTGGGTGAGTCCTATACATGTCGTTCCTAAGAAATCCGGTATCACTGTTATAACCAATGAGGCAAATGAGTTGATTCAGACACGCGCCCAAACTGGGTGGCGTGTATGTATTGATTATAGAAAACTCAATGCTGCCACGAGGAAAGATCACTTTCCTCTACCATTCATTGATCAAATGCTGGAACGCTTAGCAGGACGAGAGTATTATTGTTTTATGGACGGATACTCAGGCTATAATCAGGTCCCCATCGCCAAAAAGGATCAAGATAAAACCACTTTTACTTGTCCTTTTGGTACCTTTGCTTACAGTCGCATGCCCTTTGGGCTATGCAATGCTCCCGCTACCTTTCAGCGGTGTATGATGGGGATATTCTCTGATATGGTAGAGAATTTTCTGGAGAGATTTATGGACGATTTCTCGATTTTTGGAGACTCTTTTTCCGATTGCCTATCGAATCTTGACGCTGTTCTTACTCGTTGCAAAGAGAAGAACTTGACTTTAAACTGGGAAAAATGCCATTTTATGGTCCAAGAAGGAATAGTACTTGGACATGTCATTTCACAGAAAGGCATTGAGGTTGACAGAGCTAAGATAGATGCCATTCAAAACCTCCCTCATCCCAAAAGCGTCAAAAATATTCGATCTTTCCTTGGCCATGCGGGCTTTTATAGGAGATTCATTAAGGACTTTAGCAAAATTGCTAGACCTTTAACTCTTCTCCTGACCAAGGATACGACCTTCCATTTTGACTCGGACTGCGAGACAGCTTTCGACTCACTTAAACACTCACTCACTTCAGCCCCCGTTTTATCATCACCAAACTGGGACTACCCCTTTGAGCTGATGTGTGACGCATCCGATTTTGCAGTAGGTGCAGTCTTAGGACAGCACATCGAAAAGATGCCACACGTGATATACTATGCAAGTAAGACCCTGAATGATGCGCAAATCAATTATACAACCACAGAAAAAGAACTTTTAGCAGTTGTATTTGCATTAGAAAAATTCAGGCCTTACTTAATTGGCTCACCTATAGTTGTGTATACTGACCATTCCGCCTTAAAACATCTTCTGGCGAAGAAAGATGCAAAAGGTCGACTAATACGTTGGATCCTTCTGTTACAAGAATTCGATCTTGTTATCAAAGATAAGAAAGGATGTGAAAACGTAGTAGCTGACCATCTTTCACGCATCATTTCTTCCCCTGTGACCCTGCCGATCAATGATTCGTTTCCTGACGAACAACTCTTGAGCATATCCAATGAACCATGGTTCAGGGATATTGTGAACTATCATGCCTCGGGACTGATACCGAGCGATTGGTCAAAACAGGACAAATACCGTTTTCTATCCCAAGTAAAACACTTTTACTGGGACGAGCCCTATTTGTTTAAATATTGTCCTGATCAGATCATTCGCCGGTGTGTCCCGAATGAAGAGTTCAAGAGTGTTCTTTCTTTTTGTCATGATCAGGCCTGTGGGGGTGATTTCGGTCCTAAAAAGATAGCGGAGAAGGTTTTGCAATGTGGATTTTATTGGCCGACCTTATTCAAGGACGCATTTGACTATTGCAAAACCTGTACACAATGTCAGTACACGGGTAGAATCTCCCAGAGGAATGAAATGCCTCAGCAACCCATTCTGGTTGTTGAAATATTCGATGTTTGGGGCATTGATTTTATGGGTCCCTTTTCCCAACTCCTTTGGGAACTTGTACATATTGCTGGCGGTTGATTATGTCTCAAAGTGGGTAGAAACCATTCCATGTCGCACTAATGACAGGAAAGTTGTCATTAAGTTCTTAAAAGAGAATATCTTTTCGCGATTTGGACACCCACGCGCTATTATTAGCGATAATGGGACACATTTCTGCAACAGGTCTTTCGGGACTCTGATGTGGAAATACTCAATCAACCACCGACTTTCTACACCCTATCATCCCCAAACAAGCGGGCAGGCTGAAAATTCAAACAGACAAATCAAACTTATCCTGGAGAAGACTGTTGCTAAAAATAGAAAAGACTGGTCGACCAAACTGACGGATGCTCTTTGGGCATTCCGAACTGCATTTAAGACCGACCTAGGGATGTCTCCATATAGGATAGTGTTTGGGAAACATGTCATTTACCCGTCGAGATTGAGCATAAAGCATTGTGGGCTATTAAGGAAATAAATTTTGATCTAAACATTGCTTGCAACTTTCGGAAGCTACAACTTAATGAGCTAAGCGAACTCCGCGATGAAGCTTATGATAACGCTGTAATTGTAAAGAATAGGACTAAAGTTTTTC
Organism: Agapanthus africanus; assembly: GCA_030015575.1. Lineage (NCBI taxonomy): Eukaryota > Viridiplantae > Streptophyta > Magnoliopsida > Asparagales > Amaryllidaceae > Agapanthus > Agapanthus africanus. The sequence continues at coordinate 31,458,129 of JASDDO010000019.1, forward strand.
ACGAGAAAAACATTTTGAGGAAAACATTTTCACCAGGTCAACAAGTCCTTCTTTATGATTCACGATTACACCTTCACGCGGGTAAGCTCCGATCTCGATGGAAGGGACCTTTTGTTGTGCTGTCTGTATACCCGCACGGGGCAGTAGAAGTAGAAAATGTTAAAAACGGCACCTTTTTCAAAGTGAATGGACATAAACTAAAGCCGTATTTTTCCACTGACCCCACGGAGGAGCTCTTGTTCTTACAAGAGCCAGTTTATTTGGATTAAAATTCCTCCGTCTCACCTTCACATCCTGTATAACACTGCATCATCTTTTGAATGAAGGTGAGTGAAAAGAGTAAGTTTGGGAGAAGTTCTTCACTTATATATTTTGCCCCCACTAATAATTCCCCCCAGGCTTACAGTTTTTGTAGGTATAGCAGTTGGCAACAGTGAGGACACTGTTGAAAACAAGTTTGGGGGAGGTTTGTGCTTATATTTGCATATCATTTGCATATCATTTGCATAAGCACAAAACATTTTTTTTTAAAAATCTATAAAAATTGAAAAAATTTCAAAACCCATAAAAATTTAAAAATTTTCAAGTATAAAAATAATTTTAATATTTACACTTTTTTGTACATAAATAAGATAATAAAAGTTTAGATAGTGAACAATTACATCCATGAGATTAGAAAAATTTAAGAAAACTAAGAAAATTAGAAGTTTTCTTATACGAACCAGTAATAAATAGTTATGAGCCGTTGTCCCAAGGGTTAGTAAGATAAATGACGTCACTAATCTGAGGATAAAAATAAGTCTGAAAAATAGTTTCTATTCTGAAAGCCAAACATTTTGAACGTTGCTACCCTGCTATTCGCACTTACACACGTCTTGAAGCCTGGGATGAGGATACCTTGAAATGCTCTTGTCTTAAAGCCAAAAGTATGAAGGAAATAGAAAAAAAAAGTGAATAAAGAAAATATAAAGTGGTGAAAAAAATGGACATTGGTTTTGTTATCACCAAGGGCAATAAAAAAAATGTATAGAAAGGATGCCTCTTCACCTAGTGCCCTAAGGCCAACTGGTCTGGGAGTCACTGCTATGCCTAAGGTGGTGCAAGACGAGGAAAATACACCAAGTAAGCAAGCACAGGAGTAATCGGTCGGTTAGGACCTCAAGAAGTATTAACGGTCGCATGAAAGTGTGTGAGCAATCTCATCTTAATATTCATTAATTAAAAAGTACTGAGGCTGATGGGCAAGAGTATGATAGCTTGAATTGAATTCTCCGGGTGTAGGGATGTCCTTTACACACACGCAGGGTGATATGATCGATATTTGGAAGAAAGATAGGAATGAAAAATAAGACGATATTTTATTGAGCGAGAACGTGATTTCTGACATCTTTTCATGACCATTAAGATAGGGCTCATGACAACCGAAAAGCTAGCTTAGTTGGAAACCCTAATTTTCGAAGCTTTTCTTTTACAATTCTTTTCTTTAAATGTAATATTCATGATCTTTCTTTTATTATTGGATTTTGTGGGTGCAATCCGCTGAAAACCCTTAGGAGACAACACTCCTCCTACTAGGGACACCGAGAGGTTTAAAGGCTTGTTGCACGTGCTCAGTGCAATCGTGTTGCCTACGAAAGTGTGCTAGTTAGTTTTTCTCTTTCTTTATTTTCTCCTTCTCTTTTTAATAAAAGGTTCGCTCGATACGATCGAAATTAAGTTTGGGGGAATTTGATTAGTCGAAAATATTGTATTTTTAACACGGCAATTTCCCTATCATTTGCACTCATTTAGAAGTGTACGGTATTCATATTTTACATATTAGCAAATCAGTCGTAAAATATCAGTTTGCATGTGTTAGACTTTAAAACCGGCACTTTAAAGGAAATTGACCGCATTTCATGGCATCGCATCATCCCTATATTGCGCAACACTTGTTTTGAGATCTGTGCAGGAAAATCAGAAGCTTGCTCAAATTGACACAGCTAAAACATTACGCCAACTCAATGATTTCAGTTCCGGTAGCAATCCAAAAGGCAAAATACAATTCAACATATCAGATGAAGCCCCAAATATCATCACAAGACCACAACAGAAAGATGAAGCCCCAAGGAGCCAATGTGGCCGCGGAACCGCGGCCTAAGCCGGCTTGCGCCGCGGTTCCGCGGCGGTCTTGCCCCTTTATCACCTCAATTTTGGGGCACAATGTCTATCTCAGCTCCCACACTTCAGAAAGACATGTCAGTTTCCAGAAGACTCCAGAGAATTCTGCCAGATCAGCAAGCTTTGGGATCAACACTAAACTAGCCTTGTATTCTAGAAACTTCTCCCTAAACCCTAGCTTAAACCCTAAGCTAAGCCTAACTAACTACTTCTAGAAGTCTTTCAACAAACTTTTGGAAGGAACTTCTCAAGGCTTAGGGTTTGGGAGATCTATAAATAAGACCCTAGGCTCACTTGTAAAAAGATTATTCATTCACTTGTAAAAGGAGACTTGATCCCCCTCCATTAGTCCAATTTTAGTATAGATCCATTCACTCTCTTTCTTCATCTTCTTCCACAAGTCTAGTGAGAAGGCTTGTGTGAAACCCTAACCCTAATTCCAATCAAAAACCAAGATCCCGAGTACCCCATCAAGCAAGAAGCCTTGCAACCTTTTATGAGCCGAGCCGATCTTCAACAGAGCAAGCGGTCCAAACCGACCCGCGACTCACGGAGCCGAGCGAAACCAATTCGACAATTTAGTTCTTCCTCTTGTAGTTCTTAAGCGACTGTAATCAAATTGTTGATATAAATAAAAGGTGATATTCTTTTATCTTGTTTTCTTTAAATTCTTGCATCATGATTCGATCTAAATTTCTAGTTGTAATTCTTGTTGTGATGTTTGAGTAATACTCCGCTCGTCGAGGAGTCGAGACGATCAATAGAACGATGATGTAATATATCTTAAATCGATTCTTGAGTCCTACGAGTTTTGTAAACCCTAGCAAGTTCAAGAATCGACGACCCAATTCGTTGCGATGCTTTCTTGATTGATATCGCTCGAGATTGAGAAGTTACGATCGTTTCTTGAAATTGTCAGAGGCTAGAATGTGAATGATATCGATGAAAGAACAAGAGTTAAACGATGAAACCCTAGTTTCACGAGAAAGCCCTAACTCTCGTCGATCATCATCGATCTAGTATCAATCCTTCGAAGGACAAGAACACGAAATCTTGAGATTACATCACGTCTATAGATCCGATCGATTCCTACGAGCCTCATTTAGATTCTTGACATTTGGTTGGAAATATCATCGAAACCCGATTCTTGATTTGTTTATTAGTTTCTTGATTCTTGATTAGATTAGTGACACCTGAATCAATCGATAAAATCTTGAATCATGTTTTCCTTTCTTTTCGATTAACTTTTCAAATCAAACAAATTAAATATAAAAACGAATCGCACAATTTCTGTGGACGATCCGCACTCGCTTACGATCTACAACCGACACCGTAATTGATTGCGGTCAAATATAATTCTTTGATTATGAATTTTATTCAATATTACCGACACATAGAAACTTATTCGATTTACACAAACAAGAACTTCTTTTCAATCAAATGAAACCGTTATCAGGGATCATTATAGTTGATTTACTTACACAGTCTCGAATTTTACGATCAATCAATAACATTGTTAAAACTTTTGGGAATCTCAAGTAAAAATCCTTTAAAGTCCAAATTTACTTTCTTTAAAATTTTGGCAGCACCTCCTTTGTAAAAACTAGCCCCAAAAGGGTACAAACATAAGATATAAGTATAGCATCCCCAAACGGGAGCAAATCTCGCCCAAAGGCGGAAACAACCACCACAAGAAGATATATGACGCCGTAGCGAAGAAAATGGACGATATAAAGTGAAAACAGCATAAAAGATAAAGCTGCATAACAAAAGCCGACTTACACGAGCACGACATCCAGAGTCACAAAAACATATACAATATCATCCTGACATCTCGTCTCTAAGTCAATACATGAAAGTAGTAGATGGAGAGTACTAGATACAATAAGATATACAATAAACATCATCGGATAACCGCAAAACCCACCTATAGCAAAACTGCTCACAATCAGCCGTAGCGTATCCGCTGCAAAAGATGATACGATAAGAAGAAGAAGCCCTGCCGCAACTGCTCTGAGGGACAACCTGCAAAACACTGTGGCACAGCGGGGGTGAGTTGCCAACTCGTGAATAGTAAATAACATCATGCATGTAATCGCAGGTATGTACGTACCGCGATAATCTATCATATGCAAACTGATAGTATAATATGGCAATATGTATATGCAACAGTCATGAAAGGTACTCTATCAGGTACTACTAAAACATGAAGCAATGCATATCAATAAATGCTGAGTACGGGATAAAACATATCATCAACACGGAATCCTTATCGTGGAAAAACTAGTGTCCATCAACGACACTCCAAATCCCAATACCTCAGGCATCGCATGCTCAGATCGGCCCCCATATCCTGTAAGTCTCATGGAACCCGAGTGTCCAACATCGACACCCGAAAATATTATGAAAACTAGTGTCCAGCATCAACACGTAAATACTCATCTCTCAGGCGCCGTCATAAGGACCGGCCCTTATGTCCGTACATCTTATGGAACCCGAGTGTCTAACATCGACACTCGCAATCCACGTATCATGTCCGTACATAACTCAGGTCGGTATCCCCCAGATAACCGCCGAGTCCAAATACTATCACCGGTAAGGTAGTACTCCCCTGCCTCGGGCTCAACGCCATCATCTGCGATGTTCTTGCCCCGGGATACCTCCGGGCCCACCATGTACCCGCACACGGCCTCATCCAACTCCTCGCATCGGGTTTCTCACACAAGTCTCAGAACCGAGAAAACTCATGGTGGACGCACTGAAATATCATATCAAGAGAAACCGGGTTTTTCAAACAATGCATAATTTCTTGAAATACCACGGTCCCCAAATCTATAAAATCACATGAAATCCATATCTCAATATGTAAATCCATGAAATAAGATATATGCAACATAAAACAGTAATATGAGCATAACAATGGAAAACCGCTATTTAAATGTATCAAGTTATTGAATATATCATGCGGTTTTCAATTTCTCCGAAATCTAATGTAACATCATATAAAGGTGAACATGTAGCTATAGCAAGGTATATGGGTGTACATGTAAGTATGTATGAATGATGTACATGTAGCTATAGCAAGGCATATATGTAAGCATGTATATGTACAAGGCATATGTGTAAGCATGTAGGTATACAAGGAATATGTGTACGCATGTAGGTATACAAGGTATATGTGTATACTATATTTCATATGCACAATGGAATAAGAATCAATGTCTCAATCGTCCCTAACCAATACAATATCACATTTGTATATGTGTTGTGCGTGTCATGGCAATTACCGACGGTGTGTGTGTAGCATACAATTAGTGCTCGTGCAACATGAACCGTCAATAATAGTGTTGTGTCTCATTAATACTATGTCCATATGCAATAGGAAAATGAGATATGTAACAATGGTACACATGCACAATCAATGTCCATATACTTATAACTAATAATCATATCATTGAATCTAGTCCAGACGTATAACGCCATGCGGGCTATTCCCCTGTAGATGTTAAATCTACTCATAAATGATCTTGGACTAGGTAAAGCCAACTACGCGCTTTCCCTTCTTCGCAGCGTCCGAAGTTCCCGCCTGCGATCCTAAAATCATATAACAACTGTTCTCCGCCGAAAATCGGGAAGACAAACGTCTTGCCTGAATTTGGAGGCAGATGCTATTTGGTTTTATCCGTCCACCTCTCCGAAGATGCCAAGTTGATTTATGGCACCGTATTACAGATGTTTGGATAAATGCGTCCGTTGTAGCAGACTTCGTCAGATTCCCCCTCGTTTACGAGGGGTTTTTGATTGTGGGGACGCTCTTCCCTGCAGGCGCAAGCCCCTGCAGTTAATTACGCTACCGCATCGCGATAACAACTTTCTCCTTCTCTAGATGGTCACTTCGTGTCATGTGTTTTGATTTATTTTTGGTTACCCATGGATTGTATACGGAGACTAATTTATGTTGTCGCCCGTAGGGCGTGGATTAGTCCAAATCCGTATTTTCTTAGATTTGGCTTTGAGTTAGGTTTAAGGATCATTAATCTCATTGAGATTAAGATCAACTTAAACGTTTGTCAAGGATATGTTAGTCTGATTTTAGACTAAGATCTACTCAACGGGGGTTCAAAATCATTTAGATCCGATGATAGGGCATTTGGGCTCTATCGTTTTTGTTTAGAGACATTGCGGTCCATAAGTTTAAGGACATCATAGTCCATGGAGTTTAAAGACGTCATAGTCTGTTGGGTTTAGTTTAGGGGCGTTGTGGTCCATAAGTTTAAGAACATCATAGTCCATAGAGTTTAGTTTAGGGACGTTGCGGTCCATAAAGTGTCTGGTTGTCGGGACCCGCCACCTCTCTGAAGACGTTGAAGAATTACAACGACAAATATCAGAGATGTGAAGAGATGTACCCTTGAATCAATGTTGGTTGGGGGATCTATAGTCGGGTTTGGGACTAAGACTAATTAAAAATATTGGGAGCATATAGGCTTAGTTAATCTGAATTGAGGCATTTATGGCCCACTTGGGCTCAGCCCATTCAGTTAAAGTGTTTGAACACTTATTTGGACCCAGTCCATTCATTTTTGAACAAAATGTTAACATTTGTTTGGGCTCAGGCCCTTTTTTATTCAATAATGCAGAGCATTAATTTTGGGTTCTGACACCCCTTTTTCTTTTGTCTTTTATTGAGTGTTGAACACTCTTTGTAGCGTAGAGCATTTTATGTACAGAGCCTTTATATACAGAGCACTTGGCGTTGAGCGTTAGACTTGGAGCGCTGAGGCGCTTCTTATGAAATAGCGCACACGTGAGGAGCACGTGGCGCGCTTGGCGCTGAGCGCCAGACCTGAAGCGCTAAGGCCTTTCTTATGAAATAGCACACACGTAAGGAGCACGTGGCACGCTTGGCGCTGAGCGCCAGACTTGGAGCGCTAAGGCGCTTCTTATGAAATAGTGCACACATGAGGAGCACGTGGCGCGCTTGGCGCTGAGCGCCAGACTTGGAGTGCAGAGCGCTCTTATGAAATAGGGCACACATGAGGAGCACGTGGCGCGCTTAGCGCTGAGCGCTAGCCAATGAGTGCAAAGCGCTCTTGATTAATTCTGTGCTCTTGGAATTAAGTTCTCGTTTATAAGAGACTTTGTATCGTGGATCTAAGAACTAAGTTCTTATTTTAATAGGAGATGCTATGATCTCTTCTGTTTTTGTGAAAGACTTTGTCTTTGTCTTATAGATCTGTGATCTAAAGTGAACTAAGTTCTTCTCCCTCCTTTTTTATGATGAGATGCTCCAATCTCTCCTACTCTTATGAAAGACTTCTGTCTTTGTAGATCTATGATCTAGAAAAGAACTAAGTTCTTCTTTTTTTTATGAGATGCTTTGATCTCTCTGTTTTATTTACCTTGAAGAAATTCTTCTTTTCAGAGCTTGCCCTTCTCTTTTTCTTTTTGAAGTTTATGAGGGGTTCCTCTGTCTTCGACTTGAAGTCTTGGGTCCTTTATATAGCGAAGGCTGATTTGTTGAATCAGTTAAGAAAATCTTTCCTCTGATTGATTTGGGGATGTTTCCCACCGTTGGATCTTTGATCCAAGGGCTTCTGATTTACAGAAGGCAATCTTCTTATTTTTAACAAGATTGGGAAAATGTTTTCCTCAACAGAACTTTCTTTCTGGTAATTTGATGATTTTTTAATCATTTTTGTTGGATCTTTGATCCAAGGGTGGGGAACATTTAGTTCCAACGCTAGCGCTCTCGTGCTTTGCATGTGAACGCTGCATCATAGTCTTTGACTCTTGGTGTTAGCACACTTAGTGCTAGCGCTCTCGTGCTTTGCACGTGAGCGCTGTATCAGAGTCTTTGACTCCTGACGCTAGCGCACTTAGCGCTAGCGCTCTCGTGCTTTGCGCGTGAGCGCTGCATCAGAGTCTTTGACTTCTAGCGCTCTCGTGCTTTGCCTATGAGCGCTACCTCACAAACTTTGACTCTTAGCGCTGGCGCTGCGAGCGCTCTCGTACTTTGCACGTGAGCGCTGCTTCAGAGTTTTTGACTCCTAGCGCTGGCGCTTTTGGCGTGAGCGCTTTTATGAGGCGCCGCCTCATTTTAAATTTCAAATTTTGAAATTTCACATGGAGTTTTGCTCTCTGATTAGGGGAAACAAATGCCCCTCCTACCGTTGCGCTCACGTGGCTCACACGTGAGTGCAGCTGTGGCAGCATCTCTACTATTGGATCAACTTGGAAGTTGAACCAACTTCCAGCGCCTATAAATAGGTCCTTTGACCCTTGAGATGACTACTTGTTCATTTTCTTGTTTTCTCTTGAGAATTGGTTCTCCTTCAGAGCCAAGCTCTCTGCCTTAAGAAACTTCTTAAGAGTCAAAACTTTGCCCAAGTTTGGTAAGAATTGACCTTATTAACAGAGCTTTGCTCTTCTCAGATCACAGATCTTAAATATTTGTTTAGGGTTTTACCCATTAACAGAGCCGTGCTCTTTTCAGATCATAGATCTAAAAGATATTTTAGGGTTTTACCCATTAACAGAGTTTTACTCTTCTCAGATCATAGATCTGTTCACCTTCCATGAAGAACTCCTAGAGTTTGCTCATAGATCTTGGAATTTTTAATTCATTAAAAGCTTTGCTTTTTTAGGGTTTTTTTAATGGGTTGTTGCATCTTCTTTGCCTAGAGCATGGCTCTTCAGATTTTTTGGAGGAATTTTTATTCCCTCATAATTAGAGTTGATAGATGTCACTCCTATCTGCAGAGCTTTACTCTCGAGGAGTCTTCTTTTAGGATTCCCTCCTTAATTGTACAAATTTGAATTTGTTGGGTGTCTTAATTAACATTTGTTTTCTTCATGCGGATATCAAGAGTTGTTTAAATCCCCGTGTCTGTTTCAATAAGCATTTTCTTGATCAGTTCGTCCACTAAACTCTCACTGATTTTCATTTTCAGGCGCTATGGCCGATCATCTGTACTGTCTTAATGAAATCATTTCTTATGAGGACATTCGCGCACAAGGCCATTGTCAAAACCAGGGGTTTACAAACGCCCAATGTGCTGAAATTATGAATCGTTTCAATGCACACAACGGTCGACTACATCCTCGTCGCTCCGCTCTCTTGAAAATTATAGTGAGAGCAATTTGGGGAGCACTTCCTGGATTTTATGAAGCCATGCCGCTTAATGCACTGGATGACGCTAAAGATAAGGTGCACTCAGTGTATCTGACGGGCCTGATCTCGAAGAAGCGGCGAGATAATCTCATTGATATCTTACATCAAACTTTCTAGCAGACGACGATAATCGCTGCTTATCAGAGGGTGTAGGATATCAGCAAAGATCTTGACGCTTGTGATCGTGATAGGATGCACACAAGAATGATCAGAAAGGCCAGAAATACTTTAGACGGCCTCACTTTTGAGTTTCTTAATCCGTGTCCCGGATTCAATGTTTTGCCATTGTAAACATTTTAATGATGCTTTTGTTTTTTCATCAATGTAAGAACTTTCCGAGGTATGAATAACAAATTTTTTCTTGCCATGCGTTTATTTTATACTTTTCGCACATATATGAGTGGGTACGCGTCGGATGCTCAATTGGATGTAAATCAAATGTTCTCCTTATTGCCTTGTCTAATATGTGATTGACGTCCGTAGGTAATGCCTTTTTGTTTTGACTTGGCGCAAAGCAGTTTACGTACTCTTGAACAACACCTCGATTTCGACGGCATGTAATTTTGGCAAGTGTGGCCTGTAGATAGTAGATAGCAGTCTATCTTAAGCTCTTTGTAGAGTAGCGATGGCTTAGAAAATAGGTTCAGGTCTGCTGCCTAAGACTTTTCAACTTTATAAGCCGTGAGGGTCTCATAAAGACTTTTCTCCCTACGAGTCGAGAGAATCCCGTAAGTGTATTTTCTCCTTAGGAATCGTGAGGATTTCTAAGTGTGCTTTCTCTTGAGAGTCGTAAGGATTTCACAAGAGAATTTTCTCCCTTACAAGTATAGAGAACTCGTAAGTGGTTGTTTCGCCCCTTGTCGATATTCGACTTGGGAAAGTGTGGCCCGTGGATAGTCCATCTTGACCTCCTTGCAGGGCAGTGATGGCTTAGGAGACAGGGTTAGGATCTGCCACCTAAGACTTTTCAACTTTATGAGCCATGAGGGTCTCATAAAGACTTTTCTCCCTACAGGTCGAGAGGATCCCGTAGGTGTATTTTCTCTATAAGGGTCGTGAGGATTCCTAAGTGCGTTTTCTCTTGAGAGTCGTAAGAATCTCACAAGAGAATTTTCTTTTCATGCACAGGGACACTAATTTCCCTGAGGTCAAGAAAAATCGAGAGATTCCTGCAAAGACACTGATTTTCTTATGGGTCGACACGAATCGAGAGGTTCTCGTCAAGGACGCTGATTTCCCTGAATCAAGATATTTTGCCAAGGACACTGGTTTCCCTGGGGTCGTGACGAATCGAGAGATTTCTGCAAAGACACCGATTTCCTTGCGGGTCGAAGCGAATCGAGATGTTCTCGTCAAGGACGCTGATTTCCCTGAATCGAGGTTTTGCTAAGGACACTAATTTCCCTGGAGGTCGAGACGAAATCCCTGGAGGTCGAGACGAATCGAGAGATTCCTGCAAAGACACTGATTTTCTTGCGGGTCGACGCAAATCGAGAAGTTCTCGCCAAGGACGCTGATTTCCCTGAATCGAGAGGTCTTGCCAAGGACACTGATTTCCCTGGAGGTCGAGACGAATCGAGAGATTCCTGCATAGACACCGATTTCTCTGCGGGTCGACGCGAATCGAGATGCTTTCGTCAAGGACGTTGATTTCCCTGAATCGAGGTTTTGCAAAGGACACTGATTTCCCTGGAGGTCGAGACGAATCGAGGGATTCCTGCAAAGACACTGATTTCTCTGCGGGTCGACGCGAATCGAGATGCTCTCGTCAAGGACGCTGATTTCCCTGAATCGAGGTTTTGCCAAGGATACTGATTTTCCTGGAGGTCGAGACGAATCGAGAGATTCCTGCAAAGACACTGATTTCTCTACGGGTCGACGTGAATCGAGATGCTCTCGTCAAGGAGGCCGATTTCCCTGAATCGAGGTTTTGCCAAGGACACCGATTTCCCTGGAGGTCGAGACGAATCGAGGTATTCCTGCAAAGACACTGATTTCCTTGCGGGTCGACACGAATCGAGGTTCTCGCCAAGGATGCTGATTTCCCTGGAGGTCGAGACGAATCGAGGTATTCCTGCAAAGTCACTGATTTTCTTGCGGGTCGACGCGAATCGAGATGTTCTCGTCAAGGGCGCTGATTTCCCTGAATCGAAGTTTTGCCAAGGACACTAATTTCCTTGGAGGTCGAGACGAATCGAGAGATTCCTGCAAAGACACTGATTTTCTTGTGGGTCAACGTGAATCGTGATGTTCTCGTCAAGGACGCTGATTTCCCTGAATCGAGGTTTTTGCCAAGGACACTGATTTTCCTGGGGTTGAGAAGAATTGAGAGATTCCTGCAAAGACACTAATTTTCTTGCGGGTCAACGCGAATCGAGAGGTTCTCACCAAGGATGCTGATTTCCCTGAATCGAAAGGTCTTACCAAGGACACTGATTTCCCTAGAGTCGAGACGAATCGAGAGATTTCTGCAAAGACACTGATTTCCTTGCGGGTTGACGCGAATCGAGAGGTTCTCGCCAAGGACGCTAATTTCTATGAATCGAGAGATCTTGCTAAGGACACTAATTTCCCTAGAGGTTGGTTGACTTGTTTCCGAGACGGAGTCATTGGATGACGTATTTCCGCGACGGGGTCATTGGATGACTTTAAGTTGTCTGTGAACCGTAAAGTCTTGGAACTTGGGACTTTGCCGTGGCTCCGTTTGGTGGCGTCGCATCCGTGTCCTGCTGGAATGAGGAGGAACGCCGTTGCTGATTTTTAGGCTGTAAATGTTGCCGTTGAGATTTGGAACTAGGGACTTTGTTATGGCTCTGTTTCGTTGTGTCGCGTCCGTGCCCTGCTGACATGAAGAGGAACGTCGTTGTTTGCTGTCGAGATCTGACTTTCCCTTTGACAGAGTTTGTTGGGGCATGTGGTTCCCTTTCGTTTATGCCCATGGATTGTGTACAGGGATCAATATGAACTTACCTGCAGGGCAAAAGTTTCATTCCTTCATTTTTAAATTTTTTTTCGCGATCCTCTATCATTTCAGCTTTTTATATCGCGAAAGTCGCGATTGCCCAATCATTTCGGCTATTTTTCGCGGTGCCCAATCATTTCGGCTGTTTTTTTTCCTTTTTACTCGCTGTTTTTTTATTGCGAGTTGCCCAATCATTTCGGCTATTTTTGTATGCATATATTTTACTCGCTGATTTTTATTGCGAGATGCCCAAACATTTCGGCTATTTCATATGCATTTTTTTCGAGTATGGAACTCATGGTCTGATACCAATCTTGCATCAGTATCGCTGCGACTGGAATGTTGCCAGGAACGAGTTATCATTTGCCATGAAAGGATTTAGAATTTGATGCCGATTTAGGTATCAGCATCGCTACAACTGGGATATTGCCAGGAGCGAATCATCATCTACCTTTGTCGGTTCGAACAAAGGTGGCTTAGCAAACATGGTTAAGATCCTGTCAACTAAGGCTTTTGACTTCAGAAGCCGTAAGGGTCTCATAAAGGTGTTTCTCCCTACGAGTCGTGAAGATCTCGTAGGTGTCTTTTCTCCTTAGGAATCGTGAGGATTCCTAAGTGTATGTTCTCTTATAAGTCGTAAGGATCTTGCAAAAGCGTTTTCTCCTTGTAAATCGAGAGGACCTACAAGTGTTTGTTCATCAAATGAGGGCATTTCTCGTCGTTGGTGGGACTCGGCAAGGAAATGATTATTTGTGCCCGTGGATTGTATACAAGGGTCAGTATTGAACCGCTTTTAGGGCAGTCTGGGAAGTGTGATGGTTTAAGAACGGCTTTAAGTCCCTGTAACTTAAGGCTTTTGAATCTTATGGGCCGGGAGGGTCTCATAAAACGGTTCTCCTTACGAGTCGTGAGCATCTTGTAAGTGTAATTTCTCCCTAGGAATCGTGGGGATCTCTAAGTGTGTCGCTCCTTTGTGAGTCGTAAGGATCTCACGCAGGTAGTTTTCTCCTTATAAGGTCAAGAGGACCTTGCAAGTGTCTTTTAACGAGATTGCGCCCTTTCGGGTTTTCACAAACTCGCCGGTAGCCCTGCTGTTTTTACTCACGGAGCCCTTTCGGGTTTTCATCCGTGCTCATCTTGCTTATGGACGTACCTTTTTTTACGAGTCTGCGCCCTTTCGGGTTTTCACAAACATCACCGGTAGCCTTGCTGTTTTTACTCACGGAGACCTTTCGGGTTTTCATCCGTGCCCATCTTGCTTATGGACGTACCATTTTTTTTGGGGGGGTCAGCCCTAGGATGCTGCGTTCGTAGTAGTTTTGGAGACGTTTCGGTCCGTCGTTAGTTTTAGAACATTACGGTCCATTGTTCATCCTGTATGCACGTGTATTTGTCACGTGACGGGATACATAACGATAAAGTGGGATACATCCATTTAGAGTGTGATTTGGTTTGGTTGGGGTGTTTTGTGATCCATCCCCACCGGGACTTTCGCTTTAGCTTCAAAAGGCGACCCTATAACGTTCACTTGACGTCGACGCCTGGCTTTTTCGAATATGGCCATTTTGCATTCTCGATCAACTTTGCTCTTCTGACGGACTTCGATTAGCAGAACGTCAATCAGCTCATCGGACGGTTCCAAGGATTTTGGCGCCGATTTTGCTCCCATCTCCTCTATGTCATCTTGTAACGCTGAGTGAGCTTCTTCATCATTTAGTGACGAATGAGAGATCATGTGACAACTTGCCACGTAATCCTCGGGTTCTTCTGATGCGCCGTCTCCCTCGTAGTTGTCATTTCCTCTCTTCTCAAGGATATGGTTGAGAAACTTATAGAGTGTGACTGGGGTCCGCGACTTCTGGTTGTATTCCTCCAGCGCGTCAATATACTTTTGTAGGTCCGTGCGCTTGTCATCAGGCTTGCGGGCTTCTTGATCTTCTTCTTCTTCTTCAAAGACTTTGACGGCTGGACCTGGGTATTTTGCCCATTGCTACCCATTCTCGGTGTCGGCACGGTTTCAGCATTCCCTCAATGATCTCGGGCTCTAGCGGGCTTTTCTAATTAATTGCGGGGCATGCTTGAGGATCCTTCAGCATTCTTCTCATTTTTGCCGAAAGAACTACTTCCGATGGGGCTTCCTTTATGAATGAGCATGATGCCCCCGGAAGTGTCTACCCTTTTAGGAGTGTGCTATTGTGGCGGATTTACCTTCCAGTTTTCGGACAGCGCGAACTTGCCCTATTGGTACTGGTCTTCAACCCAGTTATTGAAGACGTGACAGTCTTCGATCGGATGACCCAATATTCGGTGGTAGGGGCAGTAATTGGGATTGTTGACGTCATTCAGTTGCGGTGGGTGTCTCGGCTCCGGTAGAGTGATGAGCCCATTACGCACTGCCAATTCGAACAGTCTCCTTATTTTATCCCGGAGAAACGAGTAAGGACGTCTCAACTTCTCATCGAGAGATTGCCGCTTGTTGCTTTGGTGAACAACCGGTCTCGGGCCACTCGGTTGTTGTTGAGCGTTAGCGACGAAAGTTGCTTTCCCTTTGCCCTTTTCATTTCGCCGCTCCGTTTTTTAGGAGGACGGTCTATGGCCCATCTGGTCGATTTGGGCCAGCTTGTCGATCAAAGCGTGGAAAGTGGTCGGCTTGAAGAACATCATGAATTGGGATATGGTCGCTTGCCGATCGAGAGTTCCCACAAACATGCCTACTGCAGGAGCCTTTTCTATGCGCTGTTCGCACTTCGACCATAGGTTGCGCCACCGAATTGCATACTGAACCCATGTCTCTCCTGGCTTCACTCGGGTATTGATAAACACTATGATTGGGGTGTGTTCGCTAGCTCTTGTGAAACGCTGAGTGCATAGCAACTCCATCTCTGTAAACGTTTTGACGAAGTCGTTCGGAAACCCGAATACCATTCGAAAGCCGTCTCCGCTAGGCTACTGATGAATTGGCGAAGCAACAGCTTATTGTCACCTCCAGTATTGCCGCAGAGAGCCCTGAACTGGGCGACATGCTGGTGGGGGTTGCCTGTCCCTTTATATACATGAAATTTAGGGATCATGTATCCTGGCGGGTACTTAATCTGATCGTACCAGCTGGGATAGGATCGCCCGGTTCTGACGACTTGGCCAGCAGCTTCTTTCGCTTGATGGGCTCGTATCTGTTGAGCTATATAATCATCGAGCGCAGCTTTCGGGATTGTTTCCTCCTTGGCGGATGAAAAGGCCGGAAGAGGGTTCGATGTCACCCCTCTGTCGTCTTCAATGATCACCGGAGGCTCCTCCACTGGAGGGTCCGGCTGGATCATCATGCCCACCATGTCCTGGAACAATAGCGCCATTTGTTTTATGTTCCGCGGCCTCTTTGTCTTTCTTCTCGAGCATTCTTCGGAGGAACTCGGCGTCGGTTTCCTGTTCCCGGCACTGCTCTGACGACGTCTCCGGGCTTTCTTTCGGCCCAGTGAGCGCGGCCATCTTCGTTAGCATTTCTTGGAGCTTTTGCTGTTACTCCTGGGCTTTTGTCACAGATCGGGTGAGTGGTTGATGACCCGTAGAGATATGGCTATCCTCCTTCCTGGAAGCCATGTAGATGGTGTGCACTGCCATGCCCCCAGACTTGGGGCGTTTGGATTCAGCACCCTTGAGATTTGTCGCAGACACAGGGATCTTCTTCGGTCTTCTCCTTTTATGGGCGGTCGAAGTTAAGGGGGCCGTTGCAGCGGGCACCCAAGTAGATGACACCTTCTGTGGTACGACAAGGTGGTCCTTCTCTTGCCGAACCTTCATTTTATTTGGTTGGCGGGAATAGTCTTGGTTAATCACAGAGTCTTGGACCCTTCGCTAGACCCTGTGAATTTTGGAGGACAGCCGCTGAGGGGGTTGCTCTAGCTTTGCCTTTGTAGCGTTCTCCACAGGTGGAGGAGATTTTTTCAACACAGCAGTTGGAGAGTTTTTGCGCACCCTCCTAAGTAGTTCAAAGTTGTTCCCAGTTGGAACAGCAGCATCAACTTCCACTGTTGGAGCTGGTGGGGTAAGTCCAGAAGGGGAACTGCCCCCAGCTTTCCTCACATGGCACCAGTGGCGACGTCAAGCATGTCGTGTAGCCGGGATCGCCTTTGCTGTTGGGGTGGCTGCATCGTGCTTCATGCTTTGATGAGAGACCGCTGTTGGTGTCATCCTGTCAAAGACCGACGTCCGTTGAGAGGGGATGGTCAACCTGTCGAAGGCAAACTTTCGAGCAGGGGCAGCAGCCTTGGTGACTTCGCCTGGAGCGGGAGTTGGAACGGCCAGACTTGTGAAGACCGACCCCTTAGTAGGAGAAGTCTCTCCGACGATCTCATTTACTGGAACTGGGATGGTTATCCATTTCGGGATATCCCCTTGAGGTAATGCGGGCTTCTTCACGGGCCCATTGGAGCTTTGGCCCAGTCTGTTAAAGACCGAGGCGTTGGATTTGGGCGACCCGTTGAGAGGGGCTGCGGTAGTTGCAAGTCGATCAAAGACCGACTTCTTCGGAGCTTCTTGTGAAGGCAGTGGAGCGCTGAAGCTCCTTGGTGGGAGCATAGTCCTAAAGAACAGCCCAGTGGTGGCTTGTGTCACCTGTTCCACTGGCATCGTAAAAAGGGAGGCCGCTTGAGGCCCATAGGTTACTCCTCCAGCGAGGACGGAGTGGGAATTGTTGTTGCAATTGGTGCAGTTGGAAGCCATCGATGTCATCCTCTCTTCTACACGAAACAAGACACCGAATCTTAGTACCTCAAATCCAAGGGCAACCATATCAAACCGTGATTCGTTCGCGAACACGACACACGAAGTGTGGAGTGGAAAGAGGAAAAGGTCCCACCGGGCGTGCCGGAATCTGTTCTCCGCCGAAAATCGGGAAGACAAACGTCTTGCCTGAATTTGGGGGCAGATGCTATTTGGTTTTATCCGTCCACCTCTCCGAAGATGCCAAGTTGATTTATGGCACCATATATCAGAAGTTTGGACAGATGCGGCCTTTGTAGCAGACTTCGTCAAATTCCCCCTCGTTTACGAGGGGTTTTTGATTGTGGGGACGCTCTTCCCTGCAGGCGTAAGCCCCTGTAGTTAATTATGCTACCGCATCACGGTAACCACTTTCTCCTTCTCCAGATAGTCACTTCGTGTCGTGTGTTTTGTTTTATTTTTGGTTGCTCGTGGATTGTATACGGAGACTAATTTATGTTGTCGCCCGTAGGGCGTAGATTAGTCCAAATCCGTATTTTCTTAGATTTGGGTTTGGGTTGGGTTTAAGGATCATTAATCTCATTGAGATTAAGATCAATTTAAACGTTTGTTAAGGATACGTTAGTCTGATTATAGACTAAGATCTACTCAACGGGGGTTCGAAATCATTTAGATCCGATAACAGGGCATTTGGGCTCTATCGTTTTAGTTTAGAGACGTTGCGGTCCATGAGTTTAAGGACATTATAGTCCGTAGAGTTTAAGGACATCATAGTCCATGGAGTTTAAAGACGTCATAGTCTGTGGAGTTTAGTTTAGGGACGTTGCGGTCCATAAGTTTAAGAACATCATAGTCCATAGAGTTTAGTTTAGGGACGTTGCGGTCCATAAAGTGTCTGGTTGTCGGGACCCGCCACCTATCTGAAGACGTTGAAGAATTACAACGACATATATCAGATGTGTGAAGAGATGTACCCTTGAACCAATGTTGGTTGGGAGATCTATAGTCGGGTTTGGGACTAAGACCAATTAAAAATATTGGGAGCACATGGGCTCAGTTAATCTGAATTGGGGGATTTATGGCCCACTTAGGCTCAGCCCATTCAGTTAAAGTGTTTGAACACTTATTTGGACTCAGTCCATTCATTTTTGAACAAAATTTTAACATTTGTTTGGGCTCACGTCCTTTTTTATTCAATAATGCTGAGCATTAATTTTGGGTTCTGACACCCCTTTTTCTTTTGTCTTTTATTGAGTGTTGAACACTCTTTGTAGCGCAGAGCACTTTATGTACAGAGCCTTTATGTACAGAGCACTTGGCGTTGAGCGCCAGACTTGGAGCGCTGAGGCACTTCTTATGAAACAGCGCATACGTGAGGAGCCTGTGGCGCGCTTGGCGCTGAGCGCTAGACCTGAAGCGCTAAAGCATTTCTTATGAAATAGCGCACACGTGAGGAGCATGTGGCGCGCCTGGTGCTGAGCGCCAAACTTGGAGCGCTAAGGCGCTTCTTATGAAATAGCGCACACTTGAGGAGCACGTGGCGCGCTTGGCACTGAGCGCCAGACTTGGAGTGCAGAGCGCTCTTATGAAATAGCGCACACGTGAGGAGACGTGGCTCGCTTGGCGCTGAGCGCTAACCAATGAGTGTAAAGCGCTCTTGATTAATTCTGTGCTCTGGGAATTAAGTTCTCATTTATAAGAGACTTTGTCTCGTGGATCTATGAACTAAGTTCTTATTTTAATAGGAGATGCTATGATCTCTTCTGTTTTTGTGAAAGACTTTGTCTTTGTCTTATAGATCTGTGATCTAAAGAGAACTAAGTTCTTCTCCCTCCTTTTTTATGATAAGATGCTCCAATCTCTCCTACTCTTATGAAAGACTTCTGTCTTTGTAGATCTATGATCTAGAAAAGAACTAAGTTCTTTTTTTTTATGAGATGCTTTGATCTCTCTGTTTTATTTACCTTGAAAAAATTCTTCTTTTCAGAGCTTGCTCTTCTCTTTTTCTTTTTGAAGTTTATGGGGGGTTCCTCTGTCTTCGACTTGAAGTCTTGAGTCCTTTATATAGGGGAGGCTGATTTGTTGAATCAGTTAAGAAAATATTTCCTCTGATTGATTTGCGGATGTTTCCTACCGTTGGATCTTTGATCCAAGGGCTTCTTACAGAAGGCAATCTTCTTGTTTTTAATAAGATTGGGAAAATATTTTCCTATACAAAACTTATTCTGTATCACCATTGGATCTTTGATCCAACGGTGCTCTGATTTACAGAGCATAATCTTTCCTGTTTGGAAAGATTTGAGGAGTATTTCCTCAATAGAACTTTATTTCTGGTAATTTAATGATTTTTTAATCATTTTTGTTGGATCTTTGATCCAAGGGCGGGGAACATTTAGTTCCAACGCTAGCGCTTTCGTGCTTTGCACGTGAGCGCTGCATCAGAGTTTTTGACTCTTGGTGTTAGCGCACTTAGCGCTAGCACTCTCGTGCTTTGCATGTGAACGCTGCATCGGAGTCTTTGACTCCTAACACTAGCGCACTTAGCGCTAGCGCTCTCTTGCTTTGCACTTGAGCGCGCATCAAAGTCACCTAGCGCTGGCGCTCTTGGCGCGAGCGCTCTCGTGCTTTGCGTGTGAGCATTGCCTCAGAGTCTTTGACTCTTAGCGCTGGCGCTGCTAGCGTTCTCGTGCTTTGCACGTGAGCGCTGCCTCAGAGTTTTTGACTCCTAGCGCTGGCGCTTTTGGCGCAGCGCTCTTATGAGGCGCTGCCTCATTTTAAATTTCAAATTTTAAAATTTCAAATAGAGCTTTGCTCTCTGATTGGGGGAAACAACAACATAACAAGTTCACATTAGAAATCGACCAATAATACGTACAAACTATGTTTGACCGACGTTCCAACTCCAAACAAACTCTCAAGTGTTCGTTTATTGTCTAACGTGCGTAGAAACACTACGAAACCAACCCAAGAGCAACAGCTACACAAGAATACGAACCGTGTCGGATAGCGTAACGCGTGTAGCCGAAACACTATAAACAAGCAAAGTGATCCCAGATTTTATATACTGTCAAAACATAAAAATCAAGCAGTACCAAACATTATAAAACAACTACAGACAACTATCCTACAAAACCCAAGCCCAAACTCCCCAAAATAGCCGAGGTTGCCGGATTTGACCTATATGTCGCCGGCCAAAACAGATCCTATGGGGTTCGTGTTTCAAGTGTATGCTTAGGGTCACTAGTACATCACCACTACACTGCTAGATTTTCTAGTATACACTCGGGGTCACAGCGGATCACAGATATCCTATAATGACACTAAAAATACGATATGTGTACAAAAATTTACCTTTAGTGTTCTAAACTGAAACTAATAACCTACACAATATTAAAAACACCTACTTTACAGTTTGAGATCATACCTATCCACACTTGCTCAAAAGATCCTACCTTTCCAAGCTCCAAGGGATCCTAGAGGCAAAAACATGACATGAGAAGTGTTTTGGTGGTGTTTAAGGAAGGTTTTGCAAAGTTTAGTGAAGAGATGGTGAAGGCTTCAGTTGAGGGAAGAGAAGAAAAGGAAATGATTGAGAATGAGAGAGAGTGAGATGAGAATGAGAGAGTGTGAGGTGGTAAGGATGAGAGGGTGAGTGTGGGGTGAGCTTAAACATTACACTTACTCTCTCACTCTCCTCATCAATGCTACATTAATGCCTCCATGACTCACCTAGCCACCTTCCTCAAGCTAAAACAAGGAAATATCTCTCTCACAAAATATCTCACACAAATATCTAAGGGTTAATCATGGCATGGATTAGTTTAAAGTATCATGCCACTAAACAAGGTTAATACTAAACAACCCCCATGTTAACATGCACAAGTGTGTGTAACTCAAAACAAATAATAATAAAATATTAATTAATCTATTTAAAATGCGAGAAAACTAATTTGGTAAACTTTTCCTTCAAAACCCGCATTATCGCTTAATTAACACTAATCGCATTCTAAGGTGTTACAATCTCCCCACTTAAAGAAATTCGTCCCCGAATTTAAAATTCTTACTATGCGTACCTTCAAAGAGATGAGGGAAAAATTTCTTCCGCATCTCGTTCGCAGCCTCTCAAGTGATCTCCTTACTAGACGGGCTACGCTAAAGAACCTTCATAGATGGCAAGACCTTTGACCGAAGTTTCTCCACCTGCCGATCCACTATAACTATCGGCTGCTTGGTGAATGAATGACCGCATCGTAGTTAAATGGTCTGGTACTAAATAATGTGAGATGGGTCATGAAAGTATTTGTGAAGTATCGTCACAAGGAATACGGGGTGAACATCCTGAAATCTGGGCGGAAGTGCTAACGATAGGAAACGGTACTAACTCGCTCAAGGATCAAAAAAGGACCTACAATTCTGGGACTAAGTTTCCCTTTCTTCCCAAAACTTATCACGTCATTCATCGGAAAAATCCATAGGAATACATGATCTCCCACTGCAAACTCACGTCTGCGACGACGAATGTTGGCATAAGACTTCTGTCTGCACTGGGCTGCTCTCATCCTGTCCTGAATCAACTGGATCATCTCCGTAGTCTATTGACTGGCTGGGGTCCAAAAATCATGCTCTCGCGGAGTTAGTCAAACAAACTGGCGATCGACACAAACGACCATACAAAGCCTAAAAAGTTGCCATCTAAATCGTCTCCAGATAACTGTTATTGTAGGAGAATTCTATCAATGGCAAGTGACGATCCTAACTGCTAACAAAATTAAGCATTGTTTACCCTAATCAGAGCAAAGCTCTGTTCAAATTCCAAGGCGGGAGATGAAGCAATGCTTCATCTTCCCCCAATCAGAAACAAAGCTTTGCTTTGAAAATTTAAACTTTAATAAATGAAGCAACGCTTCAGATCCTTTGCGCTGCGCGCGACGCGCCACATGTCTAGCGCAGATACATTAGCGCAGCGTCCAAGAAGGCGCGCCCAATTAGAGCAAAGCTCTGTTAAAGGAAACGCCGCGCTGCGCTCTGCGCTGTGCGACACGTGGCAGCGCAGTTGCGCTGCGCTGTGCGCTGCGCGACACGTGTCAGCGCAGATGCGCTAGCGCAGAAGAAGGGGCTAAGTGCCAAAGGCAATTTATCCATTCAAAATTACATGCACTTGATAATAACAAATTAAAATCATACGATGCACAAGCACAACAGAGAACTAAAATAAAAGAACCCTTAACAGACAATGAAGTACTTGATTAAAAAGAAAAATACTTATTCATTATTGTTGTTATTATATTTAAAAAAGATCACCGAATATAGGATCAGAGAGACAAGGGTTCACAAAAAGAAAAAGAAGATTATTCAGCTCCCTCTCCGTCTTCTCCATCACGTCAAAGCGGCGATCTTCCCGAGGGGTAGCCATCCAACGGTCGACGCCGCACTCCTGGGAAAAAGTGGCGATGACAACCCGACGAGCCCGTATCTGGCTTAGCAAGTAGAAGGAGAAGTCCCTTAGGGCTTTGGTGATCAAGAGCGCTTCGAAAAAGCTCTCGATCTTATCCTCGGCCACATCAAGCATTGCCGAGGACATCTCCGCCGGAGGAGGGGGAATGTCGGCGAGCACTAAGGCAAGGATCATCCGAAGCCAAATGGAACCCGGGGAAAGAGGAGACCCCACACGAGTCGAAAGCTCGTACATTGCAGCATCGCACTGCTCGTCCGAAAAAGAGGAGTCCACCAAGCGCGCAGCAAAACGAGGAACGATGTCCCGGATCGGCACTTCCCACGGTTGTCGGCGGGCGTGAGGACGGTTGCAAGCCATGATCGAAGAAGTTCTCTGAAGGTGAGAAAAGAAAAGGCTCGGCCTTGAGTTATATATAGACCCAAACACAGAAAATTCTGTGCGCACTGGAATTATTTCCAAGACCCGGGAAATCAAAATTTCGAAGAAATACAAGTTTGACTTGAAAAGAGGAGATGAAAAGATATCTCAGGGGAAGCAACGCTTCCGATTCCCCCAATCAGAGCAAAGCTCTATCTTGAAAATCTAAATTTTAATAAATGAAGCAACGCTTTAGATCCTTTGCGTTGCGCGCGACGCGCCACGTGTCTGGCGCAGATACGTCAGCACAGCGCCCGAAGCAGCGCACCCAATCAGAGCAAAGCTCTGTGTTAAATGAAGCAACGCTTCAGATCCTCTGCGCTGAGCGCAAGGGCGACACGTGTCAGCGCGGTTGCGCAAGCACTGCGCTGCGCGACACGTGTCAGCGCAGATACGTTAGCGCAGTTGCGCTGCGCTGTGCGCTGCGCGACACGTGTCAGCACAGTCGCGCTGCGCTGTGCGACATGTGTCACGCGCTGGGGCATTTGCGCCAAACAGAATTAAGATTTTAAAGAAATATTTCTGTTCTTGTTAAAACAAGAAGATTTTCTTCTGTAAAACAGAAGCCCTTGGATCAAAGATCCAACGGTGGGGAAAATTCCCTAAATCACTCAGAGAAAGATCTCTCTAACAAATTTAACTAATTTATGAGCACTATAAAAAGGACCCCAGACCTCAATTCAAAGGCATCAAGATCTTTCTTAAAAAAAAGAGAGAAGAGAACTCTCGAGAACTCCTCAAGAACAGCAGAAGGTAAAAACCTTTGAAAGAAGAAAAAATTCTTTTATGAACAGATCAGTGATCTAAAAACAAGATCATTGATCTTTAAACATAACTAAATAAAGGAATAAATAATAAAATAAAAATAGGGCTTCGCACTTTTTCATGAACCTTTGGTTCTTTAAGATAAGAAAAAAGACTTATCTTTTTCTTTGATCTAAATTAGATCAACAAATCTAACAGTGCTTTGAA
Organism: Agapanthus africanus; assembly: GCA_030015575.1. Taxonomy (NCBI): domain Eukaryota; kingdom Viridiplantae; phylum Streptophyta; class Magnoliopsida; order Asparagales; family Amaryllidaceae; genus Agapanthus; species Agapanthus africanus. The sequence continues at coordinate 31,481,985 of JASDDO010000019.1, forward strand.
CTTCTATTCATTGAATCTAAAAGATTCCTAAATTATAGTGCCTTGCACTTGCAATACTGCACTGTTGCGCTCTTGGATTGGCGCAAGCCACCAGAGAGTGCCACGTGTCAGCGTCTGAACCGTTTGCGCTATGCGCTTTTGAATAGAGCTTTGCTCTCTGAAATTGGCGCAACTCACCGGAGCACGTCACGTGTCAGCAGCGCAAACATTGCGCACTAGCGCAGCGCACTGCGCTGCATGACACGTGTCATCACCATGAGCGCTTGCGCTCTCTGATTGGCGCAAAGCGCCTGATGAATGCAATGCATTTCCTAAAAAGGCCAGGCCCTAATCAAAAATACTAAGCAGGCCAAAATAAATTGCAAATCAATAAAAGGGTAGAGCCCAAATGAAATTGATGCTCTTCATCTTTTCTGGGCAAAGTCCAAATAAAAATAAAAAGAAATGCAACTCAAAAGCAAATAAAATGTTGAACACTTTCAAGTAGACTTAGCCCAATTTTGGCCGTAAGTCCTTAAATTAAATTGACCGAGCAAGATTGCTCTCTTAAATCAATTTATATCCGGTTCGAGGGTACATCTCCGAACCCCTCTGACGACCGTCGTTGTAATCCTTCAACGACGTCAGAGAGGTGACGGGTCCCAACGACCACACATCGATATGGACTGCGGGGTCCTTAAACTCGTGGACCGAAACGTCCTTAAACTAATATTGGACCGAAACGTCCTTAAACTAATGTCGGACCACCACGTCTCTAAACTAGAACATGGACCACTACGTCCCTAAAACTGGAACAATAGAGCCTCCAAATGCTCTTTTGCCGGATCTAAACGATCCCGTTTAAGTTGATCTTAGCCCCAAACACGGCTAACGTATCCTTAAACATTCAAACGGACTATAAAACTCCAAATCAAATTAGGTTCAAGGGTACATCTCTGAACTCCTCTGACATCTGCCGTTGTAATCCTTCAACGACGTCAGAGAGGCGACAAGTCCCGATGGACATATATTAATCGACCATCACGTCAAGTCGATTTTACTCCAAAATAGGACTAACGTATCCTTGACGAATGTTTAAGTTGATCTTAGCCGCAACGCGACTAATGCATCCTTAAACTAAAAACACCAAACCCAAATTTAAGTAAATACGAATTTGGACTAATCCACGTCCTACGGGCGACGGCATTACTCAGTCTCCATATACAATCCACGGGCAACCACAAACAAAACAAACACACACGACACGAAGTGAAATTCTGGAGAATGAGAAAGTTGTTACCGCGATGTGGTAGCGTAATTAACTGCAGGGGCTTGCGCCTGTAGGGAAGAGCGTCCCCACAATCAAAAAACCCCTCAAGCGAGGGGGAATCTGACAAAGTCTGCTAAATCGGCCGCATCCGTGTAAACCTCCGATACACGGTGCCATAAATCAACTTGGCATCTTCAGAGAGGTGGACGGATAAGACTAAATAGCATCTGCCCCGAACCTCAGCGTCAGGACATCGCGGTCCTGTGCGCCGCCTTTCGGAGGGGGAACAGATTCTGGCACGCCCGGTGGGACCTCTTTCTCTTTCCACTCCCCACTGCGTGTGTCGTCTTCGCGAACCAATCGCGGTTTGTTAAATGGTTGCCTTCGGATTTCAAGTTACTAAGATTTGGTCTCTTGCCTGGCGCAGAACTCAAGATTCAATGGCCTCTAACTGCACCAACTGCTCGAAGTGCCACTGCAACGGACGCTCCACCTCACCGGGAGGTGTAGCATATGGGCCCCAAGCGGCTTCCTTCCTCGCTCTGCCGGTAGACCAGGTGACCCAAGCCACCATTGGCCTGTTCTTCGGGACCATGATCCCACCTACAAGCTTCTCTGCGCCAATACCTGCACCAGAAGTGAACAAAAAGTCGGTCTTTGACCGGCTCACTGCTACGACGGCCCCTGTCAACGGGTCGCCCACTGCCAAACCAACAGCCTCTGTTTACACCAGGCTAAATCAGAACTCTAAACTGGCTGTCCCAAGGAAGGCAATGACTGCTGCTCCAGAAGTCGTCAAGGCGGCTTCCCCTGTCAAAGAGTCAGTCTTTTCAAGACTGACGATTCCTGCTTTTGTCCCTCCTCGAAGATCTGTCTTCGACAGGATGAATATCACCCCTCAAAAGACAACCTCAGTCTTTAAGAGGTTAACACCGGCGGCGCCTCATTCAGACAGGGGGCAAAAAGAAGATGTCTCAATCTCCGATCCAGTCCCAACGGCTCGTCGTGCTCGACGTCGCCATTGGCAACGAGTGAGGAAGGCAGGGGGCAACTCCCCCTCAGGGCTAACTCCACCGGCTCCAGTGGTGGCAGTCAACGCTGCTGTTCCAACTGGGAACAGCTTTGAACTACTGAGGAGGGTACGTAAAAACTCTCCAACCGCTACATTGAAAAGATCTCCTCCGCCCGCGGAGAGAGTTCCAGAAACGAAGCAAGAACAGCCCCCTCAACGGCTGTCCTCAAAAATTTATAAAGTTTGGCGGAGAGTTCAAGACTCCGTAATTGACCCAGATCGCTCGCGTCAACAGAAAAAGGCGAAGGTACAAGAAGGAAAAAATCGTCCTATTAAACAGCAGGGGACATCAGCTGCTAGGATGCCCACTTCAACGTTTCCTTCTACCTCAACGGCCCACAAAAGAAGGAGGCCAGAGAAAACTCCCGCGTCAGCGGAAAAAGTTAAAAATGGTGAACCTAAATGCCCCAAGTCAGGGGGCATAACAGTTCATACGGTTTACATTACATCGGGAAAAGAAGATAGCCGCATATCAACAGGTCATAGACCACACACGAGGTCAGTGACCAAGGCTCAGGAGCAGCAGCAGAAGCTCCAAGAAATGATGAACACTATGGCCGCACTTACAGGGCCAAAAGAAAACCTCGAAACGTCCTCGGATGAACGCCAAGAGGAAGAAACCGACGCCGAATTCCTTCGTCGGATATTGGAGAAGAAGTACAAAGAGGCTGCTGAACAAGCAGCCAACATACAGCGTATGGGCCTCCTCTTCCAAGACATGATAGGGATGATGATACAACAAGATCCCCCGGCTGAAGAGCCCCCGATCGTCCTTGGAGACGACAGGGGAGAAACATCAAATCCTCCACCAGCTCTGTCGATGGCTAAGGAGGATACAATCTCCAAAGCTGATTTGGATGAATACATCGCCCAACAAATACGGGTTCATCATGCGACCGAAGCAGCCGGTCAGGTCGTAAAAACAGGACGGCCATATCCGAGTTGGTACGATCAAATCAAGTACCCGCCAGGTTATACAATTCTCAAGTTCTATGTCTACAAGGGGACGGGCAATCCTCATCAGCATGGTGCCCAGTTCAGGGCACTCTGCGGCAACACCGGCGGTGACGACAAGCTGTTGCTTCGCCAGTTTGTTGGAAGCTAATCAGATACGGCGTTCGAGTGGTACTCTGAGCTCCCGAACGACTCTATTAAAACCTTCGCGGATATGGAGCTGCTGTTTACTCAACGTTTTGCAAGTGCCAGTGAACGTATCCCGATGACGGCACCGATTAACGCCAGGGTAAAACCCGGCGAGATGTGGGTTCAGTACGCTATACGATGGCGGAACTTATGGTCGAAGTGCGAGCAGCGCATTGAAGAAGCTCCCGCAGTGGGTATGTTTGTGGGAACCCTTGATCCACAAGCAACCATCTCACAATTTATGATGTTTTTCAAGCCAACTACCTTCCAGGCCTTGATTGACAAACTAGCGCAGATGGATCAGATGGGCCATAAACCCCCTCTTCCAAGGCCGGACTCCCGAAATGACAAAGGGAAGGGAAAAGCGATTGTCGTCGCTAATGCTCAACAACAACCGAGCGACTCGAAGCCGGTTGCTCGTCAAAATAATATGCGCCCGTACGTACCCCTTGAGGATAGGATGGGACGTCCTTATTCCTTTCCCCACGATAAAACGAGGAGGTTATTCGAGCTGGCGTTGCGCAACAGACTCATAAACCTGCCGGATCCAAAACATCCATTGCAACCAAGTGATGTCAACGAGCCCAACTACTGTCCTTATCATCGAGTACTAGGCCATCCGATCGAAGATTGCTACGTTTTCAAGAATTGGCTTGAAAACCAGTACCGACAGGGCAAGTTCGCGTTATCTGACAAATGGAAAGTGAATCCCCCGCAGCCCCACACCTCTAAGGGGAAGAATACGCCGGGGGCAACATGCTCCGTCGTTGAAGAAGCTCCTTGGGAGGTTGTATTATCAGCCAAGACAAAGAGGATGCTAAACGATCTTCGGACATGTCCAGCGATCAAGTGGAAGAACCCTTGGAACCCCAGGTCATTGAAGGGATGTTGAAGCCACGTCCAACTCCAAATACCAATGGTGGTGGTTCAAGCACTTGCAGCCAGCCGTCAAAATCTTCGAAAAAGAAGAAGAAATCTAAGAAGCCTGTGAAGCCTGGCGACAAGCGTACGGACTTACAAAAGCAAATTGACGCGCTGGATGAATATAACCAAAAGGTACGGACTCCCATTACGCTCCAAGAGTTCCTCAATCTCGTCTTTCAAGAAGAAGATGAGGGAGAAAGTTCATCGGATGAATCCGAGGAATATGTGGCGAGCTGTCATATGATTTCCCATTCGATCACGAACGATGAGGAGACTCCTTGCACCGAAAAGCTGGGGGCAGATCCTGAACCAAAAGTTCTGGGGCCATCAGATGAAGTAATTGACGCATTCCTTAATGAAGCTCGGTTGAAAAGTAAAGCTGATCGGGAGCGCGAGGCGGCTATATTTGAAAGGGCCAAGCGCCAGCGACTTGATGAAGGAGCTGAGACGATCCCGTTGGAGCTGAACACCTCCGCTACCGACAAAAGCCAATTCAAGATGAGGAAAAAGTTTGCTAAGGCCATATCAATGGGTATGAAGCTACCATCCTCTGAAGGAAGCATCACCATGAAATAGAAATGCACCCGTCCTATTGCTTATATCATCATAAGGTTTCGCACCCCACCCAAAAGTGCAAAGCTTTCGATAGATGGTGGCAAGGATACGTTGCTCATCGACAATGCTTTAAGCGGGAAAAGCGTAAAACTCGTCGGGAGCAAAGAAATACGACCGGAGAGCTTGAAAGAACTACTGGCGATTGTCGCATGGTTAACACTGGCGGGTCACCAGTGCCTACATTCGGAAGCGATTCTGATGAGGAGCTAGAACTTGCCCCTCTCTTCAAAGAATCCACTTCAGGAAAAGAAGAAGTGCCGAAGGTCTGTGAAAATATTCGGCTGCGGAATCGGACGCTGCCTGAAAAGAACCTCGGACCCTCAAGCAGAAAAGATAAAGGGAAAGAAAAGGTCTCTGAAGATATCGTCTTAGATAACCAAGTTCTGGAAGAGCTAAACGCCAACAACCCGCCGAAGAAGAATAAGGTGGATTACAACGTCTTAGCACATCTGAGAAAGCTGCCCTCACAACTCAGCATTTTTGACACCCTTTTGCTATCAAAAGAGGCGACAGATTCGTTGATTAAGGCGCTCCAAGACCCAGAACAATTCCAAGCATGCCTGGCCGAGAAAAAGATGAAGGATGAATTAGAGGAGGTGCACACGGCCGATGTTACTTTTGGTAATGAAGACCTTCTACTTGGGACGTGCGAACACAATCGCCCTCTCTATGTCTCAGGATACTGCCATGATATAAAGATAGGCAAAATCCTGATCGATAACGGGTCGTCTGTTAACCTACTCAACGTGCGGGTGTTGAAGGAAATCTGCATGAGCGTCCAGCACCTTGCTCGGGACAAGATCACCATCTCTGGGTTCGACTCCCAATCGTCAAAGACTCTTGGATCTGTGATACTGACGCTACGCTTCGGGCTACTCGTCACGGACATTAAGTTCCACGTCATAGACGCCAAGACATGCTACAACGCTTTGCTCGGCCGACCATGGTTACACGAGTACAACATCATCCCTTCTACACAACATCAGTGTATAAAGTATTTTAAGGATGGTTTCGAGTATACCGTGACGGGAGAACTGAACCCGTTCTCTGTGAACGAGGTCCGCAAATATGAAGACGCCAAATACTTCTTACCGGATTTCGAAGACACGGAAAGGTGTCACAAGCAGGAGAATAAAGCTAACGCCACCATCCCGGTCTTCGGCAGTGATACCGAGGGGGAAGAGGAGATAGTGTATTCGGATCCGCCCCAACACAACAAGCCGGGACCATCGGCTCCTACATTGATCTTTGGCAGCGACTCGGAAGATGAAGTCCATGCTGTATTCTCTGCTCGACCTTTAATACAAACGTCCGCTGACGAAGAGCAAAGTTTACAAGTCGCCATGGTGCCGCTTAAACACCATAAAGAACTGGATGCACTTAATATTTACAACGTAGAAGAGCTACAAACATTCTACATCCCTCCCAGGCAAGAGAGCGAAAAAGAAATTCTATTTTACCGCTCTGAAGAAAACAAAGCGGAGAAAGAAGTCTGGCACGGGGAGGATCCTACGTTGGACAGGCTTCAACCCATCCGTCTACCCAGATATTATACAGAAAGCTTGAAGAAGCTGCTAAAACGCCAGGGGATACCCTTCAAACAGACCGTTAGAAAGGCCAAATTCTATGACAGGGTCTGGAACGTCCCCGGGACTCAACGCAAACTGCCTAACGGGAGAATGGAGACAATCGGGCTCGAATACATTCGCTCCAAGAAACGAGAGCTGCTTCGCGACTGTTACGTCGTGCACAACTTTAATGAAGAGGCGGATGCTCAATGGGAGGACGCTAATCCTAAGCCAGTGAAAGTTCCAGATGCAAAGGAGCCCAGTCCGTCGTTCGAGGAACAAATGGACAAACTTATAAAGAAAGCTGGTCAAAAAGTACGGGATGATCACAACCGCGAGACAGCCATCTACGAGAAAGCCAAAACGCAACGCCTCCTTCAACAGACCATAAAGGATGAAAATGCCGCTCCTGGTCAACCTGTTATAAAGAAGGCTCGGCGCAAAAGCAGAAATAAGTCGAAAGGCCAAAAAGACGCTCAACAGCAACAAAGCAGGGCTAAGAAGCTACGCAAACGGGAGTCGAGCGTTATTGATCTATCCCTCATGAAGAAAATAGGTCGAGCGTACTCGTTTCCTCAGGACAAGACGAAGAAGATACTTGATCTTTCTCTAAAACATCAGATGCTTACACTGCCGGAGTCCAAGCACTCCGAACAAGCAAGCGAAGTCTCTGGCCCAAACTATTGCTCTTACCATCGAGTAATAGGGCACCCGCTCGAAGACTGCTTCACCTTCAAGAATTGGGTCGAAGATCAATATCAGCTTGGCAAGTTCGCTCTGTCCGACAACTGGAGGGTAACGCCGCCACAGAAGCACGAGCCCAAGGCCACGAAAGAAGAACCGGTTCCACATTGGGATTGGAAGCGAATTCGCACCTGTCACATGATTACAACATTAAAAGAAGAGCCCGAGGACATAGATGAGCTCCCTTGGTGCTTCGAGAACAGCAGCGACGAGATAATCTCAGAATTCCCACCAGCGCCAAAAGAGCTGGAAGATGGAATCCATACCACTGCAGATAACCTCAAGAAGATTGAGTTGGGGACGGCAGACGATCCACGACCAACATTCATCAGCGAGCTGCTATCTGAAGAAAGGGTGGCTGCGTTAAAAGACGTGCTTCTACGGCATAGAGATTGCTTCGCGTGGAACTATTCCGAAATGCCGGGATTAGATCCAGAAATCGCTGTGCATAGATTGGTGATATCCCCGGACATCAAGCCAGTCAAACAGGCGCCGAGGAGAATGCGGCTCGAGCTTGAGATGAGCATCAATGCTGAGGTCAAGAAGCTGATCGACTCTGACTTCATCCAGGAAGTTCAATGCCCTGAATGGATCGCCAATATCGTCCAGGTGATGAAGAATAATGGGACGGTGCGCATATGCGTGGACTTTCGGGATCTCAATAAAGCTTGCCCGAAGGATGATTTTCCAGTGCCAGTCACCGAACTGATGATAGACAATACGTCCACTCATGAGGTTTTCTCCTTCATGGACGACTCATCAGGGTATAACCAGATAAAGATGCATCCAGAAGACCAGAAGCATACGGCCTTCAGGACTCCTCTGGGTATATTCTGTTATAAGGTGATGCCCTTTGGTCTAAAAAACGCCGGTGCCACTTACCAAAGGGCCATGATGAAGATCTTCGATGACCTTATACACGAAATCGTTGAATGCTATATCGATAATCTCATGGTTAAAAGCAAATCATACGAGGAACATTTCGAGCATTTGAAGACTGTATTTCAACGCCTTCGACAATACAACTTGAAAATGAACCCGCTCAAGTGTGCATTCGGAGTTTCCTCAGGCAAATTCCTGGGATTCATTGTTCGACACCGAGGTATTGAAATAGATCCGTCTAAGATCAAGGCGATCATGGAAATGCCTCCGCTAAGGAATCTCAAACAGCTGTGGTCTCTCCAAGGGAAGCTCGCGTATATACGGCGATTTATAGCCAACCTTTCAGGAAAGTGCCGTCCTTACAGCCACCTGATGAAGAAGGGAACCCCGTTCGTCTGGGACCAAAAATGCCAAAGCGCACTAGACGAGATCAAGCAATACCTGCAGAACCCGCCGGTGTTGGCTGCTCCGGTCAAGGGAAAACCCCTCATTCTTTATACAACCGCCCTCGAAGGTTCCTTAGACGCATTATGGGCACAAGAGAACGATCAAGGGAAAGAAAGAGCACTCTACTACTTAAGTCGAGTTCTGCTGGGGGCAGAAAGCAACTACTCTCCCATTGAAAAACACTGTCTGGCGTTGATCTTCGCGATAACAAAGCTCAGGCACTATGCATTGGCGCACGAAGTCCGTCTCATTTCAAAGGTGGACCCCCTTAAATACTTGATGTCGAAGGCCATGTTGACGGGACGACTCGCTAAATGGGCCCTGCTCTTGATGGAGTTCTCGATAACATATCAACCTCTCAAGGCAGTGAAAGGCCAGGCCATCGCTGATTTCCTCGCTGAGCACCCGATACCGGCCGACTCTCCTTTAAACTGCGATCTTCCAGACGAACATGCGTTTGATGCGATCGACGGTGATAATACCCGATGGGAGCTTTATTTCGATGGAGCATCTTCCGTGAAGAAGCGCAAACAAAGTACCCCTATAATCAAATCGGGGGCGGGACTCATCTTTGTAACTCTACAAGGTGGGATAATGCGCTTCGCTTTCTCCTTAACAGAGCCGATGACGAATAACGAAGCCGAATATGAGGCCTTGATAGCAGGTCTTGAGATTGCCATCGACATGGGAGTTGAAAACCTCCTCATATACGGAGATTCTCAAATGGTCGTTAGTCAAGTAAACGGCGACTACCAAACGTGCAAACCGGAGTTGGTGAAGTACGGGGAAAAGGTGCAACAACTGTTGACCCAAATTCCCTCCTATACTTTGGAGAACATACCGCGCGCGGAAAATAGCAAAGCAGACGCGTTGGCCAAGCTTGCTAAAGAACTGGCCAACGAGAACCTCGATGATGTCAAAATCATGTACAAAGCCGTCGGGTGCTTGCCCCAGCAGAAATATCTCCGGAATCATCCGAAGAAAAAGGAGCGAACGAGCAGACTACCCTGCAAGTAAGAGACCGGGAAAAGGCTGAGGACTGGAGAGAAGTCTTCATAAACTACTTTAAGTCCCACCGAATGCCTGAAGAAGCGTCCACAAGACATCAGCTCATGAAACGAGCTCTGTCTTTCGCCTTCGTCAACGATACTCTGTACAAGAGGTCATTCGATTCTCTGTGGTTGAGATGCTTAGGACCTGATGAAGCGAAAAGTGTCGTCCAGGAAGTTCACGACGGACTCTGCGGTCTCACCAAGCAGGCCCAAAGATGAAGTTGAAGATCAAACGGATGGGCTACTACTGGCCCACGATGATTCAGGACTGTCTCGAATATGCGAAGCAATGCCACTCATGCCAAATTCATGGGGACTTCATCCACCAGCATCCAAACCCACTACATCCAACGGTGGCTAGCTGGCCATTCGAAATGTGGGGGACTGATATAGTCGGCCCCATCGAACCAGCATCGTCTAAAGGACATCGTTTCATCCTGGCAACGACTGACTACTTCTCCAAATGGGCAGAAGCAGTATCGCTGAGGGAAGTAAAGACGGAAAATATCCTCCACTTCTTCAAGACGCACGTCATATATCAGTTTGGAACTCCGAGACGGATCATCTCCGATAACGGGCCAGCTTACAAAAGCCACAAGATCAGTCGCTTTGCACAACAGCACAATATAGACTGGAAATATTCCTCGGTTTATAATCTGTGAGCTAACGGTCTAGCCGCGGCCTTCAACAAGACCTTGACGAAAATCATGAAAAAGGCGGTGTCTCGAAATAAGAAAGACTGGCACGAGAGACTGCAAGAGGCCCTTTGGGCGTATCGAACTACATTTAAAATGGCCACAAACACGACGCCGTACGCGTTGGTATTTGGGACGGAAGCAGTACTCCCCCTCGAGATAAAGTTACCCTCTTTACGAGTGGCAGTCCACTACGAGCTGACGGACGAAGAAAATGCTCACCTTCTGCTTGACGCCCTTGACGAAACCCGGCTTACAGCACAGCAAAATCTGGAAGCTTATAAAGCAAAGATGACGCGCTCATATGAAAGACTGACCCGACCGAGGACATTTCGCCAGGGCGAACTCATGCTAGTGGTCAAAAGGCCTATGATCTCCAATCGCGCCAAGTGAGGAAAATTCGAGCCAAACTATGAAGGCCCGTACATCATAGATAAGGTCTACTAGGGTGAAGCCTATCTACTCATGGACATGCACGGTGAAAGGTCTTTCAGGCCGATAAACGGTCGCTTCCTAAAGAAATACTATGCTTAATGAGCCACAGCCTAGGTCAATGATAGGTGACGACGACCATGCCCGCTCGCTATCTTCTTAAGCTCAAGTTTTATAAGCAGTAGTCAGCCTCTCAAAGACGGACCGAAATGTCCTTAAACTAATAGCAGACCGAAACGTCTTTAAACTACTACCACAGCATCTTTTAGGCTCACGAAAAAAATATAAATAAAAAATATAAAAATAAAAAAACGGTATGTTCATAAGCAAAAAGGGCACGGATGAAAACCCGAAAGGGCTCCGTGAGTAAAAACAGTAGGGTTACCAGCGAGTGTTCGTAAAAACCCAAAAGGGCGCGACCTCGTAAAAAAAAAAGAGAAGAAGAAAATAAATATAAAAAAAAATAAAATAAAAACGGTATGTCCATAAGCAAAATGGGCACGGATGAAAACCCGAAAGGGCTCTGTGAGTAAAAACAGCAGGGCAACCGGCGAGTGTTTGTGAAAACCTGAAAGGGCGCAACCTCGTTAAAGGACACTTATTGGGTCCTCTCGACCTTATAAGGAGAAACCACCCACGTGAGATCCATACGACTCACAAGGGAGCAACACACTTAGGGATCCCCATGATTCCTAAGGAGAAAATACACTTGCGAGATCCTCACGACTCGTAAAGAGAACTCTCTTATGGGACCCTCACGGCTCATAAGAGTTGAAAGTCTTAAGTTACAGAGACCTAAACCTGTGCTTAAGCAACCCCCACAACTTCCGATATTGCCCTATAAGTGGCTCAATATTGACCCTGGTATACAATCCACGGGCGCGAATAAACATTTCCCTAACCAAGTCTCATCTGTGACTGGGGATATGTTCGAACGACCCTTGCAAATCCTCTCGACTTACAAGGAGAAAACCCTCTTGTAGGATCCTTACGACTTACAGAGAAACATACACTTAGGAATCCTCACGATTCCTAAGGAGAAAATACACCTACAAGATCCTCACGACTTGTAGGGAGAAATAACTTTGTGAGACCTTTACGGCTCATGAAGTCAAAAGCCTTAGTCGACAGGACCTTAACCCTAGTCGCTAAGCCTCCTTTGTTCGACAACGACAGAGGCAAATGATGATTTGCTCCTGGCAATATCCCAGTTGTAGCGGCGCTGATGCCGAAATTGGTTTACAGCGAAAAGCCAATAGGTCGCACATGCATACGAAATAGCCGAAATGATAGGGCAACTTGCAATAAAAAGCAGCAAGTAAAAATGTATGCATGCAAAATAGCCGAAATGATAGGGCAACTCGCAATAAAAAGCAGCGAGTAAAAATAAAATAAATAGCCAAAATGATTGGGCACCGCAAAAAATAGCCGAAATGATTGGGCAATCGCGACCTTCGCGATATAAAAGCTGAAATGATAGAGCATCGCGGAGATAAAACAAAAAAAAATGATGATAAAACTTTGGCCCTACAGTTAAGATCACATCGATCCCTGTATACAATCCAAGGGCGTAAACAAAGAGGGAACCATACTTTCCCAACAGGCTCCGCCAGAAGACGAAGTCAAATCTCGACAGTTCAGTCCAACTCCGAAGAAACCAGTGTCTTCAGTAAATTCCTCGACTCACGGATACAAACACTCCTTGACGAGAGCCTCCTGATCCGCGTCGACTCGCAGAGCCACCAGTACCTCCGTGGGAAATTCTCGACTCGTTTCAAACCCCAAGGAAACAAATAATCCTTGACGCTTGGGAAACAAATAATCCCTAGCAAACTCCTCGACTCACGGATACAAACACTCCTTGACGAGAGCCTCCTGATCCGCGTCGACTCGCAGAGCCACCAGTGCCTCTGTGGGAAATTCTCGACTCGTTTCAAACCCCAAGGAAACAAATAATCCTTGGCGTTTGGGAAACAAATAATCCCTAGCAAATTCATCGACTCACGGATACAAACACTCCTTGACGAGAGCCTCCTGATCCGCGTCGGCTCGCAGAGCCACCAGTGCCTCCGTGGGAAATTATCGACTCGTTTCAAACCCCAAGGAAACAAATAATCCTTGGCGCTTGGGAAACAAATAATCCCTAGCAAATTCCTCGACTCACGGATACAAACACTCCTTGACGAGAGCCTCCTGATCCGCGTCGACTCGCAGAGCCACCAGTGCCTCCGTGGGAAATTCTCGACTCGTTTCAAACCCCAAGGAAACAAATAATCCTTGGCGCTTGGGAAACAAATAATCCCTAGCAAATTCCTCAACTCACGGATACAAACACTCCTTGACGAGAGCCTCCTGATCCGCGTCGACTCGCAGAGCCACCAGTGCCTCCGTGGGAAATTCTCGACTCGTTTCAAACCCCAAGGAAACAAATAATCCTTGGCGCTTGGGAAACAAATAATCCCTAGAAAATTCCTTGACTCACAGATACAAACACTCCTTGACGAGAGCCTCTTGATCCGCGTCAACTCGCAGAGCCACCAGTGCCTCCGTGGGAAATTCTTGACTCGTTTCAAACCCCAAGGAAACAAATAATCCTTGGCGCTTTGGAAACAAATAATCCCTAGCAAATTCCTCGACTCATGGATACAAACACTCCTTGACGAGAGCCTCCTGATCCGCGTCGGCTCGCAGAGCCACCAGTACCTCCGTGGGAAATTCTCGACTCGTTTCAAACCCCAAGGAAACAAATAATCCTTGGCGCTTGGGAAACAAATAATCCCTAGCAAATTCCTCGACTCACAGATACAAACACTCCTTGACGAGAGCCTCCTGATCCGCGTCGACTCCCAGAGCCACCAGTGCCTCCGTGGGAAATTCTCGACTCGTTTCAAACCCCAAGGAAACAAATAATCCTTGGCGCTTGGGAAACAAATAATCCCTAGCAAATTTCTCGACTCACGGATACAAACACTCCTTGACGAGAGCCTCCAGATTCGCGTCGGCTCGCAGAGAAACCAGCGTCTCCGCGAGAAAATTCCCGATTCGTCTCAACTTGCAAGATGAAGCCTCAGGCAACAGGGATTAAAAAACTTGCTTCCTGAACAATGGGACCCTACAAGTCGATCTAAGACGGTCTCTTGTATACTATTCATGGGTCTCACTCTTCAAAGTCGAATTTCGACGAGAAGGGAAACAACCGCTTACGAGTCCTCTCGACTCGTAAGAGGGAAAATTTTTCTTACAGGATCCTTACGACCTATAAGAGAAAACACACTTAGGAATCCTCACGATTCCTAAGGAGAAAAAAAAACCACTTACGAGATCCTCTCGATCCGTAGGGAGAAAAGTCTCTATGAGACCCTCACGGCTCATGGAGTTGAAAAGTCTTAGGCAGCAGATCTGAACCTGCGACCTAAGCCATCGCTGATTCTTAAGAAAGTCAAGATATTTACTCTATTATCTGTCAACCATGTTTATTAAGATAGCATGCAGATAATAAAAGAAAGAAGAAAGCGACGGAAAGAGCATCTGATCTATATTTGATTAAGCGTTCGAAACACATTCATTTATGCAAAAGATTCGGAACAAAAGATAAGACAAGCTAAAATAAAAAAGGGGTTTCCATTCATATTGCTAAAAATTCTTACGATCATAAGAGCAATGAATAAGAGACATTATTCAAATTATTACAACGGTATAACCTCAGATCCGGGGCACGGATTGAGGAATTCAAAAGTAAGGCTATCCAGAGTTCTTCTGGCCTTTCTAATTATTCTTATGCGCAGCCTCTCGCGCTCCTCTGTGTCGAGATCCTCGGCAAGCCTTTCCGGCCTTCGATAAGCAGCAACTATCGTTGTCTGCTGGAAGATTTGATATAGGATGTCAATGAGGCTGTCCCGCCGTTTCTTCGAAATCAGCCCCGTCAGGAACACTGAATGCACCTTGTCTTCGGCATCATCCAGCGCAATGAGAGGTAGGGCCTCGTGAAGACCCGGAAGTGCTCTCCATATTGCTCCCAGCACGACTTTCAAAAGAGCCGAACGACGAGGTAGCAGCCAACCACCGCTTGCGTTCAGACGACCCATGACCTCTGCACATTGGGCGTCTGTAAACTCTTGGTTTTGTTGACGGCCCTGCGCACGAATATCCTCGTAGGTAATGAACTCGTGCAGACTGTATAGATGCACCGCCATAATGCCTGAAGGAAGCAACATTGGAAGATTAGCAATGAGGAAAAGGTATAGGGAGTTAAAACTCCTCGAGAGCAATGCTCTATAGACAGGAGTGGCACCTGTCAAAAACCAGTTATGAGGAGAATTTAAGGAAAATTCCCTAAGAACATTGAGAGCTTTGCTCTAAGAAAAAAAAATGATATAATAATAATAATAGTATCAAATGCCATGAAGAACTCTTAAGAGTTCTTTTATATGATTTCGAAGGAGCAAAGCTCCATTAATTAAGAAAATCCAAGGGAAACCTTTCGGAGAGCAGAGCTCTATTAATGGAACCCTAATAGGGTTCCCTTTATTTCTCTTTAGACCCTTTTAGAGCAAAGCTCTGCTAAGTGAAACCCTAAATGGGTCTTCTTTAGATCAGGGATCTATTGAGAGCAAAGCTCTTAAAGCTGATTTAATTTAATCAAAATTAATATTTTTACCTAAAATTCTCTAAAGTTTGAACTTTTAAAAAGTGTCTAAACAAGAGAGCAAGGCTCTGAGTTCTGAAAGTAAAAATCTGAAAGATGATAAGCATCTGTGGGGGACCAAAGGTCCTATTTATAGGCATCGAGTGCCTCTTCAACTTCCAAAATGTGCCGCGACGGTTGGGATTCTGCCACCGTTGCGCTTGCGTTTGGAGGCCACGTAAGCGCAGCGGTGGGAAGGCATTTGTTTGCCCCAATCAGAGCAAAGTTCTGTTCAAATTCCAAGGCGGGAGATGAAGCAACGCTTCATCTTCCTCCAATCAGAAACAAAGTTTTACTTTGAAAATTTAAACTTTAATAAATGAAGCAACGCTTCAGATCCTTTGCGCTGCGCGCGACGCGCCACGTGTCTAGCACAGATACATTAGCGCAGCGTGCAAGAAGGCGCGCCCAATTAGAGCAAAGCTCTGTTAAAGGAAACGCCGCACTGCGCTCTGCGCTGTGCGACACGTGGCAGCGCAGTTGCGCTGCGCTGTGCGCTGCCCGACACGTGGCAGCGCAGATGCGCTAGCGCAGAAGAAGGGGCTTAAGTGCCAAAGGCAATTTATCCATGCAAAATTACATGCACTTGATAATAACAAATTAAAATCATACGATGCACAAGCACAACAGAGAACTAAAATAAAAGAACCCTTAACAGACAATGAAGTACTTGATTAAAAAGAAAAATACTTATTCATTATTGTTGTTATTACATTTAAAAAAGATCACCGAATACGGGATCAGAGAGACAAGGGTTCACAAAAAGAAAAAGAAGATTATTCAGCTCCCTCTCCGTCTTCTCCATCACGTCGAAGCGGCGATCTTCCCGAGGGGTAGCCATCCAACGGTCGACGCCGCACTCCTGGGAAAAAGTGGCGATGACAATCCGACGAGCTTGTATCTGGCTCAGCAAGTAGAAGGAGAAGTCCCTTAAGGCTTTGGTGATCAAGAGCGCTTCGAAAAAGCTCTCGATCTTATTCTCGGCCACATCAAGCATTGCCGAGGACATCTCCGCCGGAGGAGGGGGAATGTCGGCGAGCACTGAGGCAAGGATCATCCGAAGCCAAATAGAACTCGGGGGAAGAAGAGACCCCACACGAGTCGAAAGCTCGTACATTGCAGTATCGCACTGCTCGTCCGAAAAAGAGGAGTCCACCAAGCGCGCAGCAAAACAAGGAACGATGTCCCGGATCGGCACTTCCCACGGTTGTCGGCAGGCGTGAGGACGGTTGCAAGCCATGATCGAAGAAGTTCTCTGAAGGTGAGAAAAGAAAAGGCTCGGCCTTGAGTTATATATAGACCCAAACACAGAAAATTCTGTGCGCACTGGAATTATTTCCAAGACCCAGGAAATCGAAATTTCGAAGAAATACAAGTTTGACTTGAAAAGAGGAGATGAAAAGATATCTCAGGGGAAGCAACGCTTCCGATTCCCCCAATCAGAGCAAAGCTTTATCTTAAAAATTTAAATTTTAATAAATGAAGCAACGCTTCAGATCCTTTGCGCTGCGCGCGACGCGCCACGTGTCTGGCGCAGATACGTCAGCGCAGCGCCCGAGACAGCGCACCCAATCAGAGCAAAACTCTGTGTTAAATGAAGCAACGCTTCAGATCCTCTGCGCTGAGCGCAAGGGCGACACGTGTCAGCGCGGTTGCGCAAGCACTGCGCTGCGCGACACGTGTCAGCGCAGATGCGCTAGCGCAGTTGCGCTGCGCTGTGCGCTGCGCGACAGGTGTCACGCGTTGGGGTATTTGCGCCAAACAGAATTAAGATTTTAAAGAAATCTTTCTGTTCTTGTTAAAACAAGAAGATTTTCTTCTGTAAAACAGAAGCCCTTGGATCAAAGATCCAACGGTGGGGAAAATTCCCCAAATCACTCAGAGAAAGATCTCTCTAACAAATTTAACTAATTTATGAGCACTATAAAAAGGATCCCAGACCTCAATTCAAAGGCATCAAGATCTTTCTAAAAAAAAGAGAGAGAAGAGAACTCTCGAGAACTCCTCAAGAACAACAGAAGGTAAAAACCTTTGAAAAAAGAGAAAATTCTCTTATGAACAGATCAGTGATCTAAAAACAAGATCATTGATCTTTAAACATAACTAAATAAAGGAATAAATAATAAAATAAAAATAGTGCTTCGCACTTTTTCATGAACCTTTGGTTCTTTAAGATAAGAAAAAAGACTTATCTTTTTCTTTGATCTAAATTAGATCAACAAATCTAACAGTGCTTTGCACTTCTATTCTTTGAATCTAAAAGATTCCTAAATTATAGTGCCTTGCACTTGCAATACTGCACTGTTGCGCTCTTGGATTGGCGCAAGCCACCAGAGAGCGCCACGTGTCAGCGTCTGAACCGTTTGCGCTATGCGCTTTTGAATAGAGCTTTGCTCTCTGAAATTGGCGCAACTCACAGGAGCACGCCACGTGTCAGCAGCGCAAGCGTAGCGCACTAGCGCAGCGCACTGCGCTGCATGACACGTGTCATCACCATGAGCGCTTGCGCTCTCTGATTGGCGCAAAGCGCCTGATGAATGCAATGCATTTCCTAAAAAGGCCAGACCCAAATCAAAAAGACTAAGCAGGCCAAAATAAATTACAAAGCAATAAAAGGGTAGAGCCCAAATGAAATTGATACTCTGCATCCTTTCTGGGCAAAGTCCAAATAAAAATAAAAAGAAATGCAACGCAAAAGCAAATAAAATGTTGAACACTTTCAAGTGGACTTAGCCCAATTTTGGCCGTAAGGCCTTAAATTAAATTGACTGAGCAAGATTGCTCTCTTAAATCAATTTATATCCGGTTCGAGGGTACATCTCCGAACCCCTCTGACGACCGTCGTTGTAATCCTTCAACGACGTCAGAGAGGTGACGGGTCCCAACGACCACACATCGATATGGACTGCGGGGTCCCTAAACTCGTGGACCGAAACGTCCTTAAACTAATATTGGACCGAAACGTCCTTAAACTAATATTGGACCGAAACGTCCTTAAACTAATGTCGGACCACCACGTCTCTAAACTGGAACATGGACCACTACGTCCCTAAAACTGGAACAATAGAGCCTCCAAATGCTCTTTTGCCGGATCTAAACGATCCCGTTTAAGTTGATCTTAGCCCCAAACACGGCTAACGTATCCTTAAACATTCAAACGGACTATAAAACTCCAAATCAAATTTGGTTCAAGGGTACATCTCTGAACTCCTCTGACATCTGCCGTTGTAATCCTTCAACGACGTCAGAGAGGCGACGAGTCCCGATGGACATATATTAATCGACCATCACGTCAAGTCGATTTTACTCCAAAATAGGACTAACGTATCCTTGACGAATGTTTAAGTTGATCTTAGCCGCAACGCGACTAATGCATCCTTAAACTAAAAACACCAAACCCAAATCTAAGTAAATACGGATTTGGACTAATCCACGTCCTACGGGCGACGGCATTACTCAGTCTCCGTATACAATCCACGGGCAACCACAAACAAAACAAACACACACGACACGAAGTGAAATTCTGGAGAAGGAGAAATTTGTTACCGCGATGCGGTAGCGTAATTAACTACAGGGGCTTGCGCCTGCAGGGAAGAGCGTCCCCACAATCAAAAAACCCCTCAAGCGAGGGGGAATCTGACAAAGTCTGCTACATCGGCCGCATCCGTCTAAACCTCCGATACACGGTGCCATAAATCAACTTGGCATCTTCAGAGAGGTGGACGGATAAGACTAAATAGCATCTGCCCCGAACCTCAGCGTCAGGACATCGCGGTCTTTTGCGCCGCTTTTCGGAGGGGGAACAAGCACGCACGCACGAAGCATATCCTCCAGAGTCTGTATAATCCGCTCTGACTGACCATCGGTCTATAGTTGGAAAGCGGAGCTAAAGCTCAACCAGGTACCCAAGGCTTCCTGAAGCTTCTGCCAAAGATGGCTAGCGAACTGGGTGCATCTATTGGATATAATGCATGAAGGAACTCCGTGCAAACGCACAAACTTATCAAAAAACAACTAAACAAACTGAGCATAACCGAAAGTGGTCTTCACTGGAAGAGAGTAAGCCGCTTTCGTTAACCAGACAACAATCACCCAAATGGAGTCATACCCTTGACTAGACCTGGGTAGATCCACAACGAAATTCATGGAGATCTGCTCCCATTCCCACTCCCGAACGATTAAAGATTGCAACTCTCCTGCCGGTCTCAAATGCTCAACCTTAGCTCGGAAACAATTCAGGCACCTAAAAACGAAATCTGAAACATCACTCTTCATCCCTACCCACCCGTAACTATCTCTCAAGTCACGCTACATCTTGGTGGAACTTGGGCGAACACTGAAAGCTGACTGATGTGCCTGCTTTAGGACCTCGCGTCTCTACCCATCAATATCAGGTACACACAAATGAGTCCCTAAACGTAGCACACCCTAGTCATCAATCAAGAACTTCGAATCTCTACCCAGCCGAACGTGCTTAAGAATCTCAGACAAATGGGCATCGGCGGGCTGTGCCTCACGAAAACGATTAAGTAGAAACGGACGGGCGCGGACATGAACAAGCTGTCCCCCAGTGGAGGTGAACTTAAGCTGTACTCAGCTGTCGCACAAGAACTGTAAATCTATAGAAGACTGTCTCTGAACTGCGCTCAAGTAACATTCAGAAAAATAAAATATTATTTTTGGAAATTTTTATAATTAAATAATAAATATATTGAATATTTTATTGGTACGGTATAATTAAATACCGATAAATCGGGGAAAAAATTGGAAAATTGTAGAAATTACTGAAATGAGGGTGTTTTAAATGAATTAAGCAAATTATGTTTTAATAATTAATTATACCCTATTTTAATGCTAATCGCGGTTAAATATCGCTAATCGCGTATTAAGCCGGATTTGTGCACATGACATGCACCATGTCATATTACCTTTTTCTACATTTTCCTATATGGTCCTTTCTTTTATCATGCATGGTTTTTGGTTTTACGAAAAGAAAACAAAAGAAAAGAAAAAGGAAATGGTTATTTTAAGTAGGTATGGGCAAGAGAGAGAGAGAGATGTGAGGGGTCAACCATGGTATGGCTCTTGGTCTCACTTCATCATCTTCTTCATTTTCTTCTCCTCTCCTTCTCAAAGCTGTTGCCCACTCTCCCTCCCCCTCAAATTCCTCACTATACCATCCAAACACAACCCAAAAGTCCATCTCACTTTCATTAAAAACATGCACAAGACCATTACAAGCACTTTGGACCAAGAAAGCAAGGATTTTGGGCACTTGGGGCAACTCAAGAATTTTCTTGTGTTGCCAATGAGGTAATTTCTGCACCATTAGTATTGTATTTCCATTACTTTAGCACCTATGCAAGTTTAGAAGTATTTGGATGCGGTTTGTGAGCTTTGAAATTCCTAGATGAGGTTTGAGGGAATTTTGAGTTGTGTTAGTGCTAATAAGCCTTAATGGTGACCTTAGAACCCCCTATGAGGTTAAAAACCCAGACCAATTTGAAACAAACCCAAATACGGAAAAACAGAAACTGTTAATGTCGTTTTTGTGTGTAATTAGTAGGTGCAGGAAAATCTGGGATGACCTGGAATATTTTCAAGAAAAGCAAACAACTTCAGAGACCTAGTTAAAGCACTGCGAGGCCACCCTACCAATACAAGACCAATCCAACCCTGTAAAACCGAGCTCACCGGATCTAGGGGTAGTGGCCGGCCACTCTGTAGAAATTAGTGCCCAAGTTGCTTCTATAGCTCATATACACCCTATACATTACCCCGGTACTATTTTTGCAACTTGTTTACACCTTAACTAAAATCTGGGACCACTTTCTTGAGTTGCTGTTTTGATTCGGGGTTATATTTTACGTATTTTGAATTCTTGATTTTAGTATTTGGTATTGTATTCGGTCACTTGACGTTTGTACATCGATATCGAGTGTTATTTAGTTGATTTGTGTGAGTATACCATAGGTTTTGACCTATATGAGATTCGTGTGTCGTTTCAATTTCGAATTGGATTGTAATGCGATACGCTGTGTTATGATATGTAGGTACCCTCATGAAGAGTTCAAGACGACAAGCGAGCGCGTGGCGACATCGGCATCGGCAAGCGAAGAACAGGTGAGTAGATCTATATCTACGGCGGAAGTCGGATGGATGGCGTATAGCACCCCCGCAAACTTTGATGGAAACCGATTCAATTATAGAATATGGTTAAGGGAAACTTTAATAGAAAACTATAGATATAGTTAAATGATAGTTAGAGAAACCATATTAGAAACTATATGATAGTTAGCAATGATATAATACGATTAATACGTGATGACGAGATTTGAGGATGATGTTCGACGATATTACCGTGTTGGATACTATAGGACTAGATAACCGACGTAGATGTGTCATCCGAACCATACCTATTTCCAAACTGAAGAATCGTTTGCATCTTTTAAACAGATACCTTGAGGGACGTTACGGATTTTCAAATGATATATTTTCCTTAAAAACACCGTAGCCCCTACTTTCAAAACTACTATTTGCATCTTTTAAAAAACTGATTGTATGGTTCGGGCGTGTACGTTAGATTAGATACGTATGCTTATAGTGAAGTCAGAATATATTAGTAGAATTGACTTAATGTGGGAGATAAATGCGATGAAAAGATAAGACGATGTGATATGATGATTTGATGATACGTTGGTATATGGATGCGAGTCGATTAAGATGATTGATACCTTTGCCGGTCCCCTGATACGAGATTGTTATGGATGTGACTTGGGACATAGCTATATAGATATACGTAAAGATGTGAATCTTGAATGATAAGCCGTACGAGACATTAGTTCCGTACCCTCATTGTCATAAAGGTTGATAGGATCCCTATTGGTTTTATGCCGTCGTACGATAATTTTCCATACGTGATGAATTTGACTTGATTATTGATCCTTACCCTTGACTAGAGGATGCCGTACGATGGATTATACCATATGTGATGTTGTGAGGCTGGATACCGATTGATAGATTCACAGACTCGGCCATGTTAGATACGTATACCATATAGTTTTTAGCTGATAATTTACTTTATGCTGCATTCATGACATTCTCATCGCATTGCTTATACATGTGCTAGTACACCTGCACCATTATCGATGATGCGTATGTTACACTTACACAGATTTGCCGGCTCACACACTTCATCATCGATAATTTCCATGTCACTATACAGTAGAATTGCTGCATCATGATATGACTCCTTGTATAGTTTACTTGCTATAGTTACATATGCACCTTATACGATGTTGCTTTTGACTTTGGGAGAAATTGGGAACCGCGAGATATATTTTAAAAACTGGATTCATTTAAAAAGGCGACTTTCCCTCGACATGTGCATATTACTGATTCCATGTTGCATGATATACTGATATGCTTACATTTCTTTTATATGTCGCATACATCATGCTTTACGATTATACGCTTTGAGATATGCTGTTTTCATGAGATTTCTGGATTTGAGAACCGTGGTTATTTCAAAAGAAATTATGTATTGTTTTAAAAACCCGGTTTCTCTTGATATGATATTTCAGTGCGTCCACCATGCGTTTTCTCGGTTCTGAGACGTGTGATATGTGAAACCCGATTCGAGGAGGCGGATGATCCGTTTGCGGGTTCATGGTGGACCCGGTATGGTTCCCCGGGGTAAGAAATGTTTTTCGTGGAGTAGACGATGAGCCTGGTAGGGTGGCTAGTACCTACCGGTGATTGGTTGGACCTGGCGGCTATCCAGAGGATACCGACCGGAGTCGGGAGATGATATGGGCCGATCCAGACTGACGGAGCCCGAGAGATATGAGGATTTACGTGCCGACGCTGGGCATGGGTTTTATGATGTTTCGAGTGTCGATACTGGACACTCAGGTTCCATGATTTGTAGTGTCGCGAGGGACACACGTTGATTTATATCCTCATATTTTCATGCATATGCTTTTATGATACATACATTGATGATATAGTTGGACGAGATCCACATGCATATATACATTGATGATATGGTTGGACGAGATCCGCATGCATACAGTCATTGATCATAGGATTGGATGATATTCGCATACATATAGGTGTTGATTATATTGTTGGCACACATACAGATATGGTCATCCTAGATATCATAGTATTACCTTTATGATATAGTTGACCTAGGAGTCGTTTATTCGATTTCTATATGTTGATATCTTTCTATTCACGAGTTGGCAACTCACTCCCGTTGTGCCACAGTTCTTGCAGGTTGATCGCACGGATCAGTAGCGGCTTCGCTAGCACATAGCTACTTTTGGGTGATTTGCTTGGTAGGTAGGACATTTGTATCGTACCCACTCTTGTATTACATTTCATATTGTATCTAGTTAACTCCATGAATCAAAACTAGTATTTGTATAAGTGATGAGACTTAGTGAGACTTGTAGTTGCGAGACTTGAGCGATGGGTTTTATGTTCGCCTTTTGGGTTGGTATCTCGCTTTATTCTTTATTTTTGGTGTTGATCTTCGCCGTTGGGCATCGTATACTTTTATATACTGTCTTGCGTGTTTGTGATCCGCCGTTTGGCGAAGAGCTAGCTCCCGCTTGGGGATGCCTTTATCACTATTATGTATTTGTAGTTTTGGATCAAAATATACAAAGGAGGTGCTGTCCAAATTTTTAAAAGACGAAACATGTTTTCAAACTAGTAAATTTCACTTGCATTTTCATGTTCCTTTTCTACGCATTAAGAAAACTTTGATTTCATCATACCTTATTTTCAAAACTTCACCTATTTTATTTTCTTAAAAAGGTGTAGATTTCTGGGTTCGGCTTACTTGAATTACGTTACGCCTTTAGACGTTGCGTGATTTAAGTGCCGGTCACGAGCTAATATTTCGGGTCGTGACAAAGTTGGTATCAGAGCGCTAGGTTTAACCTTGGTTCAAGTCTATGTTTGACTATGCGGAGTCTAGAGCGAGTATGTATTTCGGAACCTAGGCTTGACCTTACGGAACTTAGACTTGAACGGGGAGGTATTAGACCCGAACTTTCGTTTCATAGGCTGACCCTGATTGATGGAGTAGGTAGCTTGAGTAGAGTGACGTACCGTACATATGTTCTGCGGCATATTTACGATACGATACTCCACTTAAGAGACCTTAGGATGTACATATTTTGAGGTTTGTGATTATCTTCGTACCCTTGATTATACATCCATTTGAGATCCTTGATTCTATTCGTTTCCATGATCATACTCCCAATGATGTTGTTCCTTCTTATGATCATGTATCCATTCTGGATCTGTCGTTTCCTTCCATACCTTTGATCTGTTTTATCGATACACGATTGAGGTTCCTGTCACCATATTTGAGCGCAGATTGAGCTGCTGCTAGTGTTGCGGTCAGGGAGAGCTCGTCTGGTACGAGGGCTAACCATTGTGTTTTCTGGTGACATGGGAACGTCTCGATGTAGTGTTCGTGTTGCGACCTCTTATTGAGGCGAGTGGTTGGTTTTACACTGGATGATCGGGCCATTGTTAGAGCTGCCTGTTGTGAGAGGACTGTTGATGTACAACATACCTCCAAGATCGTGATGTCGTCTACCGTGTAGACAGATGACCCAGCTGTTGCTAAGATTGATGGGATGTCGCTCCCAGGGCTTACGAGCTGAGATCACTGGAGCTTCCAGGCAAAGATGCGGTAGATGATAGCTAGTCTATCCCGAGTTGAGAGACAAGGATGATTCGTCAGGTTGATGCGCCGACGCAGGCCCAGTTGAGTTGAAGATTTCTAGTATGGAGAGTCTTACTCAGATCTAGAGTCGACCGATTCCGAGATGTCCATTGATATATCGCCTTTCCTGGAGGATTGAGGTATTGTTTAGCATGCGAATGAAGGGTATTCACATGTCGGCTAGGCGAAGCTAAAGAGTTCGAGCGAGTGTCAGAAACCCATTTTCCCAAGTTTAAAGTGTTCGGAAGAACATGCAAGTAATTCTGTGGACCCTCTAGAAGAATGAAACCCTAACTCGACATGATGACCATGGAACCGCTTTTGAACCTTAGGGTTTGCGGCAGTTTAGTGGTGCCATCAGTGAGGCTTGGGTTTGCCCTTCTGCGGCTGGTCCAGAGGTACTGTGGTATGTACCAGATAATTTTAGACTGTGCTCAGGTGTGGAGCCTTCGAGAAATTTTGGGACCTCGATGACTCGATCGAAAAGTTTGACGTCATCCGGATATCATGTGATGAGAGATCAGTAAGCTGACCAGCTTCGGATAAAGGACCTCACCCAGATGCGTTGTGAGTTGATCGAGAGCGGACGAGTATTGAGTATTCCTCCGATGGTTGGGACGAGTTCCCGAGGACGTGTTCAGCTAGAGATCTTCTACAGGGTGATGAAGATACCGAGTTCGTGATTTCAAGTCTGTGTGAGAGACTTTGGATTGACTGTAGCTGAGAACATTGCAGTACACAGATAGCGTGACACGACGTTGAAGTGGACGATGATACAGACAAGTAGGACCAGAGGTTCGTGCGAGAAGCTGACGAGCTGTTGTTACTCCCCGTTGAGGTTGGAGATCTGATATGTATACAGAGGCGTGAGACACGACCATTTCCCAAGGAACTGCTGTGCTGAGAACGTAGATGTCCAGAAGACGAGAAAAGATTATGCAAGAGTACCAGCCTCCGTATAGTTCGGCATAGGCGAGATTGGAAGAGACCCTGAGCAGGTTCCTTCCAGGACACTGCTGCGATAAGATTTGCACCGAGGATCAGATGTGTCACGTGTATTCAGAGGGCCAGAGGCCGACGCCAGCGACGTGCTTCCGTATGGGTGGTCATACTAATTGGCCGGAAGATGACCAGAGAAGTACTAGAGTGGATCGTTTCCGTTAGTACACCGGACCGGGCCGATGAGCTAATGGAGTGAGAGGTTGGTAATCCACAGAGAAATGAAGACCCAGAGACAGAAGACACCAGACCGTGAGCAGGAGGCAAGCGGATGTTCTTGCTCTGCCAGTTTTAGGCGCACCGACATTTTTCAACATTGTAGGAGGTGTACCTCAATGTCACTTTTTTTTTGCGATTTGCGTTACGATCCGAGTATCACGCTTATATCGCTTAGATTTGAGTTTCATGATATTGTTTTCGTGCACCATGACTGCACCTACTGGGTATTTACATTTTGTGCATAGTTATTGCACTTGAGATATATTTTATACACCGTTGTGTTGATTTGCGATTTGTGCGTATTTATTGCACTTGATGTCAATTTTGTGCCTTGGTGGCATGTGTTTATGATTTCGTGGATTTCATACAGTTGATTTGATTTTGTGCGTGTGGTACGCACTCGATTTGATTTTTGCACTCGGTATAGCTTATATGTGCTTGCGGTGCATTTATATGTGTTCTGTGCATGCAGTTGCACACGTTTATGATTTTATACACATTGGTACACTCGGTGTTGCTTTTTATACATATTGAGTCATTGATGAGTTTTTATGCACTGGTTGCATTAGATTGGTATTTCGTGCACTGGATGCACCGGATTTGTGTTTTGTGCATCTGTTGCACCAGATTCGTATTTCGTGTCTTGTTGCACTAGATTTGCATTTCATGCGTTTGTTGCACTGGATGGGTATATCGTGCATTAGTTGCACTAGATTTATACTCCGTACCTTGGTTGCACCCGATTTATGTCTTGAGCATTTGTTTTGCCAGATTTGTGTTTTATGCACGGATGCACTTGACTTAGATTTTATTTGTGCATGTGAGATGCACTTGATTTCGATTTCATTCGTGCATGATGAGTGCACCTGATTTGGATTTTTGCATATGTTGGGGACATGATATGAGATTTGATTTTGTGCACACCGGATGCACTCGATTAGGATTTTCGTTCGTGCATGTTAGTTGTACTGGATTGAGATTTTCGTGCACTCTAGATGCACTTGACTTTGTTGTCGTGCACACCCTTTGCACTAGACAGATGCTTACGTGCAAACCCGTTGCACTTAGTTTGATTTTATGCACATTCATAGCACTTGTATTCGGATTCGATTTCCGTGCGCACCAGATGCACGCGGCATTTTTATACACATTTTGGGATTGATTTCTTTTGGAGCAGCGTGTTTTATGATATTTACTATTGGTTTTAGTACTGAGCAGGACTAGTCCGAGGACAGTACCTGAATATATTTTTGCATGTATTGATAGTTATCGAAGGGATTTCCAAAAAGGAGCTATAGTCTCGGTATTTACCTATGTGTCCGGGATGACACGAAACATTTTATAAAGGAAACCCTTCTAACTTATTTTCAAAACGGCGGAACGTGTATGTTAAACAAGTATATATATGTATATAGAGTTACTTTCTCACAATGGACGTCCGCCACTGTGCAGTGATACACACATCGCACAGCGATTTGAAAAGGGTTTGGCATGAATTTCTTTCAGATGTTTTGACGAATTTACACCGACGCGTACTATATACGTGTTATAGTTTTGATGTATATCATGTCGATTTTCGTTTTGGACTTTGACATTGGCGTCTTCGCCATAACTCCGATAATTGCGGGATACTTGACAGAGTTTTGATTTTTTGGTTTATATACCCGTTTTTCATGCGCATGCATTGCGCTACGATATACTTTATGTATTTATGATTTCAGAGCCCCGACGACTTGACCTTTTTACTGAAATGTTTTAGTATTTGAGGGGTTTTTAAATTTAAATTCGGGGACCGAATTTCTTTAAGGAGGGAAGACTGTAACATTTCAGAAAAATAAAATATTATTTTTGGGAATTTTTATAATTAAATAATAAATATATTGAATATTTTATTAGTGCGGTATAATTAAATACCGATAAATCGGGAAAAAAATTGGAAAATTGTAGAAATTACTGAAATGAGGGTGTTTGAAATGAATTAAGCAAATTATGTTTTTTATAATTAATTATACACTATTTTAATGCTAATCGCGGTTAAATATCGCTAATCGCGTATTCAGACGGATTTGTGCACATGACATGCACCATGTCATATTACCTTTTTCTACATTTTCCTACATGGTCCTTTCTTTTATCATGCATGGTTTTTGGTTTTATGAAAAGAAAAGAAAAAGGAAATGGTTATTTTAAGGAGGTATGGGAGAGAGAGGGAGAGAGAGATGTGAGGGAACCATGGTATGGCTCTTGGTCTCACTTCATCATCTTCTTCATTTTCTTCTCCTCTCCCTCTCAAAGTTGCTGCCCACTCTCCCTCCCCCTCAAATTCCTCACTACACCATCCAAACACAACCCAAAAGTCCATCTCACTTTCATTAAAAACATGCACAAGACCATTACAAGCACTTTGGACCAAGAAAGCAAGGATTTTGGGCACTTTGGGCAACTCAAGAATTTTCTTGAGTTGCCAAATAAGGTAATTTCAGCACATTAATATTGTATTTCCATTACTTCAGCACCTATGCAAGTTTAGAAGTGTTTTGATGCGGTTTGTGAGCTTTGAAATTCCTAGATGAGGTTTGAGGGAATTTTGAGTTGTGTTAGTGCTAATAAGCCTTAGTGGTGACCTTAGATGTCACGCCCCGCTTCTCAGAGTGCGCTAAGATCGGCACGTGATAGAGTCAACCATGCTACCTGTGGATAGGAAATATCCCCCCACAGTCACATTACGGCTGTAGAGATATCAAGAACAATAATAACTATCTAACACATGTTCATATGCCAAAATAAATGAGTCAAGAATAAAATAATATGCGGAAGCAATAGATCCAATAAACAAAATACCTGGAAAGTAAAACTGGATACCAACTGGATCCTCACTGCTCGGCCTAACGGCGGAAGTACTCCTGATCAGCTTGCGACAAAAGTAGAGGATCTGGGCCATGCAAAACCCAGACGTCAGTGCATCATAATATCAAGCATTAATAAAATCAAGGAGTAGCAAGGCATGCAGGTACGAGTATGAACGGTAAAACGAGTATAACAGTAATATAAATAGTGACAGTGAAGGGTAAGGCACCGGTGATGTGCCGTGAGTAATCTAAACTGGTTTACTGGGTTAACCACTCTCAAGTCTTTGAAATCAATTTGATGAATCATCGATATAACTCAATAGTATACCGTGCGTGCCCGGGACCACGGTCAATATTCTCGGGCTGAATCCGAGACGTGCCGCAAGGCAGTAAAAGCTAGTATGTAATGATGAATGATGTCAGCAGCATCATCCCGGGGATGGCCTAGCCCGAAAGACTGATCAGTATAAGTATTGAACTGTCGAGTTACAAGTCAGGTTTCATCATTAATTTCCCCATACCCCCAAGTTATGTGTTCAAGTCAGGTGTTGATAAATCTGGAGCTAATGCCAACACAGGATCAAGCAAGTACAGGTTTGTCTGAATAGACAGCAGGAAATGTCCGTAGGGACAACACGTCAAGATTGTTGGCATTAGTAACAAGATCAGGTAACAGGTCAAGCTGTGGTACATCAGGTCATGTCAGGTGGTGAACAAGTATCAATCATGTCAAGAAGTGCACGGTATCAAGTCGTGTCAAGTAGTAGTGTATCAAGTCATGTCAGGGGGTGCACAAGTGTCACGTGGGTGCTCAAAATCAAACTATACTAAGCATGGGTACACAAAAACAAATATGGGATATCAATGTAACAATAAAATGGAATAATGTGATGTTGTATGCAAATAGGTATAGATTCAAACATATGGATGCACAGTTATCGATTAGGGTTACGTTTATAGTTCCAATATTAATTAGGATGCACTTTATTAAACATGGAATATTAATATCACAGTATTATGTCTTAATATGATCTATGGATGCAATTATCTATATTCTAATGAGATGGATGCACACGGGTATCCGAAACATTATAAAACTATAAAATGGTAATGTGGGATATACAACTAAGCAATATGTGATATACATATTGGTATGGATGCATTGTAATGTAATCTACTATGTAACAAGATTAGTTTTCATGATCTGGATCTAAAATAATGTAAACGGATGCAAACGGAACATCGAAACATTACAAAATGAAGCATGGGGTACTAGATTTAAACTACATGTATGATATATATTTAAATAGGTGTAAAATGAATTATATAGCATATAGCAAGATTAACTTGCCTCGATGAAACATGATACGGATACGCCCGGCACGTCCGATGTCGGTAAAAGTTGCAACATCCACACGCGCACACGGGACAGGTCCAGACACGGCAAGAAGGTAACCATTCAGGTAGGAGACGACCATAGGGTTGCTTGGATCGTTGGCAGCGAGCACGGCTACGGCGGTGATCGGAAACATTGATCAAGAAACAAGAAAGCAAGAAGAGAAGGAAAAAAAAGAGGAAGAAGAAAGAGAAGAAGAGTTGAAGGTTGTGGCTGATCTGTGGTTTGGTGCAAGGCGGGGACAGAGGGTGACGACGGCAACGGGTCTCCGGCGATCACTGGAAAAAAATACAAGATCAAGAAAGAAAATAGAAAAGAAGAAGGAGAAGAAAGAAGAGAAGAGGGAGGTCTGTGTCTAGGCCACAAGAATTTCAAGCTTATGCTGAAACCCCTTACCGACCCATGTCTAGTCTTGAACGGACTGTGGAAGAGTATGCGGTAGCGTCGCGCCGCACCAGAAAGGAATTAAAAGAGTGCATGGCCATTCTCAATAAACAAAACGAACGAGCAACTAGTTTCAAACCAGCTTAAAATTTTCCAACGTATGATAAGACCATAGGACAAATTGAGAATTTGGGTAGTGAGAGAGAGCAGTACACCCTTCCAAATCAAACCTCCCCATCTCAAATTGAAAACCACACCTCCAGTTTCACAGATCTATCGAGTAAACCAAATGATTCACCAATTGAAGATAGAATGTCTGATGAGTTGTGGGACTTTGTAGTGTTTGATTTACCCGATTGTGAAGGGTCCATTTCAAGTGAAGCCACACCCAATCCTTGTGATCTCTACACCTCCACTCTATAACCTCAATTGATTGAAAACCCTGCTTTTGATGAGGTGTCTGAGACTTGTAACCTTCACTTGATTGAGGATATTGACGTTGGGGATATATTGGATGAGAAACCCGAAATTTTGGATGAGTTTGTCCTACTAACTCATCAAGTCATTTCACTCCCGTGTGGTCATCATCTCGAGCCTCTAACTATTCTTCCTGAACCACATATGCGGCTTGAAATTGATGATAAATGTATAACCGAAAGGCAGAATAAAATTCAGCATTCATTTCCCACATTTGGTTCAGCAATACTCGACACACCAATTTGTTTACCCATTTCATCTCCCACTTTCTCTGGTTCTTCTAATCAACCTTTGCTTTTAGTGAGTGTTGATAAATCACAATCCGGTATTTCGAGTTCGATAATTCTAGAAAGACAACTTGATTTAGATACTTTTGAGAATAAGGTAGATAAGCTTTTCGAGTTTCTTACCTCCATAATTTTTGACAAATCAAGTGTGCTGAATTCCGGCGCGACACTTATTGATATTGAGACGTTCAATCGGACCATCGATGAAAGTTTCGAAGATAATTTCGCCGACGAACTTGCATTCCTAAATGACACGGATTTTGTGATTAAACAACCTCCACCTGAAGAAGTTGAATCACCACAATTTCTTCTTATCCCATTCGAGAATGTGACCATTCTTTCCATTCCTAATCATCCACATTCTCGTTTCCGTTCACCATTATTATTTCGTCTCTATCAACCGAGATGTAAACCATACTACCTCCTATCTCCCCACATCTTCAAATCTCTGATTTTCCACCAACCAGTGCTTTATATCGATAAATTTTTTGAATGGTTGGTGTTGACTTTTGGTCTTTGTAAGGTTTTACTTTGACCAATAATTTTAACACCCCAATAATTTTAATTGCTTAATACTATTTTACTTAAGTTTGGGGGGGGGGATATTTTGGTTCTTGAAAGAATTTTTTTATAAAATTGTGAGCTAAAAATAAGTTTAGGGGAGAATTTTACTTTCACTATTTCATGTCCCCGTTACTAACTTTTCCTCCCAAGTCTACAGTTTTTTAAGCTTAACAGATGACATCAGTGAAGACACTGCTGTAAACAGGTTTGAGAAGATTTGTGCTTATTCACGCATTATTTTGCATCATACTATATATTAGCAAAAAAAAAATTGATAATGAAAGTTTGAAAGTGAAAATTTATATATGAAAGATAGGAATAGTTTGAGAAAAGCAAGAAAATTAGATATTTTTTTAAACGAAACTAGTAATAAGTAGTTATGAGCCGTTGTCCCAATGGTTAGTAAAATGAAGGAAATTACTAATCTGAGCATAAAAATAAGTCTGAAAAATAGTCCATATTTTTAAGTCCAAACATTTGAACGTTGATACCCTACTATACGCACTTACACACATCTTGAAACTTGGGATAGTAGAAAATACCTTGAAATGCTCTTATCTAAAAGCCTTAGTATGAAGGAAAATAAAATAAAATATAAGTGGTGAAGAAAAAAAAATGAACACTGGTTTTGTAATTTCTTAAGACAGCATAAAAAAATATTGCGAGGGTGTTTTATCACCTAGTGCCTTAGACCAACTGGTTTGGGAGCCACTGTTAAGCCTTAGGTGTTGCGAAACGAGGAATTACGTCTAAATGCGCAAGCATATTTTGTAATCGGTCGGTTAGTATCTCAAGAAATATTAACGGTCGCATGAAGAATGTGTGAGCAATTTTATCTAAAATATTCACCGACTATAAAGTATTTTGGAAGATTGACAAGAGTATGATAACTTGAATTGAATTCTCTAAGTGTAGGGATGTATTTTACACACACGTAGAGGTATATGATCAATGTTTGGAAGAAAGATAGGGAGGAAAACTAAAGGCGGTGTTTTATTGAGAGAAGGTGTGATTTCTAATATTTTTTCATGACCATTAAGATAGGGCTCATGACACCCGAAAAACTGGTGTAGTTGGAAACTCTTATTTTCAAGTTCTTTCTTTTATAGTTCTTATCTTTATATGTAACTTTCACCATCTTTCTTTTTATAGGATTTTGTGGGTGTAATCCGCTGAAAACCCTCAGGAGACAACACTCCTCCTACTAGGGACACCTAGAGGTTTAATGGCTTATTGCACGTGCTCAGTGCAATCGTGTTGCCTACGAAAGTGTGCTACTTAGGTTTTTCTTTTTCTTTTTCTCCTTCTCTTGAATAACTAGTTTGCTCAGGACGATCAAAGTTAAGTTTGGGGGTATTTGCTCAGTCGAAAATATTGTGCATTTGATATGGTATTTTCCTTACTATTTTTATATAATAAAAGGTGTTTATTATTGTCACGCCCCGCTTTCCAGAGTACGCTAAGATGGGCACGTGACATAGCCAACTATGCTGCCTGTGGATAGGAAAAATCCTTCCACAGTCACATTACGGCTGTAGAGATATCAAGAACAGGAAGTAACTAAACTATCTAGTACATGTCCATGAGCCAGAATAAATGAGTCAAGAAATGATAATATGCAGAAGCAAAAGATACAATAAGTGAACCACCTGGAAAGTAAAACTGCATACCGATAGGATCTTCACCGATCGGTCTAACAGCGGCAATACTCCTGATCAGTCTGCAACAAAGGTAGAGGATCTGAGCCATGCAAAACCCAGACGTCAGCGCGTCATAATACCAAGCAATAAAGTGTAACAGGGTAACAATCAATGCAAATATAATCATGAGTTATAAAGCATGTGTAACAGTGATATAAATCAGGGCAGTGAAGGGTAGTGTGCAGTGAGTAAACTAAACCGGTCTATTGGGTTATCTATTATAAAGTCTTTGAAATCAATTTGATGAATCATTGATGTAACTCAATAGTATCCCGTGCATGCCCGGGACCACGGTCTACAGACTCTCGGGCTGAAACCGAGACGTGCCGCTAGGCGGTAAAGGTAGCAGGTACAGACGAGTGATGTCAGCATCATCACTCCGGGGCTGGCCTAGCCCGAAAGACTGATCAGAACAGGTATCGAACTGTTGAGTTACAAGTCAGGTTTCATCATTGATTTCCCCATACCCCCAAGCTATGTATGTCAAGTCAGGTATTCAGTGACCAAGAACTAATGCCCACAGGATTAGGTAAGAGCAGGTTTGTCTGGATAGACAACAGGAACGGTCTGTGAGGACTACATGTCAGGTTTGTTGGCATTAGACACAAGATCAGGTAACAGGTCAAGCCATGGTACATCAGGTCAGGTCAAGTAGTGTACGGTACCATGTCGGGTCGAGTAATAGATGTAGCAAGTCATGTCAGGGTGCACAAGTATCACGTGGGTGCTCATAATCAAACTATAATCAGTATGGGTATACAAAACAGTATGGGGTACTAATATAACAACAAAATGGAATAATGTGATATGGTATGCAAATAGATATAATTTCAAGGATATGGATGCACAGTTATCGATTAGGGTTACATTTATAGTTCCAATATTAATTAGGATCCAATTTATTAAACATGGAGTGTTAATATCACAGTATTATGTAGTAATGTGATCTATGGATGCAATTATATGTATCTTAAATGTAATGGATGCAAACGGGTATCCGAAAAGTTATAAAACTATAAAATAGTAATGCGGGATGTAAAAATAAACAATATGTGATATAAATATGATATAATAATATTAGTATGGATAGCATATTCAAATCGATTAATAACTATAAAAGTGGTATTGATTAACCATGCACAAGAAAGTTCCGTTCAGAAATTCAGCGTCACCATGATTTGTAAAATAGCTTAAAAATAACAAACGTTCTCCAAAAGGGACGTATCTTATACCAAAACAAAGATAATTCAATAAGGTTTTCATTTTTATAATTATAAGTATCTCAGGTTGTCCCTACAAAAATCTATGAACATTCGAAATTGAAAGTTTGCTGCTGGAATTTCCCTGGACAGCAGTTTAGAGACATAATCCTATGCATTTTACATTATTTAAATAATTTATTTTGCAAGTAAATATTTCATAGAGTTATAGTACTCAGAGTTAGCTTCGCAACGAACTAAAGAACGTATACTAACGATTTTTCTATGATTTATAATGAATTTTATAAGGTAAGGTATACAGTAAATTTCAGATTTGTCGTATCCGCTTTGCGACGACGTTTCATGCGTAAACTATAATATTTTCAAATGTATACCATTATAAAATGCAGATTATAAACTAGTTAAAGATAATAATAAGAAGTATTACGACGATATATATTTTAAATGATATGGATGCAGTATAATGTAAACTAGTATGTCACAAGATAAGTTTTCATGATCTAGATTTAAAATGATATAAACGGATGCAAACGGAATATCGAAACATTATAAAATTAAACATGGGGTACTAGATTTAAACTATAGGTATGGTATTTATTTAAATAGGTATAAAATGAATTATATAGCCTGTAGCAAGATTAACTTGCCTAGACAGAACAAGAACGGATGTGTACGGAACGTCCTTCATCAGCGAAATGTCGCGACGCGCGCACGGTACACGGAACGGTTCCAAACAACGTACGAGGGTGATTACGCAAGTTAGGTACATTCACTGGATCACTCGAATCTTCAGCGACGAGCATGGCTCCGGCGGTGATCACCGGAATCAAAAAACAAAATCAAAAAAAAGAAAGAAGAAAGAAGAAGAAGAAGAAGTCGTGTATTAAATAAGGAAAGAAAAATAAATAAATAAAATATATGTAAATATATATATGCAGAGGAGAGAGAGAGAGAGAGAAAGGGGTTGTTATTAAGGTTTAGATTTTAATTTAAAAAGATTTTGTAAGTTATAAATATTTTAAACTGTTAAATTTTAATAAAGATATTAGATGAAATAAAAATTGGATTTTCTGGTAAATACAAATTTACTCCAAAACATGCCCGGGTCGGGTCTAAAATTTTGGATTTGAAATATGGAAATTATTAGCAAGTTCCAAAAATTAAAATGAAAGATTATGTAACAGAAATGTATACCCCCAAGAACGAACGCACGTACGTGCGCGTAGCCATCCAAACACGTCCGTTTCACTGAACGGGACGAGAACATGATGCAAGGACGCTACCACAGAGTTAGGGGTATCAAGCAGGCTATGAAATGCAATTTTAAATTATTTTTCGTGATTTAAATTGTTATATGCAAAAGATGCGATACTAGACAAAATATCAGTATATACTAAATCATGAGATGTACTAGTCCATGCAACAAGTCAAGATAATTTATAAATAAGAGTCAAACAGGTTCAAGCAAGCAGGTCGGATCGAATGCAATATAAAGTGTAAAATACCATTCGCACCCAAGATACGCTAAATCAAGAAATATCACGAATAAAGAAAATACGAGAACTGGAATTGGTATAAATGAACTCGAGTGTTACATTATACCCAACTACAAAAGAATTTCGTCCTCGAAATTCCAAGAACAAGATAGGATAAACAAACAAGAAATTTCAAGAATAGATGTGGAAACTTCTGCCAGATTTCATCTTCTCGTTCCCAAGTTGACTCTCCATGTGAGCGATTACCCCAAGAAACAAGTACAAGAGGGATAATCTTGTTCTTAAGAACATTTTCCCTTCGATCCACAATTTCAACCGGTCGCTCCTCGAAAGTCAAATCTTCTCGTACAGTCAGCTCCGAATGATCCAATACATGCGTTTCATCTCGAACGTACTTACGGAGTTGTGATACGTGAAACACATCGTGCACATTCGCCAAGGACCGCGGTAACGCGAAACGATACGCTACCTCACCAACACGTTCCAAGATCTCAAAGGGTCCAACGAATCGAGGACTGAGCTTTTCTCGACTTCCAAAACGAATCACCCCTCTAGTCGGTGCTATCTTCAAGAATACCTAATCACCCACGGCGAACTCTAGAGGTCTCCTCGATGCATCAGCCCAACTCTTCTGTCGGTCTTGTGCTGCTTTCATATGATTTCTGATAGTGTTAACTTTCTCAAGTGTCTGCACAACCAAATCTGGTCCCAACAATCTTCGTTCACCGACGTCGTCCCAACAAACAGGTGAACGGCATTTGCGACCATACAAAAGTTCAAACGGAGCCATCTGAATAGTTGCCTGAAAACTGTTGTTGTAAGAAAACTCCACCAAATGTAGATGATCCTCCCAAGAACCCTTGAAATCTAACATGCAAGCTCTCAATATGTCTTCAAGAGTTTGGATCGTTCTCTTCCACTGGCCATCTTCCTGAGGATGATAAGTTGTGCTAAACTTCAATCGAGTCCCTAAACATTCCTGTAAGCTCCTCCAAAAATGTGATAAGAAACGAGTGTCACGGTCGGACACGATGCTCACCGGTACTCCATGCAATCTTACTATCTCCTGCATGTACCGCTCTGCCAAAGTTTCTGCTGATTGACCAACTCGAAATGTTATGAAATGAGCTACCTTGGTCAATCGATCAACAATCACCCAACTGCATTTGCCTTTTGGACTCCGCGGTATAGCCGTCACGAAATCCATGGTTATATGTTCCCACTTCCACTGAAGAATCGGAAGTGGTTGCAACAAACCGGCAACCCTTTGATGTTCAGCCTTGATTTGCTGACACACCAAGCACTTTGCCACAAAGCGGGCAATCTCCCGTTTCATGCCTTCCCACCAGAAATGTTGTCGTATATCTTGGTACATCTTCATGCCTCCTAGATGTACGGAATATGCGGAACTGTGCGCCTCCTTCATAATTTCTTCGCAGATGTCTCCCTTTAGCACACACAAACGGCTACAATACCGCAACGAACCATCCTCATGAATCAATAAGTCCGTTCGAAGTCTAGCTTCAACCTGTTCTCGAAACTTTTGCAATCTTGGGTCCTGCAATTTCGCTGCTTTAATATTCTCGATTAACGACGACTGTACTTGCAGCTGCATCAACTGTCCCGAAGAATGCGGTAGCATGATCTTCAACTCGAATCTCCAAAAATCCTCGATAAGCTCCTTCTGTGCAGTCAACATCCGAATTGCTGGCAACCGACTAAGCACATCCGGTACTACATTAACTTTTCCCGGATGGTACTTAAGATCAAGATCGTAGTCAGCCATCAGCTCCAACCATCTACGCTGCCTCATGTTAAGCTCTTTCTGTGTGAACACGAACTTTAGGCTTTTGTGATCGGTGAATACTTCGACCCTTTCGCCCAACAAGTAGTGTCACCAAATCTTCAAAGCGAAAATCACAGCTGCTAGCCCTAAGTCATGACTTGAGTAATTCTTCTCATGGGTCTTCAACTACCTCGATGCATAAGCTATAATTTTCCTATGCTGCAACAAAACACATCCCAATCCTTTCTCAGATGCGTCGCTGTGAATCACCAATCCTCCGGAACTGTCTGGCACGGTCAGAATAGGTGTGGTTATCAATCTCTATTTCAACGCCTCAAAAGTTAACGCACATCTATCCGTCCACACAAATGGTACTTCCTTGCGCGTAAGCTTGGTCAGAGGCTCAGCCAAACGAGCAGAATTCTCGACGAACCTTCTGTAATACCCGGAAAGTCCAAGAAAGCTTCTGATCTCAGCAACGTTCTTCGGAATCGGCCAATCTCGAACTGCTGCAATCTTTTCGGGGTCAACGGCGATTCCATCTCCGGATACGACGTGCCCCAAAAACTTCACTTCTTCAAGCCAAAACTTGCACTTGCTCATCTTTGCATATAATCTTTCTTGCCTCAATGTCTGCAGTGCGATCTTCAAGTGTTCCTCATGCTCTTCAATGCTCCTCGAGCAGACCAGACTATCATCGATGAGCACCACTATAAACTGGTCCAAGATCGGTGAAAAGATTCGGTTCATCAAGTCCATAAATATCGCCGGTGCATTCGTGACTCCGAATGGATAACTAAATACTTATAATGTCCATACCAAGTTCAGAACGCAGTCTTGCAATTATCTTCTGATTTAACTCAGACCTGATGATATCTGGACCGCAAATCCAGCTTCGAGAATACCCTTGCGCCACTAAGCTACTCGAACAATTCGCCAATGCGAGGGATCGGGTACTTGTTCTTAATAGTCACCCGGTTTAATTCTCGATAGTCAACGCACGCCTTCCCTGTGTCATCTTTCTTCTTGACTAGAAGAACTGGAGCTCCCCAAGGTGAATTGCTGATGCGAGTTTAACCCTTCTCTAGCAATTCGGTAACCTGCTTCTTTACTTCTTCTAACTCCACTGGTGTCGTCGGATAGTACGCCTTTGAGATTGGTGCTGCACCAAGAACAAGATCGATCGCGAACTCCACATCTTGTTTTGGCGGTAAACCCGAGATGTCCTCGAACACGTCCATGAAATCTCGAACAACAGCTGGCGCTTCATCCTTATCAACTTCCATCGACGAAAGAACATTGTTTGTCGGCCTAGCCCTAAACTCGACTGGCCCGACAAAACTGCTTCCTCCAGCAAAACAACATCCGAATGTCCGGGAATTTGGAGAATCACTTTCCTTTCCTTACAATCACTATGAGTATGGAAAGTGCCGCAAAAATCCATTCCCAGGACAACAACAAACAAGGGAACGCACTAGGATTGAATAGTCCTAATGCGGGAAAAACAAGAACAAGTAAGATATCGAGATGACTTCATCCGAAATCAAGATACTGAAAAGGGTTAAGCACGATAAACATGATTCAAGCTGGCGATAAACAAGAACTGGTAAGCAATGAAACCAAGAGAAGTAAGATAATATAACGATCATGGAATAAGGAAGTGAATCAAGACTAGGACTCCAAGTTACTTAAATAGAGTACCGCATTGTAACCATGCTGCAGTTCATGGGTACAATTACATAACTCCACCCAAGTCGCCCAAATCATAGTATCAGAATCAAGAAACAGGGAGAAGCAATAGAGAACCAAAAGATTTCAGGTCGAAATGCCAAGTGGTTTGCATATCGCCCAAACAAAGGATCAAGAGAAGGATATGATTCAACAATCACGATAATCAAGATGGCAGGACATGTTCCTAATCACGAGTATTCTGATTCGTGTATTGGGTCCAATACCCAACTACAAAAGAATCAACCCGATTAACCTATATCCTATGGTTCTGATACCAAAAGAACCATGTCACGCCCCACTTCCCAGAGTACGCAAAGATGGGCACGTGACATAGCCAACCATGCTCCCTGTGGATAGGAAAAATCCTTCCACAGTCACATTACGGCTATAGAGATATCAAGAACAAGAAGTAAACTAAACTATCTAGTACATGTCCATGAGCCAGAATAAATGAGTCAAGAAATGATAATATGCGGAAGCAAAAGATACAATAAGTGAACCACCTGGAAAGTAAAACTGCATACCGATAGGATCTTCACCGCTCGGTCTAACAGCGGCAATACTCCTGATCAGTCTGCAACAAAGGTAGAGGATCTGGGCCATGCAAAACCCAGACGTCAACGCGTCATAATATCAAGCAATAAAGTGTAACAGGGTAACAAGCAATGCAAATATAATCATGAGTTATAAAGCATGTGTAACAGTGATATAAATCAGGGCAGTGAAGGGTAGTGTGCAGTGAGTAAACTAAACTAGTCTATTGGGTTATCTATTCTAAAGTCTTTGAAATCAATTTGATGAATCATTGATGTAACTCAATAGTATCCCGTGTATGCCCGGGACCACGGTCTACAGACTCTCAGGCTGAAACCGAGACGTGCCGCTAGGCAGTAAAAGGTAGCAGGTACAGACGAGTGATGTCAGCATCATCACTCCGGGGCTGGCCTAGCCCGTAAGACTGATCAGAACAGGTATCGAACTGTTGAGTTACAAGTCAGGTTTCATCATTGATTTCTCCATACCCCCAAGCTATGTATGTCAAGTTAGGTATTCAGTGACCAAGAACTAATGCCCACAGGATCAGGTAAGAGCAGGTTTGTCTGGATAGGAACGGTCCGTAAGGACTATATGTCAGGTTTGTTGGCATTAGACACAAGATCAGGTAACAGGTCAAGCCATGGTACATCAGGTCAGGTCAAGTAGTGTACGGTACCATGTCGGGTCGAGTAATAGGTGTAGCAAGTCATGTCAGGGTGCATAAATATCACGTGGGTGCTCATGATCAAACTATAATCAGTATGGGTACACAAAACAATGTGGGGTACTAATATAACAACAAAATGGAATAATGTGATATGGTATGCAAATAGATATAATTTCAAGGATATGGATGCACAGTTATCGATTAGGGTTACATTTATAGTTTCAATATTAATTAGGATGCAATTTATTAAACATGGAGTGTTAATATCATAGTATTATGTAGTAATGTGATCTATGGATGCAATTATATGTATCTTAAATGTGATGGATGCAAACGGGTATCCGAAAAGTTATAAAACTATAAAATGGTAATGCGGGATGTACAAATAAGCAATATGTGATATAAATATGATATAATAATATTAGTATGGATAGCATATTCAAATCGATTAATAACTATAAAAGTGGTATTGATTAACCATGCACAAGAAAGTTCCGTTCAGAAATTCAGCGTCACCCTGATTTGTAAAATAGCTTAAAAATAACAAACGTTCTCCAAAAGGGACGTATCTTATACCAAAACAAAGATAATTCAATAAGGTTTTCATTTTTATAATTATAAGTATCTCAGGTTGTCCCTACAAAAATCTATGAACATTCGAATTTAAAAGTTTGCTGCTGGAATTTCCCTGGACAGCAGTTTAGAGACATAATCCTTTGCATTTTACGTTATTTAAATAATTTATTTTGCAAGTAAATATTTCATAGAGTTATAGTAATCAGAGTTAGCTTCGCAACGAACTAAAGAACGTATACTAACGATTTTTCTATGATTTATAATGAATTTTATAAGGTAAGGTATACATTAAATTTTAGATTTGTCGTATTCGCTTTGCGACGACGTTTCATGCGTAAACTATAATATTTTCAAATGTATACCATTATAAAATGCAGATTATAAACTAGATAAAGATAATAATAATAAGTATTACGACGATATATATTTTAAATGATATGGATGCAGTATAATGTAAACTAGTATGTCACAAGATAAGTTTTCATGATCTAGATTTAAAATGATATAAACGGATGCAAACGGAACATCGAAACGTTATAAAATTAAACATGGGGTACTAGATTTAAACTATAGGTATGGTATTTATTTAAATAGGTATAAAATGAATTATATAGCATGTAGCAAGATTAACTTGCCTAGACGGAACAAGAACGGATGTGTACGGAACGTCCTTCGTCGGCGAAATGTCGCGACGCGCGCACGGTACACGGAACGGTTCTAAACAACGCACGAGGGTGATTACGCAAGTTAGGTACGTTCACTGGATCACTCGAATCTTCGGCGACGAGTACGGCTCCGGCGGTGATCACTGGAATCAAGAAACAAAATCAAGAAAAAGAAAGAAGAAAGAAGAAGAAGAGGCTGTGTATTAAATAAGGAAAGAAAAATAAATAAATAAAATATATATATATATATGCAGAGGAGAGAGTGAGAGAGAAAGAGGTTGTTATTAAGGTTTAGATTTTAATTTAAAATGATTTTATAAGTTATAAATATTTTTAACTGTTAAATTTTAATAAAGATATTAGATGAAATAAAAATTGGATTTTCTGGTAAATACAAATTTAGTCCAAAACATGCCCGGGTCGGATCTAAAATTTTGGATTTGAAATATAGAAATTATTAGCAAGTTCCAAAAATTAAAATGAAAGATTATGTAACAGAAATGCATACCCCCAAGAACGGACGCACGTACGTACGTGTAGCCATCCAAACACGTCCGTTTTACTGAACGGAATGAGAACACGATGTAAGAACGCTACCACAGGGTTAGGGGTATCAAGCAGGCTATGAAATGCAATTTTAAATTATTTTTCGTAATTTAAATTGTTATATGCAAAAGATGCAATACTAGACAAAATATCAGTATATACTAAATCATGAGATGTACTAGTCCATGCAACAAGTCAAGATAATTTATAAATAAGAGTCAAACAGGTTCAAGCAAGCTGGTCGGGTCGAATGCAATATAAAGTGTAAAATACCATTCGCACCCAAGATACGCTAAATCAAGAAATATCACGAATAAAGAAAATATGAGAACTGGAATTGGTATAAATGAACTCGGGTGTTACAATTATAAATATGACACATATGAGGGTTTATCTGTAAAAATACTATTTTCATGTGTTTATATATTATAATTAACATTGTGAAGGAAAATGTAAGCATATAATATCTATATAATATTTAGTCCATTTAAATATACTTACCTTATCAAATATCATTAACTAATTCTCTTAAAACAATAATATCATATCAAATGGTTAGGATAATATCTCAATAGAAACAAAT
Organism: Agapanthus africanus; assembly: GCA_030015575.1. Lineage (NCBI taxonomy): Eukaryota > Viridiplantae > Streptophyta > Magnoliopsida > Asparagales > Amaryllidaceae > Agapanthus > Agapanthus africanus. The sequence goes on from JASDDO010000019.1 coordinate 31,525,922, forward strand.
TCTACTAACATTATTTATTGAGATATTGTGCAGAAATTATATCAGTACTGGAATCATGGAGATCCGAATTATCAAGATCAAATCTGCCGAAATATTATAGTAAATCAAAAAATCAATTCTGGCAGTGACTTAGAGAAGATTTCCAAATTCCAGATATTCAAAAGATCACCACATGACAACCGAATGAATCTCCAGAAATTTGAGCCAAAGATCCCACCAAAGCACGGCTAAACCGCGGCTAAAATGAGCATATTGCGGCGGTTCCGCCGCAATATTGAGGAGTTAGGATTGGGATTTTTTGGGTAGGATCCTAACAACTAACCATAATTCTGGTGATCTAGGGATTTCAACTTCTGTGACTATAAATAGGACCGAAAGCCTCACTTGGAAAAATCATACCGACGCGACACGAAGTCCACGACGGCTCAAGAATCCTGGTTGATCATCGACAGTTCATCTACCTCCTTAAGAAGAGATCGAGAAGCAAACTAGGGTTTTGTAATCATTTTTTAAAGGAACAAAATGTATTTGATCTTGTTGATTAATAAAGGTAGTTTTATTCTATTGCATTTTATTTTCTTCATGATTTCTATCATTTCTTTTCCCAACATGCGCGAGTAATTCTCCGCTTGTTAGGGTTCGCAAGATTATGGTAGATTAATAGATGATGAAGATCCTTAAACTCTTTTTACGTCCTATAAAGTTTATAAACTTTACCAAAAGAATCATTAATATTCTAATCGGGCACGCTACCAATTCATTGGGAGCCACGACCGCGATTAGAGATCAGATTAACGATTGTTTTGGTAAAGGCTAGACATGAACGGAAATCCATGTCAAGATAGGGGTTAAGAGTGGGAACTCTTTTCCCTCCAGAAACCCTAATTTACATGCATCACTGTCGATCTAGTTTTAAATCTATTAAAGGATAAGAGGAGTAATCTTTAATTAATCATCCATGACTACTAAATCTTAACGAACCCTACAAGCCCCCTTCTAATATAAAACCTTCATCCGTAATTAATTTAGATCTATATCATGCATCCGTGTTTGACGTGGATCTAGAATCTACAACCTTTCTTCACCATTCCTTATTCCTCCCCTTTTTTTCAACATGCCTAAAATAAGATTAAAAGATTAAACGTTTTCCTGAGGACGACCCATACTCATCTCGGTCTAGCTACACGCGACATCATTATTGATTGCTGTTAACTACAACACAACTCTTAAAACATCACCAATCACTTGGTACAGAATATATCAATGTATATGAGAGGAGTCCAACTTGCTCCATGGACTATGGTAATCGGAAGTACAAGGCCCCGTCAAAACCCACGGGACAACGGCACGGGTGTTCGGTAGGTGTCTTTTAGTGACCATCTCGTTCCATACCAGTCTACCCCATTAAACCCCGTAATGTATATTATATATATTGTATTTATCAGACTTGCCGAGACCATGTATATAAGTTTTTCATGTAAACGGTTTCAGGATGTATCAAGTAGTCATGTAGTCAAGTCATAGCCATGGTTCGGTCAACTCAAGTCATGTTGCATGTTGATATTTTTCTGGTATTCAGGTTCATGTTTGGTATATTGGATTCATATTGAATTGAATTCATGTTTGGATTGGATTCAGATTGATTTGGACTTAGACTAGAGTCAGACACTTAGAACTGATTGGATCCTGAATTAGGTTTAGGAGTTATCGGTAACTGCTGCACATGGACGGCAGGATTTGTGTTTTTTTTCAAAACAATTACCATTAATAACTCCGTTAAGTTTTTCTACCTTAAATAGGCAAGCACTCACTTTCTCCGGCTCCCTGAGTCTCAAGAGAATTGATCCCGCTTAAACCTATATTTACTAAGGCCCTTAATGTAATTTATATAACTCGGGGGGTTATGAAAAATATTTTATACAATTTCAAAATAAATCTCGAATAATTATTTATATTCTTTACGATTTTCATGGATGTGAATTTTAAATAGTGAGGTATATTAGTGAATATTAACTTAGCTTGAATAGTTCAAGCTATTTTAGTGTAAGACTTGTCTTGTATTGATACTTGATAGTATTTTGATAAAACTTTTCATTCTTTTATCTTTTTAGAAAACATGGATTTTTATTATATCTTGAAAATATGTGTTTTGAAATATTTATATATTTATAAAAATTTATTTTTATTATTAAATAGAAAATCTCGTTTTTCTTAAAAATCGTATTAAAATTCTTTCGAGACTGAATGCTCCGTGAGGAGGTCTGCATCTCGCTCTACTAGCCCGAGAATGTGCGATAATCCGCACCATTCAATACCGGGTTTCTCAAAATGGGTTGTAGAGGCATAATTACAAATAGTTTGATAATACAATTCAAAGAAAAACCGGTTTTTATAGTTTATGGTATTTAAATGAAATATTGTATTTGCCACGAAATCATGTTTCAAAGAGAACCGTGCTATATCAATATGTGTGTATGTGAGGGGTAGGTCATTACCCGGTGAAGTTTTCTAAAAGTATGCTAAGTAAAATGTTTAAAAGATGACGTATTTAAAATTCATGGTATTTAAATGTAAGAGTTTATTTAAAGTTATTTAACATGCAGTTTTAGAATGAAAATTGTTTCTAAATATTAGTTTAATGATTAACAAACAAGGTATAGAAACATGAATGAGTGATTCTTAAGAAAAATTGTAGTTTCAAAGATTTTAGAATCAAATGTCGCTATAACTCCACTTACCGACATGTTTTGAAAAAAAAACTTTTATTGTAGAAAGAAAGAAGAGGGTGGGACTTACTAACTAGAAGGAGAGAGGGGAGGTAGAAGAAAAGGGTCGTAGCCTTCGTGGCGTCGTGGGGTCGCCGGAACTTGTGTAGATCCTTGCCGGAAGTCGTTCACTTTAACTCCACTTGTACTTAGAAAATTTTGATATTTTTGACTAAAATTTTCAGACTGAGGAGGGGCTAGAGTATGGGGTTATATTTATAGTGTGGAATTAGGGTTTTGGAATTGAAAGAATGAATTAAAACGCATTAAAAATTGGATTAATGGATGAAATTGAAATCTCTGTTAATTTGCAGAGAAAACAAACAGTATGAGGGTAATGGGGTAGGCCATGAGTCATATGGGCAAAGCACGGAGGCTTTTACCCACGGTTGACCCGATGCCGTCGGCCCAAAGAGGCATCTCGCCGGCCAAGTGCTTGAAGGGGACTGTCGGATTCTTGCCACCTGTTCTACTCAGTGTACACAACATTTTACACATGTTTATTTTTCCCGACTGTTCATTTTTACGTGTAGTGCACGTGTAAACTTTTGAGCTTCCAAAAATTTAAAAGAAAAAATCAATAAAAATAATATGTGGCTGATAGGATTCGAACACAGGGGCTATGTCATAACAGTGCAAGAGCTTTACCAATGAGATACAAGTGCTATCTTGCTGTTCTTAAACAAATTTAATTTATAACTTGTACTCAGGCTAAGAAACTCCTTTCTGTACATTAACTTAAAAAATTTCGTACAGTAAAATCAGAGTCGTTACAGAACGCATCCTCGAACTCTCAAACTACTTCAGGTTTTTCTTCTTCTGCCGATAGAGAGAATACTTATGCATTCTTCGTTTTAGCATGGTAGCTTCTTAGCTCCAATGTTCTATCTTCACTTTTGAAATAGAAAACTGGATGATCTGATATCTCAAATATTATTCTCCTTCGACGGTAGTCAATAGTAGCATAGAATACTCTCAGCCAATCCATTCCCAACACAATATCGAAATTTGGTAAGTCCAGTATTTTGAAATTTGCGCAGAATTCTCGACCGCAAACTACAACTGGAAACTGATCATACCCCAAAGTTGCCTTCAAAACTCCATTCCCGAAACTAACTTTCCAGCTTGAAATGAGTGGCTTCATGGGAATCACATGCGTTCTCACAAATCGTTGTGATATGAAGCCGTGTGAAACTCCAGTGTCGAAAAATGCGAGTGCAGGAAGGGGGCTACTAGTATAATACCTAAGTTGTGTGAGGTTGGGTTTAGATATAGGAAAAGTATAGTGATACATAAGGATTGAAAGGTTGAAAGGATGGGGGAATCACCATTGATGACTTGTCATGTGGCTTCGGCCTTGTTTCCTGATTTAAAATCAGGAAAAGTTATGAAGGAGGCATCACGTGCTAGCACATGACCAGCAGTCACGTGTTGGCACGTGACATTTAAAAGCAGCGGCAAAAGCAGACTCATTCTCTGATTAAATCAAGAAAAAGGCTCCAGACGAGGGTCACGTGCTCACACGTGACCAGTGGTTACGTGTTGGCACGTGATGACCAAGCAGCGACAAAGACATAGCGCAGAAGAAAAAGAAAGCTCGTTCCAGGGAGGTCACGTGCTTACACGTGACCAAGGGTCATGTGCCCACACATGACCATGGGTCACGTGGTCACACGTGACCGGCTTTCAAAGCCCATTTATTTAACAGAATTAAATTCTGAACGGCATTCGAATCTTTCCAAAGGAAAGTGATTACTTGGAACCAATTGAATTAAAGATTTAAAGGTGATTAATTATCATCTATTTGTGGAAAAAGCCTGAACTTAGAAAGATTTCCCCTTAAAATCTAACCGAAATAACAAAGGAGAATCTCTGGATTTAAAATCCAATGGTGAATAAAATTCACTTAATAATCCAAAGGTCTAAACGAATGGTGAATACAAATTAAATCTTTCAATGAAAGATTCACCAAAACTAAATGATTCGGCTGTTTCTCCTATAAATAGGAGCCAAGAGACACACAGAGAGGGATATATGCAGAGGGATCGATACGTAGATAAAAAAAAGAAGAGAGCCTTGATACTTTGGAGGAATTTGGATCTTCTGCAAAAGAAAACCCTAGGTAAGAAAGGGAAGGCTTTTTGAAAGGAAAAGAGAATTTAATTCTCAACAGAGTTTAACTCTGATACAAAACAGAAGAAAATAGTTCTCTCTTTGGTGGAGGATCTGTAAAGTGCACATCTCCCCTTGAGTTGAGAATTTAATTCTCATTGGGTTGAGATCCTGCCATGCAGATCCAAAGCATAGAGAGGGAATGGAAGCTTGAGAATTTAATTCTCACAGAACTATAGGAATTTAATTCCTTTAAAATAAAATTAGGGTTTGACCTTATGTTATGGGAATTTAATTCCTTCAGAATGAACAGAATCAGGGTTTAACCCTAGTTAAGAACTTAGTTCTGTTAAAATAACAGGAATTTAATTCCCTTAAGAAAGAAGAAATTAGGGTTTCACCCTATGACAGAATCTCATTCCTCAGAATAATTCTTTAAAAGAGAGTGGGAATTTAATTACTTAAAGCTTTTATTAGGGTTTAACCCTATGATAGAATTCAGTTCTTCACATATATGAGGAATTTAATTCCTACAGAAAATTCAGAGTTCAACTCTATCCCAGAATATAAATCTTCAAAAGGAAATAGGAATTTAATTCCTCTAAAATTATTGTTAGGATTCAACCCTACGAGGAATTTAATTCTTGAAAGGGATTAACAGATCTTCTAAAAAAAAACATACATAGAGGCAGGGTCACGTGTCACCACGTGTCACCCAAAAAAGATCCACAGAAAAGGCCCTTTGAGGCAGTGCCTCACGTGACCCACGTGACCCTTGGCAGAGGCTTTAACATACAAGCATTTAAATGCCCGTCACGTGATGGCACGTGATGCTCCAAAAGATGCGATATTCTCAGCAGAACAAATGAAGGGAGGGCGCCCTCATGTGCTACCACGTGACCCCTCTTGCCTTAGTGTTTAACACTAAATTGGAACCCCTGAATCCAGTGTTAAAACACCGTTTGGCCTTAGTGTTCAACACTAATCAAAGAACTTTATTTGCAGTGTTTAACACTGAATTTCTTAGTGTTTAACACTAATTTGAAGCCTCTGCTGCTAGTGTTTGACACTGATTTGCTCTAGTGTTTAACACTAATTTGAACCCCCATTGCTGGTGTTTAACACCAACTGTCTTTTAGTGTTAAAACACTAACTTGATCCCAGTGTTCAACACTGCTGAATTAACGTTAGCCCAATTGGCTAAATGGCCAGAGGCAAAGCCTCTCTTTCAATGGACCAACAGGAAGCCAATATTCCAAACATGATTGGACTTAGCCCAAGATGGCCATAAGTCCTCAATTCAGACTTAACCGGGCTAATGGGCTCATAACATAATTAATTGGTCTTGATCCCAAATTGGGCCAAAGACTATTTAATCCACCCCGGTTCAAGGGTACATCTCTTCACTCCTTTGATACTTGGCGTTGTAATTCCTCAACGTCTTCAAAGAGGTGACGGGTCCCGATGACCACACATTGACACGGACTGTGGGGTCCTTAAACTCATGGACTATGAGGTCCTTACCCTTGACCGAGATGTCTTAAAACTAACAACGGACTGTGGGGTCCTTAAACCCATGGACTATGACGTCCTTAACCTTGACCGCAATGTCTTAAAACTAACATTGGACCGCAATGTCCTTAAACTACCCATGGACCGCAATGTCCTTAAACTACCCATGGACCGCAATGTCCTTAAACTACCTACCGACCGTAACGTCACTAAACTAAACAACAGAGCCCCCCCTTTATTGCTCTCTTGCTAGATCTAAACGATCCCGTTAAGTTGATCTTAGTCTAAAAGCTAGACTAACGTATCCTTAATAAACGTTTAAGTCGATCTTAGTCTCAATGAGGCTAACGTATCCTTAAACCCAAACCCCCAAACCCAAATCTAAGATAACACGGATTTGGACTCGTCCACGCCCTACGGGCGACGACATAACTCAGTCTCCGTATACAATCCACGGGCAACAAAACACAAAACAAACACGCACGACACGAAGTGACCATCTGGAGAAGGAGAAAGTTGTTACCGCAATGCGGTAGCGTAATTAACTGCAGGGGCTTGCGCCTGCAGGGAAGAGCGTCCCCACAATCAAAAACCCCTCAAGCGAGGGGGAATCTGACGAAGTCTGCTACATCGGACGCATCCGTTTAAACCTTCGATATACGGTGCCATAAATCAACTTGGCATCTTCGGAGAGGTAGACGGATAGCACCAATTAGCATCTGCCCCGAGCCTCAGGCGAGACGACCACGCGTCTCGGCCGTCGTTCGGAGGGGAACAGATTCTGGCACGCCCGGTGGGACCTTTTCCTCTTTCCACTCCACACTTCGTGTGTCGTGATTCGCGAACCAATCGCGGTTCGCTAATGGTTGCCCTTGGGTTTCAAGATACTAAGACTTGGCGTCTTGCTTATTGCAGAAAGCAAAGAATCGATGGCTTCTACTTATGCGAAATGCTCCAACTGATCGGACTGCAATTGCAACCAGCGCTCCGCCTCGCCAGGAGGTATAGCCTACGGACCCCAAGGTGCTTCGCTATTCACAATGCCCGTGGAACAGGTCACTCGAGCCACCACAGGATTGTTCTTTGGGACCATGCTCCCGCCGACAAGCTTCACCGCTCCGGTGCTGACAAAGGAAGCTCCCAAGAAGTCGGTCTTTGATCGTCTTACCCCTGCCGCGGCCCCTCTCAACGGGTCACCCAACACCAGCGCCTCGGTCTTCTCTAGATTGGGCCAGAACTCCTGTGGACCCACAATGGGGCCTACAATCCCAGAGAAGGCTGCTTCTAAGAAAGTGACCGGTCCTGCTCCTGAAGTCGTCAAGGCGGTTTCCCCTGCCAAAAAGTCGGTCTTTACAAGATTGACGGCTCCAGCTCCCGCTCCTGCTACCCAAAGGACATCGGTCTTTGACAGGCTAACACCAGCAGCGACCCCCCACCTACACAGGGGGCAAGACGAAGCCATCCTCACCGCTGAACCAACGCCGTCCGCTCGACACGCTCGACGCCATCACTGGCGCCGAGTAAGGAAGGCTGGGGGCAACTCCCCCTCTGGGCTAACTCCACCAGCCCCAACGGTGGAAGTTAATGCTGCCGTTCCAATTAGGAACAGCATCGAGATGCTAAATAAGGTGCGAAGGAATTCTCCTACTGCGGTGCTAAAGAGGTCTCCTCCTCCACTAAAAAAGGTTGCGGAAATAAAGCCAGAACAGCCCCGATCCCCTAAACGGCTGTCTTCCAAAATCTATAAGGTTTGGCGGCAGGCCCGAGACTCGATGATCGATCCAAACTTCTCCCGCCAGCACAAGAAGCTGAAAATCCAACAGGAAGCCAGTCACCAGGCTAAACCACGAAAGACTGTCTGGGTGCCCACCTCAACGGCCCCCTCAACTTCCACTGCTCATAAAAGGAGGAGGCCAGAGAAGATCCCCCAGCCTGCAACGACAGCTAAAGGCACTAAGCCCAGACGCCCTAAGTCTGGGGGCATGATGGTCCATACCGTATACATGGCGTCAGGAAAGGAAGACAGCCGTGCGTCTAGAGGTCATAGACCGCTTACACGGTCGGTGACCAAAGCTCAGGAGCAACAGCAAAAGCTCCAGGAAATGATGAATGCTATGGCCGCACTTACCGGGCCAAAAGAAAACCCAGAAACTTCCTCGGACGAACGCCAGGAGGAAGAAACCGACACCGAATTCCTTCGCCGAATATTGGAGAAGAAGGACAAAGAAGCTGCTGAACAAGCAGCCAACATACAGCGTATGGGCATTCTCTTCCGAGATATGATAGGAATGATGATCCAACAAGACCCACCCGCTAAGGACCCCCCGATCATCCTTGAAGAAGACAGGGGAGAAACGTCAAATCCACCACCGGCCCTCTCAACGGCCAAGGAGGAGACAATCTCTAAGGCTGATTTGGTCGACTATATAGCCCAGCAAATCCGGGTTCATCATGCGATTGAGGCAGCTGGTCAAGTCGTAAAAACGGGGTGGCCATATCCAAGCTGGTACGACCAAATCAAGTACCCACCGGGTTACACAATTCCCAAGTTCCATGTTTACAAGGGGACCGGCAATCCCCACCAACATGTCGCCCAGTTCAGGGCCCTTTGCGGTAACACCGGCGGTGATGATAAACTGTTGCTTCGCCAATTCGTGGGCAGCTTATCAGAAACAGCGTTCGAATGGTATTCGGAACTCCCGAACGATTCTATCAAGACGTTCGCTGAAATGGAGTTGCTATTCACTCAGCGATTCGCAAGCGCCAGCGAACGCACTCCAATAACGGCATTGATTAACGCCAGAGTAAAACCAGGCGAAACTTGGGTCCAGTATGCTATACGCTGGCGGAATTTGTGGTCGAAATGCGAGCAACGCATTGAGGAAGCGCCCGCGGTGGGCATGTTCGTGGGAACCCTAGACCCTCACGCAACTATCTCCCAGTTTATGATGTTCTTTAAGCCAACCACATTTCAGGCTTTAATCGACAAGTTGGCTCAGATGGACCAGATGGGTCATAGACCGCCTCCCCCGAAGCCAGAACCTCGGAATGACAAGGGTAAAGGAAAGGAAACCTTCGTCGCGAATGCCCAGCAGCAACCCAATGCCCCAAAGCTGGCGGATCAATTGGAAGAAAGACGCCGGTATTATAATGAGAAGATGAAGCGTCCCTACTCGTTCCCACGGGACAAGACGAAACGGTTATTCGAGCTGGCAGTACGCAACAGACTTATAAACCTACCAAATCCAAGGCGACCGCCACAACCCACTGAGGTGAATAACCCTAACTATTGCCCTTACCATCAAACGGTAAGTCATCCGATTGAGGATTGCTTCGTCTTCAAAGGATGGATTGAAGATCAATACCTCCAGGGGAAGTTTGCACTGTCCGAAAAGTGGAAGGTGGACCCACCACAACCGCATACTCTTAAGAAAGCAGATACACCGGAGGCAACCTGTTCCTTTATTGAAGAAGCTCCATGGGAGGTCGTGCTGTCAACTAAAACCAAAAGAATACTGAGGGACCTTCATGCGTGCCCTGCGGTCGAATGGAAGGACCCGCTTGAACCTCAAATTATCGAAGGGATGTTGAAGCCGCGCCCAACAACGAAGACTCGTGGTGATGGCCCAAATACTCATGCTCAACCGTCAAAATCTTCGAAGAAAAAGAAGAAGAAATCCAAGAAGCCCGTGAAGCCTGGAGACAAGTGCACGAACTTTCAGAAGCAAATTGACGCGATGGAAGAGTACAATCAAAAGGCGCGAACTCCTGTCACGCTGCAAGAGTTCCTCAACCACATCTTTCAAGAGGAAGATGATGGAGAGAGTTCGTCGGATGAATCCGAGGGATATGTGGCGAGTTGTAACGTAATCTCCCACTCGTTTACCGACGATGAAAAAACTCCTGGCACTAAGAAACTGGGGACAGAGCCTGAACCAGAGCGTGTGTGGCCAACAGATGAAATGATCGACGTCTTTCTAGACGAGATTCGTCTGAAGAGTAAAGCGGATCAGGAGCGTGAGATGGACGCATCGGAAGGAGCCAAACGCAGGCGACTGAACGAAAGAGTTGAAGTACTCCCGCCAGATCGAAAGGCCTCCGAGGCAGACAAGAAGATATTCAAGACGAGGAAAAGGTTTGCCAAAGCTATGTCAATGGGAATGAAGCTACCACCCTCGGAAGAAAACACGCTCAATGGGGCGGAGAGGCACCCTAATTATTGCGCATATCATCGGAAAATTTCACACCCCACAGAGGAGTGCGACGCCTTTAGGATATGGTGGCAGGGATATGTTGCTCATCGGCAACATTTTAAGCGCATGAAACGCAAGACTCGTCGGGAACGAAAAAGTACTGCTGACGGGCACAACAGAACTACTGGCAACTGTTACATGGTTAACGCCGGAGGGTCACAAGTTCTCACCTTTGGGAGCGACTCTGATGAAGAAATGGCTCTAGGCCCTCTCTTTAAAGAATCCGTTTTAGGGAAAGAGGAGGAACCGGAGGCCTGCGAAAACATTCAGCTGCGCAATCGCACGCTCCCGGAAAAGAATCTCGGGCCCGCAAATAGAAAAGATAAGGGAAATGAAAAGGTCACTGAGGATATCACTTTAGATGACCAAGTCATGAAAGAGCTGACTACCAAAGACCCTCCCAGGAAGGGTAAGGTGGACTACAACATCCTGGCGCACCTAAGGAAGCTACCTTCTCAACTTAGTATTCTCGATGCCCTCCTATTATCAAAAGAAGCGTGAGATTTACTAATTAAGGCGTTACAAGAACCTGAGCAATTCCAAGCCTTCCTCGCCGCGGAAAGGATGAAGGATGAACTGGAGGAAGTGCATACGGCAGACATCACTTTAGGTGACAAAGACCTCCTTCTCGGGACGTGCGACCACAACCGTCCCCTATATGTCTCTGGATACTGCCATGATATCAAGATAGGCAAGATCCTGGTGGATAATGGATCCTCCGTCAATCTCCTTAACGTTCGGGTATTAAAGGAAATCTGCATGAGTGTGCAACACCTCGCTCGTGACAAAATTACCATCTCCGGTTTCGATTCACAATCGTCACGGACTCTCGGATCCGTGATACTAACATTACGCTTTGGACTACTCGTCACAGACATCAAATTCCATGTCATTGACACCAAGACCTGCTACAACGCCTTGCTCGGTCGTCCTTGGTTACACGAGTACAATATCATCCCTTCTACACAACATCAGTGTATGAAGTACTTTAAGGATGGTTTCGAGTATACCGTAACAGGTGAGCTGAACCCATTTTCCGTGAACGAAGTCCGCAAATACGAAGATGCGAAGTACTTTTTGTCAGATTTCGAGGATACAGAAAGGTGTCGCAAGCCGGAGAACAAAGCCGCCGCCGCCATCCCTGTTTTCGGGAGCGATACCGAAGAAGAAGAAGAGATAATTTATGCTGGGCCGTCTCAACGCAACAACCCGGGGACGTCCGCCCCCAAGTTGATCTTCGGAAGTGACTCGGAAGATGAGGTTAATGCCGTATTCTCCAATCGGTCGTCAATACAAGCATCCCCTAGCGATGATCAAAGTTTGCAAATCACCATGGTGCCGCGAGAACACTATAAGGATCTCGACACACTTCAAGCTTACAATGTGCAGGACCTGCAGACGTTTTACGTCCCTCCCAGGCAAAGGGGTGAGAAGGTAATCCTATTCTACCGATCCTCAGAGACGAAAGTAGAGAAAGAGATCTGGCATGGTGCGGATGCTACACTCGACAGGCTCCAACCCATCCGTTTGCCCAGATATTACACAAATGGACTAAAGAGGCTATTGAAGCACCAAGGAGTACCCTTAAAACAGACTGTTCGACAAGCTCGGTTCTACAACAGGATTTAGGATGTCCCTGGAACTCAGCCCAAACTGCCCAACGGGAGAATGGAAACGCTTGGGCTTGGATATGTGAGATCCGAGAAACGGGAGCGAGCCCACGGCAGCTACGCCGTATATAACCTCGATGAGGAGGAAAACACCCCGTCCAGCAATGCCAACCCTTCATCAAAACTGGATCCCGCGAGTGAAGTGCCGAGTCCGTCATTTGAAGAACAAATGGACAAGCTTATCAGGAAAGCAGGTCAAAAGGCTCGGGAAGACCACAACTGCGAGATGGCCATCTACGAGAAGGCCAGGACGCAACGTCTGTTTCAACAGGCTGCAAAAGACAAAGATGCTCCTCCTTGTCAACCCGTTGTACAAAAGGCCCGACGCAGAGGCAGAAATAAATCAAGAAGCGGAAAGAAGAGCCGACAACAACGACGCAGGATTAGAGAGTCGTGTGATCGGGCATCGCGCGGTCCGGATTTGTCCCTCATGAAGAAGATGAGTCGAGCGTATTCCTTCCCTCGAGACAAGACGAAGAAGCTACTCGAGCTCGTTATAAAACATCAAATGATCGCACTTCCGGAGTCTAAGCACCCTGAGAAAGTTAACGAGGTTTCTTATCCGGGCTATTGCTCTTATCACCGATCCATAGGACACCCTATCGAAGACTGGTTCACCTTCAAGAACTGGGTCGAAGACCAGAACCAACAAGTCAGATTTGCTTTATCCAGCAGCTGGAGGGTAACGCCGCCACAACAGCATGAACCTAAAGCCGCGAGAGCAGAGCCAGACCCACATCGGTCTTGGAAGCGGATTCGCACTTGTCACGTGATTACAATATTAAAAGAAGAGCTCAAGAACATGGATGACCTTCCCTGGTGCTTTGAGAACAGCAATGATGAGGTGATCTCATAATTTCCGCCAGCTCCGAAAGAATTGGAAGATGGCATACATACTACTGCAGATAACCTCAAGAAGATTGAGTTGGGATCGGCAGATGATCCGCGACCGACATTCGTCAGGGAGCTGCTATCTGAAGAAAGGGTGGCTGCGTTAAAGAACGTGCTTCTACAGCATAAAGACTGCTTCGCGTGGAACTATTCCGAGATGCCAGGATTAGATCCGGAGATTGCTGTGCATAAATTAGCAATATCCCCGGATATCAAGCCAGTCAAGCAGGAGCCGAGAAGGATGCGGCTCGAGCTTGAGATGAGCATCAACGCCGAAGTCAAGAAGCTGATCGATTCTGGATTTATCCAAGAAGTCCAATATCCCGACTGGATCGCCAACATCGTCCCGGTAATGAAGAAAAATGGGACGGTACGCATATGCGTGGATTTCAGGGATCTCAATAAAGCCTGCCCGAAGGACAATTTCCCAGTACCGGTAACCGAGCTAATGATAGATAACACGTCCACTCATGAGGTTTTCTCCTTTATGGACTGTTCATCAGGGTACAATCAGATAAAGATGCATCCCGAAGACCAGAAGCACACCGCTTTCCGGACCCCTTTGGGTATATTCTGCTACAAGGTCATGCCCTTTGGTCTAAAGAACGCCGGCACTATCTATCAAAGGGCCATGACAAAGATCTTCGACGATCTCATACATGACATCGTCGAGTGCTATATCGATGACCTCGTAGTGAAGAGCATATCATACGAAGAGCATTTAAAGCATCTGGAGACTGTATTTCAACGCCTTCGGCAATATAATTTGAAGATGAATCCCCTCAAATGCGCATTCGGAGTCTCCTCGGGTAAATTCCTGGGATTCATTATCCGACACCGAGGTATCGAAGTAGATCCATCTAAGATCAAGGCGATCATGGAAATGCCTCCGCCAAGAACCCTCAAACAGTTGCGGTCTCTCCAAGGGAAGCTCGCATACATCCGGCGGTTTATCGCCAATCTTTCAGGAAAGTGCCGTCCTTACAGCTACCTGATGAAGTAGGGAACTCCATTCGTTTGGGATCACAAATGCCAAGGTGCACTAGACGAGATCAAGCAGTACCTGCAGAACCCTCCGGTGTTGGCTGCGCCGGTCAAGGGAAAACCCCTCATTCTTTATACAACCGCCCTCGAAGGTTCCTTAGGCGCATTATGGGCACAAGAGAACGATCAAGGAAAAGAGAGAGCACTCTACTACTTAAGTCGAGTTCTGCTGGGGGCAGAAAGCAACTACTCTCCCATTGAAAAACACTGCTTAGCGTTGATCTTCGCGATAAAAAAGCTCAGGCACTATGCGTTGGTGCACGAAGTCCGTCTCGTCTCGAAGGTGGACCCTCTTAAATATTTGATGTCAAAGGCTATATTGACGGGTCGAATCGCTAAATGGGCTCTACTCCTGATAGAGTTCTCGATAACGTATCGACCTCTCAAGGCAGTGAAAGGCCAGGCCATTGCCGACTTCCTTGCTGAGCATCCAGTACCTGCCGGTTCTCCTCTGAACTACGATCTGCCGGACGAGCATGCATTTGATGCGATCGGCGGCGGCGGTACCCGATGGGAACTCTATTTCGATGGAGCGTCCTCCGTAAAGAAGCGCAAACAAGGTATCCAATGATCAAATCGGGGGTAGGCCTCATCTTCGTAACTCCACAAGGAGGGATAATGCGCTTCGCCTTCTCCTTAACAGAGCCGAGGACAAACAATGAAGCCGAATACGAAGCTCTGATAGCAGGCCTCGAGATCGCCATTGACATGGGAATTGAAGACCTCCTTATATACGGGGATTCTCAACTGGTCGTTAGTCAAGTAAATGGTGACTACCAAACGTGCAAACCGGAGTTGGTAAAGTACGACGAAAAGGTGCAACAACTATTGACCCAAATTCCCTCCTACACTTTGGAAAGCATACCACGTGCGGAAAATAGCAAAGCAGATGCACTAGCTAAGCTCGCTAAAGAACTGGCTGACGAGAACCTCGATGACGTCAAAATCATGGTACAAAGCCGCCGAGTGCTCGCCCCAGCAGAAATATCTCCCGAATCGTACGAAGAAAAAGGAGCGACTGAGCAGACGACCCTACAAATAAAAGACCGTGAGAAGGCTGAGGACTGGAGGGAAGTCTTCATAGACTACTTTAAGTCTCACCGAATGCCCGAAGAAGCGTCCTCAAGACATCAGCTCATGAAACGAGCACTATCTTTCGCTTTCGTCAATGATACTCTGTATAAAAGGTCGTTTGATTCTCTGTGGCTGAGATGTTTAGGACCTGACGAAGCAGAAAGAGTCATTCAAGAGGTTCATGACGGAATCTGTGGTTCTCATCAAGCAGGCCCGAAGATGAAGTTAAAAATTAAACGGATGGGTTACTACTGGCCCACGATGATCCAGGACTGCCTCGAATATGCGAAGCAATGCCACTCGTGCCAAATCCACGGGGATTTCATCCACCAGCATCTGAATTCACTACATCCGACGGTGGCTAGCTGGCCATTCGAAATGTGGGGGACTGACATAGTCGGCCCCATCGAACCAGCATCGTCCCGGGGACATCGTTTCATCCTGGCGACAACTGATTACTTCTCCAAATGGGCAGAAGCAGTACCGCTGAGGGAAGTGAAGACGGAGAATATCCTCCACTTCTTCAAGACGCACGTCATCTATCGGTTTGGAACTCCACGGCGGATTATCTCCGATAATGGGCCAGCCTACAGAAGCCATAAGATTAGCCGCTTCGCGCAGCAGCACAATATAGACTGGAGATATTCTTCAGTTTACAATCCGCGAGCTAATGGTCTAGCCGAGGCCTTCAATAAGACCTTGACAAAAATCATGAAAAAGACGGTGTCCCGAAATAAGAAAGACTGGCACGAGAGGCTGCAAGAGGCCCTTTGGGCCTATCGAACTACGTTCAAGACGGCCACGAACACAACGCCGTACGCACTGGTATTCGGTACGGAAGCGGTACTCCCCCTCGAAATAGAGCTACCCTCTCTACGAATGGCAGTCCACTACGAACTGACGAACGAAGAAAATGCTAACCTTCGGCTCGAAGAGATTGATGCTCTTGAAGAAACACGGCTCATAGCGCAACAAAATCTAGAAGCTTTTAAAGCAAAGAAGACGCGCTCATACGAAAGATTGACCCGACCGAGGACATTCCGCCAAGGCGAACTCGTGTTAGTGGTCAAAAGGCCTATGATCCCCAATCGCGCCAAGCGGGGAAAATTCGAGCCAAACTATGAAGGCCCGTACATCATAGATAAGGTCTACCAGGGTGGGGCCTATCTACTCATGGACATGCACGGTGAAAGGCCTTTCAGGCCGATAAACGGTCGCTTCCTAAAAAAATACTACGCTTAATGAGCCACAGCCTAGGTCAATGATAGGTGACGACGACCATGCCCGCTCGCTATCTTCCTAAGCTCAAGTTTTATAAGCAGTAGCCAGCCTCTTAATGTCGGACCGAAATGTCCTTAAACTAATAACGGACCGAAATAATCCACGGGAGGCAACCTCGTTAAAAGACACTTATAGGGTCCTCTCGACCTTGTAAGGAGAAACCACCCGCGTGAGATCCTTACGACTCACAAAGGAGCAACACACTTAGGGATCCCCACGATTCCTAAGGAGAAGATACACTTGCGGGATCCTCACGACTCGTAAGGAGAATTCTCTTTTGGGACCCTCACGGCTCATGAGATTTGAAAGTCTTAAGTTACAGAAACCTAAACCCGTTCTTAAGCAAATTCCCCACAACCTTCGATACTGCCCTACAAGTGGCTCAATACTGACCCTTGTATACAATCCACGGGCGCGAATAAACATTTCCCCAGCAAAGTCCCACCCGTGACTAGGGATATGTCCATATGGTGGGCAACCCTTATAAGTCCTCTCGACTTATGAGGAGGAGACCCTTTTTGTAAGATCCTTACGACTTGCAAGAGGACATGCACTTAGGAATCCTCACGATTCCCAAGGAGAAAACACACCTACAAGATCCTCACGACTTGTAGGGAGAAATACCTTTGTGAGACCCCTACGGCTCATGAAGTCAAAAGCCTTGGTCGACAGGACCCTTAACCCTGTTTACTAAGCCACCTTTGTTCAACATCGACAGAGGCAAATGATGATTCGCTCCTGGCAACATCCCAGTTGTAGCGGTGCTGATGCCGAAATCGGTGTCTAAAATCCGAGCTTGCGGCGAAAAAGCTAGCAAGCCACACATGCATACGAAATAGCCGAAATGATGGGGCAACTTGCAATAAAAAGCAGCAAGTAAAAATGTATGCATGAAAAATAGCCGAAATGATGGGGCAACTCGCAATAAAAAAGCAGCGAGTAAAAATAAAATAAACAGCCGAAATGGTTGGGCACCGCGAAAAATAGCCGAAATGATAGGGCAATCGCGACCTCCGCGATATAAAAGCTGAAATGATAGAGCATCGCGGAAAAAGAAATAAAATAAAAAAAAGAAGTTTTAATTTATGCCCTACAGGTGATGCTCCATCACACCCTGTATACAATCCAAGGGCGTAAACAAAAGAGGGATCATACTTCTTCCCCAGGTTTCATCATAAGAAGAAGCAAAATCTCGACGGGCCGCGAATGACTTAGAGATCATCTCAGCACTCGTCTCGTAACAACGGACACAACTCTAAGCTAAGCGGAACAACGGCAACTCCCAGTTCCATGGCTCGGTGGTATACAAATCGCCAACAGTCAAACCTCCATCCCGTGAAATGCGGATACAATCAGCAAAATTCCTGGTTACGTGGAACGCGGATAATGTCACTCTTTGATCCCGTGGAAAACGTCCAGAGCGGATCCTGGTCCTCGCGAAGCGCGGCAGTGAACCCGTGTGAAGCATCCAGAGCAGAGCCTAGTCCTCGCCGAGCACGGCATTGAACCCGTGTGAAGCATCTAGTGCAAAATTCCTGGTTACGTGGAACGCGGATAACGTCACTCTTTGACCCCGTGGAAAACGTCCAGAGCGGATCCTGGTCCTCACAGAGCACGGCAGTGAACCCGTGTGAAGCATCCAGAGCGGAGCCTAGTCCTCGCCGAGCACGGCAGTGAACCCGTGTGAAGCATCTAGTGCAAAATTCCTGGTTACGTGGAACGCGGATAACGTCACTCTTTGACCCCGTGGAAAACGTCCAGAGCGGATCCTGGTCCTCACAGAGCACGGCAGTGAACCCGTGTGAAGCATCCAGAGCGGAGCCTAGTCCTTGCCGAGCATGGCATTGAACCCGTGTAAAGCATCTAGTGCAAAATTCCTGGTTACGTGGAACGCGGATAACGTCACTCTTTGACCCCGTGGAAAACGTCCAGAGCGGATCCTGGTCCTCGCAGAGCACGGCAGTGAACCCGTGTGAAGCATCCAGAGCGGAGCCTAGTCCTCGCCGAGCACGGCAGTGAACCCGTGTGAAGCATCTAGTGCAAAATTCCTGGTTACGTGGAACGCGGATAACGTCACTCTTTGACCCCGTGGAAAACGTCCAGAGCGGATCCTGGTCCTCGCAGAGCACGGCAGTGAACCCGTGTGAAGCATCCAGAGCTGAGCCTAGTCCTCGCCGAGCACGGCAGTGAACCCGTGTGAAGCATCTAGTGCAAAATTCCTGGTTACGTGGAACGTGGATAACGTCACTCTTTGACCCCGTGAAAAATGCCCAGAGCGGAGCCTGGTCCTCGCCAAGCACGGCAGTGAACCTGTGTGAAGCATCCAGAGCAAACACCGGACTGTGGAGTCCTTAAAATCCACGGACTATGATGTCCTTAACCTTGACCGTAATGTCTTAAAACTAACGATCAACCACCCCGATTCCCTACGGAATCTGCCTTGGTTGAAGGGTACATCTCTTCACTCCTTTGATACCCGGCGTTGTAATTCCTCAATGTCTTCAAAGAGGTGACGGGTCCCTGCAACCAAACATCGGACTGTGGAGTCCCTAAATCCACGGACTATGAGGTCCTTAACCTTGACCGTGATGTCTTAAAACTAACATCGGACTGTGGAGTCCCTAAATCCACGGACTATGAGGTCCTTAACCTTGACCGTGATGTCTTAAAACTAGCATCGGACTGTGGAGTCCCTAAATCCACGGACTATGAGGTCCTTAACCTTGACCGTGATGTCTTAAAACTAACATCGGACTGTGGAGTCCCTAAATCCACGAACTATGAGGTCCTTAACCTTGACCGTGATGTCTTAAAACTAACATCGGACTGTGGAGTCCCTAAATCATCGGACTGTGAGGTCCTTAACCTTGACCGTGATGTCTTAAAACTAACATCGGACTGTGGAGTCCCTACATCCACGGACTATGAGGTCCTTAACCTTGACCGTGATGTCTTAAAACTAACATCGGACTGTGGAGTCCCTAAATTCACGGACTATGAGGTCCTTAACCTTGACCGTGATGTCTTTAAACTATGATACCTTGAGCGATCCCTGACCCCGTGAAATACGGATAAGGGTGACCACATCCAGCACTTGCAGGTCCTCACGACCTGTAAGGAAGAAAGCTCTCTTGTGAGATCCTTACGACTCTCTAAGGAAAACCCGCTTAAGAATCCTCACGATTCTTAAGAAGAACCTACACCTATGGGATCCTCTCGACCCATGGGGAGAAAAAACTCTTTATGAGACCCTCGTGGCTCATAAAGTGCGAAAGTCTTAGGAAACAAATCTTAACCCTGAATCCTAAGCTATCGCTGCCCTGCAAGGAGATCAAGATAAATTGTCCGCAAAACACATTCGACAAAAAGGAGACGCATCATTGAGAAGAAAAATGTATCTTTTATTCATAAACCAAAATGGATACAAAGTACAATTCATGAAAGAAACAAAAGAAGATACTCTCATCCATGAGTATGTACAAAAGAAAAGGGGAAAGATACAAATCTTCAAGCCGGCAGGTGATGTAGCAATTTTACCAGCTCATCTTTCTGTTGCTGAGTCACGGCTTCATGATTCAAGATCTCCAGAAGACGAGCCTCCGCTTGAGCTTGCTGAGCCTGATACGAAGCAAGCCGAGCTTCAAGCTCTTTCTCGGTGGCTTTATGAGCCTCGACCCTTTCACGAGTGAACGTGGCAGCTTTGTCGAGAGCCACCACCTCTTTGATGGACTCCTGAAGCACCCGCCAAATCTCGTATGCTTTGTTGGCCTTGGCAGTAAGAGTAGCGCGAAGCTCGCTCGGCGCCTTGGAAGCTAGCTCCCTTTCCGAGAATTTGCGGCCAAGCCTTTTCTCGCATGACGTCATATTGGCCGCGCATCGCGCTATCAAACCCCGCAACTCCACTTTTGCAGCCACAGCTTCCGAGGAAAGGCGAGAACAATCAAGGGCGTGCAAGCGAGCCTCCACCTGCCGACAGAACTCCACCCAGACTCGCACCACCTCTTCGCTATGATAGGTGGCAAGAAAAGGAAGAGAACCGTTAGCTTCGGCGGCAAACGCTTCAGCTGTGGTCGCGCTGCCAGCACGGAGCTCCTCAATCAAAGATGATAAGGAGACAAGGCTTAATTGGGCCAAGCGTTCTGAAGCCTGCAAGGCATAAGGGCCAGGCAGCATCACGATGCGCGACTCCAACGCCGTGGAGACTGGCAGAGCTGTTCAAATTTGAAAGATGTCAGTAAAATGCTTAAGCAAAAAAAACGAATGAGAGTATGATGAAATGTCGCTTACCGAAAGTCGTGCAAGTAGGAGCTGAAGGTTCCCCCGGCCCTTCGAGAACCTCGACCTCATCATCAGCCTCCAAAACTGTAGAAAACATCAATGTCAATACGCAAAATAACAACGATGCTATGAGAAGTGATGGACGACACCAACCTTGCCCGGATGAGAGGACGATGCGTTGGGGGGATATCGCTTGTGGAGCTGCCATCTCCAGCAGACGCTGAAAGGATTTCCGGGGAGACAGATCGGCAATAGAGGCCGCCAGCTCACGTAATTCTGAGAAAAGCAAAAGAGTTCAGACAACGGAAATGCTACTAATTTAAAATTCAGAAGGTTACCTTCAACACTTCTCCCGTTCTGAGTCGGGGGGATAGCAGCCTCGACAGCCTCTGCCGGAACCTCGGGCTCCAACAGAGGGAGGGTAGTCCCCACTACCTCCATCTCAGCCTCCAGGCCGCCTTCGGGAAGAGCCGTTGGGGCAGCAATCTCCAAAGGAGCCTCCCCCAAAGGAGCAAGCGCTTCATGATCAGGAACTGCCACTGGAGGCTTTACTGCAAGAGGAGCAGCCTCATCAGCCCCCCCACAAATCGAGCAACGCTTCATCGGGAATTTCGACAGGCTTTGACTTCAACGAGCCCATAGGGAGCTCCCCCAGCGTCGAAGATTCTGCGCAAGTCACACAAGAATAAAGATGCAGGCGTGCAGGCGTAAACAATCTGAAATGCTATAAAGAAGTATAAAGGCATACCAATGCGTAACGAAGCCTTCAATATGGCTTCTTCAAGCCGCTGCTCCTTCTTAAGGAGGCGTGCTCGCCGGGGTTCGAGAGTGGACTCATGGCCGCCGGTCCATAAAGAAAGCGCGTCCGCCGCGTCCTCTGAAACAGCCTGCTTCAAGGCCCTTTCCCCCATTCCTCCAAAGGGCCTATAAACCACCGACGAATCCACGAGGGGTCTTCGTAAAAGATTACAGCGGAATAGGGTTTCTTCGGAACCCTGGCGTTCTGAGACGCGTCTTTGGAACGCCTTATAGCCTCAGCCTACTGTGCAGCTTCCTCGGCGGCTGAACTGGGAAAAAGTAGTTCAGCGTTTGATTCCGGTAAGGCCAACGGCTCATCTTCAAGGATGGGCTCAGACTCCGTTAAAGAGTCGAGCAGATTAGTAGCTACCTTCCTTCGACGCTTGGACCCAGAACCAGTCGCCGAGGACGACCGTTTCTTTCCCTTCAAAGCCTTGGTGCGGCGTTGGCCCACGTCGCCCTCAACACCCTTTCCCCGGGCCACAACTGGAGATGACACTGCCATCATCGATGACACGGAAGGTGGTGCTACCTCGGGTGGGGGTACTGTTACCGGAGCCCGTTTACCCCGCGACCGAGTACCCAGGGGCATACCAACTATTGGAGTAAGATCTACTCCTGACTCTCCAGGAATAATCGCAGTGCTGATATCCCTCAGGGGAAAGCGGACTGGGGCACGCGGTCGCAGCGCAGCTCCCATGGCCGGAACCTGAATAGGGGCACCGTGGCCAAGAAGCACCCTTCTCTCCTCAATAATAATCGGGTTCACCCGATGGAGATACCAGCCCGTGAACGACCCCACGCATCGAGGAATGTAATCACCATCAGGGATCATGAACTGAGAACCGGTGTTCAACCTCACAAAGTGGTGGGCGGCATCTCGAACGGCCTCGAGCGAAGGAACCGGCGCGACTATGAAAGCTTCAAACGGGACGCCCTGATCATAGCCAAACTGCCGGGCAAAGCGATGCGGATTGTACCGCATAAAGAGAGCCGCACTGCCCTGACGAAACACCAGGTAACCCGGTCTGATTGCATACAAGCGCACGGCTTCCCGGGGCTTCAAAGTGGGCGCGTCATCTTTCGACCGGTCCCAAAGCGGCTGGGCCGAACCCGTGGAAGAAGATAAGACCCGATCATTAAATATTAATCCGCCGGCAATAGCGTAAGGAGAAATCAACGCCCGAATAGCCCCGAATTGAGTTGGGTCAACGGCAGAAGCATCCACCAATTGCATAAGCCGAGGGAAAGTGTAGGCGTCATAGAACGCAGGCCTCTGATGCATAGCGAAAACCCCCAACACATGCATTTCGATCCAGGACGAGAAATAATGAAGCGAAAAGTTTACCACATCCACGCCAGGAGTAGAGGTATTAGCTGCGGTGCCCAACCCATGATAAAAGTGTGCAAAGGCTGGGATGCCGATGGCCAACCGCGTCCCCTCAGCAATACGATAAGCCGGATAGATAACCGAAGCTCTCATAAAGCGACGATGCATGGGGATGACAAACCAACTGAGCCAGACGCTAACAAACCCCACGAAGAATGTCTCCTCATCCATGCCGGGAGCTGCGATGGATTCGAAAGACGTCGGCGACATTATGGGAATGTAGTATTGCGGCAGATCCGATTCTTTAGTTGGCAGTTTCTTCGGGCCAAACCCAAAGGGGTCTTTCATGTTTGCAAACTTCGGGGCTGTCTTCGATAAGGCGTCCTCGCGAAGGAAACGAGCAATGAAGCTCTTGAAAGTAACACCTTGCTCTTCGGATTCGGTGAATAATCGGTCGAAGATACCTAGCGCCTTGATTAAACTGGGACGCTTGTGGCGGACAGCATTCTCAGCAGACAAGCCGTCAACTGGGGCGGGCTCGGGTTCAAAAATGTGCTCGTCAGAAGGCAGCAACTCCTCATACAGACTACCCCTGATTGGCAACCCCGAGATGTCATAGAATTCTGCCAGAGAAATCGAGACCTCACGATCTCCTAGAATGAAAGTGTTGGTAGGAAGATTCCATTGGTTCAAAAACGCCTTAACCCACCAGACATGCGGGGACTTATAATGGAAGAGTGACGCGTATATTGCCTGATAAAGCCCGACTTTCTGCAGCCGCGCACGATGGGCAGAAAGGATGTAGCGAGCCCAGAGAAGATATCCCGTAGGGTGTCGAGGAGTGAGCCCTATCTTATAAATTTTCCCCCACGGGTGGGCCTCACCCTGGCAAATACGCCGCCCCAAGATATCTATGGCCGGGATCGGATGGTTCGGAATACCGGTCGTCGAAGGCTCGAGTCTCCCCGTTGGAGTCCAGTTGGGCATTTCCACAGCAAAAACCGTTCTCGGAGGGTCCATCGGTAAGAATGGGAAAGTGGGCTCTGTCGGTGCCGTGCAAAGGAAACTCCGGCGACCCTGAATAATATGACTATACCAAGATCCCCATTGAAGTAGGTTGGTGCAGTTCGGGTCATGGGCCCGGATCATCGCCATCACTTCCTCATCAGATGGTGACTGAGGAAAAGCAGCCTCCGAGCGAGAAAAGGGAAAGCATGGAACAGAAGCCATCGCACCTGAAATCCAATAAAAGAAGACCGTTAAAAGCAAAGTCGGCGATATATATCCATGCATGAACATGAAGACTAGCTAAAGAAAGCAACAGTAGACTTTTCTGGGACCATTGGCTACAAAACACATGGGCCCCACAGAATCAAGATGACGGCTCATTAATAATGAGACCAAGCAGTTATAATAAAACAGAGGGAATATCCTCATTAAATAAAGAATGAGATTCAAGTGACCCTACACATTCTCCTAATAAAAAAAATCCACCTTGGACTCTACAACAAATCACACAGGATCAAGAGAATTAAATTCCCAAACAAGACATCATTGCAAGCATCTTCTCCGTTGAGTACAGAAGGACAACCTAGGGCAAGGAAACCCTAAGAAGCCTCCATGTGAAGAAACTGAGTTCTTCATAGGAATTAAATTCCTTATTAAGAGAAGGGAATTAATTCCCCGAAATATTTTCTTCAAACGGAATTAAATTCCTTAAAAGGAGGTAACGGATCTCATCATCTCCCTAAAAGCATCAACTGAACCCTAGGAGATCCATTGTTCGAAGATTAAATGGTTCTCTATTTTCGCTGATAAATTTGAAAAAAAATGGGTTCATATTAAAAGAGGTAAAACCCCTAATGTGGATTTAAAATCCAGAGAGTTCTTTTAAAACAAAGGTGCTTCGACCGTTCAACATCATTACCTGAGGAAAAAGGATCCTTCAACAGAGTTAAACTCTGGAAAATGTTTGAGACAGAGAACTAAGCTTTGGAAACGAGAATTAAATTCTCAAGGGAAAAAGTTCTCAAAGGAAGAAGATGAGGAAAGTGAAGGCTCTTCTAAAGAGACATGGGTATTTATAGGATGTGATGGAGACGCTTCATCTCCCCAAATCCCTAGAGAAATCCAACGGTCACAAAAAGTGACAGCGTTGCACTCACGTGCAAACACGTGAGAACAACGCTGTGGGGGCATTTGTTTCCTGATTTAAAATCAGGAAAAGTTACGAAGGAGGCATCACGTACTTGCACGTGACCAGCAGTCACGTGTTGGCACGTGACATTTAAAAGCAGCGGCAAAAGCAGACTCATTCTTTGATTAAATCAAGAAAAGGCTCCAGACGAGGGTCACATGACCAGTGGTCACGTGTTGGCACGTGATGACCAAGCAGCGGCAAAGACATAGCGCAGAAGAAAAAGAAAGCTCGTTCCAGGGGGGTCACGTGCTTACAC
Source organism: Agapanthus africanus (assembly GCA_030015575.1). NCBI lineage: Eukaryota > Viridiplantae > Streptophyta > Magnoliopsida > Asparagales > Amaryllidaceae > Agapanthus > Agapanthus africanus. The sequence continues at coordinate 31,551,386 of JASDDO010000019.1, forward strand.
GTGACCAAGGGTCACGTGCCCACACGTGACCATGGGTCACGTGGTCATACGTGACCGGCTTTCAAAGCCCATTTATTTAACAGAATTAAATTCTGAACGGCATTCGAATCTTTCCAAAGGAAAGTGATTACTTGGAACCAATTGAATTAAATATTTAAAGGTGATTAAATATCATCTATTTGTGGAAAAAGCCTGAACTTGGAAAGATTTCCTCTTAAAATCTAACCGAAACAACAAAAGAGAATCTCTGGATTTAAAATCCAATGGTGAATAAAATTCACCTAATAATCCAAAGGTCCAAATGAATGGTGAATACAAATTAAATCTCTCAATGAAAGATTCACCAAAACTAATTGATTCGGCTGTTTCTCCTATAAATAGGAGCCAAGAGACACACAGAGAGGGATATATGCAGAGGGATCGATACGTAGATAAAAAAAAGAAGAGAGCCTTGATACTTTGGAGGAATTTGGATCTTCTGCAAAAGAAAACCCTAGGTAAGAAAGGGAAGGCTTTTTAAAAGGAAAAGAGAATTTAATATTCAACAGAGTTTAACTCTGATACAAAACAGAAAAACATAGTTCTTTCTTTGGTGGAGGATCTGTAAAGTGCACATCTCCCCTTGAGTTGAGAATTTAATTCTCATTGGGTTGAGATCCTGCAATGCAGATCCAAAGCATAGAGAGGGAATGGAAGCTTGAAAATTTAATTCTCACAGAACTATAGGAATTTAATTCCTTTAAAATAAAATTAGGGTTTGACCCTATGTTATGGGAATTTAATTCCTTCAGAATGAACAGAATCAGGGTTTAACCCTAGTTAAGAACTTAGTTCTGTTAAAATAACAGGAATTTAATTCCCTTAAGATAGAAGAAATTAGGGTTTCACCCTATGACAGAATCTCATTCCTCAGAATAATTCTTTAAAAGAGAGTGGGAATTTAATTCCTTAAAGCTTTTATTAGGGTTTAACCCTATGATAGAATTCAGTTCTTCACATATATGAGAAATTTAATTCCTACAGAAAATTCAGAGTTCAACTCTATCCCAGAATATAAATCTTCAAAAGGAAATAGGAATTTAATTCCTCTAAAATTATTGTTAGGATTCAACCCTACGAGGAATTTAATTCTTGAAAGGGATTAACAGATCTTCTTAAAAAAACATACATAGAGGCAGGGTCACGTGTCACCATGTGACCCCCAAAAAAGATCCACAGAAAAGGCCCTTTGAGGCAGTGCCTCACGTGACCCTTGGCAGAGGCTTTAACATACAAGCATTTAAATGCCCGTCACGTGATGGCACGTGATGCTCCAAAAGATGCGATATTCTCAGCAGAACAAATGAAGGGAGGGCGCCCTCACGTGCTACCACGTGACCCCTCTTGCCTTAGTGTTTAACACTAAATTGGAACCCCTGAATCCAGTGTTAAAACACTGTTTGGCCTTAGTGTTCAACACTAATCAAAGAACTTTATTTGCAGTGTTTAACACTGAATTTCTTAGTGTTTAACACTAATTTGAAGCCTCTGCTGCTAGTGTTTGACACTGATTTGCTCTAGTGTTTAACATTAATTTGAACCCCCGTTGCTGGTGTTTAACACCAACTGTCTTTTAGTGTTAAAACACTAACTTAATCCCAGTGTTCAACACTGCTGAATTAACGTTAGCCTAATTGGCTAAATGGTCAGAGGCAAAGCCTCTCTTTCAATGGACCAACAGGAAGCCAATATTCCAAACATGATTGGACTTAGCCCAAGATGGCCATAAGTCCTCAATTCAGACTTAACCGGGCTAATGGGCTCATAACATAATTAATTGGTCTTGATCCCAAATTGGGCCAAAAACTATTTAATCCACTCCGGTTCAAGGGTACATCTCTTCACTCCTTTGATACTTGGCGTTGTAATTCCTCAACGTCTTCAAAGAGGTGACGGGTCCCGATGACCACACATTGACACGGACTGTGGGGTCCTTAAACTCATGGACTATGAGGTCCTTAACCTTGACCGAGATGTCTTAAAACTAACAACGGACTGTGGGGTCCTTAAACCCATGGACTATGACGTCCTTAACCTTGACCGCAATGTCTTAAAACTAACATTGTACCGCAATGTCTTTAAACTACCCATGGACCGCAATGTCCTTAAACTACCCATGGACCGCAATGTCCTTAAACTACCTACCGACCGTAACGTCACTAAACTAAACAACAGAGCCCCCCCTTTTATTGCTCTCTTGCTGGATCTAAACGATCCCGTTAAGTTGATCTTAGTCTAAAAGCTAGACTAACGTATCCTTAACAAACGTTTAAGTCGATCTTAGTCTCAAATGAGGCTAACGTATCCTTAAACCCAAACCCCCAAACCCAAATCTAAGATAACACGGATTTGGACTGGTCCACGCCCTACGGGCGACGACATAACTCAGTCTCCGTATATAATCCACGGGCAACAAAACACAAAACAAACACGCACGACACGAAGTGACCATCTGGAGAAGGAGAAAGTTGTTACCGCAATGCGGTAGCGTAATTAACTGCAGGGGCTTGCGCCTGCAGGGAAGAGCGTCCCCACAATCAAAAACCCCTCAAGCGAGGGGGAATCTGACGAAGTCTGCTACATTGGACGCATCCGTTTAAACCTTCGATATACGGTGCCATAAATCAACTTGGCATCTTCGGAGAGGTAGACGGATAGCACCAATTAGCATCTGCCCCGAGCCTCAGGCGAGACGACCACGCGTCTCAGCCGCCGTTCGGAGGGGAACAGGCCTCTTCGACTGTCATTGTAAAAGCCTGCCGTCTTGGTACATCCCTCCTTACCGGAGGCACATTCCTTTGTACTTGAGGCACGTTTCTCTGCCCTTGGGAAATGTTTCTCTATGCCTGATGAAATTGACGATGAGGCTGTGCAGGTGGTCCATATGGAGCTAGTGCAGGAAGAGCTAGGCGGGGTGCAGGTGCCTGAATAGCCGGCCTCTGTGGGGCTGTGATTGCGGGTCTGGGTGCTGGTGCTGTGTTAAAACGATATGGGCATGCTCCTATAGAGTGAGTAGATGCGCCGCAAATCAAACACGGGCCATTTGCACGCCTGCAGTCTTTTGCCAGGTGTCCAGTTCTCTTGCAGTAGAAACAGAAATCTGACTGGACCGATTAAATGATCCTCCTAGCTTCCTGGGTGCAAAGGTCGGCCTAGAAGAGGCTCCTACTATCATCTGGGCAGCAGGGCATTTGATTCCGGCTGTTTAAGACTTACCCTTCTTCTTGACCACAGCTTCATAACGACGTGTTGCCTTTAGGGCAAGTTCATGAGTTGGGTAATCGTCTGTGGCTAATGCTGCTTGAATCTCCGGGTCTAAACCCTGTTGGATTCGTCTATCCCGAATCTCATCGGTCGGAATCAAATGTGCCGCGAACCTGATAAGATATTGATGTTGGGATAGTGATGTGTTTTACGGAATAGAACTTGATACGAATTCTTTACTTGCTAAGCCCGTTGAATTCAGTATCATATTCATCCATCGATTTTACCCACATGGAGCCTTGTTGCAAATGGATGAACTGTTGCTCTATCTCAAATCGAGCAGTCTCGGGGAAAACTTTGCATCGAACAGATCGCGGAACGTCTTCCACTCTATGGGTTATGTAAGACGGTTTTTTTTAGCCTTCCACCAGACTCTTGCATTGTCCGTGAGCTGGAGCTTGGCCACACGAACCCAAGCTATGTCTAGTACCTGTGCTGCGGCAAGGTCGTCCTCTATACTCTGGGCCCATTCTTCAGCCTCTAGAAGACTTTCTTTCCCAGAAAAGTTCCTTGGATGCAATGCACGAAATTGCTTCACTTCAGGTGCTTTGGTTTCCGGGCGGTTCATAAGAATAGCAGTTTGCTGTTGCTGGCCCTCCAGAAGGCTTTTGATAGCTTCTAGAAGCACCGTATGTTCGTAGATTGGAGCAGCAACGGTAGCGGGAGGTGGTAGAGTAGGTGGTGGTGTGTTGCCGTTGACATTGGTGCTGGTGTTGTTGGGAGAATCCATTACCTTGATAGAAAAAGAAATGTTCGGATAGATTTAAGGAATTTGAAATATAAGGAATATATAGTTGCTGATTCTTATAATTCCTGGGATATATTGCTTATGACTTTATGGAGAACTGACCTGCATAGGCCGCCAACAAAACCTGTCACGCCCCGCTTCCCAATAGACGAAAACGGTGACGTGGTAAGCCCGCAACGTATTTACTATGAAATAAATACGTTAAGCGTAATTAAGCAATATAACAATGAACAAGAATAACAAGAATAATAAAATGAAATAACAACTTTATTTACATTCAACTTTACAAACAACTGTTTGTAAAATAATATACAATGATATAAAGCAAATGCCTAAACAATGGCATACAGAAAATAAGTGCAGGAAGAACTAGTAGTCAGGCTGAGCTGTAAGATGGTCCACGTCCTCCTGGCTCGGCTCTATCTCCTTAGAGTCCGGTCCTCCTGACGAACATCCCAAAGAAAGAAACAGAAAGGAATGTCGTCAGCGAACTAGCGCTCAGTAAGTCCCAAAAGAAGAAACAGAAGATAGTATGTAATTGTGAAATGAACAGGTAAAATTGTATATGATTCGTTCATAGGTATAGGATAGTTATTCTAACGTGGTTATTTGTAGTTTGATAAGGAAGGTCTAAATGTATACGAGAGGAGTCTATCTTACCCCGTGAACTGTGGTAACATGTAGTAAAAGGTCACGACATAACCCATGGGACAACGTCACGTGAATTCATGTAGGTGTCTTTTAAAGTGACCTCTCGTGCCACGATATACGTTATGTACCCATCTACCCCTTTATCCCCGCGTATTGTATTGTATAGATTAAGATTATATTTCTTGGCCGAATCCACGGATATAAAATGTTCAGTTTCATGTTCAGGATGTAATCATGTGTTCAAGTAGTCATGTTGAGTTCATATCAAGTTATAACCATGGTTCGGTCAAGTCGAGTAAAATATGCAAGTTTAAGTTTGATGTTTGAATTCGAGTATTCATGTTCATGATCAAATATTCAAATTCGTGTTTGATTTTGGATTCAGATTTGAGTTTGGACTCAGATTGAGTCAGACACTTGTAGACTGATTTAACTCTTGAATTTTTATGTTCGGGAGTAATCGGCAACTGCTGTACATAGACGGCAGGATTTGTATATTTTTCCAAGATAATTGCCATTAATAACTTCGTTAACTTGTCTAACCTAAATAGACAAGCACTCACTTTCTCCAGCTCTCTGGGGTTCAAGAGAATTGATCCCGCGTAAACCTATATTTACTAGAGTCCTTAAAATATTGTTTTGTATATCTCGAGGAGGTGATATGAAAAATATTTTAATATAGTTTAAAAATAAAGCTCGAGAGTGATTTATAACATTTAGGATTTTCATGAGCATGTGTTTTAATTATATGGGTATTTTAATGATAGATACTTAGTTTTAAAAAATTTATGGTATTTTATTGAAAATTAGCCCTTTTTGGTAACTTGATAGTATTTTATTAACATTTTTTAATCTTTCATTTTTAGAAAAAAAATAGTTTCATAATATATTGAAAATATTAATTTATAATTTTTATATAATTTTCAAAAATTAGTTTTATTTAGAAAAGTCGTGTTTTCTTAAAATCCGTATTTTATTTCCTTTCGAGATCGAATACTCCGTGAGGTGTTCTGCATCTTTCTCTACTATCTTAAGGATGTGTGATAATCCGCACCATCCATTAGCAGGTTCTCTAACGAGAGTTGTAGAAACGTATTTGTCAAAAATTACAAAATACCGTTTTAAAAGAAACCCGATTTTTTTTTAAAAGATGTGGTATTTTATTGTAAAAGTTATTCTTTGAACCAACTATATATAAATGTAGATATCGTGCTATGAAACCAAGGTGTGTGTGGGGGGTAGGTCGTTACCCCGTAAAGTTTTTCTAAAGGTATTGTTTTAACAATATCGAAGAGAGGTGATAATAAAGTTCAAGGTATTTTAATGAAAAAATTTGATTATTCGTTTCACATAAAAATTTTGGTTAAACTTGAATCTAAATATTTGTAATTAAATTTACAAGTAATGTGGTAAAATTAGATTCAGCAATATATAAAGTAAAAGAGAGTTCTAGGTTTTAGAAAAGAAAGGTATCGGTAATAACTCCACTTTACCGATATATGATTTGGAGATGAATTTCAATGAAAAGAAAGAGAGTTGGGAGGGACTTACTGTTTGGAAATCACAAGAAAAGAATAAGGAAGAAGGGAGGGGCTTCGTGGCGTCGCGGGAGATCCGGAAATGGTTTCTATTTTCGACGGAACAAGTTTGGTCGCTAACACCACTTGACTCCACTTGCACTTAACAACTTTTTGAGAGAATTTTGCTAGAATTTCATAATGGTGAAGAGCTAAAATATGGGGTGGTATTTATAGTGAAGAATAAGGGTTTGGAAATTAAAATTTTGGACTAAAAAGTATTAAAAAGATATTAAATGGTGAAATGAAGGGTCTCTGTTTGATTATAAGGAAATCAAACAGTGCAGAGAAGTTAAGAAGGGCTGAAAGAACAAGTGTGCAAAGCACGGAAACAAACGGGCTCATCTAGACCGTCGGCGCCGGCTCCATGGGCATTTTTGCCGGTCGGATCTGAGGCAAATGCCTCGAGATTCGTGCTACTTGGGTTTTTCTGTGTTTACTCCATTTTGTGCATGTTTGATTTTTTTTTTAAACTTTTCATTTCCCTGTGTATTGCACGTGCAACTCTTGGGCTTCGAAAAATTAAAAAGAAAAATAAAAAAAAATAATTGTGTCTAATGGGATTCAAACACACAGGCTATGTCACAGTAGTTGTAAATCCCCGTTCCCATCTATATAAAAGTTTCTAATTTTCCAAATTTCCCCGAGTGTCCCTTTCTTTTTCCCCTCGTATTTTTCTGTGGGAAGTTGGTTGCTTAAATTCCAATATTTATAATTTCCCAAACCCTAAAAGTCAAAACCCAAGATTTAAAACCAATTAAAACCAAAGCTAAAATAAACTAAAACCAAACTATTTTTCATAACCCCTAAGCCCAACAAATAAAATAAATAATAACATTTAAAAATTCTTAAGCCCGGCCCCAGCATCAACCCTCAGCTCATTGAAATTCTCCATTAAAATTGAAAATAATTAAAGCAATTAGCCCGGCCCACACTTCTTCATCAGCCCAAGGGGAATTCTCATCAAATTAATTTATTCAAGCCTTCCCCAGCCCAGCCCGTCTCCAAGCCCAACCCGCACCCGCGCCGACCCGACCCGCTTCAAATCCCTCCTTCTTCCCCAACGGCTACCTCCTCTTCAATTCGCGATCCGCCTCCTTCGCCGCAGATCGCGCCCGTGCCCGCGCCATGCCTTGCCGTTACCCTCGCGATCCCCTCAATCTTCTCCCCTCGTATCCCCTATCTCCCTCATCATTCTCATTTTCAAAATTCCTCACCACTCTCCATCCACAGAAAACCCACCGAGCACCCAACTCCCCTCGCCCCACCGCCGACGGCGACGACTGCAACCCCTCACCATTCTCACTCGCTCACTCCTCTCCACCAACAGAGCTCCCTGCACTACCCCCTTCGCCTCCAGCCTTGGACACCCAACTCCCCTGCACACCCAACCCACTACACCCGAGCTTGACCACCACCTGCCCTCGACGCCGGTGAGCTTCTCGCATCATCGTCGGTGCCCCTGAACTCCCTCGTCATCAGCATCATCAGCAACACCCCAAAATTTACACACCCGAGCCCTCTCTCTCTCTCTCTCTCTCTCTCCCCCCAAAAAAAATACAAAACCCAAAAACCCACACACACAACCCGACACCCTCTTGCTCATCGCCGGAGCGCCGCCGCCGACCGTCGTCGACCCTAGTGCACTCGCAGAGGACCACTGAGCATCCCTCAACTTCCAGTGACCGTGCAACGGCTCCGGGCAACTCCGACATCAAATCCGTATCACGAGCCAAGCTCGCGCAAATTGATTCAAGCCGTTCATCGCGCGTTCGTGACGCCGCTGCTGCCGTGCAACCCCGAGACGTTTCCAGGCAAGTAATTTACTTGCTACATGCTAATCTACTCGTATTACAAATTCAAACGGATAAGTTATGAAATTCCTTTTCCCGATAAAATTAAACGACGTATGTGTTCAATGCTTAGCCCCAATGAAAATACTTGCCTAAGTTGACGGAATTAAATTGTCTGTGTTGGCTCTTGTAGTGATGATTATCCTGTAGAAATCTCACTGGGGAATACGATTGTTAGTGGCTAAAATGAATACCCCCAAATATACCGATAAAACTAGAAATTTCCCATATCTGAAAATGGTTAAAATCACTGTAAATTATGCACATACCGGAATGATACGTTCGAGGGCTTAAATCGAAGCCGACTCGACGAAATTTAACTCTATGTAAGCTTCTAATGTTTTCTGTACTGTAACTGCGACGATATTTGGATCGGAGTGCAACTCTGGACTGCAGTCCAGAATGACTCTGATTACTGTTACTGTCCCATAATGTGTGGCACTTTGTTTCCTGAATTTGTATGTTACGGAATTCTGCAGAGTATTAAAAATGAATCTGTTAGCTAAACAACATAAGTGGTTTCATTCCGTTTCATGATCGTTTGCTATTTAATTTGTAAATAAAAAGGGCAGAACGTATAACAGTCCAGAACAGATTCTGAAGTGACATACTAATGTTAAACAGTGTATAACTTTCGACATACAGACGCGATTGAGGATCATTCTATTGCGTTGAATACCCCATTGTAAACCCTAGATTCTATTCAACTGTAGAATCGCTAAATTCTGAACCCAACTGGGTGCAATTCGTGTCGCGAAACGGACGTTCAGTTCAGAAACTGAATTTCCAGCCGCGAGCACTTAAAATGAAACAGTTGTATCTGGAATACCGGAAACCCGATTGAACTGAAACTAATTTTGATGAATTTATGACTAAGTTTGCTATTTATCGTATTTGTATCATTTCGTTGAATTCTAAACATATGAATTTATGCAATTTTTGTAAGTTAATGACGTGCACATTGGTTCATAACATACTTAGCTTGTTAATGGCATACATACATATATCATACCTCATTTGCCATATACTTAGTGTTAATGCGTGTTAGAGTCAGTGGACATTGCATTATCGTGCGTGATTGATGTTGGTTTAGAAGTGACGAATACACCAATAGAAAGTGAATATTCGTGACAGTGTTTGATACAGTGAACAGTGATAAAACCGTGCCATTGGTATACTTGTACACGACTAAATCAAGATCATAAATAGTGTAAACCTGGGGATAAAGGGAAAATTGAAGTGGAAAGAGAATCGTATTTAGCGGGACCGTATTTTAGAGGATGATCATTCGAACAACGATATATATATTAGGTAGGATCTAGCGATCCGGCTGACAGAGTTATGTCCCGGGCATGTGGGCCGTTGTCTCGGGTATGTACAAGACTCCTGTTAAACATGATCCTCCTTTCCACTATGCGATTTCAAACATGACCTAGAGACCGATAGGGACACAGATCATATTTTGCATCATATAGTGACATAGTGATTACTCGCATTGTACTTTCACTATTATTATCTCTTTTACCTGTTTCATCTTATTGTAATAATATTGTTATTGTGTCACTCTGACGATCTGAGTATGCATGCTCAGATCCCGTGGAAGGACCAACGCAGGAGACAGATCTATCTTTCGAGTTCACGGAGATCTAGTCTGGTGTACTTTCTTTCTTTACTGCTTTCCATAAAAGAGATCATGAAATTGAACTTGGTTAGTAACTGTTCTTGTTATTTGTAATTTGTGAACAAAGGATTTTAATGTAATAATTTAGTGATGTAATTTCCTTTACTACTGTGCTTTATTTACCGATTACCATGTAATGCTAGAAGCCGAAGTGTGACTACGGCGGGATGATTTCTTGACCGGAGGAGCATGGCTGGCCTAGTCATCCCTTGTTTTCCGTATTTTGGGAAGCGGGGCGTGACATGGTTTAGTTGGTATCAGAGCCGTATTTAGTATCAAGGGATAACATTAACTATACTGTATTACGTTATTCTCGTTTCACTACTCTTGATTTTTCATCCTTGAATCTGATCTTATTCTTTTGAATCTTCCAGTAATATGACGTCCCCGAACGACCCCTCCTCGGACTCCAGCTCTCAGGACCGCACAGAAAGAATACTTAGTGCACTGACCTCTCTCGCGGAAGCTCAGGAGAGGAAGACAGACTTACTCGCTGAGGGACTCAGGGCGATTACTGCTACAGGAGGACCCTCCGTACTCATTACTGCCCCTGAGGGCGCTACCCCACCAGCTTATCATGCTAGGGTTGGTACCGTATCAGACTTCCGACGGTTACATCCAGCTGCATTCACAGGGCTAGCTGAACCCCTTGAGGCCGAGCAATGGCTGGTGAACATGGAGAACTTACTGACAGCCGCCAGGGTTCCAGAGGAAGATAGGGTGGACGTGATAAAGATCCAATTGGAAGATGAAGCCCGTACATGGTGGTCGGTGGAAGAAAGCAGGCTAGACGGGCCGATTGAATGGGGCAAATTTAAGGAGTGCTTCCTAGATCATTATTTTCCTTCTACAGCCAAGGCAGAAATGGAGGAAATGTTTATTCTTTTGAAGCAGAATGGACGCCCAGTGGACGTATATGCGGCAGAGTTCAACCGTCTGAGCCGTTTTGCTCCATACATGGTCGTCTCAGAGGCCACCAGGGCCAGACGCTTCCTTCAGGGGCTAGATTTCGAGTTGCAGCAGTTGATTGCATCACTGGATTTGCAGACTTTCGCACAGGTACTCAACGCAGCGAGAGTTCAGGAGCAATTGATTAACAAGTTCAGGAGACCCCCAGTCGTTCCAGCACGTACCCACGCATCTTCTCGAGGAGCCATACCGGTTCATAGGCTTGGAACGACACAAATGAAGCACCCGTTCGTACCACAGCATCGCCCCCAGAGACAGAGCGTAGTTTGCGGCTACTGCGATAGAGGTGGACATACCCAGAAGGACTGTCGTCGTGCCAAGGGACAGTACTTGATTTGCGGATCTAGTCAGCACAGGATTAGCGGTTGCCCTGAGCGAGTAGAGATACAGGGAGGTTCTGGACCGTCGCAGCAGAGGCCACAGGAGCAGAGGCAACCCTTTACAGGTCGCGGCCAGGGACGGGCTTTTATCTTGACCGCCGAGCAGGCAGAGGCGTCAGGAGACGTTGTTACAGGTACCCTACTTGTACATTCCTTGCCAGCTAGAGTACTATTTGATTCTGGAGCATCGCATTGTTTCTTGTCTAAGCATTTCACTGATACACACTCCATACCACATGAACCACTAACCAAGGGATGGGAAATACATACGGGTAATGGCATTATAATATCTAGTCGAGAATGTAGATCATGCCCAGTTGTAGTGTGTGGCAGGAAATTCTATGCGAATTTCCTTCTGATTGGGACAGGCAGTTACGACGCAATTCTCGGGATGGATTGGATGAGCACCTTCTATGCAGTTATCGATTGTCGTGCAAGGAATGTGATCTTCCGCATTCCCAATCACCCGGAGTTTACTTTCGAGGGCGGAAGCGAATCTTTGGAGCCAGCCAAGTACAGAGCCAACCCCAAGGAGCTGACAGCTATGGAGATTGATGAGAGCCCAGTCCTAGTAATTGTTCGGGACTTTCTGGACGTATTTCCTAAAGATCTACCAGGTCTACCACCTTTTCGAATCTTGGAGTTCTCGATCGATTTGACTCCAGGTACGGCCCCAGTATCCAAAGCCCCATACAGAATGGCACCAGTTGAGTTGACGGAATTGAAGAAGCAAATTGAAGAGCTATTGGAGAAAGGATTTATTCGGCCGAGCGCTTCACCGTGGGGTGCACCAGTTCTGTTAGTAAAGAAGAAGAATGGATCGCTGCGAATGTGTATAGATTATCGGGAGCTGAACAAAGTCACAATAAAGAACAAGTACCCAATCCCGCGTATTGACGACTTATTCGATCAGCTAAGTGGAGCCAAGGTATTCTCGAAGTTGGACCTCCATTCTGGATATCATCAAATCAGAGTAGCAGCCGAGGATGTATGCAAGACGGCTTTCAGGACCCGATACGGACATTACGAGTTCCTTGTGATGCCGTTCGGTGTTACCAATGCCCCAGCAATATTCATGGACTTGATGAACAGGGTGTTCGCAAAGTACTTGGACACGTTTGTTGTTGTGTTTATCGACGACATACTTGTCTACTCGAAGACCCGGGAAGAGCATGCTGAACATTTGCGCACGGTCCTACAAATTCTTCGGGAAGAGAAACTGTATGCGAAGCTAAGCAAGTGTGAATTCTGGCTCGACAAGGTTCAGCTTTTGGGACATATTGTTTCGGGCGAAGGCATCTCGGTAGACCCGGCAAAGATAGAATCTTTCAGAGATTGGCCAACGCCGAAGTCAGTGGCCGAGATCAGGAGTTTTCTGGGATTGGCAGGTTATTATCGGAGATTCGTCCAAGACTTCTCAAGAATTGCTGAACCATTGACGAGGCTGACACGGAAGGACGTACCGTTTACGTGGACAGAGGAGTGCACTCAAGCATTTGACATACTGAAGCAGAAGTTAACCACGGCGCCTATTCTTACAGTACCAGATAATTCCGGTGGTTTGGTGATACACAGTGATGCCTCAGGGAAGGGATTAGGTTGTGTTCTGATGCAGCACGGCCGAGTGGTTGCTTACGCCTCTCGACAACTGAGAAATCATGAGAAGAACTACCCTACGCATAACTTGGAGTTAGCTGCGGTAGTCTTTGCATTGAAGATTTGGAGGCACTATCTATTGGGCGAGAAAGTGGAGGTATACACAGATCATAAAAGTTTGAAGTATGTCTTCACTCAGAAGGAACTAAACATAAGGCAGCGCCGATGTCTAGAGCTGATGGCAGATTATGACTTGGACCTTCAGTATCACCCGGGGAAGGTGAATGTTGTACCAGATGCGCTCAGTCGCAAGCCAGCGGTCATGATGTTGACCGGTCAGAGGAACATTATTGAGGACTTCCAGAGACTCGAGCTTGAAGTCGTTACGCCGAACGCACTCAGTCAACTTTGGCAACTACAGGTGCAATCTTCCCTGATGGATCACATCAAGATTGCACAAGCGGATGATCCTCGATTGCAAAAGTTCAGAGCACAAGTGGAAGCCGGGCTGAGAACGGACTTGATTATACATGAAGATGGCTCTCTGAGATTCGGTAGCAGACTCTGCGTACCCAGATGTCCGAGAAGAAGTATTGGCTGAAGCGCATAGTTCAGCTTATTCTGTGCATCCAGGAGGTACAAAAATGTATCAGGACCTAAAGCAGCACTTTTGGTGGAACGGAATGAAGCGGGAAATTGCAAGGTTCGTATCCAGATGCTTGGTATGCCAGCAGGTGAAGGCGGAGCATCAGAGGACAGCAGGATTATTACAACCACTGCCGATACCAGAATGGAAGTGGGAGCACATTACCATGGATTTTGTGACGGCCTTACCACGGAGCCCTAGGGGCAATAACGCCATTTGGGTTATCGTCGATCGCCTCACAAAAGCTGCACACTTCATACCATTCCGAGTGGGACAGTCGACAGAATCACTGGCAGAGAGATATATGCAGGAGATTGTACGACTTCACGGTGTTCCAGTCAGCATTGTGTCAGACCGGGACACCAGATTCTTGTCGCACTTTTGGAAGAGCTTACAGGAGAGCTTGGGTACCCGCCTCAAATTCAGCACAGCGTATCACCCGCAGACGGATGGACAATCCGAGCATACGATTCAGACGCTCGAGGATATGTTGAGAGTCTGTACGTTGGACTTTCAGGGTTCCTGGGAGGACCATCTGCATCTAGTCGAGTTCTCGTATAACAATAGTTATCAGGCTAGTATTCAGATGGCTCCTTTTGAAGCACTTTACGGGCGGAAGTGTCGATCCCCAGTATGTTGGGATGATGTGGGAGAACGAAGATTACTGGGCCCCGAACTCATTGTTCAGACAGTCGACAAGGTCCAAATGATCAGGCAGCGTATTAAGACGGCTCAGGATCGACAGAAGAGTTGGGCAGATATCAGCAGGAGGGAACTAGAATTCGAAGTCAGAGATCATGTGTTCTTGAAGATTTCCCCTACTCGTGGAGTTATCAGGTTCGAAGGTCGGGGAAAGCACAGTCCCCGTTTTATCGGACCTTTTGAGGTGCTAGAGCGAGTAGGAGAGGTGGCATATCGACTTGCCTTGCCTCCATCACTAGCCGGTGTGCACAATACCTTCCATGTGTCACAGTTGCGGCGTTATGTTCGGGATGAGAACCATGTCCTGGACTATTCGGAGCTAGTTTTGGGTACCGACCTGTCATACGAAGAACATCCCACTACCATCCTCGACCGCAGAGAGAAAGTGCTGAAGAATAAGGTCATTCCGTTGGTCCGAGTGTCTTGGGGCGGTCGTTCCCCAAGAAAATCCACCTGGGAGCGGGAGAAAAATATCCGTGCTCGTTATCCACTTCTCTTTGTTTAGTACATTGTTTCTTTGTATCCTTGTTAAATTTCGAGGATGAAATTTTTGTAAGGGGGATATGATGTAAATCCCCGTTCCCATCTATATAAAAGTTTCTAATTTTCCAAATTTCTCCGAGTGTCCCTTTCTTTTTCCCCTCATATTTTTCTGTGGGAAGTTGGTTGCTTAAATTCCAATATTTATAATTTCCCAAACCCTAAAAGTCAAAACCCAAGATTTAAAACCAATTAAAACCAAAGCTAAAATAAACTAAAACCAAATTATTTTTCATAACCCCTAAGCCCAACAAATAAAATAAATATTAACATTTAAAATTCTTAAGCCCGGCCCCAGCATCAACCCTCAGCCCATTGAAATTCTCCATTAAAATTGAAAATAATTAAAGCAATTAGATCGGCCCACACTTCTTCATCAGCCCAAGGGGAATTCTCATCAAATTAATTTATTCAAGCCTTCCCCAGCCCAGCCCGTCTCCAAGCCCAACCCGCACCCGCGCCGACCCGACCCGCTTCAAATCCCTCCTTCTTCCCCAACGGCTACCTCCTCTTCAATTCGCGATCCGCCTCCTTCGCCGCAGATCGCGCCCGCGCCCGCGCCACGCCTTGACGTTACCCTCGCGATCCCCTCAATCTTCTCCCCTCGTATCCCCTATCTCCCTCATCATTCTCATTTTCAAAATTCCTCACCTCTTTCCATCCACAGAAAACCCACCGAGCACCCAACTCCCCTCGCCCCACCGCCGACGGCGACGACTGCAACCCCTCACCATTCTCCCTCGCTCACTCCTCTCCACCAACAGAGCTCCCTGCACTACCCCCTTCGCCTCCAGCCTTGCACACCCAACTCCCCTGCACACCCAACCCATTACACCCGAGCTCGACCACCACCTGCCCTCGACGTCGGTGAGCTTCTCGCCTCATCGTCGGCGCCCCTGAACTCCCTCGTCATCAGCATCATCAGCAACACCCTAAAATTTACATACCCGAGCCCCCCCTCTCTCTCTCTCCCAAAAAAATACAAAACCAAAAACCCACACACACAACCCGACACCCTCTTGCTCATTGCCGGAGCGCCGCCGCCGACCGTCGTCGACCCCAGTACACTCGCAGAGGACCGCTGAGCACCCCTCAACTTCCAGTGACCGTGCAACGGCTCCGGGCAACTCCGACATCAAATCCGTATCGCGAGCCAAGCTCACGCAAATCGATGCACGCCGTTCGTCGCGTTTTCATGATGCCACTGCTGCCGTGCAACCCCGAGACGTTTTCAGGCAAGTAATTTACTTGCTACATGCTAATCTACTCGTATTACAAATTCAAACGGATAAGTTATGAAATTCCTTTTCCAGATAAAATTAAACGACGTATGTGTTCGATACTTGGCCCCAATGAAAATACTTGCCTAAGTTAACGGAATTAAATTATCTGTGTTGGCTCTTGTAGTGATGATTATCTTGTAGAAATCTCACTGGGGAATACGATTGTTAGTGGCTAAAATGAATACCCCCAAATATACCGATAAAACTAGAAATTTCCCGTATCTGAAAATGGTTAAAATCACTGTAAATTATGCACATACTGGAATGATACGTTCGAGGGCTTAAATCGAAGCCGACTCGACGAACTTTAACTCTATGTAATATTCTAATGTTTTCTGTACTGTAAATGCAACGATATTTGGATCGGAGTGCAACTCTGGACTGCAGTCCAGAGCGACTCTGATTACTGTTACTGTCCCATAATGTGTGGCACTTTGTTTCCTGAATTTGTATGTTACGGAATTCTGAGGTGTATTAAAAATGAATCTGTTAGCTAAACAACATAAGTGGTTTCATTCCGTTTCATGATCGTTTGCTATTTAATTTGTAAATAAAAAGGGCAGAACGTATAACAGTCCAGAACAGATTCTGAAGTGACATACTAATGTTAAACAGTGTATAACTTTCGACGTACAGACGCGATTGAGGATCCGTCTATTGCGTTGAATACCCCATTGTAAACCCTAGATTCTATTCAACTGTAGTATCGCTAAATTCTGAACCCAACTGGGTGAAATTCGTGTCGCGAAACGGACGTTCAGTTCAGAAACTGAATTTCCAGCCGCGAGCACTTAAAATGAAACAGCTGTATCTGGAATACCGGAAACCCGATTGAACTGAAACTAATTTTGATGAATTGCTGACTGAGTGTTCTATTTATCGTATTTGTATCATTTCGTTGAATTCTAAACATATGAATTTATGCAATTTTCGTAAGTTAATGACGTGCACATTGGTTCATAACATACTTAGCTTGTTAATGGCATACATACATATATCATACCTCATTTGCCATATACTTAGTGTTAGTGCGTGTTAGAGTCAGTGGACATTGTATTATCGTGCGTGATTGATGTTGGTTTAGGAGTGACGAGTACACCAATGGAAAGTGAATATTCGTGACAGTGATTGATACAGTGAACAGTGATAAAACCGTGCCATTGGTATACTTGTACATGACTAAATCAAGATCATAAATAGTGTAAATCTGGGGATAAAGGGGAAATCGAAGTGGAAAGAGAATCGTATTTAGCGGGACCGTGTTTTAGAGGATGATCATTCGAACAACGATATATATATTAGGTAGGATCTAGCGATCCGGCTGACAGGGTTATGTCCCGGGCATGTGGGCCGTTGTCTCGGGTATGTACGAGACTCTTGTTAAACATGATCCTCCTTTCCACTATGCGATTTCAAACATGACCTAGAGACCGATAGGAACACAGATCATATTTTGCATCATATAGTGACATAGTGATTACTCGCATTGTACTTTCACTATTATTACCTTTTTTACCTGTTTTATCTTATTATAATAATATTGTTATTGTGTCGCTCTGACGATCTGAGTATGCATGCTCAGATCCCGTGGAAGGACCAGCGCAGGAGACGGATCTATCTTTCGAGTTCACGGAGATCTAGTCAGGTGTACTTTCTTTCTTTACTGCTTTCCATAAAAGAGATTGTGAAATTGAACTTGGTCAATAACTGTTCTTGTTATTTGTAATTTATAAACAATGGATTTTAATGTAATAATTTAGTGATGTAATTTTCTTTACTACTGTGCTTTATTTACCGATTACCATGTAATGCTAGAAGCCGAAGTGTGACTACGGCGGGATGATTCCTTGACCGCAGGAGCATGGCTGGCCTAGTCATCTCTCGTTTTCCGTATTTTGGGAAGCGGGGCGTGACAGTAGTGTAAAGCCTTTAACAGTGAGATATAAGTTGTTTCTTGCTTTTACTTAACAAAAGTAAGTTTTAACTCTTACACAGGTTGTAACTCTTTTATGTATATTAACAAGAAAATTTCTTTACTGTGATTTCAAAGTCATTACATTGTAGTTTTCGATTTGTTGACAAGTAAGTTTTGATATGATGATCAGTCTCGTCGATTAGACAAGAACAAGAAATCTGAAATATTGGACTGCTTGAATACATTTAGGAAAAGTTATGGAGATCTAGATAGGATGCGACATTCTCATATTGATGAGAATAAGTTTATTGTTTAATCTCATGAAATCGTCAAATCTTGTATAGGTATTTTGGAAATTAAATTTTTATAATTATATTATTGTTATATTTATTTTCGAAATGAATTTACTGTGTTCATGGGTAATTGAAGATTTGGGTTTGAACGATTAGGTGATTTTATCCTGCTCAGTTAAAACACCTGAAGAAAAATAACTTGATGTTGAACGGGATTGCATGTAAATTAATGTTAGTTATTATCACATTAGGAAGAACTTTATGAATAATTAGCGTGATAAGAGTTTGATTGTTAAATTAAAATTGACAATTGATTAATTACGAATTAATTAAGATTGATAATTAGTTCTTGATGTAAGACCCAATTGTCCCCATCGCAAAGCCTTTAGACAGAAAAGCAAAGAAAAATAAAGAAGAGAAGAAGTAATATAGTACAATATGTCGTGTTAGGAATTTTTGTCCCACATTGGAAAAATAAGGAAAATGTATTGTATCACAACCCTATAAAAAAATGGTTATACTATACCATAAAAGATAAGAAAGAAAATAATTAAGAATTATTTTTAAAATTTCTTCTCTTAAAATAAAAGGGTTCTAGTTTTAGGATGCCTTCTATGCAAAGTGGTGGACTTGATTGGAAGTTTCTGCAATTATGGAAGTTTTAAAAGATTATTATTTTGCTGACAGATATTTAGACATACAAAGACACGTCTTTTATCATTCATATTTATTAATTCTTAAAGAATAAATGTATCGTTTCCGCTGCTATACGTATATGATTTCCTTCATGCAGAACATATTCCTATGTTGTTAAGACCAAAATAGTCCAAGCAATCTAAAAACTAGGTTTGGATTTTTTATTCTTTTGAGCACATAACTTTTGATCCGGACAACAGGATTTTTTTTAAATTATGTTTTTAAAATAGCTTCGAAAGCTCAAGGTGGGTGCTAGCTCAACTTCATCCTATTCACACCAAATATGGCAGCAATTTGAGCTTGATTGAGTTATCTACAGGAGGTCCAAAAATTTATTGGATATATTCGGTAGTTGTTCCTCTTGTTTTGGGTTATTTTCGAAGCAGGGCGGATTTTGTACCTCTGAATTAATTGGAATTGTTAGATTAGCCTATTTAATGTCATTTTAGTTTTGTACTCATACTGTTGATTTAGTGAAACTCGAGATTTAATCTCTTTTAGAATTTTAGGGTTTATCCCCGTAGAATGATATTTATGGAATAGAACAAGATTTACCAATACCTACCCTAGGCCACAAACTCTCATGAGTGTTGCCAATCTTACATCCACTGTTTTATGCTAAACACAAATTTGAATATGCACTAAATTTTTTTTAAAAAGAACCAGATATTGTAATTTTATTGCAGTAAATTAAATAACCTTGTATTTCAATGTCATTCTTTTGTCAATAGCCCACGGGCCATAACCATAATATAAGCGCACAAACACACACAACACACTCAAGCACACCGCATACATATCCAGAGGATCTACGAATTTATTGCTCTCTGGGGTTCCTCGGGTTTCGAGCCCTGCACTCTCCCCTGGAAGTGCCCGTACCATTGGTCAATGCCATGTACTTGCTTGTTACATGCAGTTACTAACTAAGCTTTAATAATTTCATTGCTAATGATCTTTCCCCACTTTGGGACTTCTAGTCAAAAGAGAGAAGGATTGGGATAAATAGTAAAATCCCATGCATTCATCATCAAGCTCAAAAATCACATCACTATGAGAGAGGAAAGTAACCTGAGTACAGTTGATGATTATGCTCTCACATCTGGTGCTTACCATTTTATTTTTACACCTTTCATTCAATTTTAGAAAAAAAAATTGCTATTAATTCTTTCCCATTATTCACATTTGATTGTAGTTATTTCAGATTGAAAAATTAAGTTAACACACCGAAAAGGAAATAAATAAATAGAATTACTTCTTATTAAATACTCTTTTTTCGGTGAACAAGCTTTCAGAATCAAAGCCGTCTCATCTTCAGTTATGTGTTATTCCAACAGGATCTGAATCCCCTATTTTGTTATTTTCTTGTTATGCAACTTCCACTGGCCATAGTTTAAAATACAACAAGAGGACCCGGTTGTGTCAGATCAGAAAGGAAATCCAATGACCCCGATTTGCAGAGCAAGATACAAGCAGGGCAGAGGATCTTATCCCCTTCTAGCAACTTCTTCCTACGTAGTTTTCATGTAACATTCACAAGGGCCATTAAGATTTATGAAATGTACATTCAAGATTTTGGTTGGAATATAAATAGACCAACACAGATTGTTTGTGGTCACATGGTCAGGATGGTGAACCCTAGCTGTGGGTTGTATGTGGCTTTAGACGATCTTGTGAATTGTCGGGCCCATAATGCTATGTTTCTGATGACGCTCGATATTGGCGACCTCCAAGATCAGGACACGTGGCAGATGACGTGTCCCAAGACTCAGAAGAAAGGGCCCGCAGGGGCCGACCAGGTCCCCTGTGCCCGACCTGCAAGCGCAAACTGACCCCCTCGGGACCCCCTGCAAATTAGCCTCCTCGGCCCCTCAGCTCGCCCGAGCTGCCACAGGACAAAGACTCTTCGACCTCTTCGCTCGTCCCCGAGCCCTCAGCCGAGGTCGTCTTCCTCGTCCCTCCGACCAACTCCACCACTCACAGGCGTAACCGCCGCTCCGCGAGTCTCGCCATGCGCAGATTCTACACCAACAACATCCCACGTTCCACGCCCTCACGATCCCCATTAATGGGCGATCCGCTCTCTGCGCGGGCGTGACGTCGGGAGCATGACTGTCAGCGAGATTTTCGCGCCTGCCGCTGCGTGCCACCACCGCTATATAAACCCCCATCACAGAGGGGTCAAGTAAGCCATTTCTTACACTTTTACGCCGTTACTCTGCTCGAATCTCATCACTAACTTGAGCGTCGGAGGGTTCTCGGTGGTACCAAACCATCTCGGGACTTCTTTGCAGGTACTCGGCGGCAGCTTCCACATCTCACCTCTTCCCCCAAAAACCCATTGAGACCCACACACAGCGAAGGATAATCGGTCAAGTTCACCTCGAGATCAACGGAAGACAACATCTGACGGAGGCCCGAGAAGGAGTTCCATCAGTTGGCGCCGTCTGTGGGAAACGTTAAATTCCACAAAATACAAAGTTGGCCTTCCTATCTCCTTTCTCATGGCAGATGACCATCCTGGGGATCCCAGTACCAGCCGCCGCCTTCCGCTTACTGAAGGCGGGGATGAACCTCCCCCCATGACCGTCATCAACGCCCTCACAGGCCAGATAGATCGCCTGCAATCCCTCGTGGAGGCCTTCGTCCGTGTCCAAACGACCGCGCCAGGGCCCCAGATCGCTGCTCCTCCACCTCCAGAAGACTTTGTCCCTGTCTGGAGGGCCAACCACCAGCAGGCTGCATCCCCTCGCCACCGATCCCTCGAACCGGTGCTCCCTGAGGCCCGCTGGGCACCCCAGGGTTCCACGCCAAGATCCGCCGCCAGGGAGCCTCGCCCCGAGCCTCTTCGCGACCCTTACCCCCCTGAGGAAATGTCGGTCATCTCTTCTATCCACGAGCGTGGCCGACCCCACCATGATTGGCGGGAACGCACAGAAGGGGTCCGTCCCGGCGACTCAAGAGCTACCCCATCCCGGGACCTGAGGCACCTTATCGAGAGAAACCGGGGCCGCTCCCAGACGTATTCCACCCGCAGCGGGGCCCGGGAATCCCGAGGCGCCGATTCCTCAAGGTACCACGGTCGGCTCGACGAACTCGAGAAGAAGATCGAGGGCATGCGCCGAGAAGCTAACTTCTCGAGCGACGGGGCTAAATACGCCTCCGACTCGCTCACGAAGCCATTCACCGAGGGACTGCTCGCCGTGCGCGTCTCCTCACGTAATAAGCCCCCAAAGGTCTCTCTGTTCGACGGGAACACCGACCCGAAGGACCACTTGGACGCTTTCACCGCGGGAATGAGCTTCCAAGATCACTCCGACGCCGCCCAGTGCAGGGCCTTCCTGGCCACCCTCATCCGCGCGGGTCGGGACTGGTTCCGGGGGCTCGAGCCCCGCTCAATTTCGACCTTCGACGAGCTGGCCACCCAGTTCCTCGGCCATTTCGTGGGGAACCGTCGACAGAAGCGCATGGTCGACTACCTCTTCACGGTTAAGAGCGGGGACAAGAAAACGTTCAAGGCCTATATTACCCGCTTCTACAACGCCCTCCTCGAGGTGCCCGAGCACCGGGACGAGACCGTCATAACGACACTCAGATCTGGTCTGAGGCACAAAGAATGGTTGCACTCCTTCGTGCTGCCTCAACCTAAGACCATGGTCGAAGTCAAGGCGTGGACCGAGCACGAGGTCCAGCTAGAATCCGAAGTGAATGCTAACCTTCCCCAGGCGGACCGGCCCGACCAGAAGAAAAGGACTCGGGAGAACAGGCCGGAGCGTCAGCAGCCCTACTACCCGAAGTTCCAGGAGTATACCCCCCTCAACGTATCCCTCGCGGTGTTGCTGGAGGAGACCCAGAATGAGGGGTTCTTCAAGTTCCCCCCGGTCCCACGTCAGGCCGCTAAGCGAACCCGGGGCCCCTACTGCGCTTTCCACCGGGTGCTGGGCCACGCCACGGAGGACTGCAAACAACTGAGGGACTACATCGAGGAGCTCATCCGGTCCGGGCACCTTGCCACCTACTTAAGGGACAAACGGCAGACCGACCGCGAGCAGGAGCAGTCTCGCCCAACCACCGACCTGACCATCGGCCAGATCATGCTCGTTTCGGCGGACAGCCAGCCCGGGGCTCAGGGAGCCCCACGTCCTATGCCAAGCGCGGGGGTCGGCAGCCTTTCAGGGGGCTCGGCCCGAGCCAACAAAGTTATCCTTTAACCTGTACCTGTTCTTTTTTTTTAAGCAATGTAAATTCTTCCTAGAATCTACTGTTGACTGAATAAGGATCAATGGAGCATTGCGAAAAAGAAAGGAAATCTTTGTTTATTCAAAGGTATTATGGGCTCCTCAGCCGTACATGCAAAAAAAATGCTAAGTTACAATAGCGGGGGTAAGGGGTGCGGCGAGCACTGCTCGTGGTACTCGGCGAAGATCTCCGCCAACCAGGGCCGCGCAAGTTCCAGCCTCTGCTCCTGATTCCCCCCGTGGGCGCTGACCCCGAGCCTCAGCTCGTAGCATTCGCGGACGAGCGCCTCCGAGCACGCCAGCCGGTTCGCAGAGATCAAGCCGAAGCGCCTCAAGGACCGTAGCTTGCCCACGGCCTCGTCGAAGAGCTGCTCCGACAGGGGGTTGTAAAGTCCCGGCGATGCCCTCCAGATGGAGTACATCAGTAGCTGCAGCAGGGAGGAGCGCCTGGGGAGCAGCCAACCGAAGTGCTCCTCAATGCGAGCAACAACCAACTGCACCGTGTCCTCGGTGCGGTCGCGGTCATAAAGGTAAACATCCGCAGAACTGATGATTTCGGGGACAGTGAACGGGAAATCCTCCATTTTCGATGGCCTATCTACGAAGAGGGAAGAACCGGTACTCCTTATATAGCCCGCTGTGCAACCCAACGGCCGCCACGCGGCGTCCATCGATCGTTACCTGGTGGAAACGAAGCGACGCGCCACGCGGCGTCCTTCAACGTTACTCGGTGGAAACGAAGCGACGCGCCCCTGTCGCTTCGCCTCCCCCCGCATTCAATGCACTATATGCACGAGCCGTTGCCCCGACTGTTCCTATTCCCCGCACCTACAGCCGAACGACCAGGATGCGCCTCGTCAAAGGTTTAACCCAGCAGCCGCCCTGCTCAAACATCCCCGGCCGGCAGCTTACCCGCCACAACGTCGGGGATCAGAAAGCCCTCCCAGAGGCAGCCGAGCCCGAGGTTCCCTCGCTCGGCTATTCCCCGCGGGCAGCTTCCCTGCCACGACGCCGGGGGATCAAAAAGCCCTCCCAGAGGCAGTCGAGGCCAGAGATTCCCTCGCTCGGCTATCACCCGCAGGCAGCTTCCCTGCCACAACGCCGGAGATCCAAAAGCCCTCCCAGAGGCAGTCGAGGCCAGAGGTTCCCTCACTCGGCTATCTTTCAGGACAAAAGCCCTCGCCAAGAGGCACCGGGCAGTAATCCTGCCCGGCCAAAGGTCCTTGGTGGGCTTCCTACAGCCTTATAGCTTTCCTCGCGCCAAAGGCCAAAGTCCTCCCAGAGGCAGTCGGGTCCTTGCCCGGCTATCCCCGGCTGGTAGCTTCCTACCATAACCGACAGGGATCAAAGTCCTCGCCAAGAGGCACCGGGCAGTAACCCTGCGCGGTCCCCGTCTTGTAGGATCTGAAAGCCCTCCTAGAGGCAGCCGAGCCCAAGGTTCCCTCGCTCGGCTATCCCCGGCGGGCAGCTTCCCTGCCACACGCCGGGGATCAAAAATCACCCCCGAGGCTGTCAGGCCCTTGCCTGGCCATCGACGGCCGGTATCTTCCTACCACCGTCCTTAAGGATCAAAAGCCCTCATACAGGGGGACCCGAGCAGCTACCCTGCTCGGTCAAACTCCGGCTCCTGCCATCTACGCCAGGGATCAAAAGCCCTCACAAAGACATCGGAGTGGCTACCCCGCTCAACCCCCCAAGGATGGTAGTCTCCTACTAACAACTTTAAAGAACCAAGCCCTGAAAAGAAGGCGACCGAGCAGCTACCCTGCTCGGCCACCACTGGCGGGTAACCCCCCTAACGCCGTAATAGATGCGCGAAGCCTTAGCGGGAGATGGTAGCGCAGCTACCCCGCCAGATAACAGCCAATACTCTAAATCAGAAACAAATGTCAGGTCTGCCCAAGCCTAAACGATCTCCCGCTCGACCTCGGGGCCCAAAGAGATACCTCCTCGGAGACGCTCGTCGGCAAACAACTGCAGTCAGCTCGACGGACGATCGTTGGACAGAGAGCCAACCTGACATGAAAGCACAACGGCGCAAGTAAAAATATCCCAAAGCGAGTATTCTTCACAAACAGATGGCAGAAAGAAAAACTTTATCACAGCTGAAGAAGAAAAACTTTATTACTACTGCCAAACATAAGTTTTTTACAAAAGGTATTTTTTGGCTCCTCAGCCTTACAAAATTCAAAAGGAAAACAAAGTGAAGATAGGAGAGCGGGGGCTCTACACCTTGGGCCCGGGCACGACCTCGAGGTCCTCAACCTTCACTACTGGGGGAGCTGGGTCCTCAGCCCCCTCTCCGCCGGGAGCCTCTCCCCCTTGCTTGTCGACGCCCACGAGGGGGAACTCGGCCCGCAGATCCGCGTCGTCGAACTCCGGCATCCGAGACTTGACGGCATCAAGGGCGTCGTACCAAATGCGAGTCGTGGCCATGGCCAGATCGTCATAAAAGCCCCTCGACCCCTTATAGCTCACCACGGCCGTCGATTCCGCTGACTTATAGCCCTCGGCCGCCGCCCCCAGCTCCTTTCGGAGGGTCTTCACCGTCTTCTTGAGGTTGCCGGCGAGCACATGGGAGTCCTCGAACATGCCCTTGGCGATTGCGGCGGCCTCACGATGTCGGGCGACCTCCCTTTTCCCGGCATTCACCTCGCCCTCCAGGGCGGCGATCCTCGCCGACATCGCCTCCTGCTCCCGTCTGGAGCTCTCTTGCAACGCGGCGAGCTGGCCCGCGACCTCCACCGCCGGTGTTACCACCTCGGTCTCCATGCAAAGAGAGAGGGTGTAACGTTTCCAAAATAATAAAATATTATTTTCGGGAATTTTTATAATTTAATATTATTTTAATGAATATTTTAATATTCGGGTATATTTAAATACAAATAAATGGGGAAAAATTTTGGAAAATTCTAAAATAGGGTATTTTATGGAATTATGCCATTTTAAAGTTTTTAAGACTAGTTATATGCTAATTTAGTGTTAATCGCAATTAAAAATCGCTAATTCGATTTTTAGCATTTTTGTGCAAAAATGTGCACATATCATTTTTCCACACTTGTTACACTTGTGTTACATTTCTATTGCCATGGTTGTTCTTTTGGGTTCACTATTGGAGTGAGAAGGAAAAGAAAAGAAAGAAAAAGTAAGTGATGATGAGAGAGAGAGTGTAGGTTGCTTTTGACTTTTGACCCTATCCTCCATCATTTCCCCATCTCATTTCTCTCTCCCTATCCCCAAGAGCTGAGCTGCTGCTGCTCCCTCTTCTTCTCTCTCTCCCTCTTCAAGAAACCCTAGATCCCTCTCATTTCCCTCACCAAAACCCCATTCCCACTTCACAAAACTTGCTTCCAAGCTCACTAGCTACACATTGAACCTAGCAAGATTGGATTTGGAGGACTTTGAGCAACTCAAGAATTTTCTTGAGTTGCCAAAGGAGGTAAATTCTGGACCTATTAGAGTAGTATTTCATTTCCTTGTGCATCTATTCTAGTTTCATATCGATAATGTGTTGTTTGTGGACTTTAGAGATTTCTAGTTAGGGTTTAGGGTAAAACTGAAATCAAAGATGGAATTGAGGATTGTGGTGACCTTAGAACCCCATGTGTGATGCTAATTTGGACCCAAACCTGAACTTGAAACCAGAATACGGATTTATGAGACGATGTCGGAGAAAAACTGTGAATCTGTGATCGTATTTAAGAATCTGCTATCATCCCGAGACCCCAAAAATAAAACTGAGTTGACAGTGAGATGTGCAGGCACCATGGAACCACCACACCAAACCCTAGCCCCTAACTCTAAAGTGAGGCCGCCAATTTATTCCTTCTGGCCGCAAATTGCGGCCAGAGCAGGAGGGAACTGTCTCGATTTTTGTGCATGGCCCTATTTCCTCCAGTCTTAACCCTGGGTATGTCTAGTTTTGACTGATTCCATCTAGGGTAAAATCTGGGTTGATTTTCCTATGTTGGTGCATGGTTTACGACTTGTTTTAGCATGGATTTTGGTATTTGGTGTTTCGTTCCTGTCGGGTGGCGTTTGGACGTCAACGACAAGTGGATATTGATCGTGTTTGCATGCGAGGTTATAGGTTTTTACCTATAGGCGTAGCGTGTGCCGTTTTGGTTTCCGATGTGATTTTCATGTGCTTTAGCGTTGTGATATACTTGTAGGTACTGTTCCCCCAATCAGAGCAAGGCTCTGCTTAAATTTTGAAAATTCAAATTTTGAAGCAACGCTTCAGTTCCCGTGCGCTGCGCGCAATGCGCCACGTGTCAGAAGTTGACACGGCAGCACAACGTCCAAGACAATACGTCCAATCAGAGTAAGGCTCTTTAAAAAACATAAGCAACGTTCAACTGCGCAAGCGCACGGCAGCGCGACACGTGTCTGCGCAGTTGCGCAAGCGCAACTGCGCAAACGCTTCACTGCGCGACACGTGTCACACGCTGGTGAGTTGCGCAACAACAGAATTAAGATTTAAGGATATTTTTTTGTTCTTGTTTAAAACAAGAAGATTTTCTTGTATAAGACAGGGGCTTTTGGATCAAAGATCCAACGGTGGGGAAAATTCCCCAAATCACTCAGAAAAAGATCTGTTTAACAAATTCAACTAATCTATGAGTACTATAAAAAGGACCCCAGACCTCATTTGATCATCATGAACATCAGAAAGAAAACAGAGAGAATTCTTGAAGAACTTTGGAAGAACAAAAAAAAAGGTAAAACCTTTTAAAAGAGAAAAATCTCTGAAGTACAGATCATTGATCTAAAAATCATTAATCTTCAATGAACAAATAAATAAAATAAAAATAAATAAATAAAAATAGTGCCTTGCACTTGTTATGAACCCTTGGTTCTCTGAGAAAAGGAAAAACAAGAGAGAAACTTGTTTTTCTTTGATCTAAATTTAGATCAAAAGTGCTCTGCACTTTTGTTCTTGAATCTAAAAGATTCTTGATGCTCTGCACAAATGCAATGCATTATTTAAAGGGCCTGGCCCAAATCAAATTGCAAAGCAATAAAAGGGCTGAGCCCAAATAAAATTGATGCTTTGCATCATTCATAAAGGGCTGAGCCCAAATAAAATTGATGCTCTGCATCATTCATAAAGAACAGAGCCCAAAACAAATTGATGCCCTGCATCTTTTCTGGGCAAAGCCCAAATAAAAATAAAAGGAAATGCAAAAGCAATGTTGGACATTTTCTTCACTGGACTTAGCCCAATCGTGGCCATAAGTCCTTAAATTAAATTGACTGAGCGAAATGGCTCTCCTAAATCAATCTACATCCGGTTCGAGGGTACATCTTCGAACTCCTTTGACATCCATCGTTGTAATTCCTTAACGACGTCAAAGAGGTGACGGGTCCCAACGGCCACACATCCAACATTGGACCGAAACGTCCCTAAACTAACATCGGACCGAAACTTCCCTAAACTAACATCGGACCGAAACGTCCCTAAACTAATATCGGACCACTACGTCAATAAAATGGAACAATAGAGCCTCCAAACGCTCTTTTGCCGGATCTAAACGGTCCCGTTTAAGTTGATCTTAGCCCCAAACACGGCTAACGTATCCTTAAACATTCAAATGGATTATAAAACTCCCAATCAACTCTGGGTTGAGGGTACATCTCCGAGCTCCTCTGATACATGTCGTTGTAATCCTTCAACGACGTCAGAGAGGTGACGAGTCCCGATGGCCATACATTAAATTAACCACTACGTTAAGTTGATCTTAGTCTAAAACAGGACTAACGTATCCTTAACGAACGTTTAAGTTGATCTTAGCCGCAACGCGACTAATGCATCCTTAAACTGAAAACACCAAACCCAAATCTAAGTAAATACGGATTTGGACTAATCCACGTCCTACGGGCGACGGCATTACTCAGTCTCCATATACAATCCACGGGCAACCACAAACAAAACAAACACACACGACACGAAGTGAAATTCTGGAGAAGGAGAAAGTTGTTACCGCGATGCGGTAGCGTAATTAACTGCAGGGCTTGCGCCTGCAGGGAAGAGCGTCCCCACAATCAAAAACCCCTCACCCTGAGGGGGAATCTGACGAAGTCTGCTACATCGGCCGCATCCGTCTAAACCTCCGATACACGGTGCCATAAATCAGCTTGGCATCTTCGGAGAGATAAACGGATAAAACAAATAGCATCTGCCCCGAACCTCAGGCACGGACGTCCTAACGTCCAGGCAACCGTTCGGAGGGGAACAGATTCTGGCACGCCCGGTGGGACCTTTTCCTCTTTCCACTCCACACTTCGTATGTCGTCTTCGCGAACCAATCGCGGTTTGTTAAATGGTTGCCTACGAATTTCAAGTTGCTAAGATTTGGTCTTTTGTCTGGCGCAGAACTCAAGCATCCATGGATTCTAACTGCACCAACTACGCGAAGTACCACTGCAACGGACGCTCCACCTCACCTGGAGGTGTAACATATGGGCCCCAAGCGGCCTCTTTCCTCGCTCTGCCGGTAGAACAGGTGACCCAGGCCACCACCGGCCTGTTTTTCGGGACCATGGTCCCACCTACAAGCTTCTCTATGCCGATATCCGCACCGGAAGCGAACAAGAAGTCGGTGTTCAACCGGCTCACTGCTACCACGACCCCTGTCAACGGGTCGCCCGCTGCTAAACCGACAGCCTCCGTTTTCACCAGGCTAGGTCAGAACTATAAAGTGGCCGTCCCAAAGAGGGCAACGGCCGCTGCTTTGGAAGTCGTTAAAGCGGCTTCTCCCATCAGAGAGTCGGTCTTCACAAGATTGACGGCTCCCAATCCTCCCCCAGCTGGTCAAAAGGCATCAGTCTTCGATAGGCTGACATCGGCAGTTACCTCACACTCAAACAGGAGGCAACAAGAAACCATCTCGATTTCCGAGCCAGTCCCAACGGCTCGTCGTGCTCGACGTCGCCATTGGCAACGAATAAGGAAAGCAGGGGGCAACTCCCCCTCAGGGCTAACCCCACCTGCTCCAGTGGTGGAGGTCAACGCTGCTGTTCCAACTGGGAACAGCTTTGAATTGCTGAGGAAGGTGAGAAAGAACTCTCCAATTGCTACATTGAAAAGATCTCCTCCGCCTATGGAAAAAGCTCCGGAGACAAAGCAAGAACAGCCCTCTCAACGGCTGTCGTCAAAAATTTATAAAGTTTGGCGGAGGGTTCAAGACTCCGTGATTGACTCAGACCACTTTCGTCGCCAGAAAAAGGCAAAGGTGGAAAAGGACAAAAACCACCCCATTAAACAGCAGTGGGCAACAAATGCTAGGATGCCCACTTCAACGGCTCCTTCAACCTCAATGGTCCACAAAAGAAAAAGGACAGAGAAAGCTCCTGTGACACTGACAAAGTTTAAAAGCGGTGAAAGTAAACGCCCCAAGTCAGGGGGCATAACAGTTCATACGGTTTATATGGCTTCTGGAAAGGAAGAAAGTCGTACTTCTACGAGTCACCGACCACTTACCCGATCAGTGACCAAGGCTCAGGAGCAGCAACAAAAGCTTCAGGAGATGATGACTACAATGGCTGCACTCACGGAGCCAAAAGAGAATCCTGAGATGTCCTTAGATGAACGCCAAGAGGAAGAGACCGACGCCGAGTTCCTCCGCCGAATACTGGAAAAGAGAGACAAAGAGGCTGCTGAACAAGCAGCCAATATACAGCGTATGGGCCTCCTCTTCCAGGACATGATAGGGATGATGATACAACAAGATCCCCCGACTGAAGAACCCCCGATTGTCCTTGGGGATGATAGGGGAGAGACATCAAACCCTCAGCCCGTTCTAACAACGGCTAAAGAGGATACAATCTCTAAGACTGATCTGGACGAATATATAGCCCAGCAAATAAAGGTTCATCACGCGGCCGAAGCAGCCGGCCACGTCGTAAAAACGGGGCGACCGTATCCAGGCTGGTATGACCAAATCAAGTACCCGCCGGGTTACACGATTCCCAAGTTTCATGTTTACAAAGGGACCGGCAATCCCCATCAACATGTTGCCCAGTTCAGGGCGCTTTGCGGTAATACCGGCGGTGACGACAAGTTGTTGCTTCGCCAGTTTGTTGGAAGCTTATCAGACACGGCGTTTGAATGGTATTCTGAGCTTCCCAACGACTCTATTAAAACCTTTGCGGAGATGGAGCTGCTCTTCACCCAACGTTTTGCAAGTGCCAGTGAGCGTACCCCGATGACGGCACTGATCAATGCCAGGGTAAAACCCGGTGAGACATGGGTTCAGTACGCTATACGGTGGCGAAATCTATGGTCGAAGTGCGAACAGCGCATAGAAGAAGCTCCAGCGGTGGGAATGTTTGTTGGAACACTTGATCCACAAGCAACCATTTCACAGTTTATGATGTTCTTCAAGCCGACTACCTTCCAGGCTTTGATCGACAAATTAGCGCAGATGGACCAGATGGGCCATAAACCCCCTCTCCCGAAGCCGGACTCCCGAAACGATAAAGGAAAGGGAAAAGCGATCATTGTCGCTAATGCCCAACAACAACCGAGCGACTCGAAGCCGGTTGCTCGTCCAAACAATACACGCCCATACGTACCCCTTGAGGACAGGATGGGACGTCCTTACTCCTTCCCCCGCGATAAAACAAGGAGGCTATTCGAGCTGGCGTTGCGCAACAGACTCATAAGTTTGCCAGATCCAAAACGTCCGTTGCAACCGAACGACGTCAACGAGCCCAACTACTGCCCTTACCATCGAGTGCTAGGCCATCCCATCGAGGATTGCTACGTTTTCAAGAATTGGCTTGAGAATCAGTACCGTCAGGGCAAATTTGCGCTATCTGACAAATGGAAGGTGAATCCCCCGCAGCCCCACACCTCTAAGGGGACGAATACGCCGGGGGTAACATGCTCCGTCATTGAAGAAGCTCCCTGGGAGGTTGTATTATCAGCCAAAACGAGGAGAATGCTAAATGATCTTCAGACCTGTCCAGCGGTCAAGTGGAAGAACCCCTTGGAACCGCAGGTTATTGAGGGGATGTTGAAGCCACGACCGACTCCGAAGACCGATGGTGGTAGTTCAAGCGTTCATAGCCGGCCGTCAAAATCTTCGAAAAAGAAGAAGAAGAAATCTAAGAAGCCCGTGAAGCCTGGCGACAAGCGCACGGACTTACAAAAGCAGATCGACGCGCTGGATGAATATAACCAAAAGGCGCGGACTCCCATTACGCTCCAAGATTTTCTTGATCACGTCTTTCAAAAGGAAGATGAGGGAGAAAGTTCATCGGACGAATCCGAGGAGTATGTGGCGAGCTGTCATATGATCTCTCATTCGGTCACGAATGATGAAGAGACCTCTGGCACTGAAACGCTGGGGGCAAATGCCGAATCAAGAGCTCCAGGGTTATCAGTTGAGATGATTGGCGCGTTTCTTAATGAAGCTCGATTGAAAAGTAAAGCTGATCGAGAACGCGAGACGGCTATATTCGAAAGGGCCAAGCGCCAGCGACTTGAGGAAAGAGCTGAGATAATCCCGCTGGAGCAAAATGCCTCCACCGCTGACAAAAGCCAATTCAAGATAAAAAAAAGAGGTTTGCTAAGGCCATATCGATGGGCATGAAGCTACCATCCTATGAAGGAAAAATGACGGGTGTGGTGGAAATGCACCCCTCTTATTGCTTATATCATCAGAAGGTCTCACATCCCACTCAAGAGTGCAAGGCTTTCGATAGATGGTGGCAAGGATACGTCGCTAATCAACAACGCTTTAAGCGGGAAAAGCGTAAAATTCGTCGAGAGCAAAGAAACACGACCAAAGAGCTTGAAAGAAGTGCCAGCAATTGTCACATGGTTAACACTGCCGGGTCACAAGTGCCTACATTTGGGAGCGATTCCGATGAGGAGCTAGAGCTTGGCCCCCTCTTCAAAGAATCCACTTCGGGAAAAGAAGAAGAACCGAAGGCTTGCGAAAATATACAGCTACGCAATCGAACATTACCCGAAAAGAATCTCGGACCCTTAAACAAGAAAGACAAAAGGAAAGAGAAGGTCTTTGAAGACATCGCTTTGGATGACCAAGTTGCGGAAGAGTTAACCGCCAAGAACCCGCCGAAGAGGAGTAAAGTGGATTACAATGTCTTGGCGCATCTGAGAAAGCTACCCTCACAACTCAGCATTCTCGATGCCCTATTACTATCAAAAGAGGCGAGGGATTCTTTGATTAAGGCCCTACAAGATCCGGACCAATTCCAAGCTTTCCTGGCCGAACAAAAGATGAAGGATGAATTGGAAGAGGTGCACACGGCCGACGTTGCTTTCGGCGATGAAGACCTTCTCCTTGGGACGTGCGAACACAATCGCCCCCTTTATGTCTCAGGATACTGCCATGACATAAAGATAGGCAAAATCCTGGTCGATAACGGATCATCTGTCAATCTACTTAATGTGCGGGTGTTAAAAAAAATTTGCATGAGCGTCCAACACCTCGCCTGGGACAAGATCACTATCTCCGGTTTCGACTCTCAATCCTCAAAGACTCTTGGATCTGTGATATTGACGCTACGCTTCGGGTTGCTCGTCACAGACATCAAATTCCATGTTATAGACGCCAAGACGTGCTACAATGCTCTGCTCGGCCGACCATGGCTACACGAGTACAATATCATCCCTTCTACACAGCATCAATGCATGAAGTATTCTAGGGATGGCCTCGAGTACACGGTGGCGGGAGAGTTGAATCCGTTTTCCGTAAATGAAGTTCGCAAGTATGAAGATGCCAAATACTTCTTACCGAGTTTTGAAGACACGGAAAGGTGTCACAAACCGGAGAACAAAACTAACGCCACCATCCCTGTCTTCGGCAGTGACACCGAGGAGGAGGAGGATATAATTTATTCAGGTCCATCCCAATCCACCAGGCCAGGACCATCCGTTCCTTCACTGATCTTCGGTAGTGATTCAGAGGATGAAGTTCATGTTGTATTCCCTGCTAGGCCTTCAATACGGGTTTCCGCTGATGAAGAGCGAAGTCTGCAAATAACCATGGTGCCACTTGAACATTACAAAGAACTGGATGCACTCGACACCAACAGCGTAGAAGAATTGCAGACATTCTATATCCCTCCCGGACGAAAAGGCGAGAAGGCAATCCTATTCTACCGTTCTGAAGAAAACAAGGTGGAAAAAGAAATTTGGCATGGCGCGGATCCCACGCTCGACAGGCTTCAGCCCATCCGTCTTCCCAGATATTATACCAAAGGTTTGAGGAAACTGCTGAAACGCCAGGGAATACCTTTCGAACAAACCGTTAGAAAGGCCAAATTCCATGACAAAATATGGAACGTTCCCGAGACTCAATGCAAATTGCCTAACGGGAGAATAGAAACAAAAGGGCTCGGGTACATCCGGTCAAAGAAAAGGGAGCCAGTAGACAGCTGTTATGCCATGTATGACTTCGATGAAGAAGCGGACGCTCAATGGGAGGACGCTGATCCTGAGCCAACAAAAGTTCCTGATGCAAAACCGCCCAGTCCATCATTTGAAGACCAGATGGGCAAACTTATAAGGAATGCGGGTCAAAAAGCTCGAGATGATCACAATCGTAAAATGGCAATCTATGAGAAAGCCAAGACACAGTGCCTCCTTCAACAGGCGGTGAAGGATGAAAATGCCGCTCCTTGTCAACCTGCTATAAAAGAGGTCCAACGCGAAAGCAAAAACAAGTCGAAAGGCAAGAAAGGCGCTCGACGACCACAAAGCAGAGCTAAGAAGCCACGCATCCGAGAGTCGAGCGTTATTGACTTAGCCCTCATGAAGAAAATGGGTCGAGCATACTCATTTCCTCGGAACAAAACAAGGAAAATACTTGATCTTGCTCTAAAACATCAAATGCTTACACTGCCAGAGTCTAAACACCCTGAGCAAACAGGCGAAGTCTCCAACCCAAATTATTGCTCTTACCATCGAGTAGTAGGGCATCCGCTTGAAGATTGCTTCACCTTTAAGAATTGGGTTGAGGACCAATATCAGCTTGGCAAATTCGCGTTGTCTGACAACTGGAGGGTAGCGCCGCCGCAAGAGCACGGACCCGAAAACACCAGGATAGAACCAACTCCGCATTGGGATTGGCAGAAAATTCGCACTTGCCACGTGATAACAATATTAAAAGAAGAGTCCGAGGACATGAACAGCCTTCCTCGGTGCTTTGAAAACAGCAGCGATGAGGTAATCTCAGAATTTCCCCCAGCTCCAAAAGAACTAGAGGATGGAATACATACTACTGCAGATAACCTCAGGAAAATCGAGTTGGGGACGGTAAATGATCCGCGACCGACATTCCTCAGCGAGCTGCTGTCTGAAGAGAGGGTGGCTGCGTTAAAAGATGTCCTTGTGCAGCATAAAGATTGCTTCGCATGGAACTATTCCGAGATGCCAGTACTAGATCCAGAAGTCGCTGTACATAGACTAGCAATATCCCCGAACATCAAGCCAGTCAAACAGGCGCCGAGAAGAATGCGGCTTGAGCTCGAAATGAGCATCAACACGGAGGTCAAAAAGCTGATAGACTCCGGCTTTATCCAAGAGGTTCAATACCCTGAATGGATCGCCAACATCGTCCCAGTGATGAAGAAAAATGGGACAGTGCGCATATGCGTAGACTTCCGGGATCTTAATAAAGCTTGCCCGAAGGATGATTTCCCAGTGCCAATCACTGAACTGATGATAGGCAATACATCCACTCATGAAGTTTTCTCCTTCATGGACGGCTCATCGGGGTATAACCAGATAAAAATGCATCCAGAAGACCAGAAGCACACAGCCTTCAGGACTCCTCTTGGTATATTTTGTTATAAAGTGATGCCCTTCGGTTTGAAGAACGCCGGTGCTACTTATCAGAGGGCCATGACAAAGATCTTCGACGACCTTATACACGAAACCGTTGAATGCTATATCGACGATCTCGTGGTTAAAAGCAAATCATACGAGGAACATCTCGAGCATCTGAAGACTGTATTTCAACGCCTTCGGCAATACAACTTGAAGATGAATCCTCTTAAATGTGCGTTCGGGGTTTCCTCGGGCAAATTCCTGGGATTCGTTGTTCGACACCGAGGTATTGAAATAGATCCGTCAAAGATTAAAGCGATCATGGAAATGCCTCCGCCGAGAACTCTCAAACAGCTGCGGTCTCTCCAAGGGAAACTCGCATACATACGGCGATTTATAGCCAACCTTTCAGGAAAGTGCCGTCCTTATAGTCACCTGATGAAGAAGGGAACCCCATTCGTTTGGGATCAAAAATGCCAAGGCGCACTGGATGAGATCAAGCAATACCTGCAGAACCCGCCGATGTTGGCTGCTCCGGTTAAGGGGAAGCCTCTCATTCTTTATACAACCGCCCTTGAGGGTTCTTTAGGCGCATTATGGGCACAAGAGAATGACCAGGGGAAAGAAAGAGCACTCTACTACTTAAGTCGGGTTCTGCTGGGGGCAGAAAGCAATTACTCCCCCATTGAAAAACACTGCCTGGCGTTGATCTTCGCAATAACAAAGCTTAGACATTACGCGTTAGCACATGAAGTCCATCTCATTTCAAAGGTGGACCCTCTCAAATATCTAATGTCAAAGGCCATATTGACAGGACGACTCGCTAAATGGGCCCTACTCTTAATGGAGTTCTCGATAGCATATCGACCACTTAAAGCAGTAAAAGGCCAGGCCATCGCCGACTTCCTTGCTGAGCACCCGATACCAGCCGACTCTTCTTTAAACTGCGATCTTCCGGACGAACATGCGTTTGATGCGATCGATGGTGATAATACCCGATGGGAGCTTTATTTTGACGGAGCATCTTCCGTGAATAAGCGCAAACAAAGTACCCCTATAATCAAATCGGGGGTAGGACTCATCTTTATAACTCCACAAGGAGGGATAATGCGCTTCGCCTTCTCTTTAACAGAGCCGAGAACGAATAATGAAGCCGAATACGAAGCTCTGATAGCAGGCCTCGAGATCGCCATTGACATGGGAATTGAAAACCTCCTCATATACGGAGATTCGCAACTGGTCGTTAGTCAAGTAAACGGCGATTATCAAACATGCAAACCGGAGTTAGTAAAATACGGTGAAAAGGTGCAACAATTACTAACCCAAATTCCCTCTTATACTTTGGAGAGCATACCACGCACGGATAACAGCAAAGCGGACGCGTTGGCCAAACTCGCTAAAGAAATGGCTGACGAGAACCTCGATGACGTTAGAATCATGGTACAAAGTCGTCAGGTGCTCGCCCCCGCAGAAATACCTTCGGAATCACCCGAAGAGAAGGGAGTGACTGAACAAGCAACCTTGCAAATAAAAGAACATGAGAAAGTTGAGGATTGGAGGGAAGTCTTTATAGACTACTTCAAGTCCCACCAAATGCCCGAAGATGCGTCCGCAAGACATCAACTCATAAAACGAGCTCTGTCCTTCGCCTTCGTCAATGATACTCTCTACAAGAGGTCATTCGATTCTCTGTGGCTGAGATGCTTAGGACCGAACGAAGCGAGAAGGGTCGTCCAAGAAGTTCACGACGGACTCTGCGGTTCCCACCAAGCAGGCCCTAAGATGAAGTTGAAGATAAAACGGATGGGCTACTACTGGCCCACGATGATGCAGGATTGCCTGGAATACGCGAGGCAATGTCATTCATGCCAAATTCATGGGGACTTCATCCATCAGCATCCCAATCCACTGCATCCAAGCTAGTTGGCCATTTGAAATGTGGGGAACTGACATAGTCGGCCCCATCGAACCAGCATCGTCCAAGGGACATCGTTTCATCTTGGCGACGACTGATTACTTCTCCAAATAGGTAGAGGCGGTACCGTTGAGGGAAGTGAAGACGAAGAACATCCTCCATTTCTTCAAAACGCATGTCATATACCGGTTTGGAACCCCGAGAAGGATCATCTCTGATAATGGGCCAGCCTACCGAAGTCATAAAATTAGCCGCTTCGCACAGCAGCACAATATAGACTGGAGATATTCCTCAGTTTATAATCCGCGAGCTAATGGGCTAGCTGAGGCCTTCAACAAGACTTTGACGAAGATCATGAAGAAAACAGTGTCATGAAATAAGAGAGATTGGCACGAGAGATTGCAAGAGGCTCTTTGGGCGTATCGAACTACATTTAAAACGGCCACAAACACAACGCCGTACGCGTTGGTATTTGGGACGGAAGCAGTACTCCCTCTCGAGGTAGAGTTACCCTCTCTACGAGTGGCAGTCCATTACGAGCTGACGGACGAAGAAAATGCTCATCTTCGGCTTGAGGAGCTTGACGCCCTTGAAGAAACACGGCTCATAGCGCAACAAAATCTGGAGGCCTATAAAGCAAAGATGATGCGCTCATACGAAAGATTGACCCGACCGAGGACATTCCACCAAGGCGAACTCGTGCTAGTGGTCAAAAGGCCTATAATCCCCAATCGCGCCAAGCGGGGAAAATTCGAGCCGAACTATGAAGGCCCGTACATCATAGATAAAGTTTATCAGGGTGGGGCCTATCTACTTATGGACATGCATGGTGAAAGGCCTTTCAGGCCGATAAACGGTCGCTTCCTAAAGAAATACTACGCTTAATGAGCCACAGCCTAGGTCAACGATAGATGACGACGACTATGTCCGCTCGCTATCTTCATAAGCTCAAACTTTATAAGCAGTAGCCAGCTTCTCAACAGCGGACCGAAATGTCCTTAAACTAACAGCGGACCGAAATGTCCTTAAACTAATAGCAGACCGAAACGTCTTTAAACTACTACCGCAGCATCCTTAGGCTGACGAGATAAAAAAAAATAAAATAAATAAATAAATAAATAAATAAAATAAAAATAAAATATGAAAATAAAATAAAATAAAAACGGTATGTCCATAAGCAAAAAGGGGCACGGATGAAAACCCGAAAGGGCTCCGTGAGTAAAAACAGCAGGGCTACCGGCGAGTGTTCGTGAAAACCCGAAAGGGCGCGACCTCGTAAAAAAAAAAAAGAAGAAAGATTTCCATGTATTATCAAACATGATACAATCAGGTGCACAAAAGTATGTGGGGTATGGGATTCGAACTCTGGTGGCTTGGTTCAGCAATACAAGGTATTACCAATGAGTATGCTGCTAACACCATATGATATATGGAATGGGATTTGGTAAAACCATATATACTTGTTATAAATATCGTAATTATTATTAATATGGGGAGTTGCAAAGTCAGGATCTCAATAATAAAGGGTAGAAAAAAAAACGCTATGTCCATAAGCAAAAATGGGCACGGATGAAAACCCGAGAGGGCTCCGTGAGTAAAAACAGCAGGACTACCGGCGAGTGTTTGTGAAAACCCGAAAGGGCGCAACCTCGTTAAAAGAAACTTATAGGGTCCTCTCGACCTTACAAGGAGAAACCACCCGCGTGAGACCCTTACGACTCACAAGGGAGCAACACACTTAGGAATCCCCACGATTCCTAAGGAGAAAATACACTTGCGAGATCCTCACGACTCGTAAGGAGAACGCTCTTATGGGACCCTCACGGCTCGTAAGGTTTGAAAGTCTTAAGCTACAGGGATCTGAACCTGTTCTTAAGCAGCCACCACAACCTTCAATACTGCCCTACAAGCGGCTCAATGCTGACCCTTGTATACAATCCACGGGCGCGAATAAACATTTCCCTAACCAAGGTCCATCTGTGACTGGGGATATGTTCGCACAACCCTTGTAAATCCTCTCGATTTACAAAGAGAAAACCCTCCTGTAGGATCCTTACGACTTACAGAGGAACAAAACACTTAGGAACCCTCACGATTCCTAAGGAGAAAATACACCTATAAGATCCTCACGACTTGTAGGGAGAAATAGCTTTGTGAGACCCTTACGGCTCATAAAGTCAAAAGCCTTAGTCGACAGGACCCTAACCCTGGTCGCTAAGCCTCCTTTGTTCGACAATGACAGTGGCAGATGATGATTCGCTCCTGGCAATATCCCAGTTGCAGCGATGCTGATGCCTAGACCGGTATCAAATTCCAAGTCCTTTTACGGCAAATGATGATTCGCTCCTGGCAATATTCCAGTCGCAGCGATGCTGATGCCAAGATTGGTATCAGATCCCAATCCCCTACTCGCAAAAAAAATAAAAAAAAATATATATATATATATATGCATA
This sequence comes from Agapanthus africanus, assembly GCA_030015575.1. NCBI lineage: Eukaryota > Viridiplantae > Streptophyta > Magnoliopsida > Asparagales > Amaryllidaceae > Agapanthus > Agapanthus africanus. Next base: position 31,591,627 of record JASDDO010000019.1, read on the forward strand.
CGAAATAGCCGAAATGATGGGGCAGCTTGCAAACAAAATCAGCAAGTAAAAATGTATGCATGCAAAATAACCGAAATGGTTGGGCAACTCGCAATAAAAAGCAGCGAGTAAAAAGAAAAATAGCCGAAATGATTGGGCACCGCGAAAAATAGCCGAAATGATTGGGCAATCGCGATTTTCGCGATATAAAAGCTGAAATGATAGAGCATCGCGGAAATAAAATAAAAAAAATGATGATGATAAAACTTTGGCCCTACAGTTAAGATCACATCGATCCCTGTATACAATCCAAGGGCGTAAACAAAGAGGGAACCATACTTTCCCAACAGGCTCCGCCAGAAGACGAAGCCAAATCTCGACAATTCAGTCCAACTCCGAAGAAATCAATATCTTCATCAAATTCCTCGACTCACGGATACAAACACTCCTTGATGAGAGACTCCTGATCCGCGTCGACCCGCAGAGCTACCAGAGCCCCCGTGGGAACCCTCGACTCGTTTCAAACCCCAAGGAAACAAATAATCCTTGGCTCTTGGGAAACAAATAATCCCTAGCAAATTCCTCGACTCACGGATACAAACACTCCTTGACGAGAGACTCCTGATCCGCGTCGACCCGCAGAGCTACCAGAGCCCCCGTGGGAACCCTCGACTCGTTTCAAACCCTAAGGAAACAAATAATCCTTGGCGCTTGGGAAACAAATAATCCCTAGCAAATCCCTCGACTCACGGATACAAACACTCCTTGACGAGAGACTCTTGATCCGCGTCGACCTGCAGAGCCACCAGCACCTCCGTGGGAATCCTCGACTCGTTTCAAACCCCAAGGAAACAAATAATCCTTGGTGCTCGGGAAACAAATAATCCCTAGCAAACTCCTCGACTCACGGATACAAACACTTCGTGATGAGAGCCTCCTAACTCATGTCAACTCGCAGAGCCATCACTCTCTCCGCGAGCAAATTCCCGATTCGTCCCAATTTGTAAGAAGAAGTCTCAGACAGCAAGGATTGAAAAACTTGCTTCTTGAGCAATGGGGCCCTGCAAGTCAATCCAAAATGGTCTCTTGCATACTATTCGCGGGTCTCACTCTCCGAAGTCGAATTTCGACGAAGAGGGAAGCAACCACTTACGAATCCTCTCGACTCGTAAGTGGGAAAAATTCTCTTATAGGATCCTTACGACTTATAAGAGAAAACCACACTTAGGAATCCTCACGATTCCTAAGGAGAAAATCCACCTATGAGATCCTCTCGATCCGTAGGGAGAAAAGCCTCTATGAGACCCTCACGGCTCATAGAATTGAAAAGTCTTAGGCGGTAAACCTGAACTTGCGGCCTAAGCCATCGCTATTTCCTGAGGAAGTCGGAATACTCGTTTTAGACATCCATCAACCATGAATATTAAGACAGCCTACTGATATTAAAAGAAAGAAGATGACAAAAAGAATATCCGTTCTACGTTTGATCTGGCATGCATGACGCATTCATTTATGCATGGACAGAAGACTCAAGACGAGAAATAAGACAAGCTGAAATAGAAAAGGGGAGGGTTTTCATTCATACCGCCAAAAGTTTTTACAGGCATAAGAATAATGCATAAGAAACATTGTTCAAAATATTACAACGGTATAACCTCGGATCCGGGGCACGGATTGAGGAAATCAAAAGTAAGGCCATCCAGAGTTCTTCTGGCCTTTCTAATTATTCTTATGCGCAGTCTTTCGCGCTCCTCGGTGTCGATATCATCGGCAAGCCCTTCCGGCCTTTGATAAGCAGCGATGATCGTCGTCTGCTGAAACACTTGATGCAGGATGTCAACGAGGTCGTTCCGTCGCTTCTTCGAGATCAGCCCTGTCAGGTGCACTGAATGCACCTTGTCCTCGGCATCATCCAGCGCATTGAGTGGTAGGGCCTCGTGAAGACCCGGAAGTGCCCTCCATATTGCTCCCAGCACGACTTTCAAAAGAGCCGAACGCCGAGGCAACAGCCAACCACCGCTTGCGTTCAGACGACCCATAACTTCTGCACATTCGGCGTCTGTAAACTCCTGGTTTTGTTGACGACCCTGAGCGCGGATATCATCGTAGGTAATGAACTCGTGCAGACTGTATAGATGCACCGCCGCCATTATGCCTGGAGAAAATATTACAGGAAGATCAACAATAGAAAAGCAATAATATACATGGATGACTAAATTCCTAGAGAGCAAAACTATGTTCAAAGATGAAACCCACTAGACGAGGGCTCTGCTGTTTAAGATTAATCTAAGAATCGATTTTACCTGAAGTTTTTCTAAAAAACTTTAGCAAGGCACCGGAGTTCTTAAAGGCAAGAACAAAGCTCTGAAGTCTTCAAAAATGGAAATCTGGAAGATGATAAGTATCTGGAGGGAGACCAAAGGTCCTATTTATAGGCCTCAAGTGCCTCTTCGACTCCAAAGAGTCGTCACGGCAGTTTACCCTAATTGGAGCGAATGTCCGTTCGAATTCCGAGATAGGAGATGAAACAACGCTTCATCCTTCCCTGATTAGAGCAAAGCTCTGTCTTGAAGAAGCGACGCTTCAGCATGGAAGCGCTAGCGCAGTTGCGTTGCGCTGTGCGCTACACGCCACGTGTCCAGCGCAAACGCATCAGCGCAGCACCCCAAAGCAGCGCACCCAGCCAAAGCAGAGCTCTGTTTCAAGCAAAACCAAGGGAAGCAGCGCTTCAGCGGCGTATGCGTCGTGCGTTGCATGACACGTGTCGGCGTAGATGTGCTAGCGCAGTTGCGCTGCACTGTCTGCCGTGCAACACGCGTCATATCCTGGAGCATTCGTGCTAAACAAAAAGGTTCCTGGAGCATTCACGCTAAACAAAAAGGTTCTGAAGAAATCTTTTCGGTTATTATCTTCTGTAAAACAGGAGCCCCCTAGATCAAAGATCCGATGGTGGGGGAAATCCCGCCAAATCTTTCAGAAAAGGGATTTCTTCAACAAATTGAACTTGCTTCTTAATCTGCAAGATGAAGTCTCAGACAGCAAGGACTAAAGAGCTTGCTTCTTAAGCAATGGGGCCCTGCAAGTCAAATCAAAATAGTCTCTTGCATACTATTCACGGGTCTCACTCTCCGAAGTCGATTTTCGACAAGGAGGGAAACAACCGTCTACGAATCCTCTCGACTCGTAAGAGAGAAAAATTCTCTTGCAAGATCCTTACGACTTGTAAGAGAAAACCACACTTAGGAATCCTCACGATTCCTAAGGAGAAAAAAAAAACACCTGCGAGATCCTCTCGATCCGTAGGGAGAAAAGTCTCTATGAGACCCTCACGGCTCATAGAGTTGAAAAGTCTTAGGCGGCAGATCTGAACCTGCGGTCTAAGCCATCATTATCTCTGGGAGGAATGAAGTTATCTGCCAATGAGGTTCATTAAAGATGTCATGCTGAAAAGAAAGGAAAAGGCGAAGAAATGACACAAGACATTACAAAATGTGCATCTTTTATTCAGAAATATTGATCGAGTACAGGATACATTGTGCTAAAGAATAAAAATATATATACATATACTTTACAAAGACAAATGATACATGGAGAATTATTGGGAAGGAAGCGTCTTGCATAGGTGTAGCAATTGCTCGCATATGTCCTTCCATGCCTTCTCTTGGTCAGCTACCATCGCCAGCTCTGCCTCCACTTGGGCTCGTTGCTGCAAGACCGACGCAAGCTGCTCCCTGACGACCTGATAGGCAGCTTCCCGACTTGGGATATTGCGCTCAGCTACGTCAAGCTTCCGCTTCAAGTTTAGCCCATGGGAGATGCGCTCCAAGAGACCCTCAAAGATAGTCTTCACTTGGGCAGCATTTGCCTCAACCTCGGCGCGCAGATGGGCCGTTTCGTTCGAGGTCTTTTGACATTCCCTTAGTCTTAAAGCTGCTTCTTGCTCCAAGTGGCGGAAGTGCGAAGTGCTTTGCTCGAACCAAGTTGTGCGTTGGGTGCTCAGAGCTAAAACTTCGGGAGAAGGGCGCGTCGACTCCAGCCGATTTAGACAGGCCTCGATCCCCCTGCAGTGGTTAACCCAAGATTCGACGACGCCTTCGTTATGAAAATTTACGAGCGCCGCCAACATCGGGTTAACCTCCGCAGCAAAATCTACGGCAGAAGGGAGAGCGTCCATATTGAGCTCTTCAATGTACCCGCTCAGCATGCCCAAACTCATCGCAGCACCCTTGGAAGATGGACGTCTCAAGAAAGGGCCTGCCGGTGAAAGGACGCGAGCCTCAAAAGGGACCGGAGCCGAAACAATAGCTGCAAAACAAAACATGGTTAAACGATGGTTCAGAAAATGTTGAAGGGTTACCAAAAAAGGAAATTTATTATACCGGTGGAAACAGGTGGCAAGGCCGGAAGGGCTGGTGGCGCAGCCGATCTTTCTGCTCCCCCTTCGATTTGCAACGCTGCAGTCAGAACAAGAGAGAGTTGGAAATAATTCTACCGCTAAAAAGACAAAGCTACCAATCGGGAACAGTACTCACCAGCGCCACCAGACGGGGAGGCGAATTCAGATGGGAAAGAGAAGTGTGGGAGCAACACTTGATAGAGATGATCAAAAAGCACCCCTGAAAGATACAACAGTGTGACTTCAGTACACAAACTGTATATCTGAAAGATAGGATTAATAAGTTATAAACCCATACCTTCCAACATCTTCGAAGGAGTAAGAGAGGGTTGAGAGGTGACCACCGCCAAGGCTGTCGTTGAAGGCGCTCCTTCAAGCAGTGGGGCATCAGCACTAGCTGCACCTGCATTACGAAAAACTGAACTTGTCAGAAAAGATTGTAAAGTTAAGAAAGGCAGTCACTTAGAGTTTACCTGAGGAGCTCCCGGCTGAAACGGAGGCGACTCCCTCCTCTACCGACATGAGGCCACCGCCCGTGGCCTTGTCACCCGACTCGATGGGGACCGTCGTCATGCTAGCAAGACCTGGGGACAGCGGAGGGCCATAGACGGGAAGGGCTATGATTGGAGTATTGCCAGATTCCAGAGAGGGAGCGGTTGGCTCGTCCTCGGGAATCATGGCCACCTCACCCACTACCCTCTCAGGTTCAGTAGCTGTGGTTGTATCGTCTATCGTCACCAAGGGACCGCCGACTTCGAGCGCCTCAGCCGCCACCACCCTAGACTCAGTTATAATGATCATATCATCTGCCACCGCTTCAGGTTCGGCATCAATGACCTTCTCGGCGGCGGATCCTTCAACTTCTGTTTCAGGCACCGTGGCCCCGACGACGGTGCCCGCCGTCGGTTCAGGTTCGGCAGGCGCCGCTTCCGCCGTTTCCTGGGGTCCGACGGTCTCCGCCTCCCCCTCAGTTGGACTTGGTCCTGCAAGATGGAATGCATATGAGCCAATGGCTTTATAATAATTCTTACAACAAGGTTCTGAAAGAGATGCTACCTGAAGGGGATTTATTGTTTGCACTTCGGGCCGCGCGCGCCACTTGCCTATAAGCAGTAGACAGGGCGACAGGGGCCTCTCCAGAAGGAGTGTCAGCGCGAGGAATGGTACTGGGACCCGCTCCCGCGGCCAAAGCAGCTCTACGCGCCCTTGCTTCGCATCTCAACCGCTTCCGCTCCTCCCGAGCCGTTGAGACGGATGCCACTAGAGCTTCCCTAATTGAGGTGTCCTCGTCCGTGAATAGGGAAGCCTCTAAGGTTTTCAGGGCATCCCTCGTCGTTTTGTCAAGCCGAGGCTCTTGCGGCAACTTTGACGAGGCCGGGACTTCAGTAACAGGCTCGAGAAGGATCCCCACATCAACTGATATAACCCCTGCTAAGAAACGAAAGAAGGTTAGGTTGACCATCATAAAAAGACAACAAACTTTCCTTATAAAAGAGAAAGGAGTGAAACATACCAGCGCCTGCTAAGGCATGCTTCTCCTCCTCCTCCTGGAAGGTTTTCAGGGAGGCAGCAATAGCCTCTTCAGTAGAGACACCTGTTGAAAATGGAGCAAATGTTAGTTTAAGATAATAATACAAGGTGCAATAAAATGACAAATGAAGCGTCTGATGATTACCGGACTCAGCAAGTTTGCTTAGCATCGCTTCGAGCCTAGCCGATCGCTCCGAAGCTGCAATGGCGGCAGCCAGATTGGTGTCCGCAGGATCTACCACGAAACCCTCATTGCTGCCGTATTCACATATGGCCTCGGCGGGAGGAGCCGCAGGATTTAAGCTGAGGATCGCGTCGAGGGATAGGGTGGACTTCTTCTTCTTCTGCCCGCCAGCTTTAGATCCACCCGGAGCAGCTTTGCGCTTGGCAGTCACTTTAGGGCGGCGAGTCCCGATATCCGCTCCTGCGCCAGACTCTGGCGATACCACTTTAACTGTCTTTGTGGGAGCACGGGGCGCCGGTGGTGCATCCACCGTAGTAGGCAATGGCAATCCACGCGGGGGGGCCAACACGCGTGGTCGGTCGGCTCCGGCCTCTTTTAGCGGAGGGATGACCGGGCGCCTTGGCTGCAAGGGAGCCTTACGATCACCACCAGGAGGCGCACCCCTACGGTCAACTAGCAAGCGTTTCTCCATTAAAATGATTGGGCCCATAGCATGCGCATACCAGGCTACATATGGATGGATTATTTAGGGGCACAGCTAGGCTTACTAATAAAAAAATAAGAGCCTGTATTGAGCCGGGTGAAATGATGCATAGCATTCCTTATTCCCCCTTGGTTTGCCGCGGGTGTTTCCAGAAAGGCTTCCATCGGGATCCCTTGATTGTAACTCGATTGTCGGGCAAATCGATGTGGGTTATACCTCATAAAGAGGGCCGTCTCATTCTGCCTAAATACTAGATAGCCCGGCCGAATGGAGTAAAGATGAAGGATTTCCCGAGCCTTCAGTACAGAAACCCCGCCCTTAAAGTAATCACGCAGCGACACCACTGACTTAGTGGTCTCGGAGCCTATGGTGATGACCTTATCCACAAAAGAAGTCTTCGCTCTGACTAGATGTGAACGCAGAAGCAGTCCCCTAGACTCCCGCGGAGGTGCAACCACGATTGAAGCCCCGACCAACCGCATAATTCTTGGGAGTTTGAATTTATCAAAGAACGGAGGAGTCTTATGGGCACCAAACACCCCGCGCACGTGCAGCTCCATCCAAGAAGTGAAGTAGTGCATCGGGAAGTTAGCAGGCTGTACCCCAGGCTCATTAGCATCCGCCGCTACGCTAAGTCCATTGTAGAGGTAAGCCAGCCCGGCGATCCCTACTGATAACTGTAAACCAGCCGCCATTCGATGCGCCGGATAAAAGACAGAGGACCGCCTGAGGCGTGGGTGCATGGGGAGCGCGAAGCTGCATAGCCATAGACCCAAGAACCCTATGAAAAAAGTCTCCTCGTCCATGCCAGGAACGGCGATCTCTGAGAAAGGGACGCTGGCAGTGCCCGGGAAATAAAAATCCCGCTGGTCATTTTCCAATGAAGGTCGGCGGTCCAAGCCGAAACCAAAGGGGTCAGCAAGCTGAGCGAACTTCTCGCCCTGCTCTGATAGGAACTCCGGGCGGATAAAACGAGCAATGAAATCCGTGAAACTGACGCCCCGGTCGCCCGATTCCAAATGGAGTTCCTCACAAATCTCCAACACCTTCACCAAGCCCGGGTGCTGATGCTGAATGGCATTTTCCGGAGTTAAGTCAAATACAAGCTGCTTGGTGGCGAAGACATACTCGTCTGGAGGAAGCAGCTCCTCGTAGTGTTCTCCCCTCATTGGCAGACCTGAAATTTCAGCAAACTCCTCCAGAGAGATGGAGACTTCCCTATCCGCTGTCAAGAAGGTATGGGTGGGGATATTCCATTGTTCGATGAAGGCCTTTATCCACCACGTCGGAGGAGAGGGATACTCGAAAAGCGAGACGTAGACAGCTGAGTATAAGCCAATCGTCGTCAGGAGAGCCCTCTTCGTCGCCAAAATGTAACGGGCCCATGGCAGATATCCGGCAAGCGGTCGCGGAGTCAATCCAATATTGTAAGCCTGTCCCCAAGGGCGTGCTTCACCCTGACAGATTCGCCTCCCCAAGATATCTATAGCCGGCGGCGGCTGCACCGGAATGGCACCGATTGCAGGCTGAAGGAGGTCGTCGGCATTCCAATTTTTAACCTCCACGGCATACTCCACCGGGGGCTTGTCCGCATAAGGGTCGTAACTATGGGCTCAGAAGGCGAAGCGGAGCTGAAGCTGCGACGGACTTGGATGATTTGGCTGTACCACCTTCCCCACAAATGGAGTCTCTTGTACTCTGGATCATGATCTTTAATCAAGGCGAACGCCACCCGGTCCACTGGTGCGTGTGAGAACCCTCCTTCTGAGCGAACAAAAGGGAAAGACAAATCTTCAGACATGTTCCCTGTAGACAAAAAAAATAAATATAACAGTTAGCGTTCCAATGCTTCACATGTCAAAGTCCTACATCACACTACAGTGCAGTGAGTAGGGGACCAAAGGGGGACCCACAAAATCTAGATGACGGCGCATCATTTGATAAGACAGTCCCATCATTGGATGAGACTGTCAGTCAATGAAAAAGACCCCCAAAAAGAATATCCCTATTAGGAGGGGATCCCTAGAGACAAGGAGAAAATCTCCTCTTTTTAGAGCAAAGCTCTATCACAGAGTGACATTTGTCAAACTCTGGTCTCAAAGGAATAAAACTTCTTAAAAAGAGCCTAGCTCTGTAGTAGTAATGAAAAATTATAACTCCTAGGAATTAAAATTTTTGGGATCTTAAAGATCCATGAAAACTTTTAGGAGTTCTCTATTTGATCTATGAGCATGGCTCTGTTCATGGGTTAAAACCCAGGAACCAGATCTCTGTAAATTTTTGAGAGCAAGGCTCTGTGGATGAAACCCCAAAGGGGTTTTCTTTAGATCAAAGATCTATGAGAGCAAGGCTCTGTTGAAGAAACCCCAAAGGGGTTTTCTTTAGATCAAAGATCTACAAGAGCAAGGCTCTGTTAATTAAAATTAATTTCAATTAATTTAAATTTTTACCTACGAGTGATTCTAAGTTCCGAACTTCAAAGTTCTTGGGAAGAAGCAAGAGCAAGGCTCTAAGAGTTTTTAAGCAAGAGCAAGGCTCTGAAATTCAAATTCTTGAAATTGATAAAGAATTACCAAGGACCAAGGGTCCTATTTATAGACGCCTGCGTCTCTTCAAATGACCCCCATGATCCAACGGTTGGGGTCTTGCCACCGCTGCACTCACGTGCGCGCCACGTGAGCGCAACGGTGGGGGGGCATTTGTTCCCCCAATCAGAGCAAGGCTCTGCTTAAATTTTGAAAATTCAAATTTTGAAGCAACGCTTCAGTTCCCGTGCGCTGCGCGCAACGCGCCACGTGTCAGAAGTTGACACGGCAGCACAACGCCCAAGACAGTACGTCCAATCAGAGCAAGGCTCTTTAAAAAACATAAGCAACGTTCAACTGCGCAAGCGCACGGCTGCGCGACACGTGTCTGCGCAAGCGCACGGCTGCGCGACACGTGTCTGCGCAGCTGCGCAAGCACAACTGCGCAAGCGCACGGCTGCGCGACACGTGTCTGCGCAACTGCGCAAGCGCAGTTGCGCAAGCGCTTCACCGCGCGACACGTGTCTGCGCAGTTGCGCAAGCGCTGTTGCGCAAACGCTTCACCGCGCGACACGTGTCACACGCTGTTGAGTTGCGCAACAACAGAATTAAGATTTAAGGATATTTTTTTGTTCTTGTTTAAAACAAGAAGATTTTCTTGTATAAGACAGGGGCCTTTGGATCAAAGATCCAACGGTGGGGAAAATTCCCCAAATCACTCAGAAAAAGATCTGTTTAACAAATTCAACTAATCTATGAGTACTATAAAAAGGACCCCAGACCTCATTTGATCATCATGAACATCAGAAAGAAAACAGAGAGAATTCTTGAAGAACTTTAGAAGAACAAAAAAAAAGGTAAAACCTTTTAAAAGAGAAAAATCTCTGAAGTACAGATCATTGATCTAAAAATCATTAATCTTCAATGAACAAATAAATAAAATAAAAATAAATAAATAAAAATAGTGCCTTGCACTTGTTATGAACCCTTGGTTCTCTGAGAAAAGGAAAAACAAGAGAGAAACTTGTTTTTCTTTGATCTAAATTTAGATCAAAAGTGCTCTGCACTTTTGTTCTTGAATCTAAAAGATTCTTGATGCTCTGCACAAATGCAATGCATTATTTAAAGGGCCTGGCCCAAATCAAATTGCAAAGCAATAAAAGGGCTGAGCCCAAATAAAATTGATGCTCTGCATCATTCATAAAGGGCTGAGCCCAAATAAAATTGATGCTCTGCATCATTCATAAAGAACAGAGCCCAAAACAAATTGATGCCCTGCATCTTTTCTGGGCAAAGCCCAAATAAAAATAAAAGGAAATGCAAAAGCAATGTTGGACATTTTCTTCACTGGACTTAGCCCAATCGTGGCCATAAGTCCTTAAATTAAATTGACTGAGCGAAATGGCTCTCCTAAATCAATCTACATCCGGTTCGAGGGTACATCTTCGAACTCCTTTGACATCCATCATTGTAATTCCTCAACGACGTCAAAGAGGTGACGGGTCCCAACGGCCACACATCCAACATTGGACCGAAACGTCCCTAAACTAACATCGGACCGAAACGTCCCTAAACTAATATCGGACCACTACGTCCATAAACTGGAACAATAGAGCCTCCAAACGCTCTTTTGCCGGATCTAAACGGTCCCGTTTAAGTTGATCTTAGCCCCAAACACGGCTAACGTATCCTTAAACATTCAAATGGATTATAAAACTCCCAATCAACTCTGGGTTGAGGGTACATCTCCGAGCTCCTCTGATACATGTCGTTGTAATCCTTCAACGACGTCAGAGAGGTGACGAGTCCCGATGGCCATACATTAAATTTACCACTACGTTAAGTTGATCTTAGTCTAAAACAGGACTAACGTATCCTTAACGAACGTTTAAGTTGATCTTAGCCGCAACACGACTAATGCATCCTTAAACTGAAAACACCAAACCCAAATCTAAGTAAATACGGATTTGGACTAATCCACGTCCTACGGGCGACGGCATTACTCAGTCTCCGTATACAATCCACGGGCAACCACAAACAAAACAAACACACACGACACGAAGTGAAATTCTGGAGAAGGAGAAAGTTGCTACCGCGATGCGGTAGCGTAATTAACTGCAGGGGCTTGCGCCTGCAGGGAAGAGCGTCCCCACAATCAAAAACCCCTCACCCTGAGGGGGAATCTGACGAAGTCTGCTACATCGGCCGCATCCGTCTAAACCTCCGATACACGGTGCCATAAATCAGCTTGGCATCTTCGGAGAGATAAACGGATAAAACCAAATAGCATCTGCCCCGAACCTCAGGCACGGACGTCCTAACGTCCAGGCAGCCGTTCGGAGGGGAACAGGTACCCTAGAGATGTTGAGGCAAAGAAGATGAAGATGGCGACATCGGCACCGATACATGAGAAGCAAGGTGAGTAGATTATATCTACGGGGAGAAGTCGGATGGATGGCGTATAGCACCCCCGCAGTCCGTGGTGATGTATACGAATACGTATACACACACATATTATTATGTGTTGTTTAGGAATATTGATGGTAATAATGGTATTATTGGTGATAAGGATGTATTGGTTTAGTATAGTGCGAAACCTTAGAGTAGTGGTTGCACCCACACATACACATACACATATACTTGCATGCATTCCTTCATTTATCTGTGCGCATATAGAGGTGTGTATATCTACACATGGGTATGGGACTATGTGTTCATATACGGGATTGAGGATGATACATGGGATTGAGTTGAGTCGATGTGGTTTGATTGAGGCTGTGAGATTCGGCGATATGACAGAGTTCGTATTTGAGATGTGATATGATTGTAGTGATACCGGATATGTGATGAAATGAATGGGATATTGACCCGTACCCAGCTATTGGGATGCCGTACGACGATTTACCGTACGAGCTTTATATTGATGTTAGATCCGCACTCATGACTCGAGAATGTTATATGATATACCGTATCCTATATGATACTATTGAGGCGAGATCACCGACTATATATATATATATATATATATATATATATGTATATGTATATCGACTCAAATTTAGGTGGTTTCCATACCCCTCCCGATTGACTTGATTGTTGGGTTCGTAGTTCGCATAGTAGGCGTTAGACTGGACCCGAGTCATACCTATTTCAAAACTAACGAATCGGGGATATTTTAAAGATAGGCAAAAGGGTTTATACGGATATTTTCAAAAGACGCATCTTTTCTTAAAACACCGTAGCCCTTATTTTACCAAAAGCCATGATTCGTCTTATTTCAAAAGGCAAGGTTGCATGATATATCTATTGAGGCAGGTTCTCTACTGTTGCGTTGATTATTCGATTCCGCACATTCATGCTATTTGCATTGCATCGCTTGTATTGTTGATATATTTCAGTCATGCTGCTAGGACACCAGCACCATTATCGATAATGCGTATGTTCCACGTATACTTGTTTGCCGGCTCACACACTTCATCATCGATAATTGCAATGTCACTACACTGTAGTACTGTTGCTTTCAGTGTATGTCGCTTACATTTCTTTACATGTCGCATACATCATGCTTTCTGATTATACGCATTGAGATATGTTGTTTCCATGATATTTCTGGTTTTTGGGAACCGTGGGTGTTTCAAAAAGAGAATATGTAATTGTTTTAAAACCCGGTTACCCTTGATATGATATTTCAGTGCGTCCACTGATTGTTAGGATACGTTCGTGTTCAAGTTCTAGTTTAAATACCGCAATCAAGACGGTTTCGCACGTAGCTAGCCGGTTGAGTACGGGTCGTCCGCAGGGAGATGGGAATCTTTTTCTATGTGTTTTTCGACGAGTTAAGTCCGGTTGTTCAGATTTTGTTTGTAGTTATCTAAGTGTTGAGTTGATATTTAAAGAGAGCTTGTTAGGGTTAGGATTAGGTTAGTTTGAGTTAGGAGTCTCCACATCTTTCGTTGCCCCACTTAATATCGGTGTTACGGTAATCGGCAACAACGGGGATTAGCACGACTAGGAAGGAACTTGCGAGTATAAGCTAGGCTTTCCAACGCATAGTCCTTCCTTTTGGTGCTTGTCCGTCCGTTCTTGGCTCTTATCCATAACCTCCGGTTAATTCAACCACAACCGGTCTCACTACGGAATCACCGCTATCATGTAGGATAGGGTGCCGTAAGGAGCGGATTGTGGTTGGGTTAACGGGAGTTGATTTAAGTTGTTGGGCAAGGAAAGAGTGAGAGAGATTTCCTTCTCTCAAACTTCCCTTATCCTACCCTAACAAGTATAGAACTACTCACACTTCATAATACGGAAAAATAAAACAACACAAAAGAGGAAGATAGAAAGAAAGAGATTAGAAGAATACGACTAACTGTTTGCGACCTCACCTTGGCGAGGATCAAGCGTAAGTATCATTGTCGTATGCAAGGATAAAGAAAAAGAGAGAAGAAACAAATAACAAGGAAATAACAACAACTACTTAACAATTAAAATTACAACAATTATAACAAGTAAAGAAAGAGACAAGCATGATAATAAAAATGGTCTTCTTTATTCATCACTCTTCACTCAAAAGCTCACTTACAAGTTTAATGGAGAAGAGGTGAGAAGAGGAAGAAGAACATGCACTAAAACCTAGCAAAGAAAAATACAAGATTATGGACCCCTTCTCTCACAAACTTCTGGGCTATTTATAGGACAAAACATGAAACCCTAGGGCAACCAACAGAACATACATGAAAAGACCAACCTACCCCCCAAAACCCTGCACACTTGGCGCCAAGATGGCCGCGGAAGGGCGGCCAAAACCCCCATTTGGCCGCGCTTCCGCGGCAGTTTAGAGGAGTTGGGCCCACATCTTTTTGGTGCTGGCCTGGTTTGGTGTGTACTACATTCTGGTATATGTATTTTCTCATAATTTCTTCACGAATTTTCCAGAATTTCTGTTGAGGGAAAGGTGGACTTTTTGTCAAGATTTTGTCATGATTGCCTCGAGCTCCGCGTAGATCTCTTGGATCTTGTGCCACCATTGAGCCTTGTGCCTGAAAACGACATTGATTTGACATTTTGTCTTCCTAAACCGGTATCTGGCAGCATACGGATGAAGAGCGGAGACCGTGTTTTATCTGTAGTTGGCAGGAACCGGATTTTTGTCGTGTTTTCCATGAATTTCTCCGTTTGAGAACCGGGAACCTGTATCCTGCAATTGACTAGCAAACACGGCTCAAGAGTATCTACCGACATGCAATGTGATAAAAATTGGGCGGTATAAAAATGCAAAAATCTGATATGAACAAATACCCCCAAACTTATCATTTGCTCGTCCCGAGCAAAGTCCATTTATTCACAAAAATTTCCTAACCTCACTTTCGCAGGGAACGCGATTGCACTGAGCATGTGCAACAAGCCGTTAAACCTCTAGGTGTCCCTAGTAGGAGGAGTGTTGTCTCCTGAGGGTTTTCAGCGGATACTACCCACAAAATCCGGTCAAGTTGGTTTGTAAAAATGACTAAGTTTCAAACCCTAAAGTTTTGTTTTAGAAAATAACAATTCTATAATCCTTAGCCTAGACTATCGAACCTTTATTTTTCACACCTCACATCTTATTTAACTACAGATTTTATATGTCTTTACGTGCAGTGCGGATAGTGTCGTTAAGTTCCAGAAGGATCGATTAGAGTCATCATGTCGCACAATAAAGCCCAGATAACAATTTTAAAAGGATCACATAAGTTTTATAATGAGTTAAGCATTTTTCAAGTTTCGTTTTGCAGTAAGGTTTCAACTTTAGAATTTCTATCTTCCTTAACAGGAAACTAAGTCGTATTTTTCACTCCACCTTTTTCTTGTTTTCATTTCATACATACCACTGTGAACGTGCAATAGCCTTTATCAAAGAGTAAAACCTTCATATCTCCGTTAAAATTTTTTTAAAAGCCTGTCTTTTATCAAGATTATTCTCACACAAAGAACCGTTAGGAATTTTAACTCGGAGAGAACACTTGCTTGACTTTGTTTTAAACTGGACTTTCTAGGCTTCTTAGCGAGCTTTGGGCCAATGCACCCAAACCAGTTGGTTTTAGGGCATTAGGTGTAGAAACACCCCAGCGGACTTAATTACTCAAGTTACCTAGGTCCAAAAACAAAAGACAGTTTGGCGTGAAAATCAGATGATTTAATACGAACGGAGATATAACCGGCAGTTCAAATATTTTTTTGGATAAAAGACGTGTCTAGTGGGTTTGGTGTGTAATCATTCCAATCAAGTTTTAGATGGGTTATTTTTCAGACTTAGCTCCTATTACGGCATCAATAACATTCCTTCATATTCGCTTTACTTCATAAACTATTCTTGTCATTACTTATTTCAGAACAAACCTATTTGATTCTCAGAAAATCATTTATCTATTTAAAAGTTTGAACATGAAAGACTTGTCATCTAATTCCCAAAACTCACGACACGTGTAGTGTGATGTAAAGACGTATATCAGCTATAGTTAACTTCAAAGGAGAGTTATCTTTCAGGTTTTCAAAATCCAAACATAAGATCTAGTTATTCCTATTTTATCAAACAAAAACCGTCGAATGTTGAATCAGAGTTCTTCCACAAGCTAACTTGACAAAAAAGTTTTTATATTTTTGGATAATTTTCAAATTTTTATGGATTTTATGGATTTTAATATGCAGATGCAAAATATACATATGAATGCGAAGGTAAGAAATGCGTACCGAGCGTACCCCCAAACTTAAACTGGACAGTGTCCTCACTGTCGTTGCATGAAGAGAGTAGTTTGAAGGTTCAAAATTGTTGGTTAGCGATACATAATTTTTATTTGTTTTTGTTTTGAAAGAAAAGAAAAAGAATATACACAAATATAAACAAAATGGTTTGTACATACCCCCAAACTTATTTGGAACAGTGTCCACTGTTCTTGGCTGGATAACCGAAGTTTGGAGGTAGGCAGAGGAAGATCAAGCAAGGTAAACCGGCTCCTGTAAGAACAGGAGCTCCTCTGTTGGTTCGGCGCTAAGGTACGGTTTGCATCGGTGTCCATTTACCTTGAAGAGTGAACCGTCCTTTGGATTTTCCAAATCCACAACGCCCTGCGGATACACATTCCGCACAAAATACGGCCCTTTCCAGCGAGATCGGAGCTTTCCAGGATGGAAGTGAAGTCGGGTATCGTAAAGAAGTACCTGCTGACCAGGTACGAAGGTTTTGCGCACAAGGTGTTTATCATGAAACACCTTCGTTCGATTCTTAACGACAACCGCGTTGTCGTAAGCCTCATCCCTAAGCTCGCTCAGTTCGTTCAGCTGCAGCTTCCGATGGCTGCCCGCATCCTCCAGAGACAGATTCAGCTCCTTTATCGCCCAAAACGCGCGATGCTCGATTTCGACAGGAAGGTGGCAGGCTTTTCCGTACACAAGCCGATAGGGAGACATGCCAAGGTCGGTCTTATAAGCGGTTCTAAATGCCCAAAGGGCATCAGTGAGTTTCAAAGACCAATCCTTACGGTTCTTGGAAACCGTTTTCTCCAGTATCTGCTTGATTTGCCGATTTGAAACTTCGTCCTGCCCGCAGCTTTGGGGGTGGTAGGGCGTAGAAAGCTTATGATTAATGGAGTATTTCCGCATCAAGGCCTCGAAAGTCCTATTGCAGAAATGACTTCCATTGTCGCTAATGATCGCTCGGGGGTGCCCAAACCGTGAGAAAATGTTTTCTTTAAGGAACCTAACGACAACCTTGTTGTCGTTAGTTCGGCTGGGCACAGCCTCGACCCATTTAGAGACGTAATCAACAGCTAGAAGGATGTACAAGTTCCCAAAAGAGCTGGGAAACGGCCCCATGAAGTCTATCCCCCAAACATCGAAAATCTCCACAACCAAGATCGGTTGGAGCGGCATCTCGTTCCTCCGGGATATCCGGCCCATGTGTTGGCACCGGGAGCAAGTCTTGCAATAATCGTGAGCGTCTTTGAAAAGTTGTGGCCAGTAGAAACCACATTGCAAGATCTTCTCAGCTGTCTTTCTGGGCCCAAAATGCCCGCCACATGCTTGGTCGTGGCAAAATGACAGCACACTCTTGAATTCCTCATCTGGGACACACCGACGAATAATCTGGTCGGGACAGTACTTGAACAAGTAGGGTTCGTCCCAGTAAAAGTGTTTTACTTGGGATAAGAAGCGAAGTATGTCCTGACGTGACCATTCGGTCGGTAGCAATCCCGTGGCCAAATAGTTCACAATATCTGCGAACCAGGGTTCGCAAGATACTGTCAAGAGTTGTTCATCCGGGAAAATGTCGTTTATCGGAATTGGAAGCGAAGGCGAAGAAGGAAGTCGCGAGAGATGGTCGGCAACCACGTTTTCACATCCCCGTTTGTCCTTAATGACAAGGTCAAACTCTTGAAGCAAGAGGATCCAACGGATTAACCGAGATTTGGCATCTTTCTTCGCAAAAAGATGGCGCAGAGCTGAGTGGTCAGTGTAGACAATGACTGGAGAGCCGATGAGGTAGGGCCTGAACTTTTCTAAGGCAAATACAACAGCTAAGAATTCCTTCTCAGTTGTTGTATAATTGAGTTGTGCGTCGTTCAGGGTTCGGCTTGCGTAATAGATTACATGCGGCATCTTGTTGATGTGCTGTCCAAGGACAGCACCGATGGCAAAGTCGGATGCATCGCACATAATCTCGAATGGGTGCGTCCAGTCAGGAGAAGAGAGAACGGGAGCAGAAGTGAGTGAGAGTTTCAGTGACTCGAATGCAGTCACACAGCTCGAGTCGAAGGTGAAAGGCGTGTCCTTGGCCAGCAAAAGCGTCAAGGGCCTAGCAATCTTGCTAAAGTCCTTGATAAACCGTCTATAAAAACCAGCATGGCCAAGGAAGGCTCGGATATCTCTGACGCATCGGGGAGGAGGCAGATTGGAAATGACCTCAATCTTTGCTTTGTCAACCTCTATGCCATTTTGCGAGATGATATGTCCTAAGACAATACCTTCACGCACCATGAAGTGGCATTTCTCCCAGTTCAAAGTGAGATTCTTGTCCTTACATCGGGTAAGGACAGCGTCAAGATGCAGCAAACACTCGTCAAAGGAGTCGCCGAAAATGGAGAAGTCATCCATGAAAATCTCCAGAAATTTCTCCACCATGTCTGAGAAAATCCCCATCATACACCGCTGGAAGGTAGCGGGCGCATTGCATAACCCAAAGGGCATGCGACGATATGCAAACGTGCCGAAAGGACAAGTGAAAGTGGTCTTGTCCTGGTCTTTTTCGGCGATGGGAATTTGATTATAGCCAGAGTAGCCATCTAGAAAGCAATAGTACTCATGTCCGGCCAATCGTTCGAGCATCTGGTCAATAAAAGGTAGCGGAAAGTGGTCTTTCCGCGTTGCGGCGTTGAGTTTTCTGTAATCAATGCAAACTCGCCACCCGGTTTGGGTGCGAGTAGGGATTAACTCATTCGCCTCGTTGGTTATGACCGTGATGCCCGACTTCTTGGGGACAACGTGAATGGGGCTAACCCACTGGCTATCAGAGATAGGGTAAATGATACCACTATCTAGACATTTGACGATCTCCTTCTTCACAGCCTCCTTCATGACTGGATTAAGACGTCTTTGTGGATCCCGGGCTGGTTTGGCATCATCCATCAGATGAATGTGATGCTCAACGATGAGGGGACTAATCCCCTTGATGTCCGCCATGGACCAGCCAAAAGCTTGCCTGTTGCCGTGCAAGACCGTGAGAAGGGCTTCCTCTTGCTCGGGAGCTAGAGAAGCCGAGATGATGACAGGGAGGGTCTCGTTCTCACCTAAGTAAGCATACTTAAGGTGAGACGGCAACGGCTTGAGTTCGAGCGTTGGAGGTGAAATGATGGAAGGCAAGACTGGTGCAAAGGTGTCGAACTCAAAGGACTCCAGCAAAGGTTCAAAACGAGTGTAGGCAACCGAGTCGGATGGTTCAGGTAACTCATCCGAAAAGTCGAAAGATTCAAACTCGGGTTGTGCGCGGCTAAGATCGTTCGTGAACGTGAAACACTCGTAGTCGTTATCGGGCGCAGAAACAGCAGCAGGTTCGAAGAGACACGCACTAGTGGCGTCAAGATTATCGTATTCAAACAAAAACTCCTCGAATTCACACTCTTCGGGGGTGATCTCCTGGATCGAGCAAACATCCAGTATATGAGCATTAGGTTCGGCGGGCTGATTCCCCAACCTAAAAATGTTGAGTTCAATTGTCATATTTCCAAAAGAGAGGTTCATTGAACCATTGCGACAATTGATCACAGCATTTGAGGTTGCGAGAAATGGGCGACCGAGTATCACCGGAATTTGATTCCGGGGGTTAGCTACAGGCTGTGTATCTAAGACAATGAAGTCGACGGGGAATATGAAGTCCCCGACTTTGATTAACACATCCTCTAGCTCACCCCTAGGATGGGTGATCGATCGGTCGGCCATCTGGAGAGTGCAGTGTGTGGGTTTCAGCTCTCCGACGCCTAATTGCTCGTATACTGAATACGGAAGCAAGTTAACACTGGCACCAAGATCTAATAGTGCGCGGTTGATGTTCTTATCCCCAATAGTAATTGAAATCGTAGGACAGCCAGGGTCCTTCCGTTTTTGTGGTAAAGATTGGGTAAGGGCATCACTCACAGCACTAGCCAAGAAAACCTTCTTGGGTACCTGAGACTTCCTCTTTTTCGTGCACAAGTCCTTTAAGATTTTCGCGTAAGAAGGGACTTGTTGGACAGCATCTAAAAGAGGAATGTTAATGTTAACTTGCTTGAATAACTCCAAAATCTTCTCCATTTGTGGATTTTGTTTGTTAGACCTCAACCGGTTTGGAAATGGAACATTTTGAAAATTGGTTGAGTCTAATGCTGGAGGAGAAGATTTTGGAGTTGGAACGGATCCCAGAATAGGTGTTTTCGTGGAGTGAGAAGCGGGTCCGTTTAGAGAAGAAGAGGAAGGAGAGCCTTGTGAAGAACGGAGAATAGGCTCGGAAGACGAAGAAGAAGAAGCAGGAGAAGAAGAAGAAGAAGAAGCGGCCGGGGTGTCATCGTTGATTTGCTTGCCAATGTTGTTTTGCAGCACCCTCCCTGATCTCAGTGTGGTCACGGCACTCACATTATGGTTTTGTTGTTCAAGAGCAACATGTGCATTATGTGGGTGGCCGGGATTTGGAAGTGGCTGGGACGGGAGCTTCCCCTTCTCTCGCTCGCTCAAGGCCGCGTTCAGCTGTGCAATCTGGGCCTCGATGGTCTTGATGCTCTGCCCGTGTGCGGCGGTGTGTTGCACTAAAGATTGGATCGAAGACTGGATGTTGGCGGTGGATTGAGTCGATTGTTTAACAAACGCATCCAGACTTCGCTCGAGCGAGGAAACCTTATCGTTGTTTGACGGAACAAAGTTGTTTGGTGGAAAGGAATTGTTCGGTGCAAAGTTGTTCGTCTGGTTTTGGTAAGGCTGGGGTTGGAAGGGCTGCTGATACTGAGTTTGTTGTTGCGCTTGTTGTTGCGGTGGAGGGGCCCTTTGGAAATTGTTGCCCTGGAATTGATTCTGATTCTGATTCCAGGCGAAATTGGGGTGGTTCCTCCAACCGGGATTGTAGGTGGAAGAGTATGGATCATTCCTTGGTCTTTGCTGGAATGCATTAACCTGATCCTGTCCTTGCGAGGGTGGATTGTAAGGACACTCTTCAGTCAAGTGGGACGGATCGGAACAACAAGCGCAGATGGTACGAAGGGGGAGAACAGGGGCAGGAGTAGGAGAAGAAAATTTGCTCTCTATTGCTTCAAGCTTTTTTGTTATTGCAGCCATTTCAGCTCTCATTGCAATAGAGACATCGAGTTGGTGGATTCCTACCCTAGACTGACCGGTAGAAGTGGAGGTAGAAGAAGAAGAAGGAGTCGGTCTGGTGCTCTCCCACTGTAGCGTTTGCTCCGCAAGATCGTCAAAGAACTGCCACGCTTCCTCATCAGATTTGGATAGGAAGTGGCCCTGACAGATGGTTTCCAGCAACTGCTTCGTTGCTGGGTTCAGTCCCTCGTATAAGGTTTGGCAGAGTTGCCATTTCTCTATACCGTGGTGAGGACACTGAACAAGAAGGTCTTTGTATCGGTCAAAGCACTTCCAAAAGGGTTCAGAAGGAAGCTGGGAGAATTGGTTGATCTCATTTCGAATTCTTGCGGTCTTATGATTTGGGTAGAATTTTTTCAGAAACGCTTTAACAAACTCGTCCCAGCTGGTGATTGAGTGGGAAGCGGTGCTATACAGCCATTTTTCTGCGAGATCGCATAAAGTGAACGGAATGACCCGTAGACGTATAGCATCGTCCGACAGCTGGGTTGTTTTCATCATGGCACAGACGTTTTGAAATTTGTTAATGAAGATATAGGCATCTTCAGATTCAAGCCCATGAAAACGTGGAAGCATGTTGATGAAATGGGGCTTAATTTCAAAGTTGTCCCCATTGGCCGGAGGAAGAGAAAGGCAGGTTGGAAGTGCAGAACGGGTAGGGTAGAAACGATCCTGGAGCGCAATTCGCTGCGGCGCTACAACAGGCGGAGGTGGTGGGAGATTGGTCTCCATAGGAGGTGGAGCCAATCCAGGGGTGGTCAACGAGATGTTTGGAATAAATCCCGACATCGCGGAAGAAGAGGTTGCTGAAGGTGAAGGTGAAGGTGAAGATGTATGAACAGAATTCCGGTCAACGTCGGAGTTGGCCGGCAAAGGAAGGGGTGAAAGAGGAGTGGACGGAGTATCGACTTCGGAGTCGATCGCGTAGTCGGTCGCGACTAACGTAACGCGGACTAGACGGGCGCTAGTGTCCCGAGTCCAAACGGACATACACTAAATGAGTTTAGTATAGTCAAAGCGGAGAAGGTGAGGGTAAGAAAACGTCAATGAAGAAAGGCGATGGGTGTTGGGTGAAAATGGATTTGGCGACAAAAGGGCAAGTTTTTATAAAAGTTTTTGATTTTTTCTTTTTTTATTTTGTTTTTAGAAAGAGATTTACAGAAGTATGTACGGAAATACGTCTTAAGCAATCACAAACAAGATATGCACAATCACACCTAGATCTAGGGTAACCTAGGTCTACTAGACCTGCTCCTGAACTTGATTGTCGAAGTTAAACAGTGTCGAGAAACAGGCTTAAAAATACACTGATCACGAGGCCAGGTAAGTGCAGAGATAAGGGGAGGTTGTCCAACGCTTTCGCGAAGTTCCTTAATTAAATAACCCTTTCTCTTTCGGCGGTTGCGCCTTTAACACTTTCCTAGACACCCCGTAAACAATATACGGTTAAGCGAGCTTCTAAACAAGGTTTATCTTCTCCTAATGAGCGCGAAGTCCTTAGGGCTGAAGTCTAGTATTTTTTTAATTTACAATGGACAATGCATATGCTTTAGTGATTTCCGGGGTCCTGGGAAGGGTGATGAAATCCCCACCCAATCTGGATTGGTTTCAAGCCCCTTAAGTCCGTATTAAAGAATGCAAAACAGTAACAATATCAACAGCAAACAATTTTTATTTGCGGCGCAAAGAATCCTGCACAAGAACAGTTTATTGGAAGGGGGAGAAGAGTTTGCGCAAAGAAGGCTGCAGAAAACACAATTTATTGGAGTTCAGAGGAGAGGAGAGAGGCAGAGAACTTACAGAGAAATTTGGAGCCCTGAAGGCACCAACAGGCCGCGGATCCGCCGCCTAGTCCCCCCTATTGCCGCGGATCCGCGGCAGGAAGTGGGTATTGGGGCTTCATTTTTCTGGTGTGGGCTCTGTTTGGTTTCCTCTGTTTGTCTGGATGTGTGGAATGATGATTTGCTCACTGTATCTACTCCAGATTTTTACGGTAGACCGGATGCTTCGTTTTTGTCCGTCGCGGTGTAGCCGTGAACTGTGGGTCTATCTTCCCACGTCTTTGGCACTGTACTTGAACTCCGTATTTTCAACGTCTTGGCCACTGAACTCGAACTTGTATTTTCCTTCACACTTGCACAAAAACTAATCAAAAATAACAAGATGGTTTTGTTTACAATGTATATACCTTTTTCTTTTTCTTTTTTTTCGGTTAGAGTTATACTTACAAATTAACCCGAAATTTCACAAAGAAACAAACTACCGTCTCCCCGGCAACGGCGCCAAGATGGCCGCGGAAGGGCGGCCAAAACCCCCATTTGGCCGCGCTTCCGCGGCAGTTTAGAGGAGTTGGGCCCACATCTTTTTGGTGCTGGCCTGGTTTGGTGTGTACTACATTCTGGTATATGTATTTTCTCATAATTTCTTCACGAATTTTCCAGAATTTCTGTTGAGGGAAAGGTGGACTTTTTGTCAAGATTTTGTCATGATTGCCTCGAGCTCCGCGTAGATCTCTTGGATCTTATGCCACCATTGAGCCTTGTGCCTGAAAACGACATTGATTTGACATTTTGTCTTCCTAAACCGGTATCTGGCAGCATACGGATGAAGAGCGGAGACCGTGTTTTATCTGTAGTTGGCAGGAACCGGATTTTTGTCGTGTTTTCCATGAATTTCTCCGTTTGAGAACCGGGAACCTGTATCCTGCAATTGACTAGCAAACACGGCTCAAGAGTATCTACCGACATGCAATGTGATAAAAATTGGGCGGTATAAAAATGCAAAAATCTGATATGAACATCCACCATGTGTTTTCTCGGTGCTGAGAGCGACATATGAAACCCGATTCGAGGAGGCGGATGAGGCCGATTGCGGGTACATGGTGGACCCGGTATGGTTCCCCGGGGCAAGAAATGTTTTTCGTGGAGTAGACGATGAGCCTGGCAGGGTGGCGAGTACCTACCGGTGATTGGTTGGACCCGGCGGTTACCCGGAGGATACTGACCAGAGTCGATAGATGGATATGGGCGTACTGCCGGGGCCGAGAGCCGATACCGCAGACAGAGCCCGTGGGCCGATCCGGACTGACGGAGCCCGATATATGAGGATTTACATGCCGATGCTGGGGACAGTTTTCATGATGTTTTCGAGTGTCGATGCCGGGCACTCCGGTTCCATGATTTTGACGTGTCGCGAGGGACATAGATGGTTTATATCCTCATATTATTCCCATGCACATGCTTTATGATATTTACATGCATGATGGTTATTGTCATTGGGTGACGAGTGGATGGGATCCACGTACATGCAGATTTGATTACATTGATCATACCTCACATTTATGATATGCTATTACCTGAGGCACTGGCACGAGCACTTGGCACTACACTCATGCATAGAGATTACCTTGCCGGTTTAGCATGCTTCAGACTTATTCATATTGAGGTTTATTTATATCTGATCGTATTGACCTAGGATGGGTCATGCATTCGATCTCTTCTTGTAGATATTTTCTATTCACGAGTTGGCAACTCACCACCGTTGTGCCACAGTTCGTGCACACCCGCTGCACGTAAATATGGTTTTGTGCACCTGTTTGGCTCATATATGGATTTTGATTTCCGTGCGCACCAGACGCACAGGGTGGCGTTATGTGCATTTTTGGGATTCGTTCCTTTTGGAGCAGTACATTTTATGATATTGGATATTTGTTTTCATACTGAGCAGGACTAGTCAGAGGACAGTACCTGGATATATTTTGCATGCATTGATAGTTCGAAGGGATTTCCAAAGAGCGAGCTATGGTCTCGATATATATATACATCCGTGTCCGATATGACACGAAACGTTTAAAAACAAGGAAACCCTTCTAAAATTTTTTCAAAACGGCGGAACGTACCTATTAAACAAAGGATATATATATATATACGTATATTGTTATTTTCTTATGAAAAACGTCCGCCACTGTGCAGTGTTACGCGCATCGCACAGCGACTCAAAAAGATTTGGCATGCATTTGCATCAGCTATTCACATGTATAGATTGGATGTCTACATGTATAGTTCTGATCTATATCATATTGGTTTTGTATTAGATTTGACATTTGTATCTTTACCATGACTCCGATGATTGCGGGATACTTGATAGAGTGTTGCTTTTGAGTTATCTGCTCAGTACTCGTGCGCATGCATTGCGCTATGATACGTTTTATGTATTGCTGATTTCGGAGCCCCGATGACTTGGAATTTGTATTGAAATATTTTAGTATTTGGGGGTTTAAATTTAAATTCGGGGACCGAATTTCTTTAAGGGCGGGTAGATTGTAACGTTTCCAAAATAATAAAATATTATTTTCGGGAATTTTTATAATTTAATATTATTTTAATGAATATTTTAATATTCGGGTATATTTAAATACAAATAAATGGGGAAAAATTATGGAAAATTCTAAAATAGGGTATTTTATGGAATTATGCCATTTTAAAGTTTTTAAGACTAGTTATATGCTAATTTAGTGTTAATCGCGATTAAAAATCGCTAATTGGATTTTTAGCATTTTTGTGCAAAAATGTGCACATATCATTTTTCCACACTTGTTACACTTGTGTTACATTTCTATTACCATGGTTGTTCTTTTGGGTTCACTATTGAAGTGAGAAGGAAAAGAAAAGAAAGAAAAAGTAAGTGATGATGAGAGAGAGAGAGAGAGTAGGTTGCTTTTGACTTTTGACCCTTTCCTCCATCATTTCCCCATCTCATTTCTCTCTCCCCATCCCTAAGAGCTGAGCTGCTGCTGCTCCCTCTTCTTCTCTCTCTCCCTCTTCATGAAACCCTAGATCCCTCTCATTTCCCTCACCAAAACCCCATTCCCACTTCACAAAACTTGCTCCCAAGCTCACTAGCTACACATTGAACCTAGCAAGATTGGATTTGGAGGACTTTGAGCAACTCAAGAATTTTCTTGAGTTGCCATAGGAGGTAAATTCTGGACCTATTAGAGTAGTATTTCATTTCCTTGTGCATCTATTCTAGTTTCATATCGATAATGTGTTGTTTGTGGACTTTAGAGATTTCTAGTTAGGGTTTAGGGTAAAACTGAAATCAAAGATGGAATTGAGGATTGTGGTGACCTTAGAACCCCATGTGTGATGCTAATTTGGACCCAAACCTGAACTTGAAACCAGAATACGGATTTATGAGACGATGTCGGAGAAAAACTGTGAATCTGTGATCGTATTTAAGAATCTGCTATCACCCCGAGATCCCAAAAATAAAACTGAGTTGACAGTGAGATGTGCAGGCACCATGGAACCACCACACCAAACCCTAGCCCCCAACTCCAAAGTGAGGCCGCCAATTTATTCCTTCTGGCCGCAAATTGCGGCCAGAGCAGGAGGGAACTGTCTCGATTTTTGTGCATGGCCCTATTTCCTCCAGTCTTGACCCTGAGTATGTCTAGTTTTGACTGATTCCATCTAGGGTAAAATCTGGGTTGATTTTCCTATGTTGGTGCATGGTTTACGACTTGTTTTAGCATGGATTTTGGTATTTGGTGTTTCGTTCCTGTCGGGTGGCGTTTGGACGTCAACGACAAGTGGATATTGATCGTGTTTGCATGCGAGGTTATAGGTTTTACCTATAGGCGTAGCGTGTGCCGTTTTGGTTTCCGATGTGATTTTCATGTGCTTTAGCGTTGTGATATACTTGTAAGTACCCTACGAGATGTTGAGGCAAAGAAGATGAAGATGGCGACATCGGCACCGATACATGAGAAGCAAGGTGAGTAGATTATATCTACGGGGAGAAGTCGGGTGGATGGCGTATAGCACCCCCGCAGTCCGTGGTGATGTATACGAATACGTATACACACACATATTATTATGTGTTGTTTAGGAATATTGATGGTAATAATGGTATTATTGGTGATAAGGATGTATTGGTTTAGTATAGTGCGAAACCCTAGAGTAGTGGTTGCATCCACACATACACGTACACATATACTTGCATGCATTCCTTCATTTATCTGTGCGCATATAGAGGTGTGTATATCTACACATGGGTATGGGACTATGTGTTCATATACGGGATTGAGGATGATACATGGGATTGAGTTGAGTCGATGTGGTTTGATTGAGGCCGTGAGATTCGGCGACATGACAGAGTTCGTATTTGAGATGTGATATGATGGTAGTGATACCGGATATGTGATGAAATGAATGGGATATTGACCCGTACCCAGCTATTGGGATGCCGTACGACGATTTACCGTACGAGCTTTATATTGATGTTAGATCCGCACTCATGACTCGAGGATGTTATATGATATACCGTATCCTATATGATACTATTGAGGCGAGATCACCGACTATATATATATATATATGTATGTATGTATGTATGTATGTATATCGATTCAGATTTAGGTGGTTTCCATACCCCTCCCGACTGACTTGATTGTTGGGTTCGTAGTTCGCATAGTAGGCGTTAGACTGGACCCGAGTCATACTTATTTCAAAACTAACGAATCGGGGATATCTTAAAGATAGGCAAAAGGGTTTATACGGATATTTTCAAAAGACGCATCTTTTCTTAAAACACCGTAGCCCTTATTTTACCAAAAGCCATGATTCGTCTTATTTCAAAAGGCAAGGTTGCATGATATATCTATTGAGGCAGGTTCTCTACTGTTGCGTTGATTATTCGATTCCGCACATTCATGCTATTTGCATTGCATCGCTTGTATTGTTGATATATTTCAGTCATGCTGCTAGGACACCAGCACCATTATCGATGATGCGTATGTTCCACGTACACTTGTTTGCCGGCTCACACACTTCATCATCGATAATTGTCATGTCATTACACTGTAGTACTGTTGCTTTCAGTGTATGTCGCTTACATTTCTTTACATGTCGCATACATCATGCTTTCTGATTATACGCATTGAGATATGTTGTTTCCATGATATTTCTGGTTTTTGGGAACCGTGGGTGTTTCAAAAAGAGAATATGTAATTGTTCTAAAACACGGTTACCCTTGATATGATATTTCAGTGCGTCCACCATGTGTTTTCTCGGTGCTGAGAGCGACATGTGAAACCCGATTCGAGGAGGCGGATGAGGCCGATTGCGGGTACATGGTGGACCCGGTATGGTTTCCCGGGGCAAGAAATGTTTTTCGTGGAGTATACGATGAACCTGGCAGGGTGGCGAGTACCTACCGGTGATTGGTTGGACCTGGCGGTTATCCGGAGGATACTGACCAGAGTCGATAGATCGATATGGGCGAACTGCCGGGGCCGAGAGCCGATACCGCAGACAGAGCCCGTGGGCCGATCCGGACTGACGGAGCCCGATATATAAGGATTTACGTGCCGATGCTGGGCACAGTATTCATGATGTTTTCGAGTGTCGATGCTGGGCACTCCGGTTCCATGATTTTGACGTGTCGCGAGGGACATAGATGGTTTATATCCTCATATTATTCCCATGCACATGCTTTATGATATTTACATGCATGATGGTTATTGTCATTGGGTGACGAGTGGATGGGATCCACGTATATGCAGATTTGATTACATTGATCATACCTCACATTTATGATATGCTATTACCTGAGGCACTGGCACGAGCACTTGGCACTACACTCATGCATAGAGATTACCTTGCCTGTTTAGCATGCTTCAGACTTATTCATATTGAGGTTTATTTATATCTGATCGTATTGACCTAGGATGGGTCATGCATTCGATCTCTGCTTGTAGATATTTTCTATTCACGAGTTGGCAACTCACCCCCGTTGTGCCACAGTTCTTGCAGGTTTTGCCGTACAGATTCCATAGCGGCATTTCTGGCACACTACTTCCTTATGGGTGACTTGCTTGGGTAGGTGGGTTCTTTTGTATCAGAACCGCCATTGTTCATGTATTATTCATTGTATCTAGAAATTCCATCAACCAAAACTTGTATATTGTTTCAGACTTAGGAAACAGTGTTGTATTATTTCGACCTTAGAGTCGCGCTTGTAGTATTACGGTTTTCTGGCTGTTTGAGTTCTTTTTTTTTGGGGTTTTGATTCTCGCCCTTTGGCATTGTATATTATTATTGCTTGCGTGGTTGTGACCGTCGATTGACGAAGAGCTAGCTCCCGCTTGGGGATGCCTTTTATCATTTCATATATATTATTCTTGTTGTACCCGTTCGGGGCCAGTTTTTACAAAGGAAACTCTGCCGAAATTTTCAGGAAAGGTTACACATTTTTAAAAAAATACATATTCGGTTTAGTTATTTAAAAACTTTGATTTTCGAAACATGATTTCTTTACTTCTTAAAACCAGTTTTCCTTATTTACTCTTTAAATGGTTTTAGATTTCTGGGCTTTTGGCTTACTTAGATCAGATGGGGTCCTATAGACTTCATATGGTTCAAGGGCCAGTCACGTGCTCTTTCGGGTCGTGACAGAGGGCCACGTGCTGGAGAGTCTGGAAGGGCATAAGAAGGAGAAGGATCAGAAAATATGAAGGAAAACACTAAATCTCACCGCGCACTGGGGGCTTACCTACACGGCTTCCTGGGCAATCGACGCCAGCTGAGCCTTGAGGGTTCCCCCGGGAACCCGACCCCCGGCCGAGGTCTCTATCTCGTGGAGGAGGCTGTCCGCGACCGACAGCCCGAACGGCATCGCGAACTGGAGCCCCCTTCCTCCACCACGGTCGGCGAAGACCGGCTCCAGGAAGGTCTCCGAGAACTCCTCTTTAGCGTCTCCGAGGGGGAGCCGATCTCCTCTTCCGAGGCCGTGTCCTCCACAATCAGGGCCCGCTTCTGGCCCGACACTCTGCTGGGGCCCGGGGCGGGATCCACCACCGAGCGTCCTCGGGGCACCGCTACCGGGGCGGTGGGAGTGGGAGCAGCTTGCGCCCGGGAAGAGCTGGCGCCCCCAGCCCTAGCAGGCTGCCTCGGTTGGCGCATAGCATCTTGGAGAACACCGAAGTCCATGGATTCTGCACAAAACAAACACCCCACTTATCAGCAACGCGAGTAAAACATAAACCCAGAAAGCAAGCCTAACTTACCAACGAACTCGACGGGGCTAAGCCCGGCCCAGCTCAAAACCCTCTCGGACAGCAGCACGTCGTATCGAGGGATGGGTTCCCACGACGCCATTCTCACCGCGGCGGGGTCGTCGGACAGGATCCCCGGCAGACTCTTCTCCCTCGACCACTTGGTGGGCACCGGCTAGTCCTCGCCCTCGGGAGGGGAAACGAAGAAAAACTTCTTCTTCCAGTCGTGGATGGAGGAGGGCAAGGCCACGACCCCCGTCCCGGCGGCGTCCCCGGGCCGCTTCCTAAAAGTAAAATAAACCCACCTCGGGTCGCCAGCTCAACCGCCGGGGTGACTCTTAAAAGTAAGGGAGGAATCGAGAAGGGAAAGGCTGAAAGGAATCGCTTGCAGCTTCAGGCGGATCAGGAACCTAAGGAGGATCCTCCACGCGTTCGGCACCAACTGGCCAGGAGCCAAGCCGAAAAAATTCAGAGCGGCGACGACCTCAGGAGAGAAGTGCAAGCGCATTCCGCCCCAAAAAGCTTCCAAATACAGGGCAATCTCCCTGCCCCGTACCTTGTCTGCCCTCTCTCCTTCCTCGGCCAGACAAAGCGTGTAGCGCGGGGGAATGTGGAAGTGATCTCGAGCATTGGCGAGCTCGTCCTCATGCCTCACCCAGCATGGGGTGCTGGGGGATACATCTACCGCCTCCTCCCTTGAGGCGGCCCCCGCCTCACGGCCTCGGGGAGAGGGCCCAGCCCCTGCTCCCTGAGGAGACTCGGACACATCAAAAGGAACCCTATCATCTACTCCTACGACGTGTACTGATTCTACAGG
This sequence comes from Agapanthus africanus, assembly GCA_030015575.1. Lineage (NCBI taxonomy): Eukaryota > Viridiplantae > Streptophyta > Magnoliopsida > Asparagales > Amaryllidaceae > Agapanthus > Agapanthus africanus. The sequence goes on from JASDDO010000019.1 coordinate 31,622,465, forward strand.
GGAAGACATCTAACCTGGGAAGGAAACTCTTCAAAGGTTGGGAACAAGAGAAGGGAGACGAGCGCCGAGCAGCTGGGGCTTGAGAATGAGGAATATGAGAGAGTAAGGGCCCTAGGGCGGACCCCGCCCGTATTTATTACCGCATACGGCCTCATCCAATGGCGCCCATCGTCTCCCGCCGAAATGGCTCCTCTCGCCCAGCGGCTCCGATCGCTCCACGTGGCAGCTTAGCGATTGGCCGCATCCCGTCAGGCGCCGCAGACCTGCGCACGTCACATCAGCCAGTTGGCGCTCGACACGTGGACCGTCGCTTCGACTGCAGAGTGCACGAAGCGGCGCACCCTTCTTAAATGCAAAGATCTCGCCTCGATTCGCTAGCGGAAAAGACAACCGACCGCTTGAGGACTCATCCCGGCATAACCCTGAGAAGGAGCTCACCTCGGGGGGCCCGGCAGTCCACTCCTGACCCGACCCGCTAGCTGGACGGGGCAAGAGTGGGGGGCTAATGATGACGCTCGATATTGGCGACATCCAAGATCATGACACGTGGCAGATAACGTGTCCCAAGACTCAGAAGAAAGGGCCCGCATGGGCCGACCGGTCCCCTATGCCCGACCTGCAAGCGCAAACTGGCCCCCCTCGGGGCCCCCTGCAAATTAGCCTCCTCGGCCCCTCAGCTTGCCCGAGCTGCCACAGGACAAAGACTCCTCGACCTCTTCGCTCGTCCCCGAGCCCTCAGCCGAGGCCGTCTTTCCCGTCCCTCCGACCAACTCCACCACTCACAGGTGTAACCGCTGCTCCGCGAATCTCGCCATGCGCAGATTCTACGCCAACAACATCCCACGTTCCACGCCCTCACGATCCCCATTATTGGGCGATCCGCTCTCTGCGCGGGCGTGACGTCGGGAGCGTGACTGCCAGCGAGATTCTCGCGCCTGCCGCTGCGTGCCATCACCGCTATATAAACCCCCATCACAGAGGGGTCAAGTAAGCCATTTCTTACACTTTTACGCCGTTACTCTGCTCGAATCTCATCACTAAGTTGAGCGCCGGAGGGTCCTCGGTGGTACCAAACCACCCCGGGACTTCTCTGCAGGTACTCGGTGGCAGCTTCCACATCTCACCTCTTCCCCCAAAAACCCATTGAGACCCACACGCAGCAAAAGATAATCGGTCAAGTTCACCTCGAGATCAACGGAAGACAACATCTGATGGAGGCCCGAGAAGGAGCTCCATCAGTTTCTCTCTCTTATTTATGACCAATCTTCTATGAGAAATATAAAAACAAGATTTCACTAAATGATTTAGATATAGCTCACGGGCTCATGCCGGATCATGATTAAAAAATGTCAAATTGGATTTATAAGACACATAATTGCAAAACTCATAATACATCGGAGTTATGAAAAGATGCACCATCGCCAACGTGCATAAAAGAACTCCTATTCAAAAATAAATAAATAAAATAAAATAAAAATGTAACTTTGATTGTGCGATAATGAAGTGAAACCTACAAATGGTAAATTACACTAAATACCCTTAAGTATACGTTTTTCATTAAAAGAACTTAACCAGTGGTTCTTAGTGGATTTTTTAAGACTAAAATACCCTTAAAAGTTGCACTTATGTATTTTAATAAAATGAACATCTTTATTAAGGCATTATAATGAATAAAACGTAATAGTTAAGAATATTTTGGTGTATTTTTTCCCGTATAAACAAGTAAAGATTCTCATAAAAGTATTTCCTCAATGTATCAAAGTTATCTTCTTTCAGGCCTGCTCAGATTTGATACATCCGACAATTAGCTCATTTTCGATAACATATCGAAACACACATGCATGACAGCCAGAGTATGATCCAGATCATGTCCTTGGCATGCTATATTTACTCATCTTTACTATTATAATTAGAACTCATGGGGGCATGTTGAAAAGTATATCATTTTTTCATTTAAAAAATGCAAAATATGAGAAAAATCCATGTGAAAGTTCTAAAGTAAGAACATACCATATTATTCTTTCATATGCATCTAATTACTTACCCTACAACAATTTTCAATACAAAATATCTTCTCTTCGAGAAATGGACGGGTTTGGTCAAAAAGTACTTGAACCTATGACCATCAAGGAAAACAGAAAAATTCATGAGATGCCATAAATTTTTCAGTATGACACACGTGCATGCATGTTACTATTGTCCATAACAAAAGAACATATATACAAAAAAATAAATGTTAAATCAAAATAAAATTAGCTAGCATACAAAAGATAAATGTTAAATCAAAATAAAATTCATGACATGCCATAAATTGCACAACTGTCAACCTATGAAAGCTCAACAATTACTGCAAATGTCCCCTTAACGTTGTTCAAGTGTCCTGTTCATTCCATTTAAGGCCCGAGATGATGTCTTAGGCCACCCACATCCATATGGTTCTTGTCCTTTTCATTTAATTAATGAATGTTGGGATTTAACTTAAGTTTGTTAATTTAATTTAAATTAATATATATTTTCATTTAAGTCCATGCATTCGGTGAAGTGGAAACCCCATTAAACTAATCTAAGGGTAAAGTTTAATTTGTATTTTAGTGCCCTAACATATTGGTAACGAGTATAAGGGTCGACTCTTTCATATTCTCTTCAACATGCCATGCAATATAACATGATTATGCTTATAATGATATGTTGTCCCTACATTTTAGTGGTCAAGAAGATCTAGATTTTTTATTTTTGGGACAATAATATTGTTATTATGCATATACGATTGTACTTCTGTGTATAAAATTCCAATGAGCAATAGCTCAGATGGTATGAGTACCCTCTCTTTTGAGAAGAGCGCGGGATTCGAACCGCAGGAACTGCAGTTGGAGAAGTGATTGCAAATTAACATTTTTGGGGCAGATTCGTGGGTCCCCCGGGCATGCGTGTGTTGCCTGCTTATATGTGTGGATGTGTTTGTGTGTGTTGTATGTATGTGTTAGGACTTTGGGACCGGTGCCAAGAATAAATAAATAAATAATAATAAATAAATAAATAAATAAATCTCTCTCTTTAGTAATTCTTAGTGGTTTAATTAACCAGGCAAAGGGGCTCTGCCTTGATGTACGGAGCAACCAGACATCGACTGAGGGTTTGCGCTCACAGAATGTTGGGCTTCAGCATCACACTGACCATTGATTTTGTCGTGTGGGCCCCACATAAGAGGGAGCCATCCCTCCATGTGATTTGAGGTTGGCCGCACGTGAGCCCTGTCCACGGTTTATGTAGCCCATACAATGAGAGTACCTGTTCCGTAAACAACAGATCTAAATCATCCCTACATTCGAACAATTTTATGGAACCATTATACTGTTTTTCTATCTACAATGAACTGGCACATATTACGGACGGACAGTGATGCTGATGATGCTCGATATCGGTGATCTCCCAGATCATGACACGTGGCAGATGACGTGTTCCAGGGCTCACAAGAAAGGATCTACAGTTGCCGACCAGACCACTCCTGTGCCCGTCCTACAAGCAAATGCTGGCTCACCTCCGAGCCCCTGCACAATTGGTCTCCTCGGCCTACCACAGAACCAAGATACCTCGGCTCTCCCGCTCGTCCGCGAGCTCTCCTGCCGAGGTCATCTTTCTCGGTCTCATCGACCGACCAACAGCACCGCTTACAGGCGCAACCGCCATCCCGCGAATCTCGCCATGCGCAAGATATCTGCCGGCCACATCCCATGTTCCACGCCATCACGATCCCCCATTAACGAGCCTGTCTCGCCATTAATGAGAGATCCCGCTCATCACGTGGGCGTGACGTCGGGAGCGTAACTGTCGGCGTGATTCTCGTGCCTACCCTGCCTGCTTCCACCGCTATATAAACCCCTTCTTCAGACGGTTCAAGTAAGTCATTTTTACTCCACTAAACCGTTACTTTGCTCGGATCTCTACTCTAACTTGACCGTCGGAGGGTTCTCGGTGGTACAACCACCTTGGGACTTCCTTGCAGGTAGCTCGGCAATCCCAACCTCAAACTCATTGAGATCCACATGCTTCAGGAGCGACAGCCTCCAGATCCAATCTCAGCCACCCATCACTGCCATCAGCAGATCAACGGAAGGTAATATCTTGGCGCGATCCAGGTCGTGTCAGCTGGCGCCTTCTGTGGGAAATCTTTGATTCCACAAAAACAAAAGTTCATTTTCCGATCTCAATCTAATGGCGAGCGATCATCACGAACATCGAAGAACTAGCCGCCTCCTCCTCCTCAACGGAAGCGCGGACGAACCTCCGCCGCCTCAGGACCGGGACCCCTACGGAGGGAGAGAAGGCTCCGCTCTTGCCGGCATGTCCGATCGTCGCCTCGCTATTTCCAACGGTTGCAGGCCCCGCGGGCCAGCACACTCAATGACCCGGTGGGCCCCGCTTCGCTGGGCTCCGAGGTCTTGCGCTAGAGAGCTTCACCCCGAATCTCGTCGCACCCCTGTCTCTCCCGAGGCGATGGCGGTCAGCTCGCCTGTTCGCAGGCATGACCGGCACCCCTCCCTCGACGGGGTCACGCATGCGAGACTCGCCACGGCAGCTCAAAAACGACCTCGCCGGAAAGCATAAGGAACCTCACCGAAGGGAACCGAGGCTCATCGAAAATAATGGTCATGAAGGCGGGGGGGGGGGTACATCAAGTACCTGCGAGACTCAGTTCCCCACGCCAGCCGAGGAGGCCGCCAGCCGCCCGAGGAAGAAGGCCAGGGAGACCGAGCCGATCACCTTTGACGACGGGGACTTTCACGACATATCCCTACCTCACAATGACCCCCTGGTAATTACGGCTCGGGTCCATCAATACGAGGTGCGCAGGATCCTGGTCGATTCGGGAAGCTCCGTAGACATTCTCTTCTACTACTGCTTTCTGCGTATGGGGCTCAACGCGGCAGACCTGAGGCCGACCTCCCACGTCCTTTCAGGATTCACCAACCACTCCATCCCGGTAGAAGGGGTGATCACTCTACATTTCAACATCGGAGAGGCCGCCCGTACGCTGACATTGCCGGTGGAATTCATCGTAGTGAGGATTCCATCGGCCTACAACATCCTCCTCGGCCGTCCCACGCTAAACTCCCTCCGGGCCCAGATATTGACCTACCACCTGGCGATGAAGTTCCCTCTCGACCAGGGCAGGATAGGTCGGATCTATGGAGACCAGCGAATTGCAAAGGTTTGCTTCACTGCAACATCTTCATCGGATAGGACGGCTGACGATGTCGAAGGTGAAGGTGACATCAAGTGTTCTCTGGACACTCGAGACTAGTAAAAAGAGGTCCGAGGGACCCCGATGGAACCTTTGACATAGGTCCTCCCCGTGGAAGGGGACGACGAAAAACTCATTCAGATCGGGTCGCTTCTAACAGGAACTCAGCAAGACGACCTTGTTCATTTCCTCAGAAACAACTCCGACGTGTTTGCCTGGGCACCTTCTGACATGCCTGGGATCGACCCCAAAGTTATATCTCACAAGCTCGGGATAGATCCTATGGCCCGACCCGTCAGACAAAAAAAGCAAAGCTTCGTCCCGGTCAAACAGAAGGCTATCGAGGACGAGGTGGATCGGCTCTTCACCGCCGACTTCATTCGGAATGTGCCCTATTCGGAGTGGCTAGCGAATGTAGTCCTGGTCAAGAAGTCAAGCGGAAAGTGGTGCATGTGCGTCGACTTCACCGACCTCAACAAGGCGTGCCCCAAGGACAACTATCCCTTACCTCGGATAAACCAGCTCATCGACAACTTGGCAGGCCATGAGCTATTGAGCTTCATGGATGCCTTCTCCGGCTACAATCAAATCCGTATGAATCCGGCAGACGAAGACCTTACCGCATTCACAACGGACCGGGGGGGTATACTGCTACAAGGTGATGCCCTTCATCCTCAAGAACGCCGGAGCTACGTACCAACGGTTGGTCAACCGCATGTTCAAGCTACAGATCGGCAGGAACATGGAAGTTTACGTCAACGATATGCTCGTCAAATCGGTCATGTTGACCGACCACTCCAAGGACCTGGGCGAGGCCTTTGAGGTACTCTGCAAGTTCAAGATGAAGTTGAATCCCGCCAAATGCGCATTCGGGGTCACCGGGGGAAAATTCTTCGATTTCATGGTCACCCACCGTGGGATCGAGGCTAATCCGGAAAAAATCGATGCTATCCTCAACATGACCGCGCCCAAGACTAACGTCGAGATCATGCGACTGACAAGGCGGGTAGCCGCTCTGAGCCGTTTCATGTCAAAGTTTGGGGAAAAGTGCCTCCCATTCTTCAAAGCTCTAAGGAAAATCCCGAGTTTCGAGTGGTCAGAAGAGTGTCAGGCCGCCTTTGACCAATTAAAAAGACATCTTGCGATGCCATTGCTGCTCACCCGACCAGTGGAAGGAGACGAGCTATCACTGTATCTGGCGGTATCCGACCAAGCAGCCGGCTCAGTGCTCGTTCGAGAGGTCGACGGAGCGCAGAGGCCGGTGTACTACGTGAGCCACGTCTTCAAAGACGCGGAAACGAGGTACCCAGCCATAGAGAAGATTGTCTTGGCACTCGTTGTGGCCTCAAGGAAGCTACGGCACTACTTCCAAGCGCACACTATCCTCGTTCTCACCAAGAGCCTGCTGGGGGCTATCCTCGCCTCACCCGAATCCTCGGGCCTCCTAGATAAGTGGAGGTAGGAGCTGTCCCAGTTTGACATAAAATACCGCCCGAGGCAGGCCATCAAAGCACAAGCCCTGGTCGACTTTATCGTCGAGTGCACCATCCCAGCAAGGAACCGGAGCCCGCGCCGACCCTCGCGAATCAACACCCGATCGTGGGGAGACCCGACTCGGTCCCTGAGTGGGTCATCTACGTCGACGGGTCCTCAACCGAGGAAGGTTGTGGCGCCGACCTTATCATCCGCGGCCCGAACGAGGCAGAAATAGAATATTCTCTAAAGCTCGGATTCAAGGCTTCAAACAACGCGGCAGAGTACAAGGCCCTGCTGGCTGGACTTCACATGGCCTCCGGGCTGAGGATGAAGACAATTCGAATCCGCAGTGACTCAGCCCTAGTCGTTGGCCAAGTGACCGGCCACTTCGAGGCTCGGGAACCCCTAATGGTGAAATATCTGGCCGAGGTAAGAAAACTTCGGAAGAAATTCGACGAAGTCCAGATAGAACAAATACCCAGGAGGCTCAATGCCCAAGCCGACGCCCTGAGCAAGCTGGCCTCATCCTACTCGGCCAACAACAAGCGGTCTATCCTCTTTGAAACCTTGCCACGGCCTAGCGTGGAAGACGGTGCAACAATACTTCATGTGTATACAGCGCAGGAAGATGTCCAGGACTGGAGGAAGCCCCTCGTGGAATTCCTAAGGGACGGTACGCTCCCAGAAGATCGGGGAGCAACCCACCATCTACGGGCCAAAGCCGGTCACTTCGTCTGGAGCAATAAGAACCTTTACAAGAAATACTTCACTCAGCCCCTGCTCCGGTGTGTCGACCCCCATGAAGCCGACTACGTCCTCCGTGAAATCCATGAAGGGGTCTGCGGTGCACACCAAGAGGCCCGAACCTTAATCTAGAAGGCATTGCTATAGGGATACTGCTGGCCAACTGTTCACGAGGATGCCCAGAAGCTCGTCAGGAGATGCAAAAGTTGCCAACTCCACGGAAGCATAGCTCGCCTTCCGGCTACCGAGATGACCGCACTGACCTCCCCGTGGCCGTTTGCCTAGTGGGGATTGGACATGATAGGCCAGTTCCCTACCGGGGCGAGCAGGCACAAATATGTCCTCGTCGCAGTAGATTACTTCACGAAGTGGATCGAGGCTGTCCCCATCAGGGGACCTGACGCCACCACGACCATCAAGTTCCTGCAGAACAACCTGATACACCGGTTTGGCATCCCGAGGTGTATCATCACCGACCACGGGATGAACTTCGAAAACGAGAAAGTGAAGGATTTCTGCAATGAATATCATATTCTCATGAAGTTTACCACGGTCGCGCATCCCCAATGCAACGGGCAGGCCGAGGTTGCTAACCGGGACGTCCTCCGAGGTCTACGGACCCGCCTAGAAGGACGCCAAGGTGGTTGGGTCGAGAAATTGCCCCGGGTCTTATGGGCCATGTGCATGTCAAAGAAGACCCCCACCGGGGAAACCCCTTTCAGCCCTGCTACGGGACCAAGGCGATGGTCCCGGCGTAGATCGGGCTACCCAGTCACCAGGTCGAACACTTCGACGATGAAGCAAACACCACGGCACTACAGACCAATCTGGACATCTTGCTGGAGAAACGGGACCGGGCTCAAATCAGGGCTACCGCATATCGGCAGCAAACTGCCCGATACTACAGCGCGCGGGTCAAGTGTCGCTCCTTCAAGACCGGAGACTTGGTCCTACGGCGAAACGAGTTCGTCGATCAAGGCAGGCTGCATAAGTTCTCCCCGAAATGGGATGGTCATTTCTTCGTCTCCGAAGTACTTCCCGACGGAGCCTACCGCTTACAGAACGTAGACGGCCGCAAGTTTCCACGGCCTTACAACGCTAAGAAGCTTAAGCTGTACTAATGAAACGGATACCTACGAGTGTGTACCTCTCCTTTCTCAAAGGCAATGTAAATTTTTCTAAAAAGTTCTTTCTACTTAAATAATAAGAGGGGAACACTAGAGCATTGCAAAAAGAGGAATCTTATTAATTCAAAAAGGTACTCTGGGCTCCTCATCCTTACAAAAGGGGGGGTTACAAAATAGGTGGAACGAGATCGAGGAAGTACTCCTGGTGATACTCAGACTAGATGTAACAACCGAGCCCAATGCTACTAGTTTCTGTTACCGTATGTTTGGTGTGTGGTATTTATTTCATCTGTCTTGCTTGATTGTTGCCTGTTACATTTTAACCGACAATTCAAATTGTGCATATAAAAATTTTAAGTCATCAAAATTAAATTAAAAATAATTGTCATGGCCTGCTTGACACCCCTAAACCTGTGGTAGCGTCCTTGCGTCGTGTTCTCGTCCCGTTCAGTGAAACGGACGTGTTTGGACGGACGCACGCACGTGCGTGCGTCCGTTCTTGGGGGTATGCTTTTAATTATAAAATCCTTCATTTTAAGTTTTGGAACCCGCAAATAATTTTCTTATTTCAAATTCAAATTTTTGGACCAGACCTGGGCCCAATTCTGAAATATTTTGCATTTGCGCCAAATCCTATTTTTTTTTCTAATTTTTAAAAATCAGCCTAAGAGGTTGTTTAGACTGTTATCAAAAATTTTTAAACCAATAAAGTTATTCAAATAATATTTTACTCTAACAATTGTTAACAATCAAAATAGATGATAGATCTCAATTAGGGATCTCGGCTGTTCACCATATTTTTTCCTTAACCAATAAAACAAATCTTTGTAAACTTTGCACTGTGGCCCCACTTCCCCAACCAATTAAATCTCCTCCAAAGTTTTCCTAACTAAATTTATAACTCCTCAGCCAATCAGTGAATTCCATTTGAGAGCCCCGGGCCCCACGTCTTTTTCCCTCTCTCTTTCCCTTTCTCTTTCTCTCTCTTCCTCAGCGACGCAACCCTCTCTCCCTCTCTCTTCTTTCTCTCTTATCGCACTTTCTCTCTCCCATCGCGAATACTGTGCACTCCTCGATTCTCGTCACCGCGCGTGGATCTCGTCACCTCCCTCTGTATTCTTCTTCTTCTTCTTCTTTTTGTTATCAACCATGTAACCTCCGCCACGAGAAACCCATCTCGATTAAACCCTAACTTTTCCCTCGTCCCTCTCTCTCCTCGTCGACACCTCCGGCATTCCCTCATCGCCCTCAACTCCATCATCTCTTCTCCTTATCCCTCCCTCAAGCAAGCCCACTAAACCCTGAAACCCACTGCAGCCGTGAACCCAGCACCATCTCGTCCCATCGCCGCCGACCACCCTCGCCACGACAACCTCCTCCCTCTCCTCCGTTCTCCCTCCGGTAACCCAAATCCGGCAACCTAGAACACCAGCAACTTCTACCGAGCACAAAACCCTAAACAACCCTAGATCTTCAGTAGCCCTTCGCCGGCGTTTCTCACCGCCGTCGACCTTGCCGTCACTGCCAGCACGCCCCATCTGCAACCCCGTCGCCGGAGCTCCGTCGACGACACGCCAACGATGCAGCCATCCCTCTACAATCCAGTGGCGAGGTATTCTAACCTGTGTGGTTCCACTGTTTGCCGTTCGGACTTATTCCGCAAACCGTGCGCACGTCGCGAGTTTTCTCCGCCGACGCGTAACGTTCCGTTTTCCCGATTCGCGATCCGTCGAGGCAAGTTAATCTTGCTACATGCTATTTAAATCATTTTTATACATATTCTAATACATGTAGTTTGAATATAGTACCCCATGCATCGTTTTATATCATTTCGACGTTCCGTGTGCATCGGTTTACATTATTTGAGATCTAGAACTTGACAGGTAATTATTACATACATGATTACATTTAAATGGTAAATCTCATAACTACAATCATATGTTTAAATCACATTTTGCCATCGCCTATGGTATCTTTCTGTAGTTTTAATCCATCGGACACCTGTGCGCACTTAAACCAGTTTTAGCGGTAACTTCATCCAGTAAACCTATTTATAGATTATTGCATCCCTGGAAATTCTTAATATTGGTTAACATGATTTAACGACCATGAATGCCACTCTGTACTCATAAGAGCTTCGTTTAGAAATGCGTCGATCATTTCGTCTGATGGGCCTAGAAGTTTTGGCTTAGGATCTGCCCCCAGTTTCTCTGTGTAAGGAGCTTCTTCATCGTTTATCGACGAGTGAGAGATCATATGGCAACTTGCTATGTAACCCTCAGATTCATCCGACGAATCTTCTCCATCATCTCCGTCCTCAAGGACGTGGCTGAGAAATTCTTGGAGTGTGACTGGAGTCCGCGCTTTCTGGTTATACTCTTCCAGCGCGTCAATCTGTTTTTGCAGGTTCGTGCGCTTGTCACAAGGCTTCACGGGCTTTTTGGTCTTCTTCTTCTTCTTCGAAGACTTCAACGGCTGGGTGTGAACGCTTTGGCTATCACCACCAGTCTTTGGAGTTGGGCGTGGCCTCAGCATCCCCTCGATGATCTCAGGTTCCAACAGATTCTTCCACCTGATCGCCGGGCATGTCTGGAGATCGTTCAGCATTCCTTTGGTTTTGGCTGAAAGGGCGACCTCCCATGGAGCTTCTTCAACAAAAGAGCACGATGCCCCTGGTGTGTCCGTCTTCTTAGGAGTGTGCGGTTGTGGTGGGCTTACTTTCCACTTTTCAGACAGCACAAACTTGCCTTGTTGGTACTGATCCTCGATCCAGCCTTTAAAGACGAAGCAATTTTCGATTGGATGGCTTATCGTTTGGTGGTAGGGGCAATAATTGGGACTATTAGCCTCGTCGGGTTACAGTGGTCGCTTAGGATTTGGCAGATTGATGAGCCTGTTGCGCATCGCCGGTTCGAACAGTCTCTTCGTTTTGTCCCGAGGGAATGAATAAGGACGCTTCATTTTCTCATTATAATAGCGTCGTCTCTCTTCCAGTTGATCCGTTAGTTTCGGGGCACTGGGTTGTTGTTGGGTATTCGCAACGAAGGTTGCCTTCCCTTTACCCTTTTCGTTCCGCGGCTCCGGCTTCGGAGGAGACGGTCTATGACCCATCTGGGCCAGCTTGTCGATCAAGGCTTGGAACGTGGTCGGCTTAAAGAACATCATGAATTGGGAAATGGTTGCATGAGGGTCCAGAGTGCCCACGAACATGCCCACCGCCGGCGCTTCTTCGATGCGTTGTTCGCATTTCGAGCACAGATTCCGGCATCGTATTTCATATTGAACCCACGTCTCGCATGGCTTTACCCTGGCGTTAATCAATACTGTGATTGGGGTGCGCTCACTAGCACTCGCGAATCGCTGGGTGAATAACAACTCCATTTCTGCGAAAGTCTTGACGGGGTCGTTTGGAAGTTCGGAGTACCACTCAAATCCTGTCTCCGACAAGCTGCCGACGAATTGGCGGAGCAAGAGCTTATTATCATCCCCGGTGTTTCCGCAAAGAGCCCTGAACTGAGCGACATGTTGATGGGGATTGCCTGTCCCCTTGTACATATGGAATTTGGGGATTGTGTATCCCGGCGGGTACTTTATTTGGTTATACCAGCCTGGATACGGTTGCCCAGTTTTAACGACTTGGCCAGCCGCTTCATTTGCCTGGTGAGCTCGTATTTGCCGAGCAATATAGCCATCCAGAACGACCTTGGAAATAGTTTCCACTTTGGCTGCTGAAAGAGCCGGAGGAGGATTCGATGTCTCCCCTCTGTCGTCTTCAATAATGATCGGAGGGTCTTCAGCTGGAGGATCCGGCTGTAACATCATCTCGACCATGTCTTGGAAGAGAAGCGTCATTCGTTTTATGTTAGCAGCTTGTTCCGCAGCTTCTCTGTCCTTCTTTTCGAGGACTCTGCGTAGGAAGTCAGCATCGGTTTCTTATACGTGACGCTGCTCCGATGACGCTTCCGGGCTTTCTTTTGGTTCGGTGAGTGCGGCCATCGCAGTCAGCATCTCCTGAAGCTTCTTCTGTTGTTGTTCATGAGCCCTTGTTATTGATTGGGTGAGCGGTCGGTGGCCCGTCGAAGTGCGGCTTTCCTTTTTTCCGGAAGCCATGTAAACAGTATGCACCGTTATGCCCCCAGACTTAGGGCGTTTGGGCTCAGCGTCTTTGCGATCTGTCGTAGTCACGGGGGCTTTCTCTGGCCTCCTTCTCTTTTGAGCATTTGACGTTGAGGGGGCCGTTGCAGCGGGCACCCAGGTGGTTGTCTTCCTTTGTGGCTTGCCAGGACAGTTCTCTTCCTGCTGGACTTTCTGCTTCTTCTGTCGACGGGGATAGTCTTGATCAATCATCGATTCTTGGACCCGTCGCCAGACTTTGTAAACTTTGGAGGACAGCCGTTGAGGGGTCTGATGCGGTTTTATTTCTGTAACATTCTCCACTGGTGGAGGAGATCTTTTCAGTACAGTGGTAGGAGAGTTTCTGCGCACCTTGTTCAGCAGTTGAAAGCTGTTCCTGGTTGGAACAACAGCATTGACTTCCACCGTTGGGGTTGGTGGAGTTAGCCCAGAGGGGGAGTTGCCCCCAGCTTTCCTTACTCGGCGCCAGTGGCGACGTCGAGCGTGTCGAGCCATTGGGATTGTTTCAACTTGAGGGGTGACTTCGTCATGCCCCCTGTTCAGGTGAGGCACTGCTGATACCAGCCTCTTGAAGACCAATGTTCGTTGAGCAACAATGTCTAATCTGTCAAAGACAAACTTTTGAGCAGGAACGGGAGCCGGAGTGGGAGCCGGAACAGTCAGTCTTGTGAAGACCGACCCTTTGGCAGGAGAAGCCGTCTTGACGACTTCGGAAGCAGGGATGGTTACTCTCTTTGGAATAACCTTTTCCTGAATTGTGGGCTTCATCATGGGCCCACAGGAACTTTGGCCCAATCTGGCGAAGACCGAGGCGCTGGAGCAGGACGACCCGTTGAGAGGGGCTGCAGTAGTTGTAAGCCAATCAAAGACCTACTTCTTGAAAGCTTCTGGTGTTGGTATAGGAGCACAAAAGCTCGTTGGCGGGAGCATGGTCCCAAAAAACAATCCAGTGGTGGCCTGAGTGACCTGTTCCACCGGCATCGTGAACAGGGAGGCCGCTTGGGGCCCGTAAGCTATGCCTCCAGATAAGGCGGAACGTGAGTTGCAGTTGCAGCAGGAACACATCACGCAAGTGGACGCCATTGATCTTTCGCTTTCTACACCAAGCAAAATGCCAAATCTTAGCACCTCGAACCCAAGGGCAACCATGAGCAAACCGCGATTCGTTCACGAACACGACACACGAAGTGTGGAGTGGAAAGAGGAAAAGGTCCCACCGGGCGTGCCAGAATCTGTTCTCCGCCGAAAACCGAGAAAACAAACGTCTTGCCTGAATTTGGGGGCAGATGCTATTTGGTTTTATCCGTCCACCTCTCCGAAGATGCCAAGTTGATTTATGGCACCATGTATCGAAGGTTTAGACGGATGTGGCCGTTGTAGCAGATTTCGTCAGATTCCCCCTCGTTTGAGAGGTTTTTGATTGTGGGGACGCTCTTCCCTGCAGGCGCATGCCTCTGCAGTTAATTACGCTATCGCATCGCGGTAACCACTTTCTCCTTCTCCAGATGGTCACTTCGTGTCGTGTATGTTTGTTTTGTTTTGGTTGCTCGTGGATTGTATACGGAGGCTAATTTATGTTGTCGCCCGTAGGGCGTGGATTAGTCCAAATCTGTATTTTCTTAGATTTGGGTTTGGATTGGGTTTAAGGATCGTTAATTTCATTTGAGACTAAGATCGAATTAAACGTTTGTTAAGGATACGTTAGTCTAATTTTAGACTAAGATTAACTTAACGGGATCGTTTAGATCCAACAAGAGAGCAATTAGGCTCTATTGTTTAGTTTAGGGACATTGCGGTCAATTAGTTTAAGGACATTACGGTCCATTGTTAGTTTAAGGACATCTCGGTCCGTTGTTAGTTTAAAGACATCACGGTCGAGATTAAGGACATCATAGTCCGTGAGTTTAAAGACCTCTCAGTCAAATGTTAGTTTAAAGACATCACGGTCGAGGTTAAGGACATCATAGTCCGTGAGTTTAGAGACCTCACAGTCAAGGTTAAGGATATCATAGTCCATGAGTTTAAGGACCCCACGGTCCGTAGTTTAAAGACATCATAGTCTGTGAAATGTGTGGTTGTCGGGATCCGTCACCTCTCTTAAGACGTTGAAGAATTACAACGACAAATATCAGAGGAGTGAAGAGATGTACCCTTGAACCAAGGTTGATTGGCGATCTGTAGTCCAATTTGGAATTAAGATCAATTAATTAGATTATGAGCACATTGGCTCGGTTAAATCTGAATTGAGGACTTATGGCCAACTTGGGCTAAGTCCAATTATATTAGAAATATTGGCTCTTTGTTGGACCATTAAATATTTGTCTGGGTTCAAGCCCACATTATTTAACAATGCTAAACCAGAGTTTGAGGGCTCTGATACATTTTTGTCTTTGACTGGGCATCAAACATTATAGCTTTGAATTTTATTCAATTTTGAGATTCAGTTGAAGGGGAGGCTTTTGCCTCTGGAAAATTAGCCAATTTTGCTCAAAATAGTTTTAAACACTAGAGAACAACAGTGTTAAATACTGGAAATAAAACTCTCAAATTAGTGTTAAACACTAGAAGACAACAGTGTTAAATACTGAAAATAAAATTCTCAAATTAGTGTTAAACGCTAGAAATAAAATTCTCAGATTAGTGTTAAACACTAGAAGACAACAGTGTTAAACACTGGAAATAAAACTCTCAAATTAGTGTTAAACAATAGAGAGGAAGGGGTCATGTGGGGACATGTGAGGGTACCCAAAGGTGGGGCCAGATCTCCTTTAGTTTGTTCTGCAAATAAGTGTTAAAACACTTTTAATTTTCTGACCATCACGTGTGGGCACGTGATGGGAACTCATGCCCTGATTTATTAAAATGTTTATTAGGGCACGTGGGGGCACGTGAGAGCGCTCAAAGGTGGGCCCAGATCTCCTTTACTTTGTTCTCAAAACTGTAAATAAGTGTTAAACACTTTTTATTTTCATAGCCATCACGTGTTGGCACGTGATGGAGATTTGTGCGTTGATTATTAAAGCATTTATTAAGGGGTCACGTGGTAACACGTGAGAGCGCCCAACGCCGACATTGCCTTTGCTTTTATTCTCTTTATTTCGAAGGTCACGTAGGAGCACGCGAGGCATTGCCTCTGGGCTGTTTCCTTCTCATTTTTGGGGGATCTGTTTAGGGGTTACGTGACCTTAGTTCTTTGCATGCATGGAGATCTTTCAAGTCACTTTATTTTTAAGAATTAAATTCTCTGTAGGGTTAAACCCTAATTATGGTTTTTAGAGGAATTATATTCCTATGTATGTGAAAGAATTAAATTCTTATGTAGGGTGAAACCCTAATTTCATTTAGGAGGAATTAAATTCCTGTGATTTTGAGAGAATTAAATTCTTAAGTAGGGTTAAACCCTAGTTTTGTCTATCTTGAAGGAATTAAATTCCTATAAATTTAGGAGAATTAAATTCTCATATAGGGTTAAACCCTGGTTTTATCTTGAAGAAATTGAATTCCTGTAAGTTTGGGAGAATTAAATTCTCACATAGGGTTAAATCCTAGTTTTATCTTGGAGGAATTACATTCCTATGAATTTGGGAGAATTAAATTCTCTAAACTCAATTCTTCCTCTAAGTTTTGGATCTGTATGGCAGAATCTCAACCTGATGAGAATTAAATTCTTAACCTATGGGGAGATTTGCTTCTGCAGATCTTCAACCAGAGGAAGAACTAAGTTCTTTTTTGCAGAAGAGTTAAACTCTTAGATTGAGAATTAAATTCTCTTTTTGAAGTTTTGGTCTTTATCCCTTTTCTCACCTAGGGTTTCTTTTCTTGAGAATTAAATTCTTCTTTCTTTTCTCTCTGCTATTTTCCTTTAGAAAATTTCAAGATTCCAAAATTCTATCTCCCGCTTTCTTTTTTTCTCCTCTTGGCTCCTATTTATAGGAGAAGGAAAAGAATTAATTTTTTTAGTAAATCTATCATTGAAAGATTTTGTTTGTTTTTCGTAACTAATATGATCTTTTAGATCATTCAGTGAATTTTATGCACCATTGGATTTTTAATCCAAAAGATATTCTGCTTGTTGTTTTTGGTGAATTTAGAGAAATCTTTCCTTGTCTAAAATCTTTCCATAAATTGGTGATTTTTAATCACCCTTGGATTTTTAATCCAACAGTCCCCCATAATCCTTTTTTGTTTGGAAGGATTTGGAAAAATACTTTCCCAGTTAGGGTTTTTGATTTCCCTTAATTAGAATTTAATTCTATCAATTTATAAGGCTTCCAAAGCCTATCACGTGTTGGCACGTGACCCCTCCTCCTTCAGAATTTTAATTCTGTCTTTTAACTGGGCTAAAGACCATCACGTGTCAGCACGTGACCCTTGGTCACGTGTGAGCACGTGACGCCCCATTGGAGTCTTTCCTTAGCCATTTGCTTATACTTTTGCCTGCTTAGAATTTAATTCTGTAAAGAGTTCACGTGTGAACACGTGATACCTCGTTGAGGTAATTCTTGATTTTTAATCAGGGAACAGGGAGCAACGATACTAACAGTGGAAATCAATACATACTCATAATACGACATCAAAGAAGAATCTCAGACATAAATAAAAGAAATATCATTTAATACAACTAACGCTCTCATCCGTCGAGATAATATACATATAACCATATCTCGTTCTAAGTCATTATACAGGGTCTGATGGAGATACTCTAGATTCAATATACAATACCAAAAGAGAAGGTTACTACATAGGTAACCCACCTAGCAAAAGATGCGATAAAAGCTGATAAGTGGATCTGCACTGCGGCTAACCGTCCACTCTACCCCTGCAAAGAACTGTGGCACAACGGGGGTGAGTTGCCAACTCAGTGAATATAACTAACATATAACGGCTGATAATGTAAATATGACGAACTAGAACTAATTTCAACAAGGATAATTATGATGCATGATAACATGTGGAAAACATGAATCCGTACTGCTAATCACATAACCAAAACTGAAATCCCATCATTTATTTCCAAATAAAGTTCATCTTTCCGTATCCATCATCGACACAAATCTTCCTTTCTCTTAGGCATCATTTCTCGAACGATCCTGTAATCAATAACACCAGTCGGTATCATCAAGATATCCGCCGTGTTTCATAATTGTCTCCGGTATCGAGTATCCTCGTTAGGCTCCCCGCCAAAAGTGCAACTATCCTGCCCCTCGGTCTCAACCGGGTCCACCATGTATCCAACTGTATCCCCACCGACTCATTCTGGATAAAATTGTAAATCCGTAACCGTATACCCACCGACTCGGTCCGGAATAAAACCAATCATATAAAAATGACATATCATGGTGGACGTGACACATAATCATGAAAATCTCTGATTTTTCGTAATAGTATATGAAAACTTAAAACCATAAATCCTCAATAATACAAATGCCTCTTATATCAACTACTAATACTTGAATACGAAATATAAAGTCATATATGCTAATTACTATAACTATTTACTACTTAAGGTATGATACGAATCATTTTTAACAGAATAATTTCTAAATATGAAGTGACATATTAATATCGACGAGGTGTAGTGTAACATGTAGATATGTGCATGTGCAGCATAACTCGTCGATAATGGTGCAGTGTTCTAACAAATATTAATTCTGGAGATATATATGTAGATTTAAGAATGCATATGATAAAGTTAACATACAAAATCAAGACTTGAATTTAAACCTAACTACGGGCGTATCACGCCATCTTTACAATATCCCCCGGTAGATGTTTAGTCAACTCACCGGAAATACGTCGTAAACTATTCAGAAATCGCCAATCTTTTTCCCTTCTTTGCGGCCTCCAAAGTTTCCGTATTTGAATCTAACATCGAAATTAACTTGTATAAGGAAACGGCTACATTCCGATACGGCAAAATCAAGAAAACACAAGTTGTACGTGCTAATTATACTACGTACGACTATTGCAAACGATCTAACCCTTAACCTCACTGAAATTTAACCCAACGCTACATCGCGACAGAAAACAGAACGCGTTACGTTTTACCCGTGTCGTATTTTAGAATTTTGATCTCTTTTCCGACATTAGATCCCAGATTTTATATACAGTTAAACTAACTTGATTAAACAATACCAAAATACCCTAACAATGATACAGAGACCTACCAAAAAACCCAAAACCCTAAAGCCTACCATAAATTCGGCGACGCCGGAATTATCCTATAGGTCGCCGGCCTAAATCCGAGCCATCTGGTTCGTGCTTCTAGGGTTTGTTCTAGGTCTAACATACAATATTTAGGCATTATTTGGTTAAGTTGATTTTATTATGACTAATAGCAGATTACTACAGAACTAAGTTTTACCAAAAACATTATATTTCGATATTCGATTTCTAATTTTCTACAATTACAGAATTTGATCCTACCGTGTTTAGAGATTATACCTACTGAGATGATTGAAAAGCTTCCTCCAAGAAATCCAAGTCCTTAGCTCCTAGCTTGATGGTGGAAATTCTTAGCCTAGTTCTTCTTCTCCAACTTCTCTTTTCTTTTGTTTCTTTTTGTGAGTTCTAAGTATTTTCTTTCTCTTAGTTTTTTGAAATTTCAGAAGTTTTGTTGGATTAATTGATCTGAACACCTTATATATATGGAAGAGGGAAGGGTGAGGTGTAGGAGGAGGTATCAAAGACCAAACGGTGTCATCCTCATGTAAGGAGGAGGTGTGGTGTGTGTGTTGTGCATGAGAGTAGGAGGTGTCAATGTTTGATCATTTCTAAATTGATTTATCTTGATAAAATTCCGAACTAAACCTTATCTAACCTCTTTTCTACTTACACCCTTAACAAATTTTAATTTGCACAAATTCCTAAGCTTTACATAACAACCCCTCACAACTTATGTTATTATATAACACCATTTTAATTAAAATGAAGCTAAATTTCACAATAAAACCCTTATAATTTATTTATGTTACATATTAAAATTTTAATTTAATTTGTTTTACATACTACTTATGAAAATGTCTTATTTGGTTTTAATAACTTTTTAATTTAACCTTTTATTATTTAATTAATTAATTTTATTTATTTCTAAATTTTCAGAATGTTACAATATTCCGCCTTAAGAAAATTCGGTCCCCGAATTTAAACTTAACTAGACTTACCTTCAAAAGATATGGAAATTCGCATCGCATCCTCGGTCGCCCAAATAATCTCTTCGCGATTCGTTCCTCGCCAAAGAACCTTTACAGATGGAAGTACCCTTGATCTCAGTTTCTTTGCCTGCCGGTCTAGAATAGCTACAGGCTGCACTGTGTAGGATAAATCCGGCTCAAGCTGTAAGGTCTGATACTGGATCGCGTGAGAAGAATCGTGAAGATACTTGCGAAGCATAGATACGTAAAACACCGGGTGCACATCGGGAAAACTCGGTGGAAGTGCTAAGTGACAAGCTACAGCACCCACTCTCTCCAAAATTTCGTAAGGTCCGACATATCTGGGGCCGAGCTTCCCATTTTTCCCGAAACGCATCACACCTTTCATCGGAGATACACGAAGAAACACATGATCTCCTATCAAAAATTCGAGTCTACGACGTGGTCGATCTGCATATAATTTCTGTCTGCACTGGGCCGCTCTCATTCTATCCTGTATCAACTGAATCTTTTCCGTAGTCTCTTGTACTATCTGCGGTCCCAAAATGCTACTCTCGCTCGGTTCCGTCCAGCAAACGGGTGATCGACATTTCCTCCCATACAAAGCTTCAAAGGTGCCACCTGGATCGTCTCCTGAAAACTGTTGTTATATGAAAATTCTATTAAAGGTAAGTGACGATCCCAACTACCACAAAAAACCAAGGGTGCAACTTCTAAGCATATCTTCTAGAGTCTGAATGGTCCACCCTGACTGACCATTTGTCTGTGGATGAAAAGTTGTATTAAAATTCAATTGTGTACTAAGAGCTTCTTGAAGTTTCTGCCATAGCCTGCTGGTAAACTGGGTACCCCTATCGGATATTATGCATGTCGGAACTCCATGCAATCGGACAATCTCGTCGATATAAATCTGGGCATACTGTGCAAACCAAGACGTCGTCTTCACCGGAAAAAAATAAGCCGCCTTTGTCAATCTATCTACAATCACCCAGATGGAATCATACCCTCTGCTAGTCCTGGGTAGACCTACAACGAATTCCATAGAAATCTGTTCCCATTTCCACTCCGGAATGGGCAAGGGCTGCAACTCTTCTGCCGGCCTTTAGTGCTCGGCCTTGACTTGCTGACAAGTCAAACACCTCGAAACAAACTCCGCAACATCTCTCTTCATTCCTTCCCACCAATAAACATCCTTCAAGTCATGATATATCTTGGTGGAAGCAGGATGAATACTGTATGCTGATCGATGGGTCTCCTCTAAGAGCTCACGTCTCAGTCCATCCGAATCTTGCACATAGAGACGAGTCCCTAAAACGTACTATTTCATAGTCATCTATCACGAACTCCGACTCTCTGCTTGCCTATCATGATCCATAATCTCCGATATACGAGCATCTGCGGACTATGTCTCTCGAATACGATCCAATAACTGAGAACGGGTGCGAACATGTGCTAACTGTTCTCCTGTAGATGTGAACTCGAACTATACAGGACTATCACATAAAATCTGCCAGTTTGTAGAAGACTGTCTCTGTAAGGTGTGCAAATGAGATAAGCCACCTCCAGGCCTCCGACTCAAAGAAAATTCTACCACATTCGCTTTGCCTGGGCGATACAATATCTCACAATCATAATCCTTCACAATTCCATCCCTCGACGCTGCCTTAGATTCAGACCCCCCTGCTGAAAATATACTTCAAGCTCTTATGATCTGTAAAATCTGGCACGACTCTCCATATAAGTAATGCCTCCAAATCTTCAGTGCGAAAACTACTGCAGCCACCTCCAATCATGAGTGGGGTAGTTTTGCTCGTGTCTCTTCAACTGCCGAGAAGCATAAGGTACAACCCTGCCATGCTGCATCAACACACGGCCTAAACCCACTCGAGACGCATCACAATACACCACAAAACTACCTGACCCAGGAGGTAAAGATAAGACTAGTGCCGTCGTCAAGCAAGTCTTCAACTGCTGGAAACCCTGTTCACATGCATCTGTCCAAAGAAATGGAACTTCCTTCCTAGTCAATTCGGTCAACGGTGCAGCGATCCGAGAAAAATCCTGCACAAAACGTCGGTAATAACCTGCCAGACCTAAGAAACATCGAACCTCTGTAACTGGCATAGGTCTGGGCCAGTGCTGTACTGCTTTGATCTTCTCTGGGTCCACACGTGTCCCATCTCTCGTAACTAAGTGACCCAAGAAATCCACACTATCCAGCCAGAAAACATACTTGGAAAATTTAGCGAACAGCTGATGCTCCTTCAAAGTCTGCAACGTGATGCGCAGATGTTGCTCGTGCTTCTCCCGACTCCAGGAATAAACAAGAATCTCATCAATGAATACTATAATGAACTGATCAAGGAATAGCCTGAAGATACGGTTCATCAGATCCATGAAAGCTGCTGGGGCGTTGGTGGGTCCGAACGACATCAGCAGAAACTCGTAATGCCCATATCGTATCGTAAGACAGTCTTCGGAATGTCATCCTTCCAAACCCTCAACTAGTGATACCCTGACCACAAATCAATCTTTGAGAAGTAGCCTGCTCCCTGCAGCTGATCGAACAAGTCATCGATACCAGGTAGTGGATACCTATTTCGCACAGTGACTCGATTCAGCTGCCTGTAATCTAAGCACAATCTCATGCTACTATCCTTCTTCTTAACAAACAAGACAGGAGCTTCCCACGGTGATACACTTGGACGAACAAGTCCTCTATCTAACAACTCTTGCAACTGGCTTTTGAGTTCTTTCAACTTCGTCGGGGCCATCCGATAGGGTGGTATAGAAATAGGCCCCGCACCCGGAATCAAGTCGATAAAAAATTCGATATCACGATCGGGTGGCAATCCTGATAATTCAGCAGGAAATACATCCGGAAATTCTCGTGCGATCGGAACCTGGTCTAACGGAATCTCAGCGGCTCTTATGTCCTGAACAAATGCTAAGAACCCATGACAACCCTTCTTTAAGAGTCATCCTGCACAAAGAGTAGAAATCATGTTGGAAGGAGTTATATTACAGTCTCCTTGCACAACAAGGATCGGTTTACCTAAAAAACAAAATCTGACCGCTTTTCCCCGACAATTTATGTAAGCATGACAAGCGACCGACCAAACCATATCAAGAAATATATCAAAATCTAGCCTATCCAGGAGAATCAATTCAACTAAAGAATCCCTATCACCAATATGTACTGAACGCGACATAAATACATGTCGAGCTATAAAAAAATCTCCTACAGGAGTAATCACAACTAGCGGTAATTCTAACAACGACAACTCTCTTCCCAGAGAAAGTGCAAAGTGTGCAAAAACGTAAGAATGTGTAGAACCGGGATCAAATAAAACATGTGCATCTAACGAACATACTACAAGAGTACCTGTCACAACTTCATTGGATGCTTGGGCATCCTGTGGAGTCAGCGCAAAGACTCGTGCCTGGCCCCTGCCCGCATCCTGTCGTCCTCTACCCTTATCTCCTCGACCTCTCTGAAAGCGTCCTGCAAATCCTCGACCTCATGGTGCAACTGCCTGGCGCGTAGTACCAACTGAGGGAGGAAGTAAAGCCATCGACGTAGAAGGTGGAGGGGGTAAAGCAGCCTGCAGAGTAACAGTCCCGTTATGGCGTGTACACCCTCTAGCCGTATGCCCTGGAAGTCCGCAACTATAACATGTAAGTGGGGCCCTCTATTCATCGGGGTATGAACTGAACATTTGTCCTTGGGTCCTTCCTCGTCCGAAACTGCGGCCTGGGGTGTACCTGCCTCTATCTCTGCCAAACTGTCTAGTCATTGACCCAATCGGTCTAATCCTCTTTGGTTCCAGAACAATCAATGCCTCGCTCAAACGCTCCTCTACTCGCATAGCTGCATCCATGGCCTGCGCATAAGTATCAAAATGCTGGGAGCCTATAGTAAGAAACAACTACGTATCTACACTCCTTATGAACCTCTTCATCCGAAGCTCTTCCGTAAGAACTAAGTATGGAGCATAGCGCGACAACTGGGTGAATCGTAAATCATAATCTACCACTGACATACTCACAGATTTCCGCAACGCTTCAAAACTGCTAGCTCTTGCGTCCCTCACACTCAGTGGAAGAAATCTGGCAAGAAAAACCTTGGAAAACTCGGTCCATGACATCGGAGGAAGACCAGCAGCTTTCCCTCTCTCCATCGACTCACACCACTCCTGTGCAAGTCTTTCCAATCGAAAGCTAGTCAGCTCTACTGACCTCGCATCAGAACATCGCAATGATCTGCCAATCCTCGCCATCCTATCTAGAAAGGACTGAGGATCCTCCGCTACATCGGTCCCTGTAAATACCGGAGGTCTCAACCTCATTAACTCTGGAAGCGATACCTCCATCACCCTCATGTCTACCAGTGCGACCGTCTGCGTAGGCTGTACCTCAGACTCTACCATGGTCAGTGCCGGATCATGTCTCTGTACTCGAGTGGCCTCAACTAGCTGTCCTACCACCCGCTGCAATCCTAACATGCCCTCCTCTATCCTGGTCAGTCGATCTGGAGGAGGAGGATCAACATGCTCACGCACCGCCGGACTGTCCGGTGTACCAGTCGCCGTCACAGGCGGACTCGTCCTAGCTGCATCTCTGGCTGCGGCTCGCCTAGCTCGTGTAGCCATAGCGACTGGAGCAAGAAACGAGATTTGATAAGGCTTACGAATAGGGATAATCGATATCAGAGAGTCAAAGGAAGAATAAATCAAGATATACAACCTAAGATTAGTTAGGCTGAGTATGGTAACGTAAATATGCCGCGGAACATACGTACGGTACTGCACTTATCCTAATTCACCTACTCCATCAACCAAGTGTCATCCTACTTAACGAACTCAAGTCGACTTACCTTAACTCACTACTCGATTCCGTAAGGTTAATCCTAAGCTTTGATACCAACTTTGTCATGACTCAAAGTTTGGATATGACCGACACTTAGATTGTATAATATCTAAAGATAAATACACAACATGAGTAAGCCAAAAACCAAGATCAAAACCCTTTTTGCGGAATTTTAGAAAAAATTTAGTTTTTAAGTAAAAATCACAGATTTTAAGTATTTAAGATCTTAACAGTAATTTCCTATTGCATCTATTAAAAGCAGTTATAAAGTGTTTGATTTGGTTGCATCCCTAGTTGGGAGCAACGATACTAACAATGGAAATCAATACATACTCATAATACGACATCAAATATGAATCTCAGATATGAATAAAAGAAATATCATTTA
Organism: Agapanthus africanus; assembly: GCA_030015575.1. Taxonomy (NCBI): domain Eukaryota; kingdom Viridiplantae; phylum Streptophyta; class Magnoliopsida; order Asparagales; family Amaryllidaceae; genus Agapanthus; species Agapanthus africanus. Next base: position 31,647,599 of record JASDDO010000019.1, read on the forward strand.
ATACAACTAAACGATCTCATCCGTAGAGATAATATTGTCATGCCCCGCTTCCCAAAATACGGAATACGAGGGGTAGACAAGGCCAGCCATGCTCCTACGGTCAAGGAAATGTCCTGCCGTAGTCACACTTCGGCTTCTAGTCTTTCATGGTAAACAGTAAATGATGCGCAGGTAATGAGAAATGCAGTAACTGAAAGGAACAATGTAAAGACTGACCTGAAGTGGAACAAACGAATGTAACTCGGAATGGCAAGTCAAGAAGTCTGTGATGCACTGGTCCAGGCTAAATCTTCTCCTCACACTGAGCATGCATACTCAGGTCGTCAGAGCGACACAATAGCAATATAATATATATTAAATCAAGTGACAGTTCTAACAGTGGTAATAGATATGAATAACAGTAAATCAATGACAGCATGAATATGAATGTGCAGTAATCGATGCAGCGGAAACAGTAAAGCAGTAGAACGATATGTCACGTATGCCAACACAGTATAAAAGTAATATAAATGACAGTATCCCTATCAGTCTCTAAGTCTCACTGTACAGGTCACTAAGTCTATCGTCAGTCCAGGTGTGAGAATCAACCACTCGCGAGTGTCCTCCACCCAAGGGTAGAACCCAAGGGCAAGGGACCACGGGCCCAACATGTAACATGTATATCACGGTGTATATCACATACCCTGTAAATCTCCATATATCTCCCTAAATATATAAGCCGGCATGGGACTCCCGAGATTCTGTTGAACTCACACTTAAACTACCCCACACCCCGTGGTCTACTTCAAACGCTAACCATAACCCTAAATACTAATCGATCCGTGACAAGTCTGCGCGAGAACTGGAGGCAGGACCTCCATCAAGCACGTCCCGACTAATACCTAAGATAAATGGCAGTGTCGGATGCCTTATCTGTGACACCCGTGCAAGCGCTTCTATAAGTGTCCCATACCACTTATAGTCACACGTACACGCATCCCACAGACGTCGACAATGCAATAGAATAATAGGGTCATTGATTGTGTACAAGTCCGTATCACTTTCATTTAATCACGGATACACGAACACTGACGTACTTGCCACAATCATCACTAAAATCTAACACTGGGTAAATGCACGATATCACTAGGTTATCACTACAATGATATGGGTATGATATGATACGTAAACAGTATATGAAGCACGATTAAGGTGTCACAAAATAGCATTCTATCACTTGCACGATTTATCATGAAACGTACGTGTATAGTTTAGCGAAACGATAAACAGGTAGTAATTAGTATGTTGAGTTATCTATCCATCGAATTTAGTTTCAAGCCAATCGGGTTCCAGGATCATTAATTATAACCATTTCATTTTAAGCGCTCGCGGCTGGAAATCCGGTTTCAGAATCAGAAGTCCGTTTCGCAACGCATTTTAATCCCAGTTGGGATCAGATTTTAGCGACGTTACAGTTGGATGAAATCTAGGGTTTTCAGTAAGGTTTTCAACGCAACAGACGTATCTTCGATCACATCTGTACGTCGGGAGATATACACTATTCAACACTAACATGTCAGTTCTGATTCTGCTGGGACTGTTATGCGTCCCGATCCATTAAATTACAGATTAAATACCAAACGGTAATGAAACAGAATGAAACCAATTGTGTTGTCTAGATAACAGTTTCATATATAATAAACAGCAGAGTTCCGCAACCTACGAGTTAAGGAAATCCTGTGGTACCCCTTACGGAGCAGCAAGAAACAACTGGAGTCGCTCTGGACTGCAGTCCAGAGTCGCACTCCGATCCAATTATCATCACGGTTTAAGTACAGGAATGTCTGGAAACTAGTATAGGGTTAAAGTTCATCGAGATGGCTTCGATTTGAGCCCTCGAACGCACCATTCTAGTATGTATATGATTTATGGTGAATTTAACAATTTTCAGGTACAATAAAATTACAGTTTTACGATTAAACTTGGGGGCAGTCGTTTTGGTCATTAGCAGTCATATTATCAAACGAAATTTGCACAGGGTATCCATCACAGCAAGGGCCAATGCAATATATCCAGTTCTGTCAAATTTGATAATGATTTTCTATGAGAATAAGCATCGAACAGTTTTGTTGTAATTTTTAGCATAAGGCAAAACATGGAATATATATACGATTTTAATTTGTAAACTAATAGTAAATAGCATGTAGCAAGTGGGGACTTGCCTGGAGACGTTGGGGCACACGGCAGCGACACGACCCACGTGCGGCACGGCAGTGACACACGCACGAGCGGTAACGTCAAGATTTGGCCTCGGCTTGAACTGGTTGGCACGAGCTTGGTTTGAGCTTGGGAATGGACTGTTGCGGGCTCGGGCAATGTCGTGTGGTGGTAGTAGTTTGATAGAGGATGGAGAGACGGTGAGATTTGGAGAGAGAGAGAGAGTGCTAGAGAGAGAGAGAAATGAGAGAGAGAGAGAGTAGGCAGAGAGAGAGAGGGTGTAGGCAGTGAGTGAGAGAGTTACAGAGAGAGTTACAGAGAGAGAGATAGGCAGTGAGTAAGAGAGAGTTTAGAGAGAGTTACAGAGAGAGAGAGAAAGAGAAAGAGAGAATAGGCAGTGAGAGAGATGAGAGGGAGAGAGAAGACTGAGTTAGAGATTTAGAGAGAGAAAGAGAGTGAGAAGGGAAGAGAAACAGCGAGAGAAAGGTTGAACGCCGACGACGTGGGCTGCGTGGCCGGAGGAGGTTGACGGCAAGAGAGCAGCTCGAGTTGAAGGCGATGGGGAGCTCAGGGATCGGGCGGCGGATGCGGAGGGCAGCAGCTGGAGGCGAGGAGGTCACGATGGTGGAGGCGGTGGCTGGCACGCAGTGGGGCAGCGGTTGTTTGGGGGTTCTTGCGATGGTTGGTCGGAGCTTGCAAGCGATGGCCGCCGGGGTTGCAGGGAGGAGGAGGAGTTGGTGGTCAGTGGTGAAGGGGAGAGCGGATGAAGCTTGGGGTGGTCGGCAAAGTTGATGGTGGCTCGTCGGAGGTCTTAATGGTGGCGAGGGGGTCGGTGATGGGTGGCGGGAAAAAGGGGAAGGAGGAGAAAGTGATGGGGTCAGAGAGAAAGAGATGGGGATGTGAATGCGATCGGTGAGGTGAGGGTTGTGCGTTGAGTGGACCATGAGGGTGCAACGTGGGGTAACGCTCGCGAGCGCGGGGGCGACGGCGGAGGCGAGAAGCGCGCTCGCGAGCGGGAGTTAGGGGAAAGAGCCGTTGGGGAAGAGGAGTGGGTAGTGTTAGTTATATGTATGCCCTAGAGGCCATTACTATACATAGGATGTATATTATAGTGGATGCTGGGACATATATAGGGAGGACTTTCTTGCTCGACATGATAGTATGCTATCTGGTTACTCTTTACCTTAACGTGCACACTGATTGTCTCTCTGTTACATGTTGGTAAAGCCCTTAGGATGTGTACTTGACTACCTAGACTATGATGCGGATCATACTAGTAGGGACATGGTAGTCTATAAGTACATCCTTCAAGGTCCCTAGTCATGGGTGTATCGAGACGGGGCATCGATATACCAGAGTAGACTAGCGTATACCTTCTCGACCCATACAGATGGGCGATGGATGATCCCATATCCATTGGTGTTTGACATCAGAGATGATATACGGGTGCTCAGTGGAGACTGGGTACACTGGACGGACTCGCCGAGAACTCCCAGATGGTATTATACCTTACGTCAGATGGCAGTTCTCTGGTGACACTGGTACAGAGTAGTCTGTTGACCCGAGATCGTCATAGAGTCTTATGTGGTTCCCACTGTGCTTTGATTTCCACCTTACCACGTCCAAGAGGGCGTGCAAAACGGTGGTTTTTGGGTACAGTCTCGAATCACATGGAGGCAATGAGCGATAGGAGGGGATTCGTCTCTCCCGGTATAGGGAGTTGATGTTGCGCTGTGTTCGATTGGTTATAACCGAAAATCCCTGGCCAGAGTTGCTGAGATTTACTGGTAAGTGTTACCTGTAGTTTCTCGAATTGTTATAGACCTCATATCGACACGACTTATCGAGCTATTGGGGTCTGACGTTTACCACCCTTAGGCGAGATATGCGACATATCAGACGATCAGACCGGACTGTACGGTAGTGTTACTGGTTGGATTCACTGGAGTGTGAGCGGGCTTGCTCGTCGATCTTCTGATCGCTCAATACCCGGGTGGCCGTTACGTTTAGCAGACCGCTTGCGGCTTGTGGGTGTTTGATATGATCATCACCTGCTGCCGGCGTATTGACGAGTCTTTTGAGTCCTACACAGAGGTTTCCTGGCTCAAGCGAAACGAAATAGGAGTGCATATGAGATATGTGCGGGACCGAGAATAATGCGTGTATGTGATACCGTATTCTATTCTCGGGATGAATGTATCGAATGGTTGTATGCGATATAACCTAGTTATCGATTCAAGCGTTGATTCGATAAGTCGATACATTGAATACTAGTCGGTTATGTTCGACATGACTGGATCATTGAATCAAGTGTTGATTTAATGATTTAATGTATAATTATATATTTGATATATTACTTTACATTAACTAGTATTGGTTCACTTTAAATGCATTTTCTCACTTGAAGTTCACAAGTTGTATATGAGATATACTTTTGTGCACTTGATTGTATCATGTTTGATGATACATGCTTACTTGAGTTTGTGTAAAGATTAAACCATGGTTATGTAATGGTTAGGGTTTTCATTTAATTATCTATTTATTTATTCTTTATTCTTTTTAGAAAATAATTAGCATAATGAGAAAATGGTGGCTTTCTTTGTATGTATTATGAAGCTTTATGAAGCTTTGACTAAGTGACCATTTTGTCTCATGCTTAACCCTAACCATTCCACTTAACCCTAGTCTATTCTCTACACTTTACCATGGTTGAATTATGATAAGTATTCTTTTTATTTTCCTTTTTGAAAACAACTTATCATAATATTCATCTTCTTCTTCATCTTCTTCTTCTTGAAGAAAAAGCTTGCCTCATCAATGGCAACTTGATGAAAAGAGTGAGAAATCCAATTCTAAAGTGAACCCACCTCCTATTTCTTCATCCTCTACCTCTTGCCAAGTAGTATAGGGTGTTTCCTTCACAAGTTTTCTTGACTTGGTGAAGTTGGAGCTTGATCTAGTGATGCCTCGACGTAGATCATTTTCGGCATCGTCGTCGATGACCTAGCCCGCCATTTCTCCGATGAAGCCGACGCTAGAGCCCGGGTTTCCATTTGAACAGCGAGGAGACTTCATTGCGGATCTATGGAGGTGGAGGACCGGATCTACAAAGGTTGTATTTCCGTTCTTTTAGTTTAGTTGTAAACTAGTTGCTTTGGTCGCCTAAATTTCTAGTTAACGATCTAGTCTAGGGTTTCTCGGCACCGTAAATTTTGAAACGGGCATGGTTGATGCCTTGTGAGACTTCATTAGTGTGCCTAGGAACCCTACAGTGGTATCAGAGACTAGCTAGAGCCTTAGGCGATGCGTTGACGGAGTTAGAAATCCGATCGAACCGAAACCGTAACCCTAATATTGCTCTCTGTACATTTTTGAAAATCGTGGATTTTTGAGAATTAAAAATATGCAGAAAACTCAGTAGAAGATTCTAAGAATTACTGTATAAAACGGGGCCCCTGAATCCATTAAAGAGCGGCGGAACCGCGGCATTAGCATGCTAATGCGGCGGTTCCGCGGCCCTTTTGTCTCTTCTTGCAATCAATTTTGCACAGTAATTCCTAGTTTGCAGTGCTGGTTTTCCTGGGAATTTTTAATTTTTTTTTCAAGAGTTGAATTTTTTGGGTTGTATTGGGAGTTCGTTTATTCGATCGGATTGTCAAACTCTATCTATGTGTTTTTCCGGATAATTTTTGAATATGTTAAAAAGTTCGACCGGATATAAATACCCACCTTTTCCCCTGCCGGAAAATTTCCAAGTGTTAGATTTTTCCGTGGTTTAAAGACATTCTAAGTAGTGCAAGTAATGCGATGGACCCTCTAGAAGACAACAAACCTTAACTCGATTATGTGACCGTCTTGAACTGCCCTTTGAACCTTAGGGTTTGGGGCAGTACGGCGTGCCACATGTGAGGCGTTGGCTTGACCCTTCTACGGCTGGACCGTTGGTACTGAGGCACGAACTGAATGTTGTTAGACTTATTTCATGTGTTGATCTATATCGGGAAAACTTGGGTGTTCGACTGTTTAATCGAAAAGTTTAACATTTTCTATTTATCCAGAATGTGATACAATACTTGGAATTCACAATAAGTTATGAGATAACTGAATGAATGTTATAAACATAGCACTTTAGTCTCACTTGATCGGTTGCCACGGAATTTTGATGTGATCAAAAGTCCGTCGCAATCACGTAGTGTACGCGGATACTCGCCGGGTAAACTTAATAGACAGCCTTGCCCCATAGCCCCGACCAAGTGACTGTAGGAGAACCCCGTCGCCGAAAGCATCCGTCCGGGTGCTCGCGGTAGCGGTGTTCCGCCTTGGTGCACTTCGTCGACGGTATCTGGGGTGCAGCCGTCTACTGAAGTTTGCGACGAGCATTCGATCAAAATGTCGGGAATCTTGTTGAATTGCCCGACTTGATATTGAAAAGAGTTTTCGATTTTGAGACGAAAATGCGGGGTTTATAATTGTTAGGCATGCGATGTCTAAGGAATTCATTTGAATGGGCATGCGATGTCTATATAGGTTGCGGATTCCAACTGTTGTAGTCTTACACTTTCTTTTCTGTGACCGTAAGTGTAATATGTGATATCGCCGGTTTCGTTGCTATATGTCAACGACAATTGGGATGCGCATATTTACTTACGTTGATGACATGTGATGTTATGTGTTGCTGGATATGATATATTGGATCGTCGTGTTTGAATAGCCGGGGTTTTTTATGTGAGATGAGTGTTTTTCGTCTTCATTCATGTAAAAACTTGTATGTAATATTCTTTTATTGGGGCACTTCCAGGTTGCGGAAGATGTCACCTTTTGTATATTATTTACTTATCTGCACTAGGATAGACCCAAGGAGGGGAGCACCAGTAACCGGGTTCTGGGGTCCAGTGGGAGACCAACTCGAGGAGTCGAGTCCGGGTCTCCTAACTCTAGAATTGGTAGGGTTGCTTGCCGCTCTCGTAGGGGTCTAGGGGTGTGGGTTTGGCTATTCATCACGACCGTGGAATCCGTGTTTTATACTGGCTCGTATTGAAAACACGGACGTCCTAGTATATCCAATATTTCATATGATTTTTCTGCTGCGATATCTGTGATGTGATCATGTGATATGTTCTGTGATGGATACTTTATATAGTATATATGATATATTATATAGACGTTACTTATGTTTTGCACTCGCGCTAGCCCTGCCCCGCTCTGCCGTTAGTTACCTAACCTAACGGTGCACGAGGGGACATCGAGGTGAATGCGGATGGCATAAGTGTACGTCGTATTTATCTGTGATGTTTAGGTACATAAATGATGGGACTTCATTAATGTGATTAATGAAAGTAAAAGAAACCTAAGATGTTGTAGAATCGAATTTCAAAATAAAAAAGGGTAGCTACAGTTCTTGCTTTGCACAGAGGTATATGTGATATATCCTGCACCTTATTCGATGAGGAAAGGACCGAGATCCCTTCACCGGGAGTGACTCCTTTAGCAATAACTAGCAGATGCTACACACTCGGTTTGTCTTTTGATTGCTTTTAAGAGTTTTTGCTTTGCACAGTGATATATATGATATATCCCGCACCTCATTCGACGAGGAAAGGACCGACGATCCATTCACCGGGAATGACTCTTTTAGCAAAACTAGAAAAGCCTCAAAAACACTCCATTTTTTAAAATCATTTGATTCTACAACGATATCAAGTTCATTACGCAATAGGTTTTTAGAAAAACCTGTCGTAGCCCTCCGTCATTTCAGATAAGTACTAGTTAGTATTCGTGCTGCGGTAGTTTGGCCTCCGTCAAGGCGTAGTGTACGGTAGCTAACTAGTGCTTATCTACTAGAATATGATGCGATTGGATTAGGGTATTCGTACGGCGTTGTTTGGCCTCCGTCAAGGGTCGTGCGGGTGGGTTTAATTCAATCAAGAAATGTACGGATTGAACTTGACTAGCGGACTATGGGAAGTTTGGCCTCCGTCAAGGTCATAGGACGCTAGGGGCAAAATATTATCGGGAATTTCAAGTGTTGAAATTTGCAATAAGATTGCATACCTTCTATGAGATAGTTGGATCCCGATACCCGCTGCGAGTAATTGTTACTCCTGGGAGAGTTTTACACATTACAATTAGCCGATCAAGTCGGTGTCTAGAAAGGTGTCAACGGGGTTACGCCTCTGGGAAAACGAGGTTTACATTAATTAGGTTCGTGCGAAAGCACGGGGGACCTCCCTCAAAGTACCGACACTAGCCTGGCTGAAAGATTGGCGAACTTGTAGTGTGTAATTAATCCCGGCTAGTCTTTCCTTTTAGGGTTTGAAGGAAGATTTGATAAAAAGCAGTGGGAGCCATCCTGATTAGATAAAATAATAACCAATCTATTCTTGCAAGAGCGCACGCTGAGTGTTTTCTTCTCTCTCTCTCCAGGTAGCGACCTTATCACGCCTTAATCAAGATAATAATACGGATTATTGACCGAACCCGCTTGTTATACTGAGCTGGGGAACGTTGGTCCCGCTCCAACTTATAATTGTTATAAGACAGAGCAGGAAATTGGGGAATACCAGATTTCCCGTGCCGCCCAAACGAAGAGAGTGCATGCTGATGCATCATCTTCGGGTGTGTTCTTTATACAGAACTGTTTCTCTATTCTTTACGTCCTGGGTATGTGATACCGGATCAGGATCCCGCATATGTAATATGTTACATGGGCTACAGATAGGTAAAGAACTGAGAACGAGTGATAAGTTTCATGAGGCAGAAAACGGGGCAAGTGTTGCAGCCAAGTCTGTTGGTCACTGTCACCCTGTATTACCAATACATTGATTCTGAACGAATGTTATTAGATACCGAACCTGATATACAAAATCATATCTCTCTCTTTATTAGTAAAGAAAGGATATAATTTTATTGTTGGATAATGTTTTGAACATTTCCTATATCAAAAGTTGATCGGTTCAGGCACGTTATCTAAAAGTATTAATGTTCTAAATCAAAATGCAGTTCAAAGTATACGAAACACACACAAGAGGAAGAGTTCAGCAATGAACGAATCCTTCTTGAGGCATTGTAGACTAGGTCATATCAATGCGACCCGACTAGCTAAGTTGCACATAGATGCATATTTAAATCAGTTTGAATTTACATCTTGTGAAACTTTCCAGTCATGTCACAAAGATAAGATGACCATAGATCCGTTTACTGGAAACAGAGAAAGAGTTAGTGAACTCTTGGGATGATACATGTTGATGTATGTAAGGTCCCCTGTCTGCATATGCCAGGACTGGTTCTTTGTACTTCGTTACATTCTCTGATAATCTCTCAAGATTCAGACATATGTTCCTGTTGAAACACAAGTCCGAACCTTTTGAGATATTCACGGAATATAAGTTAGAAGTAGAGAACCAAAATGGGTATAAGTATTATGTCCTTTGATGTGATCAAGGAGGAGAATACTTGAGCACGGAAATCCTGGATTGTTCTAAAGGAGAATGAGATTCTCTCTCAGCATTACTCCTCCGTATACACCATAGCACGATGGTATATCGGGGCGGAGCGATCACACCCTATATGATAAGGTGTGCTCTATGATGAGTACTACTGAGTTACCTATTTCCTTTTTGGGAGTTATGCACTTGAGAAGCTGCATACCTATTGAATAGGGTTCAAATCAAATCAGTTGCCTACCGCTTCATATGTGACATAGAAAGGGAAGAGCCCATATCTTAAGTTGGTTAAGATCTGGGGTTGTCCGGGCTATGTCTAAAAGCATAATCCGGAAAAGCTCGAGGCAAGGTCTGTTATGTAGAACTGGAAATGTTCCAGCTATACAAACTATAGTTGATGATTTGAAAGAACCAAAGGATTCAGTAGATTCTAACGAACCTCAGCCTCTCCGCCGATCTAGTAGGGTTCCTCACCCACCTGAGAGATACTTCGGTTTCTCTATGACAGTGGGAGCGAGGATTGCATCATAAGATGATGACCCAACTAGTTTCGAGCTGGCCATCAGGAGTGGGACTCTGTAAGAATGGCTGGATGCTTAGTGATCTGAGATGGAATCCATGTACACCAACAAAGTATGGACTTTGGTTGCTATATCTGAAGGGTTAAATCCCCGTCAGGAGCAAGTAAATCTTGAGAAGATTACTTGATGTAAATGGAAAAGTTGAGACTTTCAAAGCTAGACTTGTTAAAGCTTTTCGTCATCGACCAGGCGTGGATAATGATGAAACCTTTTCAAGTGGCTATGCTTAAGTCCATCCAGATCCTACTTGCCACAGCTACATACCATGACTACGAAATCTGGCGGTTGGGTGTCATGACTGCTTTTCTAAATGATGTTTTAGAAGAGAGAGTCTATAAGTACACAGCCAGAGGGCTTCGTAGACAGTGGGAGCAGCGGAAACGTGTACAAGATGCTTTATAGGATAAAACAGGTATCGCGGAGTTGGAACATCTGTTTTGATGAGATAGTCAAACAGTTTGACATCATCAAAATGGTAGATGAACCTTGTATATACAAAAAGGTAGTAGGGAGTATGGTGATGATCCTCGTAGAGTACGTGGATGACATATTCTTGATAAGAAAGGAGTTTCCTATGCTACGCTCTGTCAATCTCCGCTTATCACAATGATTCTCCATATAGGATCAAAGTGATACCTCCTAAATCCTTAGTTTGGATCTATGAGATAGATCTAATTGGATGTTAGGATTCTCACTAGTTGTAGTGAGATGGTATCAATCGATCCTGGGGAGAATCACTGGAATGGTTCCAGGGTGATAAAGACGACTGAATGTCAGTCAAAGTCATTGTCTTTACCCTCAGTAAAGGGACGGTATGTTGGAAAAGTTCCAAGCTAGATACCGTGGCATACTAGTAGATAAAGGCAGGATACATCGCTACTAAAGATGCTACCAAAGAGGCTGTTTGGGTGTATATTGGTTCATGAGATGAACTAGGTTCCTACCATTGTGTGACAATGGAGTTATGGCTTGTGCCAAGGAACGCAGGTCCCATCAGTGATCCAGACATATTCTAAGGCAGTATCACCTGATCATGGAGATGGTTGATCTCCAAGGAGATCGAGGTTTGGAGAGTAGACTCAGAGGACAACACAGCGGATCCACTCACAAAGGCCTGTTCCCAGAGAGAGATTTTTATGGGATGGTTGAGTATGAGATACTACAACCACTGCTATCAGATGGCCCTAGTGCAAGTGGGAGATTGTTAGTTATATGTATGCCCTAGAGGCTATTACTATACATAGGATGTATATTGTAGTGGATGCTGGGACATATATAGGGAGGACTTTCTTGCTCGACATGATAGTATGCTATCTGGTTACTCTTTACCTTAACGTGCACACTGATTGTCTCTCTGTTACATGTTGGTAAAGCCCTTAGGATGTGTACTTGACTACCTGGACTATGATGCGGACCATACTAGTGGGGACATGGTAGTCCATAAGTACATCCTTCAAGGTCTCTAGTCGTGGGTGTATCGAGACAGGGCATCGATATACCAGAGTAGACTAGCGTATACCTTCTCGACCCATACAGATGGGCGATGGATGATCCCATATCCATTGGTGTTTGACATCAGAGATGATATACGGGTGTTCAGTGGAGACTGGGTACACTGGACGGACTCGCCGAGAACTCCCAGATGGTATTATACCTTACGTCAGATGGCAGTTCTCTGGTGACACTGGTACAGAGTAGTCTGTTGACCCGAGATCGTCATAGAGTCTTGTGTGGTTCCCACTGTGCTTTGATTTCCACCTTACCACGTCCAAGAGGGCGTGCAAAATGGTGGTTTTTGGGTACAGTCCCGAATCACATGGAGGCAATGAGCGATAGGAGGGGATTCGTCTCTCCTGGTATAGGGAGTTGATGTTGCGCTGTGTTCGATTGGCTATAACCGGAAATCCCTGGCCAGGGTTGCTGAGATTTACTGGTAAGTGTTACCTGTAGTTTCTCGAATTGTTATAGACCTCATATCGACACGACTTATCGAGCTATTGGGGTCTGACGTTTACCACCCCTAGGCGAGATATGCGACATATCAGATGATCAGACCGGACTGTACGGTAGTGTTACTGGTTGGATTCACTGGAGTGTGAGCGGGCTTGCTCGTCGATCTTCTGATCGCTCAATACCCGGGTGGCCGTTACGTTTAGCAGACCGCTTGCGGCTTGTGGGTGTTTGATATGATCATCACCTGCTGCCGGCGTATTGACGAGTCTTTAGAGTCCTACACAGAGGTTTCCTGGCTCAAGCGAAACGAAATAGGAGCGCATATGAGATATGTGCGGGACCAAGAATAATGCGTGTATGTGATACCGTATTCTATTCTCGGGATGAATGTATCGAATGGTTGTATGCGATATAACCTAGTTATCGATTCAAGCGTTGATTCGATAAGTCGATACATTGAATACTAGTCGGTTATGTTCGACATGACTGGATCATTGAATCAAGTGTTGATTTAATGATTTAATGTATAATTATATATTTGATATATTACTTTACATTAACTAGTATTGGTTCACTTTAAATGCATTTTCTCACTTGAAGTTCACAAGTTGTATATGAGATATACTTTTGTGCACTTGATTGTATCATGTTTGATGATACATGCTTACTTGAGTTTGTGTAAAGATTAAACCATGGTTATGTAATGGTTAGGGTTTTCATTTAATTATCTATTTATTTATTCTTTATTCTTTTTAGAAAATAATTAGCATAATGAGAAAATTGTGGCTTTCTTTGTATGTATTATGAAGCTTCATGAAGCTTTGACTAAGTGACCATTTTGTCTCATGCTTAACCCTAACCATTCCACTTAACCCTAGTCTATTCTCTACACTTTACCATGGTTGAATTATGATAAGTATTCTTTTTATTTTCCTTTTTGAAAACAACTTATCATAATATTCATCTTCTTCTTCATCTTCTTCTTCTTGAAGAAAAAGCTTGCCTCATCAATGACAACTTGATGAAAAGAGTAAGAAATCCAATTCTAAAGTGAACCCACCTCCTATTTCTTCATCCTCTACCTCTTTCCAAGTAGTATAGGGTGTTTACTTCACAATTTTTCTTGACTTGGTGAAGTTGGAGCTTGATCTAGTGATGCCTCGACGTAGATCATCTTCGGCATCGTCGTCGATGACCTAGCCCGCCATTTCTCCGATGAAGCCGATGCTAGAGCCCGGGTTTCCATTTGGACAGCGAGGAGACTTCATTGCGGAGCTATGGAGGTGGAGGACCGGATCTACAAAGGTTGTATTTCCGTTCTTTTAGTTTAGTTGTAAACTAGTTGCTTTGGTCGCCTAGATTTCTAGTTAACGATCTAGTCTAGGGTTTCTCGGCACCGTAAATTTTGAAACGGGCATGGTTGATGCCTTGTGAGACTTCATTAGTGTGCCTAGGAACCTTACAGGTAGTGGGCCGGGTCGGGTTGGAGCGCGAGCGGGTGTTGGGGAGGTGAGTGGGCTGGCCAAAGAAAAAGAAAAATAAGCTAAAGGAGTGAGGGGTTTAGAATGGGCCGGGCTAAGGATTAAAAGAAAAAATCAGTGGAAAATATAAATGAAGTGGGCCGGGAACTGCTGGGCTGAAGGGAATGCTGTGGGCCGGGGGTTAAATTTAATTAGGGATTTATTTAAAAATGAGTGGGCTGGGGTTTTGGACTATGGGAATTAAAGAAAAATTTAGATGATAATAAAAGGAGTGGACTTAAGGAATTTATTTGGTTTTGGGGTTTAGTGTTAAGTAGATAAAGGAAATGGTTGAAGGGGGAAAAATTTCAAAATAAAAATAAAAAGGGACTTTAACATAAATAATTAATTATATAAGAATAGATAAAATTATAAATAAAATCATTAAAATTATAAATAAGAGTAAATAGGATTCTAGAGAAAAATGCAGACTTTGGTATAAAAAGGGACTGGGTATTACAAATATACATATAACCATATCTCGTTCTAAGTCATTATACAGGGTTTGATGGAGATACTCTAAATTCAATATACAATACCAAAAGAGAAGGTTACTGTTTCACCCAATCAGAGCAAGGCTCTGTTTGAATTTCAAAAATTCAAATTTTGAAGCAACGCTTCAAATTCCGTGCGCTGCGCGCAACGCGCCACGTGTCAGAAGTTGATACGTCAGGCGCAGCGCCCAAGGCAGCGCGCCCAATCAGAGCAAGGCTCTATTTAAAACAAAAATTAAAGGAAGTAACGCTTCAGTTGCGCAAGCGCTGCGCTGCACGACACGTGTCAGCGCAGTTGCGCAAGCGCTGCGCTACGTGACACGTGTCTGCGCAAACGCTGCTTTGCGCTGCGCTCTGCGCTGCGCGACACGTGTCAGCGCAGTTGCGCTGCGCGACACGTGTCAGCGCAGTGGCGCTGCGCTCTGCGCTGCGCGACACGTGTCACGCGCTGGGGCGTTTGCGCCAAATAGAATTAAGATTCTAGTAAGATCTTTCTGTTCTTGTTAAAACAAGAAGATTGCCTTCTGTAAAACAGAAGCCCTTGGATCAAAGATCCAACGGTAGGGAAAATTCCCCAAATCACTCAGAGGATGATCTCTTTAACAAACTTAACAAGTCTATGGGCACTATATAAAGACCCCTAGAGCCCAATTCAAAAGATCATCAACATTGTGAGAGATCAAGAACTTCAAAACAGAGAAAACTCTGAAGAAAATTCAAGAAAAATGGTTAAAACCTTTAAAAAAATATAGAAATTTCTTCTGAATAGATCATTGATCTAAGAACAAGATCAATGATCTTCAATAAAAAATAAATAAATAATAACAGTGCCTTGCACTTTTTATGAACTATTGGTTCTGGAATTTCAGAAAAATTCTTTTCTTGAATCCAAAATTAGATCAAGTCATTGAAACAGTGCCTTGCACTTGCAAAACTGCACTGTTGCGCTCCTGGGTTGGCGCAAGCCACCAGAGAGCGCCACGTGTCAGCACCAGAACCACTTGCGCTATGCGCTTTTAAGATAGAGCATTGCTCTCTGAAATTGGCGCAACTCACCAGAGCGCGCCACGTGTCAGCAGCGCACTGGCGCAGCGCAAGCGCAGCGCACTGCGCTTGCATGACACGTGTCACCACCACAAGTGCCTGCGCTCAATGATTGGCGCAAAGCGCCTGACAAATGCACTGCATTGTTTACTGAAGGGCCAGGCCCAAATCAAAAGGGCCTAGCAGGCCAAAATAAAAATGCAATGCATAAAAAGGGCAGAGCCCAAACAAAATAGATGCTCTGCATCATTTATAAAAGGGCAGAGCCCAAACAAAACAAGAAATGCAATGCATTATTAAAAAGGGGAAAGGCCCTAGCACAGGCCTAATAGGCCAAATGTAAATAAAATGTTGAACATTTTTCAACTGGACTTAGCCCAATCATGGCCGTAAGTCCTCAAATTAAATTGACTGAGCACGGCTACTCTCCTAAATCAATTTACATCCGGTTCGAGGGTACATCTCCGAACTCCTCTGACTTCTATCGTTGTAATCCTTCAACGACGTCAGAGAGGTGATGGGTCCCGATAAGCACACATCAACACGGACTGTGGGGTCCTTAAACTCATGGACTTATGCGTCCTTAAACCAAGACACGGACTGTGGGGTTCTTAAACCCACGGACTTATGCGTCCTTAAACCAAAACACGGACTGTGGGGTCCTTAAACCCATGGACTTATGCGTCCTTAAACCAAGATATGGACCGTGGGGTCCTTAAACCTACGGACTTATGCGTCCTTAAACCAATGGACCGCAATGTCCTTAAACTGCCAATGGACCACAATGTCCTTAAACTACTTATGGACCACTACGTCCCTAAACTGGAACAATAAAGTTCCCGAATGGTCTTTTGTCGGATCTAAACGATCCCGTTTAAGTTGATCTTAGCCTCAAATATGGCTAACGTATTCTTAAGCATTCAAACAGACTTTAGTCCCAAATTGGACTATAAGACCCCCAATCAACTTTGGTTCAAGGGTACATCTCCGAACTCCTCTGACACCTATCGTTGTAATCCTTCAACGACGTCAGAGAGGTGACGGGTCCCGATGGCCATGCATACAATGGACCACCATGTCCCTAAACTGGCAATGGACCGAAACGTCCTTAAACTACCTATGGACCACTATGTCCCTAAACTGGAACAATAGAGCCCCCAAATGCTCATTTGTCGGATCCAAACGATCCCGTTAAGTTGATCTTAGTCTCAAATCAGACTAACGTATCCTTAACGAACGTTTAAGGCGATCTTAGCCTTAATATGGCTAACATATCCTTAAACTAAAACACCAAACCCAAATCTAAGTAAATACGGATTTGGACTAATCCACGTCCTACAGGTGACGGCATAACTTAGTCTCCGTATACAATCCACGGGCATCCACAATCAAAACAAACACACACGACACGAAGTGAAATTCTGGAGAAGGAGAAAGTGGCTATCGCGATGCGGTAGTGTAATTAACTGCAGGGGTTTGCGCTTACAGGGAAGAGCATCCCCACAATCAAAACTCCCTCAAACGAGAGGGAATCTGACGAAGTCTGCTATATCGGCCGCATCCATCTAAACCTCCGATACATGGTGCCATAAATCAACTTGGCATCTTCGGAGAGGTAGACGGATAAAACCAAATAGCATCTGCCCCAAAATTCAGGCTAGACATCCTCACGTCGTGGCCGCCATTCGAAGGGGAACAGATTTTGGCACGCCCGGTGGGACCTTTTCCTCCTTCCACTCCACACTTCGTGTGTCGTCTTCGCGAATGAATCGCGGTTTGTTAATGGTTTGCCTTTGGATTTCAAGTTACTAAAATTTGGTCTTTTGCCTGGTGCAGAAATCAAGCATCAATGGCCTCCAATTGCTCGAACTGCTCGAAGTGCCAATGCAACCGACGTTCCACCTCACCTGGAGGTATAGCATATGGGCCTCAAGCGGCCTCCGTCCTTACTATGCCTGTGGAGCAAGTGACTCAGGCTACCACTGGCCTGTTCTTCGGGGCCATGCTCCCGCCAGCAAGCTTCACCATCCTTGTGCCCATAGTGGAAGCTTCAAAGAAGTCGGTCTTCGATCGACTTGCTACTCCCACGGCCCCTCTCAACGGGTCGTCGAACTCCACGGTCTTCACCAGACTGAGCCTCAACTCCAAAGGGCCTGCCAAAAAAGCCCATGATACCTGAGAAAGCCATCCCAAAGAAGACGGCTGCTCCCGAAGTCGCTAAAACGGCTTCTCCTGTCAAGGAGTCGGTCTTTTCGAGGCTGACTATTCCCACTCCTGCCCCTGCTCGAGGATCTGTCTTTGACAGATTGAATACCGCTACTCAAAGGACGACCTCAGTCTTTAAGAGGCTGGTACCCGCAGTGCCTCATTCGGACAAGGGCCAAGAAGAAGCTGTCTCTGTCGCTAAACCAATACCGATAACTTGTCACGCCCGACGACGCCATTGGCGCTGAATAAGGAAGACTGGGGGCAACTCCCCCTCTGGGATAACTCCACCAGCTCCAACGGTGGAAGTTAATGCTGCTGTTCCAACTGGGAACAACTATGAGCTGCTGAACAGGGTACGCAGAAATTCACCAACTGCGGTGCTCAAAAGATCTCCTCCACCGGTAGAGACCGCCGTGGAAGCAGAAAAGCTGGAGCAGTCTCCTCAATCGCTGTCCTCCAGGATCTACAAGACGTGGCGACGAGTCCGAGAATCGGTGATTGATCCGAATTTCTCTCACCAGCACAAGAAGTCGAAAGGTCAGCAGGAAGAAAATCCTCCTGTCAAGCAACGAAAGACGACGACCACTTGGGTGCCCAAAGCAACGGCCCCTTCAACTTCGACGGCCTACAAGAGAAGAAGGCCGGAGAAAGTCCCTACGCCGACGGCGAATATCAAAGGTGGTGAATCCAAACGCCCTAAGTCTGGGGGGCATCGTAGTTCATACCGTCTACATGGCGTCTGGTAAAGAGGACAGCCGCATATCCACAGGTCATAGACCGCTTACGCGATCGGTGACCAAAGCGTAGGAGCAGCAGCAGAAGCTCCAAGAAATGATGACCGCGATGGCTGCTCTCACTGGGCCAAAAGAAAGCCCTGAAGCGTCCTCGGATGAATGCCAGGAGCAAGAAACTGACGCTGAATTCCTTCGTCGGATATTGGAGAAGAACGATAAAGAGGCTGCTGAACAAGAAGCCAACATAAAGCGTATGGACCTCCTGTTCCAAGACATGGTGGGGATGATGATCCAACAAGATCCTCCAGCTGAAGATCCCCCGATCGTCCTTGAAGATGATAGGGGAGAAACGTCAAATCCTCCACCAGCCCTGTCAACAGCCAAGGAGGAGACAATCTCCAAAGCTGACTTGGACGAGTACATAGCCCAAAAAATACAGGTTCATCATGCGACTGAAGCAGCCGGTCAGGTCGTAAAAACAGGACGACCATATCCGAGTTGGTACGATCAAATCAAGTACCCGCCGGGCTACACAATTCCCAAATTCCATGTCTATAAGGGGACGGGCAATCCTCACCAGCATGTTGCCCAGTTCAGGGCTCTCTGCGGCAACACCGGCAGTGATGATAAGTTGTTGCTTCGCCAGTTCGTTGGCAGCTTGTCAGATACAGCGTTCGAGTGGTACTGTGAGCTCCCAAACGACTCTATCAAGACCTTTGCGGAGATGGAGCTGCTGTTTACCCAGCGTTTTGCAAGCGCCAGTGAACGCATCCCGATAACGGCATTGATTAATGCCAGGGTGAAGCCGGGCGAGACATGGGTCCAATATGCTATACGGTGGCGGAACTTATGGTCAAAATGCGAGCAACGCATTGAAGAAGCTCCTGCAGCGGGTATGTTTGTGGGAACCCTTGATCCGCAAGCAACCATCTCACAATTTATGATGTTCTTCAGGACGACTACCTTCCAGGCCTTGATTGACAAGCTAGCGCAAATGGATCAGATGGGCCATAGACCTCCTCTTCCAAAGCCGGACTCCCGAAATGAAAAGGGGAAGGGGAAAGCAATCGTTGTCGCTAATGCTCAACAACAGCCGAGCAACTCGAAGCCGGTTGTTCGTCAAAATAATATGCGTCCGCACGTACCCCTTGAGGAGAGGCTAGGACGTCCTTACTCGCTTTTCCGAGATAAAACGAGAAGATTATTCGAGCTGGCGTTGTGCAACCGACTCATAAATCTGCCGGATCCAAAACGTCTGTCGCAACCAAATGATGTCAATGAGCCCAACTACTTCCCTATCACCGAGTACTGGGTCATCCGATCGAAGATTGCTACGTCTTCAAAAATTGGCTTGAAGACCAGTACCAACAGGGCAAGTTCGCGTTATCCGACAGATGGAAGGTGAATCCGCCGCAACCTCACGCCTCTAAAAGGATGAATATGCCGGGGGCAACGTGCTCTCTCATCGAAGAAGCCCCATGGGAGGTTGTGCTGTCAGCCAAGACAAAGAGGATGCTGAACGATCTTCAAGCATGCCCAGCGATCAAGTGGAAGAACCCGTTGGAACCCCAGATCATTGAAGGGATGTTGAAGCCGCGTCCAACCACAAAGACCGATGGTGGTGGCCCAAGCGCTCACAACCAGCCGTCAAAATCTTCAAAGAAAAAGAAGAAGAAATCCAAGAAACCCGTGAAGCCTGGCGACAAGCGTACGGACTTACAAAAACAAATTGACGCTCTGGAAGAATACAACCAGAAAGCACGGACTCCCATTACACTTCAAGAGTTTCTCAAACCACGTCTTTCAAGAGGAAGATGAGGGAGAAAGTTCGTCGGATGAATCTGAGGAATACGTGGCGAGCTGCCATATGATCTCCCATTCGTTGACGGACGATGAGGAGACTCCTTGCACTGAAAAGCTGGGGGCAGATCCTAAACCAAAAATTCTGGGGCCATCAGATCAAGTAATTGACGCATTCCTCAACGAACCTCTGTTGAAAAGTAAAGTTGATCGGGAACGCGAGACGGCTATATTTGAAAGGACCAAGCACCAGCGACTTGACGAAAGAGCTGAGACACTCCCGCTGGAGCAAAATACATCCACTGCGGATAAAAGCAAATTCAAGATGAGGAAAAGGTTTGCTAAGGCCATATCAATGGGTATGAAGTTACCATCCTCTGAAGGAAGCATTACTGGTGAAGCGGAAATGCACCCCTCTTACTGCTTGTACTATCGAAAGATTTCTCACTCCATTGAAGAGTGCAAAGCTTTCAATAGATGGTGGCAAGGGTATGTTGCTCACCGACAACATTTTAAGCGGGAGAAGCGCAAAACTCGTCTGGAGCGGAAAAATACGACCGAAAGGCTTAAAAGAACTACCGGCGATTGTCGCATGGTTAACGCCGGGGGATCACAAGTGCTTACATTCGGGAGCGATTCTGATGAGGAGCTGGAGCTTGGCCCCCTCTTTAAAGAGTCCACCTCGGGGAAAGAAGAAGAGCCGAAGGTCTGCGAAAATATCCGGCGACGTAATCGGACGCTGCCCGAAAAGAATCTCGGACCCTCGAACAAAAAAGATAAAGGGAAAGAAAATGTCTCTGAGGATATCGCCCTAGATGACCAAGTCATGGAAGAGCTAACTGCCAAGGACCTGCCGAAGAGAAATAAGGTGGATTACAACGTCTTAGCGCATCTGAGGAAGCTACCCTCGTAGCTCAGCATTCTTGACGCCCTTTTACTATCAAAAGAGCTGAGAGATTCGTTAATCAAGGCACTACAGGACCCCGAGCAATTCCAAGCTTTTCTCGCCGAAGAAAAGATGAAGGATGAATTAGAGGAAGTGCACACGGCTGATGTCACTTTTGGCGATGAGGACCTTCTCCTTGGGACGTGCGAACACAATCGCCCCCTCTATGTCTCAGGATACTGCCATGATATAAAGATAGGCAAAATCCTGGTCGACAATGGATCCTCCGTTAATCTCCTCAATGTGCGGGTGTTAAAAGAAATCTGCTTGAGCGTCCAGCACCTTGCTCGGGACAAGATCACCGTCTCCAGGTTCGACTCCCAGTCATCAAGAACTCTCGGGTCTGTGATACTGACGCTACGCTTCGGGCTACTCGTCACGGACATTAAGTTCCATGTCATAGACGCCAAGACATGCTACAACACTCTGCTCGGCCGACCATGGTTACATGAGTACAACATCATCCCTTCTACACAACATCAGTGTATGAAGTATTTTAAGGATGGTCTCGAGTATATCGTGGCGGGAGAACTGAACCCGTTCTCTGTGAACGAGGTCCGCAAATATGAAGATGCCAAATACTTCTTACCGGATTTCGAAGACATGGAGAGGTTTCACAAGCCGGAGAACAAAGCTAATGCCCCCATCCCTGTCTTCGGGGGTGATACTGAAGAAGAGGAAGAGATGATGTATTCGGGTCCGCCCCAATACAACAAGCCGGGACTATCTACTCCTACGTTGATCTTTGGTAGCGACTCAGAAGACGAGGTCCATGCTGTATTCTCTGCTCGACCTTCAATACAAACGTCCGCTGACGAAGAGCAAAGTCTGCAAGTCGCCATGGTTCTACCTAAACACCATAAAGAACTGGATGCACTTGATATCTACAGTGTAGAAGAGCTGCGGACGTTCTATGTCCCTCCTAGGCGAAGAGGTGAAAAGGCAATTCTATTCTACCGCTCTGAAGAAATCAAAGTAGAGAAAGAAATCTGGCATGGTGCGTCTCCTACGCTTGACAGGATTCAGCCCATCCGTCTCCCCAGATATTATACAGAAGCCTTGAAAAGGCTATTGAAGCGCCAGGGGATATCCTTCAAACAGACCGCTCGAAAAGCCAAGTTCTATGACAAGGTCTGGAACGTTCCCGGGACTCAGCACAAGTTGCCTAATGGGAGAATGGAAACAATCGGGCTTGGATATATCCGGTCAAAGAAACGAGAGCTACTCCGCGGTTGCTACGTCGTGCATGACTTCGATGAAGAAGCGGATGCTCAATGGGAAGATGCTAATCCTGAACCAGTAAAAGTTCCTGATGCAAAAGTGCCCAGTCCGTCGTTCGAAGAACAAATGGACAAGCTTATAAGGGAAGCTGGCCAAAAATTCGGAGACGACCACAACCGTGAGATGGCCATTTATGAGAAAGCCAAAATGCAACGCCTCC
Organism: Agapanthus africanus; assembly: GCA_030015575.1. Lineage (NCBI taxonomy): Eukaryota > Viridiplantae > Streptophyta > Magnoliopsida > Asparagales > Amaryllidaceae > Agapanthus > Agapanthus africanus. Next base: position 31,669,958 of record JASDDO010000019.1, read on the forward strand.
TCCAACAGGCTGTGAAAGATGAAAATGCCGCTCCCTGTCAACCTGTTATATAAAAGGCACGACGCAGAGGCAGAAATAAGTCGAAAGGCGAAAAAGGCGTTCAACAGCAACAAAGCGGGACTAAGAAGCCACGCAAGCGAGAATCGAGCGGTTCCGATTTATCCCTCATGAGGAAAATGGGTCGGGCATATTCTTTTCCTCGGGACAAGACGGAGAAAATACTTGACCTCGCTCTAAAACATCAGATGCTTACACTGCCGGAGTCTAAACACCCCGAACAAGCAAGCGAGGTCTCTCACCCGGACTATTGCCCTTATCACCGAGTGATAGGGCATCCTCTCGAAGACTGCTTCACCTTCAAGAATTGGGTCGAAAATCAGTATCAGCTTGGCAAGTTCGCTCTGTCTGACAACTGGAGGGTAACGCCACCACAGAAGCATGAACCCAAAGCCACGAGAGCAGAACCAGTTCCACATTGGAATTAGAAGCGAATTCGTACCTGTCATATGATAAAGATATCAAAAGAAGAGCCCGAGAACATGGATGACCTTCCCTGGTGCTTCGAAAACAGCAGCGATGAGGTGATCTCAGAATTTCCGCCAGCACCGAAAGAGCTGGAGGATGGAATACATACCACTGCGGATAACCTCAAGAAAATTGAGTTGGGGAAGGCGAATGACCCCCGACCGACATTCATTAGTAAGCTGCTGTCTGAAGAGAGGGTGGCTTCATTAAAGGACCTGCTTATGCAGCATAGAGATTGCTTCACATGGAACTATTCCGAAATGCCGGGACTAGATCCAGAAATTGCTGTGCATAAATTGGCGATATCTCCGGACGTCAAGCCGGTCAAACAAGCGCCAAGAAGAATGCGGCTCGAGCTTGAGATGAGTATTAATGCCGAGGTCAAGAAGTTAATCGACTCTGGCTTTATCCAGGAGGTTCAATATCCTGAATGGATCGCCAACATCGTCCCTGTGATGAAGAAAAATGGGACAGTGCGCATATGTGTGGATTTTCGAGATCTCAATAAAGCTTGCCCGAAGGACGATTTCCCAGTGCCAGTCACCGAACTGATGATAGACAATACGTCCACTCACGAGGTTTTCTCCTTCATGGACGGTTCATCAGGGTATAATCAGATAAAGATGCATCCCGAAGACCAGAAGCACACCGCCTTCAGGACCCCTTTGGGTATATTCTGCTACAAGGTGATGCCCTTCGGTCTAAAGAATGCCGGTGCCACCTATCAGAGGGCCATGACGAAGATCTTTGATGACCTTATACACGAAATCGTCGAATGTTATATCGACGATCTCGTGGTTAAAAGTAAATCATATGAGGAACATCTCGAGCATCTAAAGACTGTATTTCAACGCCTTCGGCAATACAACTTGAAGATGAACCCTCTCAAGTGCGCATTCGGAGTTTCCTCAGGCAAATTCCTGGGATTCATCGTCCGACACCGAGGTATTGAGATAGACCCGTCAAGGATCAAGGAGATCATGGAAATGCCTCTGCCAAGGACTCTTAAACAGCTGCGGTCTCTCCAAGGGAAGCTCGCGTATATACGGCGATTTATATCCAACCTTTCAGGCAAGTATCGTCCTTACAGCAACCTGATGAAGAAGGGAACCCCGTTCGTCTGGGACCAAAAATGCCAAAGCGCGCTAGACGAGATCAAACAATACCTGCAGAACCCGCCAGTATTGGCTGCTCCGGTCAAGGGAAAGCCCCTCATTCTTTATACAACCGCCCTCGAAGGTTCCTTAGGCGCATTATGGGCGCAAGAGAACGACCAAGGGAAGGAAAGAGCACTCTACTACTTAAGTCGAGTTCTACTGGGGGCAGAAAGCAACTACTCCCCCATTGAAAAACACTGCCTGGCGTTGATCTTCGCGATAACAAAGCTCAGGCACTATGCGTTGGCGTATGAAGTCCGTCTCATTTCGAAGGTGGAACCTCTTAAATATTTGATGTCGAAGGCCATATTGACAGGATGACTCGCTAAATGGGCCCAGCTCTTGATGGAGTTCTCGATAACGTATCAACCTCTCAAGGCAGTGAAAGGCCAGGCCATCGCCGACTTCCTCGCTGAGCATCCGATACCCGCCGATTCTCATCTGAATTGCGATCTTCCAAACGAACATGAGTTTGATGCGATCGACGGTGGTGACACCCGATGGGAGCTTTATTTTGATGGAGCATCTTTCATGAAGAAGCGCAAACAAAGTACCCTTATAATCAAATCGGGGGTAGGACTCATCTTTGTAACTCCACAAGGGGGGATAATGCGCTTTGCTTTCTCCCTAACAGAGCCGAGGACAAACAATGAAGCCGAATACGAAGCTTTGATAATAGGCCTCGAGATCGCCATCGACATGGGAATTGAAAACCTCTTCATATATGGAGATTCTCAATTGGTCGTTAGTCAAGTAAACGGCGACTACCAGACGTGCAAACCAGAGTTGGTGAAGTACGGCGAAAAGGTGCAGCAACTGTTGACCTAAATTCCCTCCTATACTTTGGAGAACATACCGCGTTGGCCAAACTCGCTAAAGAACTGGCTGACGAGAACCTCGATGACGTAAGGATCGTGGTACAAAGCCGTCAGGTACTTGCCCCAGTAGAAATATCTCCGGAATCATCCGAAAAAAAGGGAGCGACCGAGCAAATGTCTATGCAAATAAAAGATCGGGAAAATACCGAGGATTGGAGAGAAGTCTTTATAGACTACTTCAAATACTGTCGAACGCCCGAAGATGCATCCTCAAGACATCAGCTTATGAAACGAGCTCTGTCTTTCGCTTTCGTCAATGATACTCTATACAAGAGGTCATTTGATTCTCTGTGGTTAAGATGTCTGGGACCTGACGAATCGAAAAGAGTCATTCAGGAAGTTCACGATGGACTCTGCGGTTCTCACCAAGCAGGCCCAAAGATGAAGTCGAAGATCAAACGAATGGGCTACTACTGGCCCACGATGATTCAAGACTGCCTTGAGTATGCGAAGCAGTGCCACTCATGCCAAATTCATGGGGACTTCATTCACCAGCATCCAAATCCACTCCATCCAACAGTGGCTAGCCGGCCATTCGAAATGTGGGGGACTGACATAGTCGGCCCCATCGAACCAGTATCGTCCAGAGGACATCGTTTCGTCCTGGCGACGACTGACTACTTCTCCAAATAGGCAGAAGCAGTACCGTTAAGAGAAGTGAAGACGGAGAATATCCTCCATTTCTTCAAGACGCACGTCATATATCGGTTTGGAACTCCGAGACGGATCATCTCCGATAACGGGCCAGCTTACAGAAGCCACAAGATCAGTCGCTTCGCGCAGCAACACAATATAGACTGGAGATATTCCTCGGTTTATAATCCGCGAGCTAACGGTCTGGCCGAGGCCTTCAATAAGACCTTGACAAAGATTATGAAGAAGACGATATTCCGAAATAAGAAGGACTGGCATGAGAGACTGCAAGAAACTCTCTGGGCATATCGAACTACATTCAAGACAGCCACGAACACAACGCCATATGCGTTGCTATTCGGTACAGAAGCAGTACTTCCCCTCGAGATAGAGTTACCCTTTCTACGAGTGGCAGTCCACTACGAGCTGACGGACGAAGAAAATGCTCACCTTCGGCTTGAGGAGCTTGATGCCTTTGATGAAACCCGGCTCATAGCGCAACAAAATCTGGAGGCCTATAAAGCAAAGATGACACGCTCATATGAAAGACTGACCCGGACGAGGACATTCCGCCAAGGCGAACTCGTGCTAGTGGTCAAAAGGCCTATGATCCCTAATCGCGCCAAGCGGGGAAAATTCGAGCCAAACTATGAAGGCCCGTACATCATAGATAAGGTCTACCAGGGTGAAGCCTATCTACTCATGGATATGCACGGTAAAAGGCCTTACAGGCCAATAAATTGTCGATTCCTAAAGAAATACTACGCTTAGCGAGTTATCGCCTAGGTCAATGATAGATGACGACGACTATGTCCGCTCGCTATCTTCCTAAGCTCAAACTTTATAAGTGGTAGCCAGCCTTCTCCTGGACGGACCGAAACTTCCTTAAACTAACGGCGGACCGAAACGTCCTTAAACTAATGGCGGACCGAAACGTCCTTAAACTAATGGCGGACCGAAACGTCCTTAAACCAACGACGGACCGAAACGTCCTTAAACTAATGACGGACTGAAACGTCCTTAAACTAATGGTGGACCGAAACGTCCTTAAACTAATTGCGGACCGAAATGTCCTTAAACTAACGAAGGACCGAAACGTCGTTAAACTACTACCGCAGCATCCTTAGGCTGACGAGATGAATAAAAAAATATATAAATATATATATATATATATAATAAACGGTATGTCCATAAGCAAAATAGGGCACGGATGAAAACCCGAAAGGGCTCCGTGAGTAAAAACAGCAGGGCTACCGGCGAGTGTTCGTGAAAACCCGAAAGGGCGCGACCTCGTAAAAAAAAGGAAATAAAAAGAATAAAAAAAAACGGTATGTCCATAAGCAAAATGGGCACGGATGAAAACCCGAAAGGGCTCCGTGAGTAAAAACAGCAGGACTACCGGCGAGTGTTTGTGAAAACCCGAAAGGGCGCAATCTCGTTAAAGGGCACTTACAGGGTCCTCTCGGCCTTGTAAGGAGAAACCACCCGCTTGAGATCCTTACGACTCACAAGGGAGCAACACACTTAGGGATCCCCACGATTCCTAAGGAGAAAATACACTTGCGAGATCCTCACGACTTGTAAGGAGAACTCTCTTATGGGACCCTCACGGCTCATAAGATTTGAAAGTTTTAAGTTACAGAGACCTAAACCTGTGCTTAAGCAACCCCCCCACAACCTGAGATATGGCCCTACAAGCGGCTCAGTACTGACCCTTGTATACAATCCACGGGCGTGAATAAACATTTCCCTAACAAAGTCCCACCCGTGACTAGGGATATGTCCGCATGATGAACAACCCTTATAAGTCCTCTCGACTTACAGGGAGAAAACCCTCTTGTAGGATCCTTACGACTTACAGAGGAACATACACTTAGGAATCCTCACGATTCCTAAAGAGAAGATACACCTACAAGATCCTCACGACTTGTAGGGAGAAATACCTTTGTGAGACCCTTACGGCTCATGAAGTCAAAAGGCTTAGTCAACAGAGGCAAATGATGATTCACTTACGGCTCAGAGAAATACCTTTGTGAGACCCTAACCCTGTTCGCTGAGCCACTTTTGTTCGGCATCGACAGAGGCAAATGATGATTCGCTCCTGGCAATATCCCAGTTGTAGCGGTGCTGATGCCGAAATCGGTATCTAATTTCAGGTTTACGGCGAAAAGTCAGTAGGCCGCACATGCATACGAAATAGCCGAAATGATGGAGCAACTTGCAATAAAAAGCAGCAAGTAAAAACGTATGCATATAAAACAGCCGAAATGATTGGGCAACTCGCAATAAAAAGCAGCGAGTAAAAGTAAAATAAATAGCCGAAATGATTGGGCACCGCGAAAAATAGCCGAAATGATTGGGCAATCGCGACCTTCGCGATATAAAAGCTGAAATGATAGAGCATCGCGGAAATAAAAAAATAAAAATAAATGAAACTTTTGCCCAACAGTTGAGATCACATCGATCCCTGTATACAATCCAAGGGCACAAACAAAGAGGGAACCATACCTTTCCAACAGGCTCCGCCAAAAAGCTAAGCCAAATCTCGATAGTTCATCAACAGCCTAGAGACAACCGCGACATTCGTCTCAATACAGCAGACGCAGTGCCAGCAAACGAAGCGAAGATCAAATTCCTAGCTTCACGGTCTTGACGGTGACTTATATAAAACCTGAAAGACCACCAGAGATCAGTTCAACTCAGGGAAACTAGCGTCCTTGATGAGAGCCTCCTGATTCGCATCCGCTCGCAGAGAAACTAGCGTCTCCGCGAGAAATTCCCGATTCGTTTCAACCCCGAAGAAACCAGTGTCTTCGGCAAAATCCTTCGACTCAGGGAAACCAGTGTCCTTGACGAGAAAATCCTAATTCGCGTCGACCCGCAGAGAAACCAGCGTCTCCGCGAGAAATTCTCGATTCGTTTCAACACCAGGGAAACAAGTGTCCTTGGCAAATACCTTAACTCAGGGAAACTAGCGTCCTTGATGAGAGCCTCCTGATTCGCATCGGCTTGCAGAGAAACCAGTGTCTCCGCGAGAAATTCCCGATTCGTTTCAACCCTGAAGAAACCAGTTTCTTCGGCAAAATCCTTCGACTTAGGGAAACCAGTGTCCTTGACGAAGAAAATCCTGATTCGCGTCGACCCGCAGAGAATCTAGCGTCTCTGCGAGAAATTCTCGATTCGTTTCAACACCAGAGAAACAAGTGTCCTTGGCAAATACCTCAACTCAGGGAAACTAGTGTCCTTGATGAGATCCTCCTGATTCGCATCGGCTTACAGAGAAACTAGCGTCTCCACGAGAAATTCCCGATTCGTTTCAACCCCGAAGAAACCAGTGTCTTCGGCAAAATCCTTCGACTCAGGGAAACCAGTGTCCTTGACGAGAAAATCCTGATTCGCGTCGACCCGCAGAGAAACCAGCGTCTCCGCGAGAAATTCTCGATTCGTTTCAACACCAGGGAAACAAGTGTCCTTGGCAAATACCTCAACTCAGGGAAACTAGCGTCCTTGATGAGAGCCTCCTGATTCGCGTCGACCCACAGAGAAACTAGCGTCTCCGCGAGAAATTCTCGATTCGTTTCAACCCCAGGGAAACAAGTGTCCTTGGCAAATACCTCAACTCAGGGAAACTAGCGTCCCTGATGAGAGCCTCCTGATTCGCATCGGCTCGCAGAGAAACCAGTGTCTCCGCGAGAAATTCCCGATTCGTTTCAACCCCGAAGAAACCAGTGTCTTCGGCAAAATCCTTCGACTCAGGGAAACCAGTGTCCTTGACGAGAAAATCCTGATTCGCGTCGACCCGCAGAGAAACTAGCATCTCCGCGAGAAATTCTCGATTCGTTTCAACCCCAGGGAAACAAGTGTCCTTGGCAAATACCTCAACTTAGGGAAACTAGCGTCCTTGAAGAGAGCATCCTGATTCGTGTCGGCTCGCAGAGAAACCAGTGTCTCCGCTAGAAATTCCCGGTTTGTTTCAACCCCGAAGAAACCAGTGTCTTCGGCAAAATCCTTTGACTCAGGGAAACCAGTGTCCTTGACGAGAAAATCCTGATTCGCATCGGCCCGCAGAGAAACCAGTGTCTCCGCGAGAAATTCCTGATTCGTCTCAATTTGCAAGATAAAGTCTTAGGCAGCAGGGATTAAAAAACTTGTTTCCTGAGCATTGGGACCCTGCAAGTCGGTCTAAAACGGTCTCTTGCATACTATTCACGGGTCTCACTCTCCAAAGTCGAATTTCGACAAGGAGGGAAACAACCGCTTACGGGTCCTCTCGACTCGTAAGAGGGAAAATTCTCTTATAGGATCCTTACGAGTTATAAGAGAAAACGCACTTAGGAATCCTCACGATTCCTAAGGAGAAAATACACCTACGAGATCCTCTCGATCCGTAGGGAGAAAAGTCTCTATGGGACCCTCACGGCTCATAGAGTTGAAAAGTCTTAGGCGGCAGATCTGAACCTGCGGCCTAAGCCCTCGCTATTTCTAAAAAAAAAAACTAAGATGTTTACTCTTTTATCTGTCAACCGTGTTTGTTGAGACAGCATGCTGATAATGAGAGAAAAGGAGAAAGAAAAGAGCATACAAGACATTCCAAAAAAAATGTGTATCTTTATTTATTAATTCAATCAAGTACAAGGTGAATCGTACAAAAGAATAAAGAATGGATACATGTTATTCGAAAAAGAAATTTTTTTTACAAGTATATTGATACAAAGGCAGCTACTGGGAAGGAAGCGTCTTAAGCAGCCCTGTCAATTGTTCACGCACCTCCTTCCACGCTTTCTCCTGATCGGCCGCCACCGCCAGTTCGGCCTCCACTTGAGCCCGCTGCTGCATGAAAGATGCAAGCTGCTCCCCAACGACCTGCTGAGCTGCTTCGCGGCCTTGGGCATCACGCTTGGCGGCATCAAGCTTCCGCTTCAGTGCTAGCCCATTAGAGATACGCTTCAGAAGGCCCTCGAAGACAGCCTTCACCTCGGCAGCGTTCGCCTCAACTTCAGCACGTAGGCAAGCAGTTTCACTTGAAAACTCTTGACATTTCTTCAGCCTTAAAGCTGCTTCTTGTTCCAAATGGCGGAAATAAGAAGTGCTTTGCTCGAGCCATGCTGCCCGTTGAGTATTCACGGCCAAAACCTCAGGGGCAGGACGCATCGACTCCAGTTGATGCAGGCAGGCCTCGATTTCCCTGCAGTGATTAACCCAAGATTCGACGACGCCTTCGTTATGAAAATTTACAAGCGCCGCCAACATTGGTGTTCCCCTCCGAAAGACGGCGCACAAGACTGCGATGTCCTGACGCTGAGATTCGGGGCAGATACTATTTGGTTTTATCCGTCCACCTCTCCGAAGATGCCAAGTTGATTTATGGCACCGTGTATCGGAGGTTTAGACGGATGCGGCCGATGTAGCAGACTTCGTCAAATTCCCCCTCGCTTGAGGGGTTTTTGATTGTGGGGACGCTCTTCCCTGCAGGCGCAAGCCCCTGCAGTTAATTACGCTACCGTATCGCGGTAACAACTTTCTTCTTATCCAGAATTTCACTTCGTGTCGTGTGTGTTTGTTTTGTTTGTGGTTTCCCGTGGATTGTATACGGAGACTGAGTAATGCCGTCGCCCGTAGGACGTGGATTAGTCCAAATCCGTATTTACTTAGATTTAGGTTTGGTGTTTTTAGTTTAAGGATACGTTAGCTGTATTGCGGCTAAGATCAACTTAAACGTTCGTTAAGGATACGTTAGTCCTGTTTGAGACTAAGATCAACTTAACGTGATAATCCATTTAATATCTGGCCATCGGGACTTGTCACCTCTCTAACGTCGTTGAAGGATTACAACGGCAGATGTCAGAGGAGTTCGGAGATGTACCCTTGAACCAAGATTGATTTGGAGTTTTATAGTCCGTTTGAATGTTTAAGGATACGTTAGCCATGTTTGGGGCTAAGATCAACTTAAACGGGATCGTTTAGATCCGACAAAAGAGCATTTGGAGGCTCTATTGTTCCAGTTTTAGGGACATAGTGGTCCATGTTCCAGTTTAGGGACGTAGTGGCCCGTGTTCCAATTTAAGGACGTGGTGGTCTATATTCCAGTTTAGGGACGTGGTGGTCTGTGTTCCAGTTTAGGGACGTAGTGGTCCGGACGTTTCGGTCCAATATTAGTTTAAGGACGTTTCGGTCCAATATTAGTTTAGGGACGTTTCGGTCCATCGCCAGTTTAAGGACGTGGTGGTCCAATATTAGTTTAGGGACGTTTCGTTCCACGAGTTTAAGGACCCCGCAGTCCATATTCATGTGTGGTCGTTGGGACCCGTCGCCTCTCTTACGTCGTTGAAGGATTACAACGAGAGGTGTCAGAGGAGCTCGGAGATGTACCCTCGAACCGGATATAAATTGATTTAAGGGAGCAATCTCGCTCAGTCAATTTAATTTGAGGACTTACGGCCATGATTGGGCTAAGTCCAGTTGAAAAGTATTCAATGCCTTTTATTTGTTTTTAGTCTGTTAGACCTGTGTTAGGGCTTAGCCCATTTTTAAATAATGTATTGCATTATTTTCTATTTTTTTGTTTGGGCTCTGCCCGTAAAAGATGCAGAGCATCAATTTATTTTGGGCTCTGCAAGGCATCTGCATAGCATTTTTATTATTTTGTTTGGGCTTTGCCCATTTATAAATAATGCAGAGCATCAATTTAATTAGGCCTGTTTGGTCTTTTAATTGGGCCTGGCCCTTCAGGAAATGCATTGCATTTTCAGGCGCTTTGCGCCAATCAGAGAGCGCAAGCGCTTGTGATGATGACACGTGTCATGCAAGCGCAGTGCGCTGCGCTTGCGCTGCTGACACGTGGCGCACCTTGGTGAGTTGCGCCAATCACAGAGAGCAAAGCTCTATCTCAAAGCTCATAGCGCAAGTGATTCAGATGCTGACACGTGGCGCTTTCCCAAGAGCGCAACAACGCAGTTTGGAAGTGCAAAGCACTAAGAATCTTTTAGATTCAAGAACAGAAGTGCAAAGCACTATTTGATTTCTTGATCTAATTTAGATCAAAGAAAAATAAGTTTTTCTTTTTATTTCAAGAACCAGAGGTTCATAAAAGTGCAAAGCACTATTTTTTTTATTTTGTTGTTTTCTTATTTTAAAGAACCAGTGGTTCATAAGAAGTGCAAAGCACTGTTTATTATGTGAAGATCATTGATCTGGTTTTTAGATCAATGATTTATTAAAAGAGATTTCTTCTCTCTCGTGAAGGTTTTTACCTTTTTCTTTGAAATTTTCTCAGAGTTCTCTCTCTGTTTGAAGCTCTTGACTTTTTTTAAGAAAATGTTGATGCTTTGAATTGAGGCTTAGGGTCCTTTTTATAATGCCCATAAATTAGTTAAAGAGATCTTTCTCTGAGTGATTTGGGGAATTTTCCCCACCGTTGGATCTTTGATCCAAGGGCTTCTGTTTTACAGAAGAAAATCTTCTTGTTTTAACAAGAACAGAAAAGATTTCTTTAGAATTTTAATTCTGTTTGGCGCAAATGCCCCAGCGCGTGACACGTGTCACGTAGCGCACAGCGCAGCGCAACTGCGCTAGCGCATCTGCGCTGACACGTGTCGCACAGCGCACTGCGCAGCGCAACTGCGCTAGCGCATCTGCGCTGACACGTGTCGCGCAGCGCAGTGCTTGCGCAACTGAAGCGTTGCTTCCTTTAATTTTACTTAAAATAGAGCTTTGCTCTGATTGGGCGCACTGCCTTGGGCGCTGCGCTGCCGTATCAGTTTTTGACACGTGGCGCGTTGCGCCCGGGATTTGAAGCGTTGCTTCAAAATTTGAATTTTGAATTTCTAGCAGAGTTTTGCTCTGATTGGGGGAAACAAATGCCCCCCCACCGTTGTGCTCACGTGGCGCACACGTGAGTGCAGCGGTGGCAAACTCCTGATCGTTGGATCAAGGGGTAAGCTGAAGGGGCGCAAGCGCCTTATAAATAGGACCTATGGCCCTTTAGAAAATCTTCACCATCTTCAAGATTTTAATTACCGGAGCTTTGCTCTTGCTTGAGAATTTCAGAGCTCTGCTCATTTCCAAAGTTAGAAAGTTTAGGTAAAGTTAATTTAAATTAAATTAACTTAAATTAATCTTAACCAAAGAGCTTTGCTCTTACAGGTCTTTTGATCTAAAGAGATCCCCATTGGGGTTTCATAAACAGAGCTTTGCTCTAAAAAAAACTTATAGATCTGCAGAGATCTTGTTCATGGGTTCTAACCCATGGACAGAGATTTGCTCTTTGAATCATCTGCAGATCTTTTAGATCAGAAAAATGAAGAAATTTTCATAAGTTTTTCATGGATTTCTCAAGATTCCAAAAAAATTTAATTTTTTTAGGTGTAAATATTTTCTGATGGACCTTTCCATTATTATTATAGAGCTGTGCCCTTTTTAAGGAATCTTATTCCCCTGAGACCAGAGTTTGACAAGTGTCACTCTGTGACGGATCTTTGCTCTGAAAGAGGAGATTTCCTCCTTGTCTTTAGGGATTCTTTATTAATGGGAATATTTTCTTGGCGACCAATTGACAATCTCATCCAATGATGAGTTTGTCTTATTTAACTGACGTATTGTCATCCAGATTTTGTGGGTCCTCCTTCGGTCTCCTACCCACTGCACTGCTGTGCAGTATGATTAATTTTTAAATTTAGTTAATTGAAAAGCTAAACGTTGGAATTGCAGCACTAACGGCTAATCTCTATTCATTTGCAGCGATCATGTCTCTCGACACCTCGTTCCCGTTCGTCCGTTCAGAGGAGGGATTTCCCAAAGCGCCCTTGGACCGTGAAGTTCTGGCTATGATCAAGGAATACGACCCAGAATACAAGAGTCTCCATCTTTGGGGGTCGTGGTATAACCATATCATTATGGGTCGACGCAGCTTCACATGCTCAGTGCCGTCAGAGCCTATCACGGCGATTCACTACGCTACCCCACCCTCGGTGCAGTATGCCGTGGAGTTGGCGGATTGGACGTCAAAGGGCTTCCTACATCCCGCCATAGATGCGATACCGGTTCAGCGTCCCATGGTTTTGGACATCCTAGGGCGCCGTATCTGTCAAGGTGAAGCACGACCCTGGGGGCAATCATATAACCTTGGTCTAATTCCCTGCCACCCGATCGGCTACCTGCCGTGGGCCCGGTACATCCTGTTGACGAAGAAGTCGCAGTTGATAAGATTAGGACTGTACACCTCGGTCTACGTCTCTCTTTTCCAGTATCCCACCTCCCCACCTGGTGGTTCAAGGCTTTCCTGGAGCAGTGGAATATCCCTACCCACACTTTCCTTGTCATGGATCGGGAAGTGTCCATCTCTTTGGAGGAATTCGCGGAGGTATCCGGCCTACCAGTCATGGGGGAACACTATGAAGAGCTGCTCCCGACAGATGAGTACGTCTTCGGTGCTAATCCGATGGTAAGGGGGATCACGCCGGAAAATGCTGTTCAACACCAATTCCCGAGCCTGATCAAGGTGTTGAACATCTACGAGTCCCTTTTTATCGAACATGGGAGTTGAGGAGTTAATTTTGAGGACTTCATTGCTCGTTTCCTTCGCCCAAGCGTCATTAAATCAGAAGCTGCCAAGTCTGCTACCCTGGATGATCCTTTCGGCCTAGGTTTGGATAACCTGCCGGCGAAGGAGATAGACCAAAAGGTTTTCTTCCTTCCGGACTTCCCTACTATATCTTTTGCAGAAATTGCAGCCCCCGGGATGGACGAGGAGGCCTTTTTCTTAGGATTTCTTGGACTGTGGCTAAGTTGGTTCGCGATCCCAATGCACTCTCATCGCATGCGACCTTCCGTCTTTTACCCAGCCCACCGAATGGTCATCGGGGTAAAGGTGGCTGTGGGGATCGCCGGCTTGGCGCACTTATATCATGGCCTCAGTCGAGCGGCGGATGCTAACGAGCCTGGGGTGCTGCACGTGGTCTTCCCGATGCACTACTTTGCATCGTGGCTCGAACTACACACGGCGGGTGTCTTCGGCATGCATAAAAGGCCCTCGTTCTTTGGCAAGTGCGGTTTTCCTCGAATTATACAGCTGATCGGCGCATCAATTGTGACCCCGTCACCGCGGAGCGCCAGGGGTTTACTCCTTCGCCCTCATACTGTTGGAGCCGGGATGTCCTTCGTCGATAAGGTATTGACCATTGGAAAGGCGTCTACCACTGCAATGCGGCCATTGCAAGATGTCTTTAAGGATGGAGCCTCGGTTTTGACGGCCCGGGAGACCCTTCAATTATATTACATTAGACCGGGCTTCCTAGTTTTTAGGCAGAATGGTGTGGCAATCTTTATGAGGTACAACCCGCATCGTTTTGCTCAACAACTGGGCTACGATCAAGGGATCCCCTTGGAAGCCTTTTTGCTGGAACCCGCTGCCACCGAAGAAGGGATGGAGAACGCACTGCACCATTTCATGCGCCTGAATACAAGCTCTCATTTTTTTATTAGTGCGCCGGCTTACGCTCCGCGACTCCTCAATGTGTATAAAGACTGGTATAGTCATGCAACCGGAGCAGTTATAAAGGAGGAAAGGCGACGGCTGGTCGATAGTAAGGGTGCGCCTCCAGGTGCCGATCGCAACGCTCCTTTGGTTCCTAGGACTCCAGTAATCACTCCTCTAAAAGAGGTTAGAACCGAGCAACCGCGTGCGCAAATCCCTCCACGTGGATTGCCGCTCCCTGATATCACAGATGCACCTGCAGCGCCCTGTGCTCCCGTGGAGACAGTGGTTGTACTTTCGCCAGAGTCTGGCATGGGTACGGACATTGGGACCCGCCGTCCCAAGGTGGCTGCTAAGCGTAAGTCGATCCCGCGTTCACCTAGGGTTGGCAGGCAGAAGAAAAAGAAGTCGCTCCTTTCCCTTGATGCGATTCTTGGCTTAGAGCCAAGGGCCCCTCTTACCAAGGGAATAAGTGAATATGGCAGCAATAAGGGCTTTACGGTAGACCCCGCAGACACCGACATGGCAGCCGCCATTGCGGCTTCTGAGCGATCAGCGAGGCTTGAAGCGTGGTTGAGTAAACTCGCTGAGTCAGGTAATTACTAGCTGTTTTCTTCACCATTTCATCACGTTTTTTTTTATCATTCTTGGCTAACACCTTTCCTCATTTTCAATAGGTGTCTCTACCGAAGAAGCTATTGCTGCCTCTTTGAAAACCTTCCAGGAGGAGGAAAAGAAACGCGCTTTAGCGGGCGCCGGAATATCCTACCCCCCTTTTTTTAACAAATTTCGTCATTCTTTTCGATGATCAACCTGACTTTCTTCCCTTGTTTCTTTCTAGGGGTTATACCAGTCGACGAAGAGATCCTTCCGGAACCCGTCACTGGAGTTCCGGTCTCGTCGGGGTTGCTGCAAGAGCCTCTATTTCCTGATTTAAAATCAGGAAAGGTTACGAAGGAGGCATCACGTGCTAGCACGTGACCAGCAGTCACGTGTTGGCACGTGACATTTAAAAGCGTCGGCAAGGCAGATTCAGTTTCCCGTGTACATCAAAGAAAAAGGCTTCAGAAAGGGTCACGTGCTCCCACGTGATCTGGGTCACGTGTTCGCACGTGACATTTAAAAGCGGCTTCAAAGGCAAACCGGTTCCCTGAACTACATCAAAGAAAAGGGCTTCAGAAAGGGTCACGTGCTCCCACGTGACCAGGGTCACGTGTTGGCACGTGACACTCAAAAGCAGCAGACTCAATTCCCTGATTAAATCAAGAAAAAGGCGCCAGACGAGGGTCACGTGCTCACACGTGACCAGGGGTCACGTGGTGGCACGTGACGGCTAAGCGGCAGCCAGAAGGCAGAGCGCAAAAAGGAAGAAGAGGTCTCGTTCCAAGGGGGTCACGTGACCAAGTGTGACGTGGCCACACGTGACCGGCTTTCAAAGCCTATCTGTTAACAGAATTAAATTCTGAGAAAAGGCCTCTCAAATCTTTCCAAAGGAACCGATTGAATTAAAGATTTAAAGATTCTTAAATATCACCTATCTATGGAAAAAAGCCTGAACTTGGAAAGATTTCCCCTTAAAATCTAACCGAAATAACAAAGGAGAATCTCTGGATTTAAAATCCAATGGTGATTAAAATTCACATAATAATCCAAAGGTCCAAAACGAATGGTGAATACAAATTAAATCTCTCAATGAAAGATTCACCAAAACTAATTGATTCGGCTGCTTCTCCTATAAATAGGAGCCAAGAGACACACAGAAAGGGAGGCAGAAAGGAATCGATATATAAAAAAAGAGGAGAGCCTTGATACTTTGGAGGAATTTGGATCTCCTGCAAAAGAAAACCCTAGGTAAGAAAGGGAAGGCTTTTTGAAAGGAAAAGAGAATTTAATTCTCAACAGAGTTTAACTCTGATATAAAACAGAAGAACATAGTTCTCTCTTTAGTGGAGGATCTGTAAAGTGCACATCTCCACTCGAATTGAGAATTTAATTCTCATTCGGTTGAGATCCTGCCATGCAGATCCAAAGCATAGAGAGGGAATGGAAGCTTGAGAATTTAATTCTCGCAGAACTATAGGAATTTAATTCCTTTAAAATAAAATTAGGGTTTGACCCTATGTTATGGGAATTTAATTCCTTCAGAATGAACAGAATCAGGGTTTAACCCTAATTAAGAACTTAGTTCTGTTAAAATAACAGGAATTTAATTCCCTCAAGAAAGAAGAAATTAGGGTTTCACCCTATGACAGAATCTCATTCCTCAGAATAATTCTTTAAAAGAGAGTGGGAATTTAATTCCTTAAAGCTTTTATAAGGGTTTAACCCTATGATAGAATTCAGTTCTTCACATATATGAGGAATTTAATTCCTATAGAAAATTCAAAGTTCAACTCTATCCCAGAATATAAATCTTTAAAAGGAAATAGGAATTTAATTCCTCTAAAATTATTGCTAGGGTTCAACCCTACGAGGAATTTAATTCTTGAAAGGGATTAACAGATCTTCTAAAAAACATACATAGAGGTAGGGTCACGTGTCACCACATGACCCCCGAAAAGATCTATAGAGAAGGCCCTTTGAGGCAGTGCCTCACGTGACCCACGTGACCCTTGGCAGAGGCTTTAACATACATGCATTTAAATGCCCATCACGTGATGGCACGTGATGCTCCAAAGTACTCAATACTCTCGGCAGAACAAATAAAGAGAGAGAGGGCGCTCTCACGTGCTACCACGTGACCCCTCTTGCTTTAGTGTTTAACACTAAGTTGGAACCTCTGAATCCATTGTTCAACACTGATTTACCTCAGTGTTCAACAATAATTGAAGAACTTCATTCGCAGGGTTTAACACTGAATTGCTTAGTGTTAACATTAAATTAAACCTCTGTTTAATTTTAATTTTCTTAGTGTTCAACACTAAATTAAAATCTCTGTCACCAGTGTTCAACACTGATTACCTTAGTGTTTAACACTAATTTGAGATCTCTGTCGCCAGTGTTTAACACTGATTTGTTTTAGTGTTTAACACTAATTTGAAAGCCTTGTTGCTGGTGTTTAACACCAACTATCTTTTAGTGTTAAACACTAACTTGTCAATCTCATTCCCAGTGTTCGACACTGATTGGTCTTTAGTGTTTAACACTAGGCTTCAGCCCAATTGGCTAAGTTCTAGAGGCAAAGCCTCTCCTTCAATGGGCCAACAGGAAACCAATATTCCAAACATGATTGGACTTAGCCCAAGATGGCCATAAGGCCTCAATTCAGACTTAACTGGGCTAATGGACTCATAACATAATTAATTGGTCTTGATCCCAAATCGAGCCGAAGAGTATTTAATCCACCCCGGTTCAAGGGTACATCTCTTCACTCCTTTGATACTTGGCGTTGTAATCCCTCAACGTCTTCAAAGAGGTGACGTGTCCCGATGACCACACATTGATACGGACTGTGGGGTCCTTAAACCCATGGACTATGAGGTTCTTAACCTTGACCGAGATGTCTTAAAACTAACAACGGACTGTGGGGTCCTTAAACCCATGGACTATGAGGTCCTTAACCTTGACCGAGATGTCTTAAAACTAACAACGGACTGTGGGGTCCTTAAACCCATGGACTATGAGGTCCTTATCCTTGACCGAGATGTCTTAAAACTAACAACGGACTGTGGGGTCCTTAAACCCATGGACTATGAGGTCCTTAACCTTGACCGAGATGTCTTAAAACTAACAACGGACTGTGGGGTCCTTAAACCCATGGACTATGAGGTCCTTAACCTTGACCGAGATGTCTTAAAACTAACAACGGACTGTGGGGTCCTTAAACCCATGGACTATGAGGTCCTTAACCTTGACCGAGATGTCTTAAAACTAACAACGGATTGTGGGGTCCTTAAACCCATGGACTATGAGGTCCTTAACCTTGACCGAGATGTCTTAAAACTAACAATGGACTGTGGGGTCCTTAAAACCATGGACTATGAGGTCCTTAACCTTGACCGAGATGTCTTAAAACTAACAACGGACTGTGGGGTCCTTAAACCCATGGACTGTGGGGTCCTTAACCTTGACCGAGATGTCTTAAAACTAACAACGGACTGTGGGGTCCTTAAACCCATGGACTATGACGTCCTTAACCTCGACCGAGATGTCTTAAAACTAACATTAGACCACAATGTCCCTAAACTAACCATAGACCGCAATGTCCTTAAACTACCTACCGACCGCGACGTCACTAAACTAAACAACAGAGCCCCCTTTTACTGCTCTCTTGTCGGATCTAAACGATCCCGTTAAGTCGATCTTAGTCTAAAAACTAGACTAACGTATCCTTAACAAACGTTTAAGTCGATCTTAGGCTCAAATGAGGCTAACGTATCCTTAAACCCCAACCCCCAAACCCAAATCTAAGATAATACGGATTTGGACTAGTCCACGCCCTACGGGCGACGACATAACTCAGTCTCCGTATACAATCCACGGGCAACAAAACACAAAACAAACACACACGACACGAAGTGACCATCTGGAGAAGGAGAAAGTTGTTACCGCAATGCGGTAGCGTAATTAACTGCAGGGGCTTGCGCCTGCAGGGAAGAGCGTCCCCACAATCAAAAAAACCCCTCAAGCGAGGGGGAATCTGACGAAGTCTGCTACATCGGACGCATCCGTTCAAACCTTCGATACATGGTGCCATAAATCAACTTGGCATCTTCGGAGAGGTGGACGGATAGCACCAATTAGCATCTGCCCCAAATCTCAGGCGAGACACCCGCGTCTCGGCCGCCGTTCGGAGGGGAACAGATTCTGGCACGCCCGGTGGGACTTTTTCCTCTTTCCACTCCACACTTCGTATGTCGTGACTCGCGAACCAAACACGGTTCGCTAATGGTTGCCCTTGGGTTACAAGGTACTAAGATTTGGCGTTTTGCTTATTGCAGAAAGCAAAAGGATCAATGGCATCTACTTGTGTGAAGTGTTCCAACTGCAACTGCAACTCACGCTCCGCCTCATCTGGAGGCATAGCCTACGGGCCCCAAGCGGCCTCCTTGTTCACGATGCCGGTGGACCAGGTGACTCAGGCCACTACCGGATTGTTCTTTGGGACTATGCTCCTACCGATGAGTTTCAGCACCTCTGTACCAACACCAGAAGCTCCCAAGAAGTCGGTCTTTGATCGGCTTGCTACTACCGCGGCCCCCCTCAACGGGTCATCCAGCTCCAGCTCCTCGGTCTTCACCAGACTGGGCCAAAGTTCATGTAGGCCCGTGATGAAGCCTGCAATCTCAGAGAAGGTTGTTCCGAAAAGGATAGCCATCCCTGCTCATAAAGTCGTCAAGGCGGCTTCTCTTGCCAAAAAATCGGTCTTCACGAGATTGAATGTTCCAGCTCCCGCTCCTGCTACCCAAAGGACATCAGTCTTTAACAGGCTGACACCAGCAGTGACCCCCCACCTACACAGGGGGCAAGACAAAGCCATCCTCACCGCTGAACCAACGCCGTCCGCTCGATACGCTCGACGTCGCCACTGGCGCCGAGTAAGGAAGGCTGGGGGCAACTCCCCCTCTGGGCTAACTCCACCAGCCCCGATGGCAGAAGTTAATGCTGCTGTTCCAACTGGGAACAGCTTTGAGATGCTAAATAGGGTGCGTAGGAATTCTCCTACCGCGGCGCTAAAGAAATCTCCCCATCCACTGAAAAGAGCTATAGAAGTAAAAACAGAACAGCCCCAATCTCCTCAACGGCTGTCCTCCCGAATCTATAATGTCTGGCGGCAGGCCCGAGACTCAATGATCGATCCAAACTTCTCCCGCCAGCACAAGAAGCTGAAAATTCAACAGGAAGCCAGTCACCAGGCTAAGCCACGAAAAGCTGTCTGGGTGCCCACCCCAACGGCCCCCTCAGCTTCCACTGCTCATAAAAAGAGGAGGCCGGAGAAGATCTCCGGGCCTGCAACGAGAGCTAAAAGCGCTAAACCCAGACGCCCTAAGGCTGGGGGAAGGATGGTCCATACTGTATACATGGCGTCGGGGAAGGAAGACAGCCGTGCGTCTACAGGCCATAGACCGCTTACACGGTCGGTGACCAAAGCTCAGGAGTAACAGCAAAAGCTCCAGGAAATAATGAATGCTATGGCCGCACTTACCGGGCCAAAAGAAAACCCAGAAACATCTTCGGACGAACGCCAGGAGGAAGAAACCGACGCCGAATTCCTTCGCCGAATATTGGAGAAGAATGACAAAGAGGCTGCTGAACAAGCAGCCAACATACAGCGTATGGGCCTCCTCTTCCAAGATATGATAGGAATGATGATCCAACAGGATCCACCCGCTGAGGATCCCCCGATCGTCCTTGAAGACGACAGGGGAGAAACGTCAAATCCACCACCGGCCCTCTCAACGGCCAAGGAGGAGACAATCTCTAAGGCTGACTTGGTCGACTATATAGCCCAGCAAATCCGGGTTCATCATGCGACTGAGGCAGCTGGTCAAGTCGTAAAAACGGGGCGGCCATATCCAAGCTGGTATGACCAAATCAAGTACCCGCCAGGTTACACAATTCCTAAGTTCCATGTTTACAAGGGGACCGGCAATCCCCACCAACATGTCGCCCAGTTCAGGGCCCTTTGCGGTAACACCGGCGGAGATGATAAACTGTTGCTTCGCCAGTTCGTGGGCAGCTTATCAGAAACAGCGTTCGAATGGTATTCGGAACTCCCGAACGATTCTATCAAGACGTTCGCTGAAATGGAGTTGCTATTCACTCAGCGATTCGCAAGCGCCAGCGAACGCACTCCAATAATGGCATTGATTAATGCCAGGGTAAAACCAGGCGAAACTTGGGTCCAGTATGCTATACGATGGCGGAATTTGTGGTCGAAATGCGAGCAACGCATTGAGGAAGCGCCCGCGGTGGGCATGTTCGTGGGAACCCTAGACTCTCACGCAACTATCTCCCAGTTTATGATGTTCTTTAAGCCAACCACATTCTAGGCTTTAATCGACAAGTTGGCTCAGATAGACCAGATGGGTCATAGACCACCTCCCTCGAAGCCAGAACCTCGGAATGACAAGGGTAAGGGAAAGGCCACCTTCGTCGCGAATGCTCAGCAGCAACCCAGTGCCTCAAAGCTGGCGGATCAGTTGGAAGAAAGACGGCGGTATTATAATGAGAAGATGAAGCGTCCCTACTCGTTCCCACGGGACAAGACAAAACGGTTATTCGAGCTGGCAGTACGCAATAGACTTATAAACTTGCCAAATCCAAGGCGACCGCCACAACCCACTGAGGTGAATAACCCCAACTATTGCCCTTACAATCAAACGGTAAGCCATCCGATTAAGGATTGCTTCGTTTTCAAAGGATGGATTGAAGATCAATACCTCCAGGGGAAGTTTGCACTGTCCGAAAAGTGGAAGGTGAACCCGCCACAGCCACATACTCCTAAGAAGACGGATGCACCGGGGGCGACTTGTTCCTTTATTAAAGAAGCTCCATTGGAAATCGAGCTATCAGCTAAAACCAAAAGGATGTTGAGTGACCTTCATGCGTGCCCAGCGGTTGAATGGAAGAACCCGCTTGAACCTCAAATCATCGAAGGGATGTTGAAGCCGCGCCCAACTACAAAGATTCGTGGTGATGGCCCAAGTATTCACACCCAACCGTCAAAATCGTCGAAGAAAAAGAAGAGGAAATCCAAAAAGCCCGTGAAGCCTGGAGACAAGCGCACGGATTTGCAGAAACAGATTGACGCGCTGGAGGAGTACAACCAAAAGGCACGGACTCCCGTAACACTGCAAGAGTTCCTCAACCACATCTTTCAGAAGGAAGATGAGGAAGAGAGATCATCGGATGAATTCGAGGGATATGTGGCGAGTTGTCATGTGATTTCCCACTCGGAAGATGAGAAAACTCCTGGCACCGAGAAACTGGGGGCACACCCTGAGCCAGGACTTGTGTGGCCAACAGATGAAATGATCGACGCCTTTCTAGACGAGATTCATCTAAAGAGTAAAGCAGATCAGGAGCGTGAGATGGCCGCATCGGAAGGAGCCGAACGCAGGCGACTAAACGAAAGAGTTGAAGTACTCCCGCCAGATCGAACGGCATCCGAGGCAGACAAGAAGATATTCAAGATGAGGAAAAGGTTTGCCAAAGCCATGTCAATAGCAATGAAGCTACCACCCTCGGAAGAAAACACGCTCAATGGGGCGGAGAGGCACCCTGATTATTGCGCATATCATCGGAAAATTTCACACCCTACGGAGGAGTGCGATGCTTTTAGGATATGGTGGCAGGGATATGTTGCTCATCGGCAACATTTTAAGCGCATGAAACGCAAGACTCGTCGAAAACGAAGAAGTACTGCCGACGGGCACAACAGAACCACTGGCAACTGTTACGTGGTTAACGCCGGAGGGTCACAAGTTCTCACCTTTGGGAGCTACTCTGATGAAGAAATGGCTCTGTGCCCTCTCTTTAAAGAATCCGTTTTAGGGAAAGAGGAGGAATCGAAGGCCTACGAAAACATTCAACTGCGCAATCGTACGCTCCCGGAAAAGAATCTCGGGCCCGCAAATAGAAAAGATAAGGGAAAGGAAAAGGTCACTGAGGATATCACTTTAGATGACCAAGTTATGAAAGAGCTGACTACCAAGGACCCTCCCAGGAAGGGTAAGGTGGACTACAACATCCTAGCGCACCTAAGGAAGCTACCTTCTCAACTTAGCATTCTCGATGCCCTCCTATTATCAAAAGAAGCGCGAGATTCATTAATCAAGGCGTTATAAGAACCTGAGCAATTCCAAGCCTTCCTTGCTGCGGAAAGGCTGAAGGATGAACTGGAGGAAGTGCATACGGCCGACATCACTTTCGGTGACGAAGACCTCCTTCTCGGGACGTGCGACCACAACCGTCCCCTATATGTCTCTGGATACTGCCATGATATCAAGATAGGCAAGATCCTAGTGAATAATGGATCCTCCGTCAATCTCCTTAACGTTCGGGTGTTAAAGGAAATCTGCATGAGTGTGCCACACCTCGCTCGTAACAAAATTACCATCTCCGGTTCGACTCCCAATCGTCACAGAATCTCGGATCCGTAATACTAACATTACGCTTTGGACTACTCGTCACAGACATCAAGTTCCATGTCATTGACGCCAAGACCTGCTACAACGCCTTGCTCGGTCGCCCTTGGTTGCATGAGTACAACATCATCCCTTCTACACAGCATCAGTGTATGAAATACTTTAAGGATGGTTTCGAGTATACCGTAACAGGTGAGCTGAACCCATTTTCCGTGAACGAAGTCCGCAAATACGAAGATGCGAAGTACTTTTTGCCAGATTTCGAGGATACAGAAAGGTGTCGCAAGCCGGAGAACAAAGCCGCCGCCGCCATCCCTATTTTCGGGAGCGATACCGAAGGAGAAGAAGAGATAGTTTATGCTGGGCCGTCTCAACACAACAACCCGGGGACGTCCGCCCCCATGTCGGTCTTCGGAAGTGACTCGGAAGATGAGGTTAATGCCGTGTTCTCCAGTCGGCCGTCAATACAAGCATCCTCTGGCGATGATCAAAGTTTGCAAATCACCATGGTGCCGCAGAAGCACTAAAAGGATCTTGACGCACTTCAAGCTCATAATGTGCAGGACCTGCAAACATTTTACGTCCCTCCCAGGCAAAGGGGTGAAAAGGTAATCCTATTCTACCGATCCTCAGAGCCGAAAGTAGAAAAAGAGATCCGGCATGGCGCAGATGCTACACTCGACAGGCTCCAACCCATCCGTTTGCCCAGATACTACATAAATGGACTAAAGAGGCTATTGAAGTGCCAAGGGGTACCGTTAAAACAGACTGTTCGGCAAGCTCGGTTCTACAACGGGATTTGGGATGTCCTTGGGACCTAACGCAAATTGCCCAACGGGAAAATGGAAACACTTGGGCTTGGATACGCGAGAACCGGAAAATGGGAACGGGCCCACAGTAACTACGCCATATATACCTTTGATGAAGAAGAGGACGCCCTGTCGAGAAATGCCAACCCATCATCAAAACCAGATCCCGTGATCGAAGTGCCGAGTCCGTCGTTTGAAGAACGAATGGGCAAGCTTATCAGGAAAGCAGGTCAAAAAGCTCGGGAAAACCACAACCGCGAGATGGCCATCTACGAGGAGGCCAGGACGCAACATCTGTTTCAACAAGCTGCAAAAGACAAAGATGCTCATCCCTATCAACCCGTTGTCCGAAAGGCCCAACGCAGAGGCAGAAATAAATCAAGAAGCGGAAAGAGGAGCCGACAACAACGACGCAGGATTAGAGAGTCACGTGAGCGGGCATTGCGCGGTCCGGATTTGTCCCTCACGAAGAAGATGAGTCGAGCGTATTCCATCCCTCGAGACAAGACGGAGAAGTTACCCGAGCTCGCTATAAAACATCAAATGATCGCGCTTCCAGAGTCTAAGCACCCTGAGCGAGCTAACAAGGCTTCTCATCTGAGCTATTGCTCTTATCACCGAGCCATAGGACATCCTACCGAAGACTGCTTCACCTTCAAGAACTGGGTCGAGGACCAGTACCAACAGGGCAGATTCGCTTTATCCAACGGCTGGAGGGTAACGCCGCCACAAAAGCATGAACCCAAAGCCGCAAAAGCGGGACCAGATCCACCTCAGTCCTGGAAGCGGATTCGCACCTGTTACACGATTACGATATTAAAAGAAGAGACCGAGAACATGGATGACCTTCCCTGGTGCTTTGAGAACAGCAATGATGAGGTGATCTCAGAATTTCCGCCAGCTCCGAAAAAACTGGAAGATGGCATACATACTACTGCAGATAACCTCAAGAAGATTGAGCTGGGATCGGCAGATGATCCGCGACCGACATTCGTCAGCGAGCTGCTATCTGAAGAAAGGGTGGCCGCGTTAAAGAACGTGCTTCTACAGCATAAAGACTGCTTCGCGTGGAACTATTCTGAGATGCTAGGATTAGATCCGGAGATTGCTGTGCATAAATTAGCAATATCCCCAGATATCAAGCCAGTCAAGCAGGCGCCGAGAAGGATGCGACTCGAGCTTGAAATGAGCATCAACGCCGAAGTTAAGAAGCTGATCGATTCTGGATTTATCCAAGAAGTCTAATATCCCAACTGGATCGCCAATATCGTCCCGGTAATGAAGAAAAATGGGACGGTACGCATATGCGTGGATTTCAGGGATCTCAATAAAGCCTGTCCGAAGGACGATTTCCCAGTACCGGTAACCGAGCTAATGATAGATAACACGTCCACTCATGAGGTTTTCTCCTTTATGGACGGTTCATCAGGGTACAATCAGATAAAGATGCATCCCGAAGACCAGAAGCACACCGCTTTCCGGACCCCTTTGGGTATATTCTGCTACAGGGTTATGGCCTTTGGTCTAAAGAACGCCGGCGCTACCTATCAAAGGGCCATGACAAAGATCTTCGACGACCTCATACATGACATCGTCGAGTGCTATATCGATGACCTTGTAGTAAAGTGCATGTCATACGAAGAGCATTTAAAGCATCTGGAGACTGTATTTCAACGCCTTCGGCAATATAATTTGAAGATGAATCCCCTCAAATGCGCGTTTGGAGTCTCCTCGGGTAAATTCCTGGGATTCATCATCCGACACCGAGGTATCGAAGTGGATCCATCTAAGATCAAGGCGATCATGGAAATGCCTCCGCTAAGAACCCTCAAACAGTTGCGGTCTCTCCAAGGGAAGCTCGCATACATCCGGCGATTCATCGCCAATCTTTCAGGCAAGTGCCGTCCTTACAGCCACCTGATGAAGAAGGGAACTCCATTCGTTTGGGATCACAAATGCCAAGGCGCACTAGACGAGATCAAGCAGTAGTTGCAGAACCCTCCGGTGTTGGCTGCGCCGGTCAAAAGAAAACCCCTCATTCTTTATACGACTGCCCTCGAAGGTTTCTTAGGCGCATTATGGGCACAAGAGAACGATCAAGGAAAGGAGAGAGCACTCTACTACTTAAGTCGAGTTCTGCTCGGGGCAGAAAGCAACTACTCTCCCATTGAAAAACACTGCTTGGCGTTGATCTTCGCGATAACAAAGCTCAGGCACTATGCGTTGGCGTACGAAGTCCGTCTCATTTCAAAGGTGGACCCTCTTAAATATTTGATGTCAAATGCTATATTGACGGGTCGACTCGCTAAATGGGCTCTACTCCTGATGGAGTTCTCGATAACGTATCGACCTCTTAAGGCAGTGAAAGGACAGGCCATTGCCGACTTCCTTGCTGAGCATCCAGTACCTGCCGGTTCTCCTCTGAACTGCGATCTGCCGGACGAGCATGCATTCGATGCGATCGGCGGTGGTAGTACCCGATGGGAACTCTATTTCGATGGAGCGTGTTCCGTAAAGAAGCGCAAACAGGGTATCCCAATGATCAAATCAGGGGTAGGCCTCATCTTCGTAACTCCACAAGGAGGGATAATGCGCTTCGCCTTCTCCTTAACAGAGCCGAGGACAAACAATGAAGCCGAATACGAAGCTTTGATAGCAGGTCTCGAGATCGCCATCGACATGGGAATTGAAGACCTCCTTATATACGGGGATTCTCAACTGGTCGTTAGTCAAGTAAATGGTGACTACCAAACGTGCAAACCGGAGTTGGTGAAGTACGGCGAAAAGGTGCAACAACTGTTGACCCAAATTCCTTCCTATACTTTGGAAAGCATACCACGCGCGGAAAATAGCAAAGCGGACGCGTTAGCAAAGCTCGCTAAAGAATTGGCTAACGAGAACCTCGATGACGTTAAAATCATGGTACAAAGTCGTCGAGTGCTTGCCCTAGCAGAAATATCTCCGGAATCATACGAAGAAAAAGGAGCGACTGAGCAGACGACCCTACAAATAAAAGACCGTGAGAAGGCTGAGGACTGGAGGGAAGTCTTCATAGACTACTTTAAGTCCCACCGAATACCCGAAGAAGCGTCCTCAAGACATCAGCTCATGAAACGAGCTCTATCTTTCGCTTTCATCAATAATACTCTGTATAAGAGGTCGTTTGATTCTCTGTGGCTAAGATGTTTAGGACCTGACGAAGCAGAAAGAGTCGTTTAAGAGGTTCATGACGGAATCTGTGGTTCTCATCAAGCAGGCCCAAAGATGAAGTTAAAAATTAAACGGATGGGTTACTACTGGCCCACGATGATCCAGGACTGCATCGAATATGCGAAGCAGTGCCACTCGTGCCAAATCCATGGGGATTTCATCCACCAACATCCAAATCCACTACATCCGACGGTGGCTAGCTGGCCATTCGAAATGTGGGGGACTGACATAGTCGGCCCCATCGAACCAGCATCGTCCCGGGGACATCGTTTCATCCTGGCGACAACTGATTACTTCTCCAAATGGGCAGAAGCAGTACCGCTGAGGGAAGTGAAGACGGAGAATATCCTCCACTTCTTCAAGACGCGCGTCATCTATCGGTTTGGAACTCCACGGCGGATTATCTCCGATAACGGGCCAGCCTACAGAAGCCATAAAATTAGCCGCTTCGCGCAGCATCATAATATAGACTGGAGATATTCCTCAGTTTACAATCCGCGAGCTAATGGTCTAGCCGAGGCCTTCAATAAGACCTTGACAAAAATCATGAAAAAGACGGTGTCCCGAAATAAGAAAGACTGGCACGAGAGGCTGCAAGAGGCCCTTTGGGCCTATCGAACTACGTTCAAGACGGCCACGAACACAACGCCGTACGCACTGGTATTCGGTACGGAAGCGGTACTCCCCCTCGAAATAGAGCTACCCTCTCTACGGATGGCAGTCCACTACGAACTGACGAACGAAGAAAATGCTAGCCTCCGGCTCGAGGAGCTTGATGCTCTTGAAGAAACACGGCTCATAGCGCAACAAAATCTATAAGCTTATAAAGCAAAGATAACGCGCTCATACGAAAGATTGACCCGACCGAGGACATTCCGCCAAGGCGAACTCATACCAGTGGTCAAAAGACCTATGATCCCCAATCGCGTCAAGCGGGGAAAATTCGAGCCAAACTATGAAGGCCCGTACATCATAGATAAGGTCTACCAGGGTGGAGCCTACCTACTCATGGACATGCATGGTAAAAGGCCTTTCAGGCCAATAAATGGCCGCTTCCTAAAGAAATACCATGCTTAATGAGCCACAGCCCAGGTCAATGATAGATGACGACGACTATGTCCGCTCGTTATCTTCCTAAAGCTCAAAGCTCTATAAGTAGTAGCTGGCCCTTTCCTCGACGGACCGAAATGTCCTTAAACTAATAACGGACCGAAATGTCCTTAAACTAATAACGGACCGAAACGTCCTTAAACTAACGATGGACCGAAACGTCCTTAAACTATCGACGGACCGAAACGTCCTTAAACTAACGACGGACCGAAACGTCCCTAAAACTACTACCGCAGCATCCTTAGGCTGACGAGATAAGAAAAAAAAAGAGAGAGAAAAAGAAAAAATAAAAAAAACAAAAAAAAAACGGTATGTCCATAAGCAAAAAGGGCACGGATGAAAACCCGAAAGGGCTCCATGAGTAAAAACTGCAGGGCTACCGGCGAGTGTTCGTGAAAACCCGAAAGGGCGCGACCTTGTAAAAAAAAATAATAAAAAAATAATTAAAAAAAAACGGTATGTCCACAAGCAAAAAGGGCACAGATGAGAACCCGAAAGGGCTCCGTGAGTAAAAAACAGCAGGACTACCGGCGAGTGTTTGTGAAAACCTGAAAGGGCGCAACCTCGTTAAAAGACACTTACAGGGTCCTCTCGACCTTGTAAGGAGAAACCACCTGCGTGAGATCCTTACGACTCACAAAGGAGCAACACACTTAGGGATCCTCACGATTCCTAAGGAGAAAATACACTTGCGAGATCCTTACGACTCGTAAGGAGAATTCTCTTATGGGACCCTCACGGCTCATGAGATTTGAAAGTCTTAAGTTACAGAAACCTAAACCTGTTCTTAAGCAAATCGTCCACAACCTTCGATGCTGCCCTACAAGTGGCTCAATACTGACCCTTGTATATAATCCACGGGCGTGAATAAACATTTCCCCAGCAAAGTCACACCCGTGACTAGGGACATGCCCATATGGTGAACAACCCTTATAATTCCTCTCGACTTATAAGGAGAAAACCCTCCTGTAAGATCCTTACGACTTACAGAGGAACATACACTTAGGAATCCTCACAATCCCTAAGGAGAAAATACACCTACAAGATCCTCACGACTTGTAGGGAGAAATACCTTTGTGAGACCCTTACGGCTCATGAAGTCAAAAGCCTTGGTCGACAGGACCCTTAACCCTGTTTACTAAGCCACCTTTGTTCAACATCGACAGAGGCAGATGATGATTCGCTCCTGGCCATATCCCAGTTGTAGCGGTGCTGATGCCGAAATCTGTGTCTAATCTCAGGTTTATGGCGAAAAGCCAGTAGGCCGCACGTGCATACGGGATAGTCGAAATGATTGGGCAACCTGCAATAAAAAGCAGCAGGCAAAAATGTATGCACGCAAAATAGCCGAAATGATGAGGCAACTAGCAATAATAAAAAAAAAACAGCGAGTGAAAATGAAATAAATAGCCGAAATGATTGGGGCACCGCGATATAAAAGCTGAAATGATAGAGCATCGCAGAAAAAGAAATAAAATAAAAAAAAGTTTTAATTTATGCCCTACAGGTGATGTTCCATCACACCCTGTACACAATCCAAGGGCGTAAACAAAAAGGGATCATACTTCTCCCCCAGGTTTCATCAGAAGAAGAAGCCAAGTCTCGACGGGCCAAAGGAGACCTGGAGATCGTTTCAACACTCGTCTCGTAACAAAGGACACAACTCTAACCTAAGCGGAACAGCGACAACTCCCAGTTCCATGGCTCGGTGGTATACATATCGCCAACAGTCAAACCTCTATCCTGTGAAATGCGGATACAATCAGCAAAATTCCTGGTTACGTGGAACACGGATAACGTCACTCTTTGACCCCGTGGAAAACGTCCAGAGCGGATCCTGGTCCTCGCGGAGCACGGCAGTGAACCCGTATGAAGCATCCAGAGCGGAGCCTAGTCCTCGCCGAGCACGGCAGTGAACCCGTGTGAAGCATCTAGTGCAAAATTCCTAGTTATGTGGAATGCGGATAACGTCACTCTTTGACCCCGTGGAAAACGTCCAGAGCGGATCCTGGTCCTTACAGAGCACGGCAGTGAACCCGTGTGAAGCATCCAGAGCGGAGCCTAGTCCTCGCCAAGCACGGCAGTGAAC
The DNA here is from genome assembly GCA_030015575.1 of Agapanthus africanus. Lineage (NCBI taxonomy): Eukaryota > Viridiplantae > Streptophyta > Magnoliopsida > Asparagales > Amaryllidaceae > Agapanthus > Agapanthus africanus. The sequence goes on from JASDDO010000019.1 coordinate 31,699,929, forward strand.
CCGTGTGAAGCATCTTGTGCAAAATTCCTGGTTACGTGGAACGCGGATAACGTCACTCTTTGACCCCGTGGAAAACGTCCAGAGCGGATCCTGGTCCTCGCGGAGCACGGCAGTGAACCCGTGTGAAGCATCCAGAGCGGAGCCTAGTCCTTGCCGAGCACGGCAGTGAACCCGTGTGAAGCATCTAGTGCAAAATTCCTGGTTACGTGGAACGCGGATAACGTCACTCTTTGACCCCGTAGAAAACGTCTAGAGCGGATCCTGGTCCTCGCGGAGCACGGCAGTGAACCCGTGTGAAGCATCCAGAGCGGAGCCTAGTCCTCGCCAAGCACTGCAGTGAACCCGTGTGAAGCATCTAGTGCAAAATTCTTGGTTACGTGGAACGCGGATAACGTCACTCTTTGACCCCGTGGAAAACGTCCAGAGCGGAGCCTGGTCCTCGCAGAGCATGGCAGTGAACCCGTGTGAAGCATCCAGAGCAAACACCGGACTGTGGAGTCCTTAAAATCCACGGACTATGATGTCCTTAACCTCGACCGTAATGTCTTAAAACTAAAAATCAACCACCTCGATTCCCTACGGATTCTGCCTTGGTTTAAGGGTACATCTCTTCACTCCTTTGATACCTGGCGTTGTAATTCCTCAACGTCTTCAAAGAGGTGACGGGTCCCTGCAACCTAACATCGGACTGTGAAGTCCCTAAATCCACGGACTGTGAGGTCCTTAACCTTGACCGTGATGTCTTAAAACTAACATCGGACTGTGGAGTCCCTAAATCCACGGACTATGAGATCCTTAACCTTGACCGTGATGTCTTAAAACTAACATCGGATTGTGGAGTCCCTAAATCCACGGACTATGAGGTCCTTAACCTTGACCGTGATGTCTTAAAACTAACATCGGACTGTGGAGTCCCTAAATCCACGGACTATGAGGTCCTTAACCTTGACCGTGATGTCTTAAAACTAACATCAGACTGTGGAGCCCTTAAACCCACGGACTATGATGTCCTTAACCTTGACCGCGACGTCTTTAAACTACGATACCTGGAGCAACCCCTGACCCCGTGAAACACGGATAAGGGCGACCACATCCAGCACTTGCAGGTCCTCACGACCTGTAAGGAAGAAAACTCTCTTGTGAGATCCTTACGACTCTCAAGGGAAAACCCGCTTAAGAATCCTCACGATTATTAAGAAGGACTAATGCCTATGGGATCCTCTCGACCCATGGGGAGAAAAAACTCTTTATGAGACCCTCGTGGCTCATAAAATGCAAAAGTCTTAGGAAGCAGATCTTAACCCTGAATCCTAAGCCATCGCTGCCCTGCAAAGAGATCAAGATAAATTGTCCGCAAGACACATTCAAAGGAGACGCATCATTGAGAAGAAATATGTATCTTTTATTCATAAACCGAAATGGATACAAACTACAATCCATGAAAGAACAAAAAGAAAATACTCTCATCTATGAGTATATACAAGAAGGAAGGAAAAGATACAAATGTTTCAAGCCGGCGGGCGATTTAGCAGCTTGGTCAGCTCATCCTGCTTTTGTTGGGCCACGGCCTTATGATTTAAGATCGCCAAAAGACGGGCCTCCGTCTGCGCCTGCTGGGCCTGATACGAAGCGAGCCGGCCTTCAAGCTCTTTCTCGGTGACCTTATGAGCCTCGACCCTCTCACGAGTGAACGTGGCAGCTTTATCGAGAGCCACCACTTCTTTTATGGACTCCTGAAGCACCCGCCAGAGTTCGTATGCTTTGTTGGCTTTGGCTGTGAGGCTGGCCTGAAGCTCGCTCAGCGCTTTAGTAGCCAACTCCCTCTCCGAGAATTTACGGCCGAGCCCTTTTTCTCGCACAACAATATGTTCGCCACATGTCGCCCTATCAGGCCATGTAAGCTCACTTTCGCGACCGCAACCTTGGAAGCAGGACATACATGCTCAAGATTATATAAATGGACTTCCGGTCGACAGCAATAATCGATCAAAAAACGCGCTCACATCACCTGGTATGAAAAGCAACGAGAAAATTTCCGATGTTTATCCTATCGAGCATGTGTTCGCAATCATATGAACATCCGAAAAAGAAATAAAATTCAAAGCTTTAATGTGCATGCAACATGATGACGGTGTTGATAATTAAAGGAAGTTTTCATAAAAAGAACACAAAGTTTATTCATGCAAGCGAAAACATACATACGAGTATAGAGCCTACATGGAAGTTCAACATAAAGCATACAAAAAGAAGGACTAATTTAAAAACGCTACGCTAACGGGAAAAGGTCACCAAACACGGGATCAATGGCACAAGGGTTAACAAAGCAGAGGACAAAATTCTCCATCTCTCTCTGCTTTCTCCAGCACATCAAAGCGACGGTTCTCGTGAGGAGTCGCTCCCCATCGATTGGCGCCGTGTTCGTCCGCGAAAGCAGACATAATAGCTCGCCGGGCCTTTATCTGGCTCAGTAGATGAATTGAGCAATCATTCAAAGCCTGAGTAATCAAGCGCGCTTCGTGAAAGCCCTCGAGCTTTTCTTCAGCCGCGTCAAGCATCTCCATGGTCATCTCCGCCGGGTGAGGAGGGATGTCGGCAAGCACGGCCGTGAGAATCATCCAGAGCCAGAGGGACCCCATCGGGAGGGGGGACCCCCTGCGGATCGAGAGTTCATACATTGCCGAGTCACATTCGTCGTCGGTAAGGAGTGGGTCCACCAACCGAGCAGCAAAGCGGGGGATCATCTCCTCGATAGGAACTTTCCATGGCTGTCGACAAGCATGAGGGCGATTGCAGGCCATGGCGCTCGTTTGTTTCTCGAGACAAATTACACCAAAATAAGAAAGAAAAAATATGAATCTCTGTGAAGGGAAAAGAAGGCTATAGCCTCAGATATAAAGAAGTGCATTAAGTGTTGAGCGCAGAAAATCTTGCATGATGAAGCTATTTCCAAGGCCAAAAACAAGGAAAGGCATCGAAAATCAGGGGGATGGAACTATTTCCAAGGCTCCTTTTCTGCATCTGATATTGTGCACTAAAAATGTGGCATGGAAAAATTTTGAACAGTCCCATCAAAGGATCCCACGTGCAGAACACGTGAGCCCCAAACTTGACGTGCACTAGAAATGGAATAGCACCATGCATATTAAAAGCATCAGCAACAACAATAGTGAAATGATAAAATCCCACAAAAAGGCATGCAAACATACAAAGACATAATAGAACTTATCATTCATACTTCAAGAAGGTCATACAAAATAAAGAGAACACGTTTACAATGGTAAGATTTCGGACGCAGGGCACGGATTGAGAAACTCAAGTTTAACTTTGTCCAAGATCCTCCAAGCATTTCGAACCTCCCGAGTATGTTTTCTCTCACGATCACAAGCGTCAGGGTCCTCACGAATGTCCTCCACCCTCCGATAGGCAGCAAGTATGGCTGACTGCTGAAAGGCCTGGTGCAAGAGATTAATAAGGTGATCTCGCCTCCTCTTTGAGATCAAGCTCATCAAATACACCGAATGTATCTTGTCCTCGGCAGCGTCCAATGCCCTGAGCGGTACACAGGCGCAAAAGAGAGGAAGCGCCTCCCAAATTGCCAGCACGAGGAGTCTCAAAAGAGAAGAGCGACGGGGGAGTAGCCGATGGTTGTACTCGCCAAAGCGGCTCATGATCTCGGCGCATTGAGCATTGGTGAACTCCTGGTTCTGACTGCGGCCCAGTGCACGAATGTTCCCGTAGGAAATGATTTCGTCAAGGCCATACATATGAGCATCCATAATACCTGAAATAAAGGTCATGAGAATTGTTATAAGGCTTCTGTTGCATTGATTACAGAAGGACAGCTTAGGGCAAAGAGACCCTAAGAAGCCTCTATGAGGAAGAACTTAGTTCTTCACAGGAATTCAATTCCTTTTGGAAAGGGGAATTAAATCCCCAGAAACTTTTTTCGGTGAACGGAGTTAAACTCCATGGATTCGAACTATCATCATCATCTCCTTGGAGGATTAGATGAACCCTAAAAGAGATTTACTGCTGAAGATTAATTGGTTTCATGGGTTCATGTTTAAAGGGGTAAAAACCCTTGTTTTGGATTTAAAATCCAGAGGAATGTGAAAGTTCATCGTTCGTTCAAGGACATTACCTGAGGAAAAGAGTTCTGTTCGAACAGAGTTAAACTCTGAAAATTGTTTCAAGGCAGAGAACTAAGCTCTGGAAGAAAAGAATTAAATTCTCAGAAAAAAGTTTGCAAGGAAGAAGATGAGCAAAGTGGAGGCGTCTCTGAAAAGACCCCAATATTTATAGGAGGTGATGGAAACGTTTCATCTCCCCAAATCCCTAGAGGAATCCAACGGTCACAAAAAGTGACAGCGTTGCACTCACGTGCAAACACGTGAGAACAACGCTGTGGGGGCATTTGTTTCCTGATTTAAAATCAGAAAAGGTTACGAAGGAGGCATCACGTGCTAGCACGTGACCAGCAGTCACGTGTTGGCACGTGACATTTAAAAGCGTCGGCAAGGTAGATTCAGCTTCCCGTGTACATCAAAGAAAAGGGCTTCAGAAAGGGTCACGTGCTCCCACGTGACCTGGGTCACGTGTTGGCACGTGACATTTAAAAGCGGCTTCAAAGGCAAACCGGTTCCCTGAACTACATCAAAGAAAAGGGCTTCAGAAAGGGTCACGTGCTCCCACGTAACCAGGGTCACGTGTTGGCACGTGACACTCAAAAGCAGCAGACTCAATTCCCTGATTAAATCAAGAAAAAGGCGCCAGACGAGGGTCACGTGCTCACACGTGACCAGGGGTCACGTGGTGGCACGTGACGGCTAAGCGGCAGCCAGAAGGCAGAGCGCAAAAAGGAAGAAGAGGTCTCGTTCCAAGGGGGTCACGTGCCCACACGTGACCAAGGGTCACGTGGCCACACGTGACCGGCTTTCAAAGCCTATCTGTTAACAGAATTAAATTCTGAGAAAAAGGCCTCTCAAATCTTTCCAAAGGAATCGATTGAATTAAAGATTTAAAGATTCTTAAATATCACCTATTTATGGAAAAAGCCTGAACTTGGAAAGATTTCCCCATAAAATCTAACCGAAATAACAAAGGAGAATCTCTGGATTTAAAATCCAATGGTGATTAAAATTCACATAATAATTCAAAGGTCCAAAACGAATGGTGAATACAAATTAAATCTCTCAATGAAAGATTCACCAAAACTAATTGATTCGGCTGCTTCTCCTATAAATAGGAGCTAAGAGACACACAGAAAGGGAGGCAGAAAGGAATCGATACATAAAAAAAGAGGAGAGCCTTGATACTTTGGAGGAATTTGGATCTCCTGCAAAAGAAAACCCTAGGTAAGAAAGGGAAGGCTTTTTGAAAGGAAAAGAGAATTTAATTCTCAACAGAGTTTAACTCTGATATAAAACAGAAGAACATAGTTCTCTCTTTAGTGGAGGATCTGTAAAGTGCACATCTCCCCTCGAATTGAGAATTTAATTCTCATTGGGTTGAGATCCTGCCATGCAGATCCAAAGCATAGAGAGGGAATGGAAGCTTGAGAATTTAATTCTCGCAGAACTATAGGAATTTAATTCCTTTAAAATAAAATTAGGGTTTGACCCTATGTTATGGGAATTTAATTCCTTCAGAATGAACAGAATCAAGGCTTAACCCTAGTTAAGAACTTAGTTCTGTTAAAATAACAGGAATTTAATTCCCTCAAGAAAGAAGAAATTAGGGTTTCACCCTATGACAGAATCTCATTCCTCAGAATAATTCTTTAAAAGAGAGTGGGAATTTAATTCCTTAAAGCTTTTATTAGGGTTTAACCCTATGATAGAATTCAGTTCTTCACATATATGAGGAATTTATTTCCTACAGAAAATTCAAAGTTCAACTCTATCCCAGAATATAAATCTTTAAAAGCAAATAGGAATTTAATTCCTCTAAAATTATTGCTAGGGTTCAACCCTACGAGGAATTTAATTCTTGAAAGGGATTAACAGATCTTCTAAAAAACATACATAGAGGTAGGGTCACGTGTCACCACGTGACCCCCGAAAAGATCTATAGAGAAGGCCCTTTGAGGCAGTGCCTCACGTGACCCACGTGACCCTTGGCAGAGGCTTTAACATACATGCATTTAAATGCCCATCACGTGATGGCACGTGATGCTCCAAAGTACTCAATACTCTCGGCAGAACAAATAAAGAGAGAGAGGGCGCTCGCACGTGCTACCACGTGACCCCTCTTGCTTTAGTGTTTAACACTAAGTTGGAACCTCTGAATCCATTGTTCAACACTGATTTACCTCAGTGTTCAACAATAATTGAAGAACTTCATTCGCAGGGTTTAACACTGAATTGCTTAGTGTTAACATTAAATTAAACCTCTGTTTAATTTTAATTTTCTTAGTGTTCAACACTAAATTAAAATCTCTGTCACCAGTGTTCAACACTGATTACCTTAGTGTTTAACACTAATTTGAGATCTCTGTCGCCAGTGTTTAACACTGATTTGTTTTAGTGTTTAACACTAATTTGAAAGCCTTGTTGCTGGTGTTTAACACCAACTATCTTTTAGTGTTAAACACTAACTTGTCAATCTCATTCCCAGTGTTCGACACTGATTGGTCTTTAGTGTTTAACACTAGGCTTCAGCCCAATTGGCTAAGTTCTAGAGGCAAAGCCTCTCCTTCAATGGGCCAACAGGAAACCAATATTCCAAACATGATTGGACTTAGCCCAAGATGGCCATAAGGCCTCAATTCAGACTTAACTGGGCTAATGGACTCATAACATAATTAATTGGTCTTGATCCCAAATCGGGCCGAAGACTATTTAATCCACCCCGGTTCAAGGGTACATCTCTTCACTCCTTTGATACTTGGCGTTGTAATCCCTCAACGTCTTCAAAGAGGTGACGGGTCCCGATGACCACACATTGATACGGACTGTGGGGTCCTTAACCTCGACCGAGATGTCTTAAAACTAACATTGGACCGCAATGTCCCTAAACTACCCATAGACCGCAATGTCCTTGAACTACATACCGACCGCGACGTCACTAAACTAAACAACAGAGCCCCCTTTTACTGCTCTCTTGTCGGATCTAAACGATCCCGTTAAGTCGATCTTAGTCTAAAAACTTGACTAGCGTATCCTTAACAAACGTTTAAGTCGATCTTAGGCTCAAATGAGGCTAACGTATCCTTAAACCCCAAACCCCCAAACCCAAATCTAAGATAATACGGATTTGGACTAGTCCACGCCCTACGAGCGACGACATAACTCAGTCTCCGTATACAATCCACAGGCAACAAAACACAAAACAAACACACACGACACGAAGTGACCATCTGGAGAAGGAGAAAGTTGTTACCGCAATGCGGTAGCGTAATTAACTGCAGTGGCTTGCGCCTACAGGGAAGAGCGTCCCCACAATCAAAAAAACCCCTCAAGCGAGGGGGAATCTGACAAAGTCTGCTACATCGGACGCATCCGTTCAAACCTTCGATACATGGTGCCATAAATCTACTTGGCATCTTCGGAGAGGTGGACGGATAGCACCAATTAGCATCTGCCCCGAATCTCAGGTGAGACGCCCGCGTCTCGGCCGCCGTTCGGAGGGTAACAGCCTCGACTTGACAAGTCGACGAGGGATGCCTTGAAAAGCTTGGAGGCATCCCTGTATACAGACGAGGATGCCTCAATGAGAGAGGCTCTGGTGAGGTCCGTCTCAACGGCCCAGGAGGAGAGAAAGCGGCTGAGGCGCGAGGCGAAGGTGCGCCGGACTGCTTTGGCTATGGGAGCGGGCCCAAGCACCGACCCTCGGGCAGATACTCCTTCCGAAGAGACCCCTGCCGCCCTATCCACTGCTGGCAGATAAGTGGCGCGCGCCGCTCGAAGCGCAAATGATAAGTCCACTTCAGGTAACATTTCTTTCAGAATTTTTATTGTGAGAGTTATAATGCCGACGGTTCTTATATATATTATTTTGCAGGGCCAAGTCCGACCGAGGGTGAGGCGGAGACCGTTGAACCCAGGGGAACAGAGGAGGCGGTGCCTGCCGAACCCGAGCCGACAGTGGGCAACATCGTTGAGGCCTTGGAGCCTGATGCGGAGGTTGAGGGGCCTATAGCCGAGAAGGTCATTGATGCCCAGCCTGAAGTGGCGGCAGATGAAATGATCATTATAACTGAGCCCAGGGTGGTGACTGACGAGGCACTTGAGGCTGGCGACCTCGTGGTGACGGTGGACGAGACGACCGCGACTACTGAACCTGAGGGAGTAGTGGGTGAGGTGGCCATGATTCCCGAGGATGAGCCAACCGCTCCTTCTCTGGAGTCTGACAATGCTCCAGTCATAGCCCTCCCTGTCTATGGTCCTCCGCCGTCTCCCGGTCTCGCGAGCACGACAACGGTTCCCATTGAGTCGGGTGATGAGGCCATGGGCAGTGGCCTCATGTCAACAGAGGAAGGAATCGCCTCCATTTCAGCTGGCAGCTCATCAGGTAAATCCGAAGTTGCTATCTTCTTTATCTTACCATCCTTTCTAACAAGTTCACATTTGTTCGTAACACAGGTGCAACCAGTGCTGATGCCCCGTTGCTCACGGGAGCGCTTTCGACTACTGCTTTAGCGGTGGTTACCTCTCAGCCTTCTCTCATACCGTCAAAGATGTTGGAAGGTATAGGTTCGCAACTTATTAATCTCACTTTTCAGACATATAATTCGTGTACTAAAGTCATATTGTTGTGTCTTTTCAGGAGTGCTCTTTGATCATGTATATCAGATGCTGCTCCCACACTTCTCCATCCCATCCGAACTTGCTTCTTCCTCTGGCAGTGCTGGTGAGTATGATTTCTATTGATATCTTTCTTTTTTATTGATGGAATTACTTCTAACCCCTTTTTTTTTATCCCGACTGCAGCGCTACAGATTGAAGGAGGGGATACAAGATCGGCTGTGCCACCGGTCCTTCCAGCCTTGCCACCTGTCTCAACTGGTACAGCGACTATCACATCGATAACTTCCCTCTCTTTATTTTCTGTACTGTTATCTGATCGCATCCTGTTTCTTTTCAGCTGTCGTTCCGGCCTCGGCGCCTTTCGAGCCTCGTATTATAATGCCGGCGAGTCCTTATCTGAGAAGTCCGTCTTCAAAAGGCGCCGCAAATAGTCTACGCATGTTGAGTGACTATGTCGAGGAGCTCAACGTTGAAACTCCTACATCTGCTGCAGACTTCGCTACGGTGGTTAACCCGATGCTGGCAATACTCGTTAACTTTCATGATGAGGGCCTCATCGCATCTTGGGTTAACCATTGCAGGGAGATTGAGGCCCGCCTGTATCAGTTGGAGTCGCTACGTCCCGCTCCCGAGACCTTGGCTGCCAGCAATCAAAGAACAGCGTGGATTGAGCGGAGCGATTCTTACTTCCGCCATCTCGAACAAGAAGTTATTTCAAGGCGTAAGGAGTGCGGTGAGACCTCGAGCAAGTCTGCCCAGCTGCGTGTTCGGGTAGAGGCCAATGCTGTACGGCTGAAGGCTGCCTTTGAGGGTCTTCTACAATGTCTTTCTGAAGGGTTATCCTTGAGGAAACAGCTTGATGTTGTCGAACGGGATGCACCCAGCCAAGAAGTAGCCCAGAAGGCTGCCGAGGAGCAACTTTCATCCCTTTTGCAGCAGCGGACCCAGGTGGAAGCGGAGGTGGCCACGGCAGCCGCTCAGGAGGAGGCGCTGAAGGAAGTGCGAGAGCAGCTTGTGGATTTACTAAAGACACTTCCTCCTCAGTAGCTATCCCTCTTTGTATCATTTGTGCTTGTAGATGAAAGAATGTGTATATATATTTTTTATTCTTTAACACGATGTATTCTGTACCCAATTAAGTTTATGAATAAAAGATACACATTTTCTGTAATTTCTTGTGTCATTTCTCCGCCTTTTCTTTCTTTTATTATCAGCACGCCACCTTAGTAAACATGGTCAACAGATAATAGAGTACGCATCTTGACTTTCTTAAGAAATAGCGATGGCTTAGGCCGCAGGTTCAAATCTGCTGCCTAAGACTTTTCAACTCTATGAGCCGTGAAGGTCTCGTAGAGATTTTTCTCCCTACGGATCGAGAGGATCTCGTAGGTGGGTTTTTCTCCTTAGGAATCGTGAGGATTCCTAAGTGTGGTTTTCTCTTATAAGTCGTAAGGATCCTATAAGAGAATTTTTCCCTCTTACGAGTCGAGAGGGCCCATAAGCGGTTGTTTCCCTCCTTGTCGAAACTCGACTTCGGAGAGTGAGACCCGTGAATGGTATACAAGAGATCTTTTCGGATCAACTTGCAAGGTCCCATTGTTCAGGAAGCAAGTTTTTTTAGTCCTTCTGCCTGAGTCTTCATCTTGCAAGTTGAGACGAATCGGGAATTTTCCCGCGGAGACAGTGGTGGTTCTGCGAGTCGACGCGGATCAGGAGGCTCTCGTCAATGAGTGTTTGTATCCGTGAGTCGAGGTGTTTGCTAAGGATTATTTGTTTCCCCAGCGCCAAGGATTATTTATTTCCTTGGAGTTTGAAACGAGTCGAGGATTTCCCACGGAGGCACTGGCGGCTCTGCTAGTCGACGTGGATCAGGAGGAACTTGTCAAGGAGTGTTTGTATCCGTGAGTCGAGTTTGCTAGGGATTATTTGTTTCCCAAGCGCCAAGGATTATTTGTTTCCTTGGGGTTTGAAACGAGTCGAGGATTTCCCACGGAGGCACTGGCGGCTCTGCGAGTCGACGCGGATCAAGAGGCTCTTGTCAAGGAGTGTTTGTATCCGTGAGTCGAGGAGTTTGCTAAGGATTATTTGTTTCCCAAGCGCCAAGGATTATTTGTTTCCTTGGGGTTTGAAACGAGTCGAGGATTTCCTACGGAGGCACTGGTGGCTCTGCGAGTCGATGCGGATCAGGAGGCTCTCGTCAAGGAGTGTTTGTATCCGTGAGTCGAAGAATTTGCTATGGATTATTTGTTTCCCAAGCGCCAAGGATTATTTGTTTCCTTGGGGTTTGAAACGAGTCGAGGATTTCCCACGGAGGCACTGGTGGCTCTACAAGTCGACGCAGATCAGGAGGCTCTCGTCAAGGAGTGTTTGTATCCGTGAGTCGAGGAATTTGCTAGGGATTATTTGTTTCCCCAGCGCCAAGGATTATTTGTTTCCTTGGGGTTTGAAAAGAGTCGAGGGTTTCCCACGGAGGCACTGGTGGCTCTGCGAGTCGACGCGGATCAGGAGGCTCTCGTCAAAGAGTGTTTGTATCTGTGAGTCGAGGAGTTTGCTAGGGATTATTTGTTTCTCAAGCGCCAAGGATTATTTGTTTCCTTGGGGTTTGAAACGAGTCGAGGGTTTCCCACGGAGGCACTGGCGGCTCTGCGAGTCGACGCGGATCAGGAGGCACTCGTCAAGGAGTGTTTGTATCCGTGAGTCGAGGAGTTCGCTAGGGATTATTTGTCTCCCAAGCGCCAAGGATTATTTGTTTCCTTGGGGTTTGAAACGAGTCGAGGATTTCCCACGGAGGCACTGGCGGCTCTGCGAGTCGACGCGGATCAGGAGGCTCTCGTCAAGGAGTGTTTATATCCGTGAGTCGAGGAGTTTGCTAGGGATTATTTGTTTCCCAAGCGCTAAGGATTATTTGTTTCCTTGAGGTTTGAAACGAGTCGAGGATTTCCCACGGAGGCACTGGTGGCTCTGCGAGTCGACGCGGATCAGGAGGCTCTCGTCAAGGAGTGTTTGTATCCGTGAGTCGAGGAGTTTGCTGAAGACACTGGTTTCTTCGGAGTTGGACTGAACCGTCGAGATTTGGCTTCGTCTTCTGGCGGAGCCTGTTGGGAAAGTATGGTTCCCTCTTTGTTTACGCCCTTGGATTGTATACAGGGATTGATATGATCTTAACTGTAGGGCCAAAGTTTTATCATCATTTTTTTTATCTCCGCGATGCTCTATCGTTTCAGCTTTATATCGCAAGGTCGCGATTGCCCAATCATTTCGGCTATTTTTTGCGGTGCCCAATCATTTCGGCTATTTATTTTATTTTTACCCGCTGCTTTTTATTGCGAGTTGCCCAATCATTTCGGCTATTTTATTTTTTTATTTTTACTCGCTGCTTTTTATTGCGAGTTGCCCAATCATTTCGGCTATTTTATTTTTTTTATTTTTACTCGCTGCTTTTTATTGCGAGTTGCCTAATCATTTCGGCTATTTTGCATGCATACATTTTTACTTGTTGCTTTTTATTGCAAGTTGCCCCATCATTTCGGCTATTTCGTATGCATGTGCGGCCTACTGGCTTTTCGCCGTAAGCCGATTTCGGCATCAGCACCGCTACAACTGGGATATTGCCAGGAGCGAGTCATCATTTGCCTCCGTCGATGTCGAACAAAGGTGGCTTAGTGAACAGGGTTAGGGTCCTATCGACTAAGGCTTTGACTTCATAAGCCGTAAGGGTCTCACAAAGTTATTTCTCCCTACAAGTCGTGAGGATCTTATAGGTGTATTTTCTTCTTAGGAATCGTGAGGATTCCTAAGTGTTTGTTTCCTCTGTAAGTCGTAAGGATCCTACTGGAGGGTTTTCTCCTTGTAAATCGAGAGGACTTACAAGGGTCGTGCGAACATATCCCCGGTCACGGATGGATCTTGGTTAGGGAAATGTTTATTCGCGCCCGTGGATTGTATACAAGGGTCGGTATTGAGCCACTTGTAGGGCAATATCGAAGGTTGTGGGGGTTGCTTAAGCACAGGTTTAGGTCTCTGTAACTTAAGACTTTCAACTCTTATGAGCCGTGAGAGTCCCATAAGAGAGTTCTCCTTACGAGTCGTGAGGATCTCGCAAGTGTATTTTCTCCTTAGGAATCGTGGGGATCCCTAAGTGTGTTGCACCTTTGTGAGTCGTAAGGATCTCACGCAGGTGGTTTCTCCTTATAAGGTCGAGAGGACCCTACAAGTGTCCTTTAACGAGGTTGCACCCTTTCAGGTTTTCATAAACACTCGCCGGTAGTCCTGCTGTTTTTACTCACGGAGCCCTTTTGGGTTTTCATCCGTGCCCATTTTGCTTATGGACATACCGTTTTTTTTATTCTTTTTATTTTCTTTTTCTCTTTTTTTATTTACGAGGCCGCGCCCTTTCGGGTTTTCACGAACACTCGCCGGTAGCCCTGCTGTTTTTACTCACGGAGCCCTTTCGGGTTTTCATCCGTGCCCTTTTTGCTTATGAACATACCGTTTTTATTTATTATATATATATATTTTTTTATTCATCTCGTCAGCCTAAGGATGCTGCGGTATTAGTTTAAAGACGTTTCGGTCTGCTATTAGTTTAAGGGCATTTCGGTCCGTTTTGAGAAGGCTGGCTACTGCTGATAGAGTTTGAGCTTAGAAAGATAGCGAGCGGACATAGTCGTCGTCATCTACCATTGACCTAGGCTGTGGCTCATTAAGCGTAGTATCTCTTTAGGAAGCGACCGTTTATCGGCCTGAAAGGCCTTTCACCATGCATATCCATGAGTAGATAGGCCCCACCCTGGTAGACCTTATCTATGCTGTACGGGCCTTCATAGTTTGGCTCGAATTTTTCCCGTTTGACGCGATTAGGGATCATAGGCCTTTTGACCACTAGCACGAGTTCGCCTTGGCGAAATGTCCTCGGTCGGGTCAGTCTTTCATATGAGCGCATCATCTTTGCTTTATAAGCTTCCAGATTTTGCTGTGGTATGAGCCGGGTTTCATCAAGGGCGTCAAGCAGCTCAAGCCGAAGGTGAGCATTTTCTTCGCCCGTCAGCTCGTAGTGGACTGCCACTCGTAGAGAGGGTAACTCTATCTCGAGAGGGAGTACCGCTTCTGTACCGAATACTAACGCATATGGTGTTGCGTTCGTGGCCGTTTTAAACGTAGTTCGATACGCCCAGAGAGCTTCTTGCAGTCTTTCGTGCCAGTCTTTCTTATTTCGTGACACTGTTTTCTTCATGATCTTCGTCAAGGTCTTGTTGAAGGCCTCAGCTAGACCGTTAGCTCGCGGATTAGAAACCGAGGAATATCTCCAGTCTATATTGTGCTGTTGCGCGAAGCGACTGATCCTGTGGCTTCTGTAGGCTGGCCCGTTATCGAAGATGATCCGTCTTGGTGTTCCAAACCGATATATGACATGCGTCTTGAAGAAATGGAAGATATTCTCCGTCTTTACTTCCCTCAGCGGTACCGCTTCTGCCCACTTAGAGAAGTAGTCAGCCGTCGCTAGGATGAAACGATGTCCTCTAGACGATGCTGGTTCGATGGGGCCGACTATATCAGTCCCCCACATTTCGAATGGCCAGTTAGCCACCGTTGGATGTAGTGGATTCGGATGCTGATGGATGAAATCCCTATGAATTTGGCATGAGTGGCATTGCTTCGCATATTCAAGGCAGTCCTGGATCATTGTGGGCCAGTAGTAGCCCATCCGTTTGATCTTCATCTTCATCTTTGGGCCTGCTTGGTGAGAACCGCAGAGTCCGTCATGAACTTCGTGGACGACCCTTTTCGCTTCGTCAGGCCCTAAGCATCTCAGCCACAGAGAATCAAATGACCTCTTGTATAGAGTATCATTGACGAAGGCGAAAGACAGAGCTCGTTTCATGAGCTGATGTCTTGTGGACGCTTCTTCAGGCATTCGGTGGGACTTGAAGTAATCTATGAAGACTTCTCTCCAATCCTTGGTATTTTCCCAATCTTTTACTTGCAGGGTTGTCTGCTCGCTCGTTCCCTTTTCTTCGGATAATTCCGGAGATATTTCTGCTGGGGTAAGCACTTGACGGCTTTGTACCACGATTCTAACGTCATCGAGGTTCTCGTCAGCCAGTTCTTTAGCAAGTTTAGCCAACGCGTCTGCTTTGCTGTTTTCCGCGCGCGGTATGCTCTCCAAAGTATAAGAAGGAATTTGGGTCAATAATTGTTGCACCTTTACACCGTACTTCACCAACTCCGGCTTGCACGTTTGGTAGTCGCCGTTTACTTGACTAACGACCAGTTGAGAATCCTCGTATATGAGGAGATTTTCAATTCCCATGTCGATGGCAATCTCGAGGCCTGCTATCAAAGCTTCATATTCGGCTTCATTGTTTGTCCTTGGCTCCGTCAGGGAGAAAGCAAAGCGCATTATCCCTCCTTGTGGAGTTACAAAGATGAGTCCTAACCCCGATTTGATTATAGGGCAACTTTGTTTGCGCTTCTTCACAGAAGATGCTCCGTCGAAATAAAGCTCCCATCGGGTATTATCACCGTCGATCGCATCAAACGCATGTTCGTCTGGAAGATCGTAGTTTAAAGGAGAGTCAGCCGGTATCGGATGCTCAGCGAGGAAATCGGCGATGGCCTAGCCTTTCACTGCCTTGAGAGGTTGATACGTTATCGAGAACTCCATCAAGAGCAGGGCCCATTTAGCAAGTCTTCCCGTCAATATGGCCTTTGACATCAAGTATTTAAGGGGGTCCACCTTTGAAATGAGACGGACCTCATGCGCCAACGCATAGTGCCTGAGCTTTTTTATCGCGAAGATCAACGCCAAGCAATGTTTTTCAATGGGGAGTAGTTGCTTTCTACCCCTAGTAGAACTCGACTTAAGTAGTAGAGTGCTCTTTCTTTCCCTTGGTCGTTCTCTTGTGCCCATAACGCGCCTAAAGAACCTTCGAGGGCGGTTGTGTAAAGAATGAGAGGCTTTCCCTTAACTGGAGCAGCCAATACTGGAGGGTTCTGCAGGTACTGCTTGATCTCGTCCAGTGCGCCTTGGCATTTGTGATCCCAGAAAAATGGGGTTCCCTTCTTCATCAGGTGGCTATAGGGGCGGCACTTGCCTGAATGGTTGGCTATAAATCGCCGTATGTATGCGAGCTTCCCTTGGAGAGATCGCAATTGTTTGAGAGTTCTCGGCGGAGGCATTTCCATGATCGCTTTGATCTTTGACGGATCTATTTCAATACCTCGGTGTCGAACAATGAATCCCAGGAATTTGCCTGAGGAAACTCCGAATGCACACTTAAGCGGGTTCATCTTCAAGTTGTATTGCCGAAGGCGTTGAAATACGGTCTTCAAATGCTCGAGATGTTCCTCGTATGATTTTCTTTTAACCACGAGATCGTCGATATAGCATTCGACGATTTCGTGTATAAGGTCATCGAAGATCTTTGTCATGGCCCTTTGATAAGTGGCACCGGCATTCTTTAAACCGAAGGGCATCACTTTATAACAGAATATACCTAGAGGGGTCCTGAAGACGGTGTGTTTCTGGTCTTCGGGATACATCTTTATTTGATTATACCCTGATGAGCCATCCATGAAGGAGAAAACCTCGTGAGTAGACGTGTTGTCTATCATCAGTTCGGTGACTGGCACTGGGAAATCATCTTTCGGGCAAGCTTTATTGAGATCCCGAAAATCCACGCATATGCGCACCGTCCCATTTTTCTTCATCACCGGGACGATGTTAGCGATCCACTCAGGATATTGAACCTCCTGGATAAAGCCAGAGTCGATCAGCTTCTTGACCTCGGCATTGATATTCATCTCAAGCTCGAGCCGCATTCTTCTTGGTGCCTGTTTGACTGGCTTGATGTCCGGGGATATCGCCAATCTGTGTACAGCAATTTCTGGATCTAGTCCCGGCATTTCGGAATAGTTCCACGCTAAGCAATCTCTATGCTGCAAAAGCACATCCTTTAACGCAGCTACCCTTTCTTCAGATAGTAACTCGCTGATGAATGTCGGTCGTGGATCGTTTGCCGTCCCCAACTCAATCTTCTTAAGGTTATCTGCAGTGGTATGGATTCCATCTTCCAGCTCTTTTGGCGCTGGTGGGAATTCTGAAATTATCTCGTCGCTGCTGTTTTCGAAGCACCAAGAGAGCTCATCTATGTCCTCGGGCTCTTCTTTTAATATTGTAATCATGTGACAGGTGCGAATTCGCTTCCAATCCCAATGTGGAACCGGTTTATCTTTCGTGGTCTTGGGCTCGTGCTTCTGTGGCGGCGCTACCCTCCAGTTGTCAGACAGAGTGAATTTGCCAAGCTGATACTAATCTTCAACCCAATTCTTGAAGGTGAAGCAATCTTCAAGAGGATGCCCTATTACTCGGTGGTAAGAGCAATAGTTTGGGTCAGAGACTTCGCCTGCTTGTTCGGGGTTTTTGGACTCCGGCAGTGTAAGCATTCGATATTTTAGAGCAAGATCAAGTATCTTCTTCGTCTTGTCCTGAGGAAACGAGTACGCTCGACCCATTTTCTTCATGAGGGATAGATCAATAACGCTCAACTCCCGTTGGCGTGGCTTCTTATCCCTGCTTTGTTGTTGTTGAGCGCCTTTTTGGCCTTTCGACTTATTTCTGCTTTTGCGCCGAGCCTTCTTTATAACAGGTTGACAAGGAGCGACATTTTCATCCTTTACGACCTGTTGTAGAAGGCGTTGCGTCTTGGTTTTCTCGTAGATGGCCGTCTCGCTATAGTGATCATCTCGGACTTTTTGACCAGCTTTCTTTATAAGTTTGTCCATTTGTTCCTCGAACGACGGACTGGGCACCTTTGCATCTGGAACTTTCACTGGCTTAGGATTAGCGTCCTCCCATTGAGCATCCGCTTCTTCACCAAGGTCATACACGACGTAGCAGCCGGGTAGTAACTCTCGTTTCTTTGACCGGATGTATCCAAGCACTTTTGTTTCCATTCTCCCGTTAGGCAGTTTGCGTTGAGTCCCGGGGACGTTTGATTGGTATAGATTCTGCGTGTTCAAGTTTTAGTTAATTACCGCAATCAAGACGGTTTCGCTTGTAGCTAGCCGGTTGAGTACGGGTCGTCCGCAGGGAGATGGGAATCTTTTTCTTTGTGCTTTAACGAGTTAAGTCCAGTTTTCCAGATTTGTTTGTGATTATCTAAGTGGTAAAATGATATGTAAAGAGAGCTTGTTAGGGTTAGGATTAGGTTAGTTTGAGTTAGGAGTCCCTCACTTCTTTCGTTGCCCCTCTTAATGTCGGTGTTACGGTAATCGGCAACAACGGAGATTAGCACGACTAGGAAGGAACTTGCGAGTATAAGCTAGGCTTTCCAACGCTTAAGTTCTTCCTTTTGGTGCTTGTCCGTCCGTTCTTGGCTCTTAGCCATAACCTCCGGTTAATTCAACCACAACCGGTCTCACTACGGAATCACCGCTATCATGCAGGATAGGGTGCCGTAAGGAGCGGATTGTGGTTCAATTAACGGGAGTCGATTTAAGATGTTGGGCAAGGAAAGAGTGAGAGAGATTTCCTTCTCTCAAATTTCCCTTATCCTACCCTAACAAGTATGAAACTACTCGCACATCATAATGAAAAGAAAACAAAACAAAAGAGGAAGATAGAAAGAAGGAGATTAGAAGATAACAACTAGCTATTTACGACCTCACCTCGGCAAGGATCAAGCGTAAGCATCATGGTTGTTTTTAAGGATAAAGGAAAAGAGAAAGAAAGAAACAACAATAAATAACAACAACTACTTAACAAATGAAAATTACAACAATTAACAAGTTAACTAAAGAACAAGACAAGCATGATAAGTAAAAGGTTCTTCTTTATTCATCATTCTTCACTCACAAAAGCTCACTACAAGATTTTCAATGGAGAAGAGATGAGAAGAGGAAGAAGAAACAAGTATTCTAAACCTAGAAAAATACAAGATTATGCACCCTTGGCTTCACAAGGTTCTGGGGTATTTATAGGTTGGAAAATGAAAACCTAGGGCAACATTCAGAACTAAAATGGAAAGACCAAAATACCCCCAAAAATTGGTCGGCTGATGCCACCATACGGCCGCGGAACCGCGGCCTATACCCCCTATTGGCCGCGGTTCCGCCGCACTATAGGTGAGTTGGGTTGTCGGCTCTTGTGTGCTGCCCTGGTCTGCTGTCCCCTTTTGTCTGGTACATGTATTTTTTGATAATCTCTCCACATTTCTTCCAGAATTCTAGTGGATCAAAAGGTGATTGGACATGGATCTTTTGTCATGATTTTCTTGAGCTCCGCGTGGATTGCTTGGACTTGGTGTTGCCATTGTGCTTTGTGCATGAAGGTGACAATCGATTTGCCATTTTGTCTCCTAAACTGGTGTGTGGCAACAGACGGATAAAGAGCGGAGATCCGTGTTTTATCTGTGGTTGGCAGGAACCCGGGTTTTGTCGTGTTTTTCCAAGAATTTCACCGTTCAGAGCCGAGAACCTGTATCCTGCAATTGACTAGCAAACACGGCTCAAGAGTACCTACCGATATGCAATGTGATAAAAATTGGGCGGTATAAAAATGAAAAAATCTGATATGAACAAATACCCCCAAACTTATCATTTGCTCGTCCCGAGCAAAGCCAATTTATTCACAAAAAATTTCCTAACCTCACTTTCGCAGGGAACGCGATTGCACTGAGCATGTGCAACAAGCCGTTAAACCTCTAGGTGTCCCTAGTAGGAGGAGTGTTGTCTCCTGAGAGTTTTCAGCGGATACTACCCACAAAATCCGGTCAAGCTAGTTTTACGAAATAACTATGATTCAAACCCTAAAGTTTTGTTTCAGAAAATAACAATTCTATTATCCTAAGTCTAGACTATCGAACCTTTGTTTTTCATACCTCGCTTCTTATTTAACTACAGATTTTATATGTCTTTACGTGCAGTGCAAATAGTGTCGTTAAGTTTCCAGAAGGATCGATTTACGTCATCATGTCACACAATAAGCCCAAATAAAAATTTTGAAAGGTTCACATAAGTTTTATAAAGAGTTAAGCATTTTTCAAATTTCGTTTTCCAGTAAAGTTTCAACTTTAGAATTTCTATCTTCCTTAACAGGAAACCAGGTCTTATTTTTCACTCCGCCTTTTTCTTGTTTTTATTTCATACACACCTCTGTGAACGTGCAATAGTCTTTATCATAGAATAAAACCTTCATATCTCCGCTAAATTTTTTTATAAAAGCCTGTCTTTTATCAAGATTATTCTCACACAAAGGACCGTTAGGAATTTTAACTCGGAGAGAACACTTGCTTGACTTTGTTTTAACCTGGACTTTCTAGGCTTCTTAGCGAGCTTTGGGCCAATGCACCCAAACCAGTTGGTTTTAGGGCATTAGGTGTAGAAACACCCCAGCGGACTTAATTACTCAAGTTACCTAGGTCCAAAAACAAAAAACAGTTTGGCGTGAAAATCAGATGATTTAATACGAATGGAGATATAACCGGCAGTTCAGTTATTTTTTTTTTTTTGGATACAAGACGTGTTTAGTGGGTTTGGTGTGTAATCATTCCAATCAAGTTTCAGATGGGTTATTTTTCAGACTTAGTTCCAATTACGGCATCAATAATATTCCTTCATATTCTCTTTACTTCATAAACTATTCTTCATATTACTTATTTCAGAACAAACCTATTTGATCCTCAGAAAATCATTGATCCGTTTAAAAGTTTTTCGACATAAAAGACTTGTCATCTAATTCCCAAAAACTCACGACACGTGTAGTGTAATGTAAAGACGTATATCAGCTATAGTTAACTTCAAAGGAGAGTTATCTTTCAGGTTTTCAAAATCTAAACATAAGAATTAGTTATTCCTATTTTTTCAAACAAAACCGTCGAAATGTTGAATCAGAGTCCTTCCACAAGCTAACTTGACAGAAAAGTTTTTATATTTTTAGAAAATTTTCAAATTTTTATGGATTTTATGGATTTTAATATGCAGATGCAGATTATACATATGAATGCGAAGGTAAGAAATGCGTACCGAGCGTACCCCCAAACTTAAACTGGACAGTGTCCTCACTGTCATTGCATGAAGAGATCATTTGAAGGGTCAAAATTGTCGGTTAGCGATACACAATTTTTATTTGTTTTTTTTTTAAAGAAAAGAAAAAGAATATATACAAAATGGTTTGTACATACCCCTAAACTTATTTGGAACAGTGTCCACTTGTTCTTGGCTGGATAACCGAAGTTTGGAGGTAGTCAGAGCAAGATCATGCAGGGTAAACCGGCTCCTGTAAGAACAGGAGCTCCTCTGTTGGTTCGGCGCTAAGGTACGGTTTTAGTCGGTGTCCGTTTACTTTGAAGAATGAACCTTCCTTTGGATTTTCCAAATCCACAGCGCCATGCGGATACACATTCCGCACGAAATACGGCCCTTTCCAGCGAGATCTGAGCTTTCCTGGATGGAAGTGTAGCCGGGTGTCGTAAAGCAGTACCTGCTCACCAGGTACAAAAGTTTTGCGCAAAAGGTGTTTATCGTGAAACACCTTCGTTCGGTTCTTAACGACAACCGCGTTATCGTAGGCCTCATCCCTAAGCTCGCTCAATTCGTTCAACGGCAGCTTCTGATGGCTGCCCGCATCTTCGAGAGACAGATTCAGCTCCTTTATCGCCCAAAATGCGCGATGCTCTATTTCGACAGGTAGGTGGCAGGCTTTTCTGTACACAAGCCGATAGGGAGACATGCCAAGGTCGGTCTTATAAGCGGTTCGAAATGCCCAAAGGGCATCAGTGAGTTTCAGCGACCAATCCTTACGGTTCTTGGAAACCGTCTTCTCCAGTATCTGCTTGATTTGCCGATTTGAAACTTCGGCCTGCCCGCAAGTTTGGGGGTGGTAGGGCATGGATAGCTTATGATTAATGGAATATTTCTGCATCAAGGCCTCAAAAGTCTTATTGCAGAAATGACTTCCATTGTCGCTAATGATCGCTCAGGGGTGCCCAAACCGGGAAAAAATGTTTTCTTTAAGGAGCCTAACGACAACCTTGTTGTCGTTAGTCCGGCTGGGCACAGCCTCGACCCATTTAGAGACGTAATCAACAGCGAGAAGGATGTACAAGTTCCCAAAAGAGCTGGGAAACGGCCCCATGAAATCTATCCCCCAAACATCGAAAATCTCCACAACCAAGATCGGTTGGAGCGGCATTTCGTTCCTCCGGGATATCCGGCCCATGTGTTGGCACCGGGAGCAAGTCTTGCAATAGTCATGAGCGTCTTTGAAGAGTTGTGGCCAGTAGAAACCACATTGCAAGATCTTCTCAGCTGTCTTTCTAGGGCCAAAATGCCCGCCACACGCTTGATCGTGGCAAAATGACAGCACACTCTTGAATTCCTCGTCAGGGACACACCGACGAATAATCTGGTCGGGACAGTACTTGAACAGATAGGGTTCGTCCCAGTAAAAGTGTTTTACTTGGGATAAGAAGCGAAGTCTGTCCTGACTTGACCATTCAGTCGGTAGTAATCCTGTGGCCAAATAGTTCACAATATCTGCGAACCAGGGTTCGCAAGATACTGTCAAGAGCTGTTCATCCGGGAAAACGTCGTTGATCGGAATTGGAAGCGAAGGCGAAGAAGGAAGTCGTGAGAGATGGTCGGCAACTACGTTTTCACATCCTCGTTTGTCCTTAATGACAAGGTCAAACTCTTGAAGCAAGAGGATCCAACGGATTAACCGAGATTTTGCATCTTTCTTCGCAAAAAGATGGCGCAGAGCAGAATGGTCGGTGTAGACAATGACTGGAGAGCCGATGAGGTAGGGCCTGAACTTTTCTAAAGCAAATACAACAGCCAAGAATTCCTTCTCAGTTGTTGTATAATTGAGTTGGGCATCGTTCAGGGTTCGGCTCGCATAATAGATTACGTGCGGCATCTTGTTGATGTGTTGTCCAAGGACAGCACCAATGGCAAAGTCGGATGCATCGCACATAATCTCGAATGGGTGCGTCCAGTCAGGTGAAGAGAGAACGGGAGCAGAAGTGAGTGAGCTTTTCAATGACTCGAATGCATTCACACAGCTCGAGTTGAAGTCGAATGGCGTATCCTTGACCAGCAAAAGAGTCAAGGGCCTAGCAATCTTGCTAAAGTCCTTGATGAACCGTCTATGGAAACCGGCATGGCCAAGGAAGGCTCGGATATCTCTGACGCATCGGGGAGGAGGTAGATTGGAAATGACCTCAATCTTTGCTTTGTCAACCTCTATGGCATTTTGCGAGATGATATGTCTTAAGACAATACCTTCGCGCACCATGAAGTGGCACTTCTCCCAATTCAAAGTGAGATTCTTGTCCTTACATCGGGTAAGGACAGCGTCAAGATGCAGCAAACACTCGTTGAAGGAATCGCCGAAGATGGAGAAATCATCCATGAAAATCTCCAGAAATTTTTCCACCATGTCTGAGAAGATTCCCATCATACACTGCTGGAAGGTAGCGGGCGCATTGCATAACCCAAAGGGCATGCGTCGATATGCAAACGTGCCGAAAGGACAAGTGAAAGTGGTCTTGTCCTGGTCTTTTTCGGCGATGGGAATTTGATTATAGCCGGAGTAGCCATCAAGAAAGCAGTAGTACTCGTGTCCGGCCAATCGTTCAAGCATCTGGTCAATGAAAGGTAGCGGAAAGTGGTCTTTCCGCGTTGCGGCGTTGAGTTTTCTGTAATCAATGCACACTCGCCACCCAGTTTGGGTGCGAGTAGGGATTAACTCGTTCGCCTCGTTAGTGATGACCGTGATGCCCGACTTCTTGGGGACAACGTGGATGGGGCTAACCCACTGGTTATCAGAGATAGGGTAAATGATACCACTATCTAGACATTTTACGATCTCCTTCTTCACAGCCTCTTTCATGACTGGATTGAGACGTCTTTGTGGATCCCGGGCTGGTTTGGCATCATCCATCAGATGAATGCGATGCTCAACGATCAAGGGACTAATCCCCTTGATGTCCGCCATGGACCAGCCAAAAGCTTGCCTGTTGCTGTGCAAGACCGCGAGAAGGGCTTTCTCTTGCTCGGGAGCTAGAGAAGCCGAGATGATGACAGGCAGGGTCTCGTTCTCACTTAAGTAAGCGTACTTAAGGTGAGACGTCAAAGGCTTGAGTTCGAGCGTTGGAGGTGAAATGATGGAAGGCAAGATTGGTGAAACGGTCTCGAACTCAAAAGATTCCAGCAAAGGTTCAAAACGAGTGTAAGCGACCGAGTCGGATGGTTCAGGTAACTCATCCGGAAATTCGAAGGATTCAAACTCGGGTTGCGAGCGGCTAAGATCGTTCAAGAATGTGAAACACTCGTAGTCGTTGTCGGGCGCAGAAGCAGCAGCAGGTTCGAGGAGGAACGCACTAGTGGCGTCAAGATTATCGTGATCAAACAGAAACTCCTCGAATTCACATTCTTCTGGGGTGATCTCCTGGATCGAGCAGACGTCCAGTATATGAGCATTAGGTTCGAAGGGCTGATTCCCCAACCTAAAAATGTTGAGTTCAATCTTCATATTTCCAAAAGATAGGTTCATCGAACCATTGCGACAATTGATCACAGCATTTGAGGTTGCAACGAATGGGCGACCAAGTATCACCGGAATTTGATTCCGGGGGTTAGCTACAGGCTGTGTGTCTAATACAATGAAGTCAACGGGGAATATGAAGTCCCCGACTTTGATTAACACATCCTCTAGCTCACCCCTAGGATGGGTGATCGATCGGTCGGCCATTTGGAGAGTGCAGTGCGTGGGTTTCAGCTCTCCTACGCCTAATTGCTCGTATACTGAGTACGGAAGCAGGTTAACACTGGCACCAAGATCTAATAGTGCGCGGTTGATGTTCTTATCCCCAATGGTAATAGAAATCGTAGGACAGCCAGGGTCCTTCCGTTTTTGTGGTAAAGATTGGGTAAGGGCATCACTCACAGCACTAGCCAAGAAAACTTTCTTGGGTACCTGAGACTTCCTCTTTTTCGTGCACAAGTCCTTTAAGATTTTTGCGTAGGACGGGACTTGTTGGACAGCATCTAAAAGAGGAATGTTAATGTTAACCTGCTTAAATAACTCCAGAATCTTCTCCATTTGAGGATTTTGTTTATTAGACCTCAACCGGTTTGGAAATGGGACGTTTTTAAAATTGGTTGAGTCTAATGCTTGTGGAGGAGATTGTGGAGTAGGAACGGATCCCAGAACAGGTGTTTTCATGGAGTGAGAAGTGGGTCCATTCAAAGCAGAAGAAGAGGAAGGAGAGCCTTGTGAAGAGCGGAGAATAGGCTCAGAAGACGAAGAAGCAGGAGACGAAGAAGAAGAAGAAGAAGCGGCCGGGGTGTCATCATTGATCCGTGTGCCGATGTTGTTTTGCAGCATCCTTCCCGATCTCAATGTGGTCACGGCACTCACATTATGATTCTGTTGTTCAAGAGCAACATGTACATTCTGTGGGTGACCGGGATTTGGGAGTGGTTGGGACGGGAGCTTCCCCTTCTCTCGCTCGCTTAAGGCCGCATTCAGTTGTGCAATCTGGGCCTCGATGGTTTTGATGCTTTGCCCGTGAGCGGCAGTGTGTTGAACTAAGGACTGAATGGAAGACTGGATGTTTGCGGTGGATTGAGTCGATTGTTTGACGAATGCCTCCAGACTTCGTTCGAGCGAGGAAACCTTATCGTTGTTTGACGGAGCAAAGTTGTTTGGTGGAAATGAATTGTTGGGTGCAAAGTTGTTCGTCTGATTTTGGAAAGGTTGGGGTTGGAAGGATTGCTGAAACTGCTGTTGAGTTTGTTGTTGCGCTTGTTGTTGCGGCGGAGGGGCCCTTTGGAAATTGTTGCCTTGGAATTGATTCTGATTCTGATTCCAGGCGAAATTAGGGTGGTTCCTCCAACCGGGATTGTAGGTGGAAGAGTATGGATCATTCCTCGGTCTTTGCTGGAATGCAGCATTAACCTGATCCTGTCCTTGCGATGGTGGATTGTAAGGACACTCTTCGGTCAAGTGAGAAGGATCGGAACAACAAGCGCAGATGGTACGAAGGGGAAGAACAGGGGTAGGAGCAGGAGAAGAGAATTTGCTCTCTATCGCTTCAAGCTTTCTCGTTATTGCAGCCATTTCAGCTTTCATCGCAATAGAGACGTCAAGTTGGTGAATTCCTACCCTAGACTGACCGGTAGAAGTGGAGGTAGAAGAAGAAGAAGTCGGTCTGGTGCTCTCCCATTGCAGCGTTTGCTCCGCAAGGTCGTCAAAGAATTGCGACGCTTCCTCGTCAGATTTGGATAGGAAGTGGCCCTGACAGATGGTTTCCAACAACTGCTTCGTTGCTGGGTTCAGGCCCTCGTATAAGGTTTGGCAAAGTTGCCATTTCTCTATACCGTGGTGAGGACACTTAACAAGAAGGTCTTTGTACCGGTCAAAGCACTTCCAGAAGGGTTCAGAAGGAAGCTGAGAGAATTGGTTGATTTCATTGCGAATCCTTGCGGTTTTATGATTCGGATAAAATTTCTTTAGAAACGCTTTTACAAACTCGTCCCAACTGGTTATGGAATGGGAAGCGGTGCTATACAGCCATTTTTCAGCAAGATCGCATAAAGTGAACGGAATGACCCGTAGGCGTATAGCATCGTCCGACAGTTGGGTGGTTTTCATCATGGCACAAACGTTTTGAAATTTATTGATGAAGATATAGGCATCTTCAGATTCAAGCCCATGAAATCGTGGAAGCATGTTGATGAAGTGGGGCTTAATTTCAAAATTATCCCCATTGGCCGGTGGAAGAGAAAGGCAGGTGGGAAGTGCAGAACGGGTGGGATAGAAACGATCCTGGAGCGCGATTCGCTGCGGCGCTACAACAGGCGGTGGTGGTGGGTTATTGGTCTCCGTAGGAGGTGGAGCCAATCCAGGGGTAGTCAAAGAGATGTTCGGATTAAATCCTGACATCGCGGAAGAAGAGGTTGGTGAAGGTGAAGGTGAAGATGTATGAACAGAATTCCGGTCAACGTCGGAGTTGGCCGGCAAAGGTAAAGGTGAAAGAGGAGTGGACGGAGTTTCGACGTCTGAGTCGATCGCGTAGTCGGTAGCGACTAACGTAACACGGACTAGGCGGGCGCTAGTGTCCCGAGTCCAAGCGGACATACACTAAATGAGTTTAGTATAGTCAAAGCGGAGAAGGTGGGGGTAAGAAAACGTCAATGGAGAAAGGCGATGGGTGGTGGGTGAAAAATGGATTCTGGCGACAAAGGGCAAGTTTTTATAAAAGTTTTTTTGATTTTTTTTTCTTTTTATTTTTTTTTTAGAAAGAGCTTTACAGAAATATGTACGGACTTACGGGTTTAAGCAATCACAAACAAGATATGCACAATCACACCTAGATCTAGGGTCACCTAGGTCTGCTAGACTTGCTCCAGAACTTGATTGTCGAAGTAAAACTGTGTCGAGAAACGGGCTTAAGATACACTGATCACGAGGCCAGGTAAGTGCAGAGATAAGGGGAGGTTTTCCAACGCTTTCGCGAAGATCCTTAATTAAGTAACCCTTTCTCTTTTGGCGGTTGCGCCGTTAACACTTTCCTAGACACCCCGTAAACAATACACCGTTAAGCGAGGTTCTAAACACGGTTTAACTTCTCCTAATGAGCGCGAAGTCCTTAGGGCTGCAGTCTAGTATTTTTTAATTACAATGGACAATGCATATGCTTTTGTGATTTCTGGGGTCCTGGGAAGGGTGATGAAATCCCCACCCAATCTGAATTGGTTTCAAGCCCCTTAAGTCCGTATTAAAGAATGCAAAGCGGTAACAAATCAACTGCAAACAATTTTTATTTTTAGCGCGGCGCAAAGAATCCTACACAAGAACAGTTTATTGGAAGGGGGGAGAGAATTTGCGCAAAGAAGGCTGCAGAAAACACAGTTCAGTGGAGTTCAGAGGAGTGGAAGAGAGGAGAGGAACACTTACAGAGAAAATGGCACTCCAAGGCCACCAAACGGCCGCGGTTCCGCGGCCTAAGATTGCTTATGCCGCGGTTCCGCGGCAGTACTGGGGAGTTGGGGCTCTGGAAAATTTTGGTGACCTTCTGTGGCTGTCCTCTTCTTGTCTGGATTTACTGAATCTTTAGTTGCTCACTGTATCTGCTCCAGATTTCCACAGTAGACCGTTTGCTTCGTTTTGATCCGTCGCGGTGTAGCCGCGAAATATGGGTCTATCTTCCCACGTCTTTGGCACTGAACTTGAACTTCATATATTCCACGTTTTGGCCACTGAACTTGAACTTTGTATTTTCCTGCACACTTGCACAAAAACTAATCAAAAATAACAAAATGATTTTTTTTACAAAGTATACTTTTTTTTTTGTTTTGGTTATATTTATATTCACAAGTTAACCCGAAAATACACAAAGAAATAAACTACCGTCTCCCCGGCAACGGCGCCATTTGATTGGTATAGATTCTGCGTGTTCAAGTTTTAGTTAATTACCGCAATCAAGACGGTTTCGCTTGTAGCTAGCCGGTTGAGTACGGGTCGTCCGCAGGGAGATGGGAATCTTTTTCTATGTGCTTTAACGAGTTAAGTCCAGTTTTCCAGATTTGTTTGTGATTATCTAAGTGGTAAAATGATATGTAAAGAGAGCTTGTTAGGGTTAGGATTAGGTTAGTTTGAGTTAGGAGTCCCTCACTTCTTTCGTTGCCCCTCTTAATGTCGGTGTTACGGTAATCGGCAACAACGGGAATTAGCACGACTAGGAAGGAACTTGCGAGTATAAGCTAGGCTTTCCAACGCTTAAGTTCTTCCTTTTGGTGCTTGTCCGTCCGTTCTTGGCTCTTAGCCATAACCTCCGGTTAATTCAACCACAACCGGTCTCACTACGGAATCACCGCTATCATGTAGGATAGGGTGCCGTAAGGAGCGGATTGTGGTTCAATTAACGGGAGTCGATTTAAGATGTTGGGCAAGGAAAGAGTGAGAGAGATTTCCTTCTCTCAAACTTCTCTTATCCTACCCTAACAAGTATGAAACTACTCGCACATCATAATGAAAAGAAAACAAAACAAAAGAGGAAGATAGAAAGAATGAGATTAGAAGATAACAACTAGCTATTTGCGACCTCACCTCGGCAAGGATCAAGCGTAAGCATCATGGTTGTTTTTAAGGATAAAGGAAAAGAGAAAGAAAGAAACAACAATAAATAACAACAACTACTTAACAAATGAAAATTACAACAATTAACAAGTTAACTAAAGAACAAGACAAGCATGATAAGTAAAAGGTTCTTCTTTATTCATCATTCTTCACTCACAAAAGCTCACTACAAGATTTTCAATGGAGAAGAGATGAGAAGAGGAAGAAGAAACAAGTATTCTAAACCTAGAAAAATACAAGATTATGCACCCTTGGCTTCACAAGGTTCTGGGGTATTTATAGGCTGGAAAATGAAAACCTAGGGCAACATTCAGAACTAAAATGGAAAGACCAAAATACCCCCAAAAATTGGTCGGCTGATGCCACCATACGGCCGCGGAACCGCGGCCTATACCCCCTATTGGCCGCGGTTCCGCCGCACTATAGGTGAGTTGGGTTGTCGGCTCTTGTGTGCTGCCCTGGTCTGCTGTCCCCTTTTGTCTGGTACATGTATTTTCTGATAATCTCTCCACATTTCTTCCAGAATTCTAGTGGATCAAAAGTTGATTGGACATGGATCTTTTGTCATGATTTTCTTGAGCTCCGCGTAGATTGCTTGGACTTGGTGTTGCCATTGTGCTTTGTGCATGAAGGTGACAATCGATTTGCCATTTTGTCTCCTAAACTGGTGTGTGGCAACAGACGGATAAAGAGCGGAGATCCGTGTTTTATCTGTGGTTGGCAGGAACCCGGGTTTTGTCGTGTTTTTCCAAGAATTTCACCGTTCAGAGCCGAGAACCTGTATCCTGCAATTGACTAGCAAACACGGCTCAAGAGTACCTACCGATATGCAATGTGATAAAAATTTGGCGGTATAAAATTGCAAAAATCTGATATGAACAAATACCCCTAAACTTATCATTTGCTCGTCCCGAGCAAAGCCAATTTATTCACAAAAAAATTCCTAATCTCACTCTCGCAGGGAACACGATTGCACTGAGCATGTGCAACAAGCCGTTAAACCTCTAGGTGTCCCTAGTAGGAGGAGTGTTGTCTCCTGAGAGTTTTCAGCGGATACTACCCATAAAATCCGGTCAAGCTAGTTTTGCAAAATAACTATGATTCAAACCGTAAAGTTTTGTTTCAGAAAATAACAATTCTATTATCCTAAGTCTAGACTATCGAACCTTTGTTTTTCACACCTCGCTTCTTATTTAACTACAGATTTTATATGTCTTTACGTGCAGTGAAAATAGTGTCGTTAAGTTTCCAGAAGGATCGATTTACGTCATCATGTCACACAATAAGCCTAGATAAAAATTTTGAAAGGTTCACATAAGTTTTATAAAGAGTTAAGCATTTTTCAAGTTTCGTTTTCCAGTAAAGTTTCAACTTTAGAATTTCTATCTTCCTTAACAGGAAACCAGGTCTTATTTTTCACTCCACCTTTTTCTTGTTTTCATTTCATACACACCTCTGTGAACGTGCAATAGTCTTTATCATAGAATAAAACCTTCATATCTCCGCTAATTTTTTTTATAAAAGCCTGTCTTTTATCAAGATTATTCTCACACAAAGGACCGTTAGGAATTTTAACTCGGAGAGAACACTTGCTTGACTTTGTTTTAACCTGGACTTTCTAGGCTTCTTAGCGAGCTTTGGGCCAATGCACCCAAACCAGTTGGTTTTAGGGCATTAGGTGTAGAAACACCCCAGCGGACTTAATTACTCAAGTTACCTAGGTCCAAAAACAAAAGACAGTTTGGCGTGAAAATCAGATGATTTAATACGAATGGAGATATAACCGGCAGTTCAGTTATTTTTTTTTTTTGGATACAAGACGTGTTTAGTGGGTTTGGTGTGTAATCATTCCAATCAAGTTTCAGATGGGTTATTTTTCAGACTTAGTTCCAATTACGGCATCAATAATATTCCTTCATATTCGCTTTACTTCATAAACTATTCTTGATATTACTTATTTCAGAACAAACCTATTTGATCCTCAGAAAATCATTGATCCGTTTAAAAGTTTTTCGACATA
The DNA here is from genome assembly GCA_030015575.1 of Agapanthus africanus. Classification (NCBI taxonomy): domain Eukaryota; kingdom Viridiplantae; phylum Streptophyta; class Magnoliopsida; order Asparagales; family Amaryllidaceae; genus Agapanthus; species Agapanthus africanus. The sequence goes on from JASDDO010000019.1 coordinate 31,730,842, forward strand.
AAAGACTTGTCATCTAATTCCCAAAAACTCACGACACGTGTAGTGTGATGTAAAGACGTATATCAGCTATAGTTAACTTCAAAGGAGAGTTATCTTTCAGGTTTTCAAAATCTAAACATAAGAATTAGTTATTCCTATTTTTTCAAACAAAACCGTCGCAATGTTGAATCAGAGTCCTTCCACAAGCTAACTTGACAGAAAAGTTTTTATATTTTTAGAAAATTTTCAAATTTTTATGGATTTTATGGATTTTAATATGTAGATGCAGATTATACATATGAATGCGAAGGTAAGAAATGCGTACCGAGCGTACCCCCAAACTTAAACTGGACAGTGTCCTCACTGTCATTGCATGAAGAGATCATTTGAAGGGTCAAAATTGTCGGTTAGCGATACACAATTTTTATTTGTTTTTTTTTAAAAGAAAAGTAAAAGAATATACACAAATATATACAAAATGGTTTGTACATACCCCCAAACTTATATGGAACGGTGTCCACTTGTTCTTGGCTGGATAACCGAAGTTTGGAGGTAGTCAGAGGAAGATCATGCAGGGTAAACCGGCTCCTGTAAGAACAGGAGCTCCTCTGTTGGTACGGTGCTAAGGTACGGTTTTAGTCGGTGTCCGTTTACTTTGAAGAATGAACCGTCCTTTGGATTTTCCAAATCCACAGCGCCATGCGGATACACATTCCGCACGAAATACGGCCCTTTCCAACGAGATCTGAGCTTTCCTGGATGGAAGTGTAGCCGGGTGTCGTAAAGCAGTACCTGCTCACCAGGTACGAAAGTTTTGCGCAAAAGGTGTTTATCGTGAAACACCTTCGTTCGGTTCTTAACGACAACCGCGTTATCGTAGGCCTCATCCCTAAGCTCGCTCAATTCGTTCAACTGCAGCTTCCGATGGCTGCCCGCATCTTCGAGAGACAGATTCAGCTCCTTTATCGCCCAAAATGCGCGATGCTCTATTTCGACAGGTAGGTGGCAGGCTTTTCTGTACACAAGCCGATAGGGAGACATGCCAAGGTCGGTCTTATAAGCTGTTCGAAATGCCCAAAGGGCATCAGTGAGTTTCAGCGACCAATCCTTACGGTTCTTGGAAACCGTCTTCTCCAGTATCTGCTTGATTTGCCGATTTGAAACTTCGGCCTGCCCGCAGGTTTGGGGGTGGTAGGGCATGGATAGCTTATGATTAATGGAATATTTCCGCATCAAGGCCTCAAAAGTCTTATTGCAGAAATGACTTCCATTGTCGCTAATGATCGCTCGGGGGTGCCCAAACCGGGAAAAAATGTTTTCTTTAAGGAACCTAACGACAACCTTGTTGTCGTTAGTCCGGCTGGGCACAGCCTCGACCCATTTAGAGACGTAATCAACAGCGAGAAGGATATACAAGTTCCCAAAAGAGCTGGGAAACGGCCCCATGAAATCTATCCCCCAAACATCGAAAATCTCCACAACCAAGATCGGTTGGAGCGGCATTTCGTTCCTCCGGGATATCCGGCCCATGTGTTGGCACCGGGAGCAAGTCTTGCAATAATCATGAGCGTCTTTGAAGAGTTGTGGCCAGTAGAAACCACATTGCAAGATCTTCTCAGCTGTCTTTTTGGGGCCAAAATGCCCGCCACACGCTTGATCGTGGCAAAATGACAGCACACTCTTGAATTCCTCGTCAGGGACACACCGACGAATAATCTGGTCGGGACAGTACTTGAACAGATAGGGTTCGTCCCAGTAAAAGTGTTTTACTTGGGATAAGAAGCGAAGTCTGTCCTGACTTGACCATTCAGTCGGTAGTAATCCTGTGGCCAAATAGTTCACAATATCTGCGAACCAGGGTTCGCAAGATACTGTCAAGAGCTGTTCATCCGGGAAAACGTCGTTGATCGGAATTGGAAGCGAAGGCGAAGAAGGAAGTCGTGAGAGATGGTCGGCAACTACGTTTTCACATCCTCGTTTGTCCTTAATGACAAGGTCAAACTCTTGAAGCAAGAGGATCCAACGGATTAACCGAGATTTTGCATCTTTCTTCGCAAAAAGATGGCGCAGAGCAGAATGGTCGGTGTAGACAATGACTGGAGAGCCGATGAGGTAGGGCCTGAACTTTTCTAAAGCAAATACAACAGCCAAGAATTCCTTCTCAGTTGTTGTATAATTGAGTTGGGCGTCGTTCAGGGTTCGGCTCGCATAATAGATTACGTACGGCATCTTGTTGATGTGTTGTCCAAGGACAGCACCAATGGCAAAGTCGGATGCATCGCACATAATCTCGAATGGGTGCGTCCAGTCAGGTGAAGAGAGAACGGGAGCAGAAGTGAGTGAGCTTTTCAATGACTCGAATGCATTCACACAGCTCGAGTTGAAGTCGAATGGCGTATCCTTGGCCAGCAAAAGAGTCAAGGGCCTAGCAATCTTGCTAAAGTCCTTGATGAACCGTCTATGGAAACCGGCATGGCCAAGGAAGGCTCGGATATCTCTGACGCATCGGGGAGGAGGTAGATTGGAAATGACCTCAATCTTTGCTTTGTCAACCTCTATGGCATTTTGCGAGATGATATGTCCTAAGACAATACCTTCGCGCACCATGAAGTGGCACTTCTCCCAATTCAAAGTGAGATTCTTGTCCTTACATCGGGTAAGGACAGCGTCAAGATGCAGCAAACACTCGTTGAAGGAATCGCCGAAGATGGAGAAATCATCCATGAAAATCTCCAGAAATTTTTCCACCATGTCTGAGAAGATTCCCATCATACACCGCTGGAAGGTAGCGGGCGCATTGCATAACCCAAAGGGCATGCGTCGATATGCAAACGTGCCGAAAGGACAAGTGAAAGTGGTCTTGTCCTGGTCTTTTTCGGCGATGGGAATTTGATTATAGCCGGAGTAGCCATCAAGAAAGCAGTAGTACTCGTGTCCGGCCAATCGTTCAAGCATCTGGTCAATGAAAGGTAGCGGAAAGTGGTCTTTCCGCGTTGCGGCGTTGAATTTTCTGTAATCAATGCACACTCGCCACCCAGTTTGGGTGCGAGTAGGGATTAACTCGTTCGCCTCGTGAGTGATGACCGTGATGCCCGACTTCTTGGGGACAACGTGGATGGGGCTAACCCACTGGTTATCAGAGATAGGGTAAATGATACCAATATCTAGACATTTTACGATCTCCTTCTTCACAGCCTCTTTCATGACTGGATTGAGACGTCTTTGTGGATCCCGGGCTGGTTTGGCATCATCCATCAGATGAATGCGATGCTCAACGATCAGGGGACTAATCCCCTTGATGTCCGCCATGGACCAGCCAAAAGCTTTCCTGTTGCTGTGCAAGACCGCGAGAAGGGCTTTCTCTTGCTCGGGAGCTAGAGAAGCCGAGATGATGACAGGTAGGGTCTCGTTCTCACCTAAGTAAGCGTACTTAAGGTGAGACGGCAAAGGCTTGAGTTCGAGCGTTGGAGGTGAAATGATGGAAGGCAAGATTGGTGAAACGGTCTCGAACTCAAAAGATTCCAGCAAAGGTTCAAAACGAGTGTAAGCGACCGAGTCGGATGGTTCAGGTAACTCATCCGGAAATTCGAAGGATTCAAACTCGGGTTGCGAGCGGCTAAGATCGTTCAAGAATGTGAAACACTCGTAGTCGTTGTCGGGCGCAGAAGCAGCAGCAGGTTCAAGGAGGAACGCACTAGTGGCGTCAAGATTATCGTGATCAAACAGAAACTCCTCGAATTCACATTCTTCTGGGGTGATCTCCTGGATCGAGCAGACGTCCAGTATATGAGCATTAGGTTCGAAGGGCTGATTCCCCAACCTAAAAATGTTGAGTTCAATCGTCATATTTTCAAAAGATAGGTTCATCGAACCATTGCGACAATTGATCACAGCATTTGAGGTTGCAACGAATGGGCGACCGAGTATCACCGGAATTTGATTCCGGGGGTTAGCTACAGGCTGTGTGTCTAATACAATGAAGTCAACGGGGAATATGAAGTCCCCGACTTTGATTAACACATCCTCTAGCTCACCCCTAGGATGGGTGATCGATCGGTCGGCCATTTGGAGAGTGCAGTGCGTGGGTTTCAGCTCTCCTACGTCTAATTGCTCGTATACTGAGTACGGAAGCAGGTTAACACTGGCACCAAGATCTAATAGTGCGCGGTTGATGTTCTTATCCCCAATGGTAATAGAAATCGTAGGACAGCCAGGGTCCTTCCGTTTTTGTGGTAAAGATTGGGTAAGGGCATCACTCACAGCACTAGCCAAGAAAACTTTCTTGGGTACCTGAGACTTCCTCTTTTTCGTGCACAAGTCCTTTAAGATTTTTGCGTAGGACGGGACTTGTTGGACAGCATCTAAAAGAGGAATGTTAATGTTAACCTGCTTAAATAACTCCAGAATCTTCTCCATTTGAGGATTTTGTTTATTAGACCTCAACCGGTTTGGAAATGGGACGTTTTTAAAATTGGTTGAGTCTAATGCTTGTGGAGGAGATTGTGGAGTAGGAACGGATACCAGAACAGGTGTTTTCGTGGAGTGAGAAGTGGGTCCATTCAAAGCAGAAGAAGAGGAAGGAGAGCCTTGTGAAGAGCGGAGAATAGGCTCAGAAGACGAAGAAGTAGGAGACGAAGAAGAAGAAGAAGAAGCGGCCGGGGTGTCATCATTGATCCGTGTGCCGATGTTGTTTTGCAGCATCCTTCCCGATCTCAATGTGGTCACGGCACTCACATTATGATTCTGTTGTTCAAGAGCAACATGTACATTCTGTGGGTGACCGGGATTTGGGAGTGGTTGGGACGGGAGCTTCCCCTTCTCTCGCTCGCTTAAGGCCGCATTCAGTTGTGCAATCTGGGCCTCGATGGTTTTGATGCTTTGCCCGTGAGCGGCAGTGTGTTGCACTAAGGACTGAATGGAAGACTGGATGTTTGCGGTGGATTGAGTCGATTGTTTGACGAATGCCTCCAGACTTCGTTCGAGCGAGGAAACCTTATCGTTGTTTGACGGAGCAAAGTTGTTTGGTGGAAATGAATTGTTGGGTGCAAAGTTGTTCGTCTGATTTTGGAAAGGTTGGGGTTGGAAGGATTGCTGAAACTGCTGTTGAGTTTGTTGTTGCGCTTGTTGTTGCGGCGGAGGGGCCCTTTGGAAATTGTTGCCTTGGAATTGATTCTGATTCTGATTCCAGGCGAAATTGGGGTGGTTCCTCCAACCGGGATTGTAGGTGGAAGAGTATGGATCATTCCTCGGTCTTTGCTGGAATGCAGCATTAACCTGATCCTGTCCTTGCGATGGTGGATTGTAAGGACACTCTTCGGTCAAGTGAGAAGGATCGGAACAACAAGCGCAGATGGTACGAAGGGGAAGAACAGGGGTAGGAGCAGGAGAAGAGAATTTGCTCTCTATCGCTTCAAGCTTTCTCGTTATTGCAGCCATTTCAGCTTTCATCGCAATAGAGACGTCAAGTTGATGAATTCCTACCCTAGACTGACCGGTAGAAGTGGAGGTAGAAGAAGAATAAGTCGGTCTGGTGCTCTCCCATTGCAGCGTTTGCTCCGCAAGGTCGTCAAAGAATTGCCACGCTTCCTCGTCAGATTTGGATAGGAAGTGGCCCTGACAGATGGTTTCCAACAACTGCTTCGTTGCTGGGTTCAGGCCCTCGTATAAGGTTTGGCAAAGTTGCCATTTCTCTATACCGTGGTGAGGACACTTAACAAGAAGGTCTTTGTACCGGTCAAAGCACTTCCAGAAGGGTTCAGAAGGAAGCTGAGAGAATTGGTTAATTTCATTGCGAATCCTTGCGGTTTTATGATTCGGATAAAATTTCTTTAGAAACGCTTTTACAAACTCGTCCCAACTGGTTATGGAATGGGAAGCAGTGCTATACAGCCATTTTTCAGCAAGATCGCATAAAGTGAACGGAATGACCCGTAGGCGTATAGCATCGTCCGACAGTTGGGTGGTTTTCATCATGGCACAAACGTTTTGAAATTTATTGATGAAGATATAGGCATCTTCAGATTCAAACCCATGAAATCGTGGAAGCATGTTGATGAAGTGGGGCTTAATTTCAAAATTATCCCCATTGGCCGGTGGAAGAGAAAGGCAGGTGGGAAGTGCAGAACGGGTGGGATAGAAACGATCCTGGAGCGCGATTCGCTGCGGCGCTACAACAGGCGGTGGTGGTGGGTTATTGGTCTCCGTAGGAGGTGGAGCCAATCCAGGGGTAGTCAAAGAGATGTTCGGATTAAATCCTGACATCGCGGAAGAAGAGGTTGGTGAAGGTGAAGGTGAAGATGCATGAACAGAATTCCGGTCAACGTCGGAGTTGGCCGGCAAAGGTAAAGGTGAAAGAGGAGTGGACGGAGTTTCGACGTCTGAGTCGATCGCGTAGTCGGTAGCGACTAACGTAACACGGACTAGGCGGGCGCTAGTGTCCCGAGTCCAAGCGGACATACACTAAATGAGTTTAGTATAGTCAAAGCGGAGAAGGTGGGGGTAAGAAAACGTCAATGGAGAAAGGCGATGGGTGGTGGGTGAAAAATGGATTCTGGCGACAAAGGACAAGTTTTTATAAAAGTTTTTTTGATTTTTTTTCTTTTTATTTTTTTTTTAGAAAGAGCTTTACAGAAATATGTACGGACTTACGGGTTTAAGCAATCACAAACAAGATATGCACAATCACACCTAGATCTAGGGTCACCTAGGTCTGCTAGACCTGCTCCAGAACTTGATTGTCGAAGTAAAACTGTGTCGAGAAACGGGCTTAAGATACACTGATCACGAGGCCAGGTAAGTGTAGAGATAAGGGGAGGTTTTCCAACGCTTTCGCGAAGATTCTTAATTAAGTAACCCTTTCTCTTTTGGCGGTTGCGCCGTTAACACTTTCCTAGACACCCCGTAAACAATATACCGTTAAGCGAGGTTCTAAACACGGTTTAACTTCTCCTAATGAGCGCGAAGTCCTTAGGGCTGCAGTCTAGTATTTTTTAATTACAATGGACAATGCATATGCTTTTGTGATTTCTGGGGTCCTGGGAAGGGTGATGAAATCCCCACCCAATCTGAATTGGTTTCAAGCCCCTTAAGTCCGTATTAAAGAATGCAAAGCGGTAACAAATCAACTGCAAACAATTTTTATTTTTAGCGCGGCGCAAAGAATCCTGCACAAGAACAGTTTATTGGAAGGGGGGAGAGAATTTGCGCAAAGAAGGCTGCAGAAAACACAGTTCAGTGGAGTTCAGAGGAGTGGAAGAGAGGAGAGGAACACTTACAGAGAAAATGGCACTCCAAGGCCACCAAACGGCCGCGGTTCCGCGGCCTAAGATTGCTTATGCCGCGGTTCCGCGGCAGTACTGGGGAGTTGGGGCTCTGGAAAATGTTGGTGACCTTCTGTGGCTGTCCTCTTCTTGTCTGGATTTACTGAATCTTTAGTTGCTCACTGTATCTGCTCCAGATTTCCACAGTAGACCGTTTGCTTCGTTTTGATCCGTCGCGGTGTAGCCGCGAAATATGGGTCTATCTTCCCACGTCTTTGGCACTGAACTTGAACTTCATATATTCCACGTTTTGGCCACTGAACTTGAACTTTGTATTTTCCTGCACACTTGCACAAAAACTAATCAAAAATAACAAAATGATTTTTTTTACAAAGTATACTTTTTTTTTTGTTTTGGTTATATTTATATTCACAAGTTAACCCGAAAATACACAAAGAAATAAACTACCGTCTCCCCGGCAACGGCGCCATTTGATTGGTATAGATTCTGCGTGTTCAAGTTTTAGTTAATTACCGCAATCAAGACGGTTTCGCTTGTAGCTAGCCGGTTGAGTACGGGTCGTCCGCAGGGAGATGGGAATCTTTTTCTATGTGCTTTAACGAGTTAAGTCCAGTTTTCCAGATTTGTTTGTGATTATCTAAGTGGTAAAATGATATGTAAAGAGAGCTTGTTAGGGTTAGGATTAGGTTAGTTTGAGTTAGGAGTCCCTCACTTCTTTCGTTGCCCCTCTTAATGTCGGTGTTACGGTAATCGGCAGCAACGGGAATTAGCACGACTAGGAAGGAACTTGCGAGTATAAGCTAGGCTTTCCAACGCTTAAGTTCTTCCTTTTGGTGCTTGTCCGTCCGTTCTTGACTCTTAGCCATAACCTCCGGTTAATTCAACCACAACCGGTCTCACTACGGAATCACCGCTATTATGTAGGATAGGGTGCCGTAAGGAGCGGATTGTGGTTCAATTAACGGGAGTCGATTTAAGATGTTGGGCAAGGAAAGAGTGAGAGAGATTTCCTTCTCTCAAACTTCCCTTATCCTACCCTAACAAGTATGAAACTACTCGCACATCATAATGAAAAGAAAACAAAACAAAAGAGGAAGATAGAAAGAATGAGATTAGAAGATAACAACTAGCTATTTGCGACCTCACCTCGGCAAGGATCAAGCGTAAGCATCATGGTTGTTTTTAAGGATAAAGGAAAAGAGAAAGAAAGAAACAACAATAAATAACAACTACTTAACAAATGAAAATTACAACAATTCACAAGTTAACTAAAGAACAAGACAAGCATGATAAGTAAAAGGTTCTTCTTTATTCATCATTCTTCACTCACAAAAGCTCACTACAAGATTTTCAATGGAGAAGAGATGAGAAGAGGAAGAAGAAACAAGTATTCTAAACCTAGAAAAATACAAGATTATGCACCCTTGGCTTCACAAGGTTCTGGGGTATTTATAGGCTGGAAAATGAAAACCTAGGGCAACATTCAGAACTAAAATGGAAAGACCAAAATACCCCCAAAAATTGGTCGGCTGATGCCACCATACGGCCGCGGAACCACGGCCTATACCCCCTATTGGCCGCGGTTCCGCCGCACTATAGGTGAGTTGGGTTGTCGGCTCTTGTGTGCTGCCCTGGTCTGCTGTCCCCTTTTGTCTGGTACATGTATTTTCTGATAATCTCTCCACATTTCTTCCAGAATTCTAGTGGATCAAAAGGTGATTGGACATGGATCTTTTGTCATGATTTTCTTGAGCTCCGCGTAGATTGCTTGGACTTGGTGTTGCCATTGTGCTTTGTGCATGAAGGTGACAATCGATTTGCCATTTTGTCTCCTAAATTGGTGTGTGGCAACAGACGGATAAAGAGCGGAGATCCGTGTTTTATCTGTGGTTGGCAGGAACCCGGGTTTTGTCGTGTTTTTCCAAGAATTTCACCGTTCAGAGCCGAGAACCTGTATCCTGCAATTGACTAGCAAACACGGCTCAAGAGTACCTACCGATATGCAATGTGATAAAAATTTGGCGGTATAAAATTGCAAAAATCTGATATGAACAAATACCCCTAAACTTATCATTTGCTCGTCCCGAGCAAAGCCAATTTATTCACAAAAAAATTCCTAATCTCACTCTCGCAGGGAACGCGATTGCACTGAGCATGTGCAACAAGCCGTTAAACCTCTAGGTGTCCCTAGTAGGAGGAGTGTTGTCTCGTGAGAGTTTTCAGCGGATACTACCCACAAAATCCGGTCAAGCTAGTTTTGCAAAATAACTATGATTCAAACCCTAAAGTTTTGTTTCAGAAAATAACAATTCTATTTTCCTAAGTCTAGACTATCGAACCTTTGTTTTTCACACCTCGCTTCTTATTTAACTACAGATTTTATATGTCTTTACGTGCAGTGAAAATAGTGTCGTTAAGTTTCCAGAAGGATCGATTTACGTCATCATGTCACACAATAAGCCCAGATAAAAATTTTGAAAGGTTCACATAAGTTTTATAAAGAGTTAAGCATTTTTCAAGTTTCGTTTTCCAGTAAAGTTTCAACTTTAGAATTTCTTTCCTTAACAGGAAACCAGGTCTTATTTTTCACTCCACCTTTTTCTTGTTTTCATTTCATACACATCTCTGTGAACGTGCAATAGTCTTTATCATAGAATAAAACCTTCATATCTCCGCTAAATTTTTTTATAAAAGCCTGTCTTTTATCAAGATTATTCTCACACAAAGGACCGTTAGGAATTTTAACTCGGAGAGAACACTTGCTTGACTTTGTTTTAACCTGGACTTTCTAGGCTTCTTAGCGAGCTTTGGGCCAATGCACCCAAACCAGTTGGTTTTAGGGTATTAGGTGTAGAAACACCCCAGCGGACTTAATTACTCAAGTTACCTAGGTCCAAAAACAAAAGACAGTTTGGCGTGAAAATCAGATGATTTAATACGAATGGAGATATAACCGGCAGTTCAGATATTTTTTTTTTTTGGATACAAGACGTGTTTAGTGGGTTTGGTGTGTAATCATTCCAATCAAGTTTCAGATGGGTTATTTTTCAGACTTAGTTCCAATTACGGCATCAATAATATTCCTTCATATTCGCTTTACTTCATAAACTATTCTTGATATTACTTATTTCAGAACAAACCTATTTGATCCTCAGAAAATCATTGATCCGTTTAAAAGTTTTTCGACATAAAAGACTTGTCATCTAATTCCCAAAAACTCACGACACGTGTAGTGTGATGTAAAGACGTATATCAGCTATAGTTAACTTCAAAGGAGAGTTATCTTTCAGGTTTTCAAAATCTAAACATAAGAATTAGTTATTCCTATTTTTTCAAACAAAACCGTCGAAATGTTGAATCAGAGTTCTTCCACAAGCTAACTTGACAGAAAAGTTTTTATATTTTTAGAAAATTTTCAAATTTTTATGGATTTTATGGATTTTAATATGTAGATGCAGATTATACATATGAATGCGAAGGTAAGAAATGCGTACCGAGCGTACCCCCAAACTTAAACTGGACAGTGTCCTCACTGTCATTGCATGAAGAGATCATTTGAAGGGTCAAAATTGTCGGTTAGCGATACACAATTTTTATTTGTTTTTTTTTAAAAGAAAAGTAAAAGAATATACACAAATATATACAAAATGGTTTGTACATACCCCCAAACTTATATGGAACGGTGTCCACTTGTTCTTGGCTGGATAACCGAAGTTTGGAGGTAGTCAGAGGAAGATCATGCAGGGTAAACCGGCTCCTGTAAGAACAGGAGCTCCTCTGTTGGTACGGCGCTAAGGTACGGTTTTAGTCGGTGTCCGTTTACTTTGAAGAATGAACCGTCCTTTGGATTTTCCAAATCCACAGCGCCATGCGGATACACATTCCGCACGAAATACGGCCCTTTCCAGCGAGATCTGAGCTTTCCTGGATGGAAGTGTAGCCGGGTGTCGTAAAGCAGTACCTGCTCACCAGGTACGAAAGTTTTGCGCAAAAGGTGTTTATCGTGAAACACCTTCGTTCGGTTCTTAACGACAACCGCGTTATCGTAGGCCTCATCCCTAAGCTCGCTCAATTCGTTCAACTGCAGCTTCCGATGGCTGCCCGCATCTTCGAGAGACAGATTCAGCTCCTTTATCGCCCAAAATGCGCGATGCTCTATTTCGACAGGTAGGTGGCAGGCTTTTCTGTACACAAGCCGATAGGGAGACATGCCAAGGTCGGTCTTATAAGCGGTTCGAAATGCCCAAAGGGCATCAGTGAGTTTCAGCGACCAATCCTTACGGTTCTTGGAAACCGTCTTCTCCAGTATCTGCTTGATTTGCCGATTTGAAACTTCGGCCTGCCCGCAGGTTTGGGGGTGGTAGGGCGTGGATAGCTTATGATTAATGGAATATTTCCGCATCAAGGCCTCAAAAGTCTTATTGCAGAAATGACTTCCATTGTCGCTAATGATCGCTCGGGGGTGCCCAAACCGGGAAAAAATGTTTTCTTTAAGGAACCTAACGACAACCTTGTTGTCGTTAGTCCGGCTGGGCACAGCCTCGACCCATTTAGAGACGTAATCAACAGCGAGAAGGATATACAAGTTCCCAAAAGAGCTGGAAAACGGCCCCATGAAATCTATCCCCCAAACATCGAAAATCTCCACAACCAAGATCGGTTGGAGCGGCATTTCGTTCCTCCGGGATATCCGGCCCATGTGTTGGCACCGGGAGCAAGTCTTGCAATAGTCATGAGCGTCTTTGAAGAGTTGTGGCCAGTAGAAACCACATTGCAAGATCTTCTCAGCTGTCTTTCTGGGGCCAAAATGCCCGCCACACGCTTGATCGTGGCAAAATGACAGCACACTCTTGAATTCCTCGTCAGGGACACACCGACGAATAATCTGGTCGGGACAGTACTTGAACAGATAGGGTTCGTCCCAGTAAAAGTGTTTTACTTGGGATAAGAAGCGAAGTCTGTCCTGACTTGACCATTCAGTCGGTAGTAATCCTGTGGCCAAATAGTTCACAATATCTGCGAACCAGGGTTCGCAAGATACTGTCAAGAGCTGTTCATCCGAGAAAACGTCGTTGATCGGAATTGGAAGCGAAGGCGAAGAAGGAAGTCGTGAGAGATGGTCGGCAACTACGTTTTCACATCCTCGTTTGTCCTTAATGACAAGGTCAAACTCTTGAAGCAAGAGGATCCAACGGATTAACCGAGATTTTGCATCTTTCTTCGCAAAAAGATGGCGCAGAGCAGAATGGTCGGTGTAGACAATGACTGGAGAGCCGATGAGGTAGGGCCTGAACTTTTCTAAAGCAAATACAACAGCCAAGAATTCCTTCTCAGTTGTTGTATAATTGAGTTGGGCATCGTTCAGGGTTCGGCTCGCATAATAGATTACGTGCGGCATCTTGTTGATGTGTTGTCCAAGGACAGCACCAATGGCAAAGTCGGATGCATCGCACATAATCTCGAATGGGTGCGTCCAGTCAGGTGAAGAGAGAACGGGAGCAGAAGTGAGTGAGCTTTTCAATGACTCGAATGCATTCACACAGCTCGAGTTGAAGTCGAATGGCGTATCCTTGGCCAGCAAAAGAGTCAAGGGCCTAGCAATCTTGCTAAAGTCCTTGATGAACCGTCTATGGAAACCGGCATGGCCAAGGAAGGCTCGGATATCTCTGACGCATCGGGGAGGAGGTAGATTGGAAATGACCTCAATCTTTGCTTTGTCAACCTCTATGGCATTTTGCGAGAAGATATGTCCTAAGAAAATACCTTCGCGCACCATGAAGTGGCACTTCTCCCAATTCAAAGTGAGATTCTTGTCCTTACATCGGGTAAGGACAGCGTCAAGATGCAGCAAACACTCGTTGAAGGAATCGCCGAAGATGGAGAAATCATCCATGAAAATCTCCAGAAATTTTTCCACCATGTCTGAGAAGATTCCCATCATACACCGCTGGAAGGTAGCGGGCGCATTGCATAACCCAAAGGGCATGCGTCGATATGCAAACGTGCCGAAAGGACAAGTGAAAGTGGTCTTGTCCTGGTCTTTTTCGGCGATGGGAATTTGATTATAGCCGGAGTAGCCATCAAGAAAGCAGTAGTACTCGTGTCCGGCCAATCGTTCAAGCATCTGGTCAATGAAAGGTAGCGGAAAGTGGTCTTTCCGCGTTGCGGCGTTGAGTTTTCTGTAATCAATGCACACTCGCCACCCAGTTTGGGTGCGAGTAGGGATTAACTCGTTCGCCTCGTTAGTGATGACCGTGATGCCCGACTTCTTGGGGACAACGTGGATGGGGCTAACCCACTGGTTATCAGAGATAGGGTAAATGATACCAATATCTAGACATTTTACGATCTCCTTCTTCACAGCCTCTTTCATGACTGGATTGAGACGTCTTTGTGGATCCCGGGCTGGTTTGGCATCATCCATCAGATGAATGCGATGCTCAACGATCAGAGGACTAATCCCCTTGATGTCCGCCATGGACCAGCCAAAAGCTTGCCTGTTGCTGTGTAAGACCGCGAGAAGGGCTTTCTCTTGCTCGGGAGCTAGAGAAGCCGAGATGATGACAGGCAGGGTCTCGTTCTCACCTAAGTAAGCGTACTTAAGGTGAGACGGCAAAGGCTTGAGTTCGAGCGTTGGAGGTGAAATGATGGAAGGCAAGATTGGTGAAACGGTCTCGAACTCAAAAGATTCCAGCAAAGGTTCAAAACGAGTGTAAGCGACCGAGTCGGATGGTTCAGGTAACTCATCCGGAAATTCGAAGGATTCAAACTCGGGTTGCGAGCGGCTAAGATCGTTCAAGAATGTGAAACACTCGTATTCGTTGTCGGGCGCAGAAGCAGCAGCAGGTTCGAGGAGGAACGCACTAGTGGCGTCAAGATTATCGTGATCAAACAGAAACTCCTCGAATTCACATTCTTCTGGGGTGATCTCCTGGATCGAGCAGACGTCCAGTATATGAGCATTAGGTTCGAAGGGCTGATTCCCCAACCTAAAAATGTTGAGTTCAATCGTCATATTTCCAAAAGATAGGTTCATCGAACCATTGCGACAATTGATCACATCATTTGAGGTTGCAAGGAATGGGCGACCGAGTATCACCGGAATTTGATTCCGGGGGTTAGCTACAGGCTGTGTGTCTAATACAATGAAGTCAACGGGGAATATGAAGTCCCCGACTTTGATTAACACATCCTCTAGCTCACCCCTAGGATGGGTGATCGATCGGTCGGCCATTTGGAGAGTGCAGTGCGTGGGTTTCAGCTCTCCTACGCCTAATTGCTCGTATACTGAGTACGGAAGCAGGTTAACACTGGCACCAAGATCTAATAGTGCGCGGTTGATGTTCTTATCCCCAATGGTAATAGAAATCGTAGGACAGCCAGGGTCCTTCCGTTTTTGTGGTAAAGATTGGGTAAAGGCATCACTCACAGCACTAGCCAAGAAAACTTTCTTGGGTACCTGAGACTTCCTCTTTTTCGTGCACAAGTCCTTTAAGATTTTTGCGTAGGACGGGACTTGTTGGACAGCATCTAAAAGAGGAATGTTAATGTTAACCTGCTTAAATAACTCCAGAATCTTCTCCATTTGAGGATTTTGTTTATTAGACCTCAACCGGTTTGGAAATGGGACGTTTTTAAAATTGGTTGAGTCTAATGCTTGTGGAGGAGATTGTGGAGTAGGAACGGATCCCAGAACAGGTGTTTTCGTGGAGTGAGAAGTGGGTCCATTCAAAGCAGAAGAAGAGGAAGGAGTGCCTTGTGAAGAGCGGAGAATAGGCTCAGAAGACGAAGAAGCAGGAGACGAAGAAGAAGAAGAAGAAGCGGCCGGGGTGTCATCATTGATCCGTGTGCCGATGTTGTTTTGCAGCATCCTTCCCGATCTCAATGTGGTCACGGCACTCACATTATGATTCTGTTGTTCAAGAGCAACATGTACATTCTGTGGGTGACCGGGATTTGGGAGTGGTTGGGACGGGAGCTTCCCCTTCTCTCGCTCGCTTAAGGCCGCATTCAGTTGTGCAATCTGGGCCTCGATGGTTTTGATGCTTTGCCCGTGAGCGGCAGTGTGTTGCACTAAGGACTGAATGGAAGACTGGATGTTTGCGGTGGATTGAGTCGATTGTTTGACGAATGCCTCCAGACTTCGTTCGAGCGAGAAAACCTTATCGTTGTTTGACGGAGCAAAGTTGTTTGGTGGAAATGAATTGTTAGGTGCAAAGTTGTTCGTCTGATTTTGGAAAGGTTGGGGTTGGAAGGGTTGCTGAAACTGCTGTTGAGTTTGTTGTTGCGCTTGTTGTTGCGGCGGAGGGGCAGATGCTATTTGGTTTTATCCGTCCACCTCTCCGAAGATGCCAAGTTGATTTATGGCACCGTGTATCGGAGGTTTAGACGGATGCGGCCGATGTAGCAGACTTCATCAAATTCCCCCTCGCTTGAGGGGTTTTTGATTGTGGGGACGCTCTTCCCTGCAGGCGCAAGCCCCTGCAGTTAATTACGCTACCGTATCGCGGTAACAACTTTCTCCTTCTCCAGAATTTCACTTCGTGTCGTGTGTGTTTGTTTTGTTTGTGGTTGCCCGTGGATTGTATACGGAGACTGAGTAATGCCGTCGCCCGTAGGACGTGGATTAGTCCAAATCCGTATTTACTTAGATTTGGGTTTGGTGTTTTTAGTTTAAGGATACGTTAGCCGTATTGCGGCTAAGATCAACTTAAACGTTCGTTAAGGATACGTTAGTCCTGTTTGAGACTAAGATCAACTTAACGTGATAATCCATTTAATATCTGGCCATCGGGACTCGTCACCTCTCTAACGTTGTTGAAGGATTACAACGGCAGATGTCAGAGGAGTTCGGAGATGTACCCTTGAACCAAGATTGATTTGGAGTTTTATAGTCCGTTTGAATGTTTAAGGATACGTTAGCCATGTTTGGGGCTAAGATCAACTTAAACGGGATCGTTTAGATCCGGCAAAAGAGCATTTGGAGGCTCTATTGTTCCAGTTTTAGGGACATAGTGGTCCATGTTCCAGTTTAGGGACGTAGTGGTCCGTGTTCCAGTTTAAGGACGTGGTGGTCTATATTCCAGTTTAGGGACGTGGTGGTCTGTGTTCCAGTTTAGGGACGTAGTGGTCCGACATTAGTTTAAGGACGTTTCGGTCCAATATTAGTTTAGGGACGTTTCGGTCCAATATTAGTTTAGGGACGTTTCGGTCCATCGCCAGTTTAAGGACGTGGTGGTCCAATATTAGTTTAGGGACGTTTCGGTCTAATATTAGTTTAAGAACGTTTCGGTCCACGAGTTTAAGGACCCCGCAGTCCATATTCATGTGTGGTCGTTGGGACCCGTCACCTCTCTGACGTCGTTGAAGGATTACAACGAGAGGTGTCAGAGGAGCTCGGATATGTACCCTCGAACCGGATATAAATTGATTTAAGGGAGCAATCTCGCTCAGTCAATTTAATTTGAGGACTTACGGCCATGATTGGGCTAAGTCCAGTTGAAAAGTATTCAACGCCTTTTATTTGTTTTTGGTCTGTTAGACCTGTGTTAGAGCTTGGCCCATTTTTAAATAATGCATTGCATTATTTTCTATTTTTTTGTTTGGGCTCTGCCCGTAAAAGATGCAGAGCATCAATTTATTTTGGGCTCTGCAAGACATCTGCATAGCATTTTTATTATTTTGTTTGGGCTTTGCCCATTTATAAATTATGCAGAGCATCAATTTAATTAGGCCTGTTTGGTCTTTTAATTGGGCCTGGCCCTTCAGGAAATGCATTGCATTTTCAGGCGCTTTGAGCCAATCAGAGAGCGCTAGCGCTTGTGAAGATGACACGTGTCATGCAAGCGCAGTGCGCTGCGCTTGCGCTGCTGACACGTGGCGCACCTTGGTGAGTTGCGCCAATCACAGAGAGCAAAGCTCTATCTCAAAGCTCATAGCGCAAGTGATTCAGATGCTGACACGTGGCGCTTTCCTAAGAGCGCAACAACGCAGTTTGGAAGTGCAAAGCACTAAGAATCTTTTAGATTCAAGAACAGAACTGCAAAGCACTATTTAATTTCTTGATCTAATTTAAATCAAAGAAAAATAAGTTTTTCTTTTTATTTCAAGAACCAGAGGTTCATAAAAGTGCAAAGCACTATTTTTTTTATTTTGTTGTTTTCTTGTTTTAAAGAACAAGTGGTTCATAAGAAGTGCAAAGCACTGTTTATTATGTGAAGATCATTGATATGGTTTTTAGATCAATGATTTATTAAAAGAGATTTCTTCTCTCTCGTGAAGGTTTTTACCTTTTTCTTTGAAATTTTCTCAGAGTTCTATCTCTGTTTGAAGCTCTTGACTTTTTTCAAGAAAATATTGATGCTTTGAATTGGGGCCTAGGGTCCTTTTTATAGTGCCCATAAATTAGTTAAAGAGATCTTTCTCTGAGTGATTTGGGGAATTTTCTCCACCGTTGGATCTTTGATCCAAGGGCTTCTGTTTTACAGAAGAAAATCTTCTTGTTTTAACAAGAACATAAAAGATTTCTTTAGAATTTTAATTCTGTTTGGCGCAGATGACCCAGCGCGTGGCACGTGTCACGCAGCGCACGTGTCACGCAGCGCAACTGCGCTAGCGCATCTGCGCTGACACGTGTCGCGCAGCGCAGTGCTTGCGCAACTGAAGCGTTGCTTCCTTTAATTTTACTTAAAATAGAGCTTTGCTCTGATTGGGCGCACTGCCTTGGGCGCTGCGCTGCCGTATCAGCTTTTGACACGTGGCGCGTTGCGTCCGGGATTTGAAGCTGTAAGTCCATGCTACCTCTTCCGGTACTTTCGGGCATGCGGAATTTGGTGAAAAATAATTTTCTAGAGGTGGTAACATGGACTCAAAACCCGGATCTTTGTTAAACATCTAACTAACAACCTAATTAGGAGTTGTTAACTACTCGGTTAGGGGGTTTATACCTTTCTTATCTTGAACTCCTTCGTCTTCAAACCTCGATGGTTGTCCGAATCGGCTTCTCCCCGTCGTCTCCTTGCGCCGAAGATCGATCCACCTGAAAGCTTCAACCTTTGGCTCCTTCTTCGATCTTTGAAGAAACTAGTTCACTCGGTTTGCTAAACCTTGTGAACTAGAGTGAGTAGAGAAGAGTTTTGTTGGGATTTTATCTATGGTTCTTGGTTCTCAACACATGAGACAAGTGAACCATAGACTCAAGAGAGGGAGAGAAAGAGGAGGAAGATGAGAGCTCAAGAACAAGAGAGAGAATGAAAATGATAGAATGAGAGAAGACTTTTCTCATTTGGCTCTCATAATCCATAACCATCATAACACATCATAGCAATCAAGTATTATGTGATGATTTAAGCAACAATAGCCATATCATTTCATGCACTCATTTTGCACAAGAGAGCAAGCAAGCAAAAGTCTTTGCCATGAAATGATAGCTATTGTTATCATGATGGTCAACTAGTCAAGCCTAATCAACCGGTCAACAAAGTTAACAAGTCAACAAAGTCAACAAGTCAACAAAGTCAACCCCTCAACAACCATGTCACCATAATACTTAATTAATATAATTCTTAATTATATATCATATTCTCATTAGGGTTGAGCAAAAAGTCAATAGTCAACGGTCAACGGTCAACAACCCTAATGAGAACCCTCTGCCTCTGTCTCTCCGTCAACTGAGCATACACACCCGCATCCGCGTTCCGAGGAACACGGATGCATACTGGATAAAACCAATCCCAAAAGGTACACTAGGATCTGGCTTAAACCAAAGCCCGCTAGTGTAAACTGTCCGGACACTGTACGTGCACAAGTGCACGGATGTGACCGAACCCTGTCGCAAAACCATGCGACCTGTCGCAAAACCATACGACCTCTACTCTTTTTCCTAAAGGCGAATAGCTTTCTGTGTGGGAGTCTAAAGACTCGACACTACGCTGGCAGTGGGTTTAACCACAGACCGCAAGCGGCACTAGCTGTGCGTAACGGTCCCCAGGTAGATGCCGACAAGAAGACTGACGAGGCGAAACCCATCTGAACTCCTACTGAGCCTGAATGTGACATTCTCCGTACAGTCCGGTCTGTTCGTCTGATACATCGCATGGCGGGCCTAGGGGGCGGTAAACGTCAGTCCCCTAATAGCGGTACAAGTCGTGTCGGAGTGAAGCCAAAAACACTATGAGATAACACTGGAAGCCTACCAGTATATCTCGTTTGCCCGGGCCAGGGACTACTCGTGTAATGGCTCTCCTAGACACAGCGCGATGTCAACCCCCAATACCGGGAGAGACGAATCCTGTCTAACCGTCACTGCCTCCAAGTGCTTCGGGACTGCACCCAACTACCACCTGTTTGCACGACTCATTTGAGCCGTGGTAGGGTAGTAATCAAAGTGCAGTGGGAACACACTCGAGGCGAAGTGACAGTGTCAAGTCAGCGGACTAAGCTGTACTCATGTCACCTGGGAACTGATAACTGACGATAGGCATAATACCAACTAGTCAGTTCCCGACGAGTCCTGTCCAGTGTACTCGTAACCCAACGAGCACCCGCATACTATCTCCAGTACGACTACTGACGGCTGTTGGACAGACCGTCTCTCACACTGGGATGAGAAGCGCATGCGCTAGTCTACTCCGGAGTATCGATGCCCTGTCTCGATAATCCTGCGACTAGGGACCTGCATAAGGATGTGCTTATAGATTACCCAGCCCCACTAGTGTGACTGCCATCACAACGCTGGTAATCAAGCAAAGATCCTAAGGGCTCCACTAATGCGTATAGGTGATATAATAAAATAAACACATGTACACATTGAAGTAGAAACAAACCAAGTAGCATACTACTATTTTGAGCAAGATTGTATATACAAGGTGAATATCCCAAGCTTCCATTAAGTAATATACAAACTAGTATGATACAGTAATAGCCTCTAGGGCATATACACTAACAATCTCCCACTTGCACTAAGGCCATGTACTGGCGTATCGAAGACCTATCATCTCGATCAGCCGCTCGAACTGAGTCTGGGGCAAGGCCTTGGTGAATGGATCTGCAGTGTTATCTTCTGAAGCAACCCTCCAAACCTCGATCTCCTGGCGATCCACGATCTCCCTGATCAAGTGATACCGCCTCAAGATGTGTCTGGATCTCTGATGGGACCTGGGTTCCTTCGCTAAAGCTATAGCCCCGTTGTTGTCGCAATACAGAGGTATTGGATCAACAATGGACGGAACCACCTGAAGTTCTTTTAAGAACTTCCTTATCCAGACAACTTCTTTTGCGGCATCAGATGCAGCGATGTATTCCGCTTCCATCGTCGAGTCTGCAACGGTTTCCTGTTTGGAACTCTTCCAACACACCGCCCCTCCATTGAGGGTAAAGACAAAACCCGACATGGACTTGGAATCATCCTTGTCACTCTGGAAGCTGGAGTCTGCAAAGGCCTCGATCTGGAGGTCTTTTCCGCCATACACCAAGAACATCTCCTTAGTCCTTCTCAGGTACTTGAGAATGTTCTTTACCGCTATCTAGTGTTTCTCCCCAGGGTTTGACTGATACCGGCTTACCACACTCAGTGCATAAGCTACATCCGGTCTGGTACACAACATCGCATACATTATAGAGCCTACCGCAGAAGCGTAGGGTATAATAGACATGCGATCCCTCTCCAAATCAGTCTTGGGGGACATCTCTTTAGAGAGGGTGATCCCGTGACAAGCCGGTAGGTTACCGCGCTTGGAATCTTCCATACTGAATCTTTTCAGTATGGTGTCGATGTACCTGGACTGTGAAAGTCCTAATATCCTCTTGGATCTATCACGATGGATCCGGATCCCCAGGATGTATGAGGCATTACCCAGGTCTTTCATGGAGAACCTGTGTGACAAGAACCCCTTGACAGATTGTAGCATAGGAATGTCATTTCCTATTAAGAGAATGTCATCCACGTATAAAACGAGGAATACTACTGTTCTCGCTACAAATCTACTGTAGATGCATGGTTCATCTGGATTTTTGATAAAGCCAAATTCCTTGACCGTCTCATCAAAACAGATGTTCCAACTCCGCAATGCCTGCTTTAGTCCATAGATGGACTTAAGCAACTTGCACACCTTTCCGCTGCTCCCACTCTGAATGAAACCTTCTGGCTGGTCCATATAGACACACTCCTCTAAATTTCCATTTAGAAAAGCGGTCTTTACGTCCATTTGCCAAATCTCATAATCGTGGAAGGCAGCAATGGCAAGAAGGATCCGAATGGATATCAGCATAGTCACTGGAGAAAAGGTTTCGTCATAGTCCAAACCAGGTCTTTGACGAAAACCCTTTGCAACCAGTCTAGCTTTATAGGTCTCAACCTGTCCATCTACACCAATCTTCCTTTTGAAGATCCACTTGCATCCTACGGGTTTTACCCCGTCTGGAGCAATGTCCAACATCCATACCTTGTTGGTGTACATGGACTCCATTTCGGTCCGCATTGCATCCAGCCATTTTACCGAGTCAACGCTCTGAACGGCCTGCTGGAAGCTAGTAGGCTCATCATAATCTATGATGCAATCCTCTCTATCCCCGTCTATGAGAAAACCGTAGTATCTCTCGGGCGGATGAGACTGCCTACTACTCCTGCGGAGTGGCGTAGGAATGTCCTGTTCTTTTGAACCCTCTGGTTCCACTAAGCTTTCAGTAATAGTTTGTGGTTCTGGAATTTCTTCCAGTTCTACTGCGCTCCCACTAATTTCCTTTTCCAAGAACTGGTGTTCTAGAAAGTGGGCATTACGAGAAACAAGGACTTTTTGTTCCTCTGCGTGGTAGAAAAGATACCCCCTGGTGTTCTTTGGGTATCCCACAAACTTGCACAGTACTGAGCGTGCCTCGAGTTTGTCCGCATGCTGCTTTTTGACAAAAGCTGGACATCCCCAGATCTTCAGATATTGAAGATAGGGTTTCTTCCCACTCCATAACTCATATGGTGTGGTAGGCACAGTCTTAGTGGGAACTCGGTTCAAAAGGTATGCGGCTGATTCTAGCGCATACCCCCAGAATGATCGCGGTAACTCAGCGTTACTCATCATGGACCGTACCATATCCAATAGGGTTCGGTTCCGTCTCTCCGATACACCGTTATGTTGCGGAGTGTATGGAGGAGTAAACTGAGAGAGAATTCCGTTCTCTTTTAAATAGTCCAGGAACTCGGCACTCAAGTATTCACCACCTCGATCCGATCTTAGGATCTTGATACTTTTTCCAGTTTGTTTTTTTACTTCATTCTTATATTCCTGGAATTTTCCAAAGGCTTCGGACTTATGTTTCATTAAGAAGACATAACCGTACCTTGAAAAGTCATCCGTAAAAGTAATGAAGTAAGAATAACCGCTTCGCACATGTGTAGACATTGGACCGCACACGTCGCTGTGTACGAGTCCTAAGAGCTCGCTTGCTCTTACTCCGTGTCCAGTGAACGGAGTCTTTGTCATCTTTCCTTTGAGACAGGATTGACAAGTGGCATACGATTGATATTCGAACGGATTCAAATATCCTTCTGTATGTAACTTCGTCAACCTTCTCTCATTGATGTGACTCAGTCTACAATGCCATAAGAAAGTCTGATTTATTTCCAGAGACTTTCTTTTGTGTGTATTCTGGACATTGAAAATTTGTGGTTGGTTTAATACGTATATACCATTGCTCAATGTACCTGACCCAATCAGAACTTGATTAAGGTGAATGTTTACAACATTGCTTACAAACGCAAATTCATAACCTTCTTTAGAAACCAAAGATACAGAAATGATATTACAAGTTGCGTTGGGTACAAAAAAGCAATTACGCAAAACCAAAACATGTCCATCTGACATTCCCAGGTGATAGTCCCCCACGGCTTTAGCATCCATGCTAGCTCCGTTCGCAACTTTGAGGGTCATGTCACCTGCCTTCAAAACCCTACGATTTCTCAACGCCTGTAAAGAATTACAGATATGAGATCCTGATCCGGTATCCAATACCCAGGAAGTAGAGTTTATTGAAAGACAGTTTTCAATAACATACACACCTGAAGCTGAAGCTGCAACATGCTTCAATTCCTGTGTTCTGGCCTTCCAAGCCCTGCAATCATTCTTTCAGTGTCCTTTCTTATGACAATAGAAGCATTCTTCCTTATCCACAAGCTTCCCCGCTTTCTTTGTTGCTTTTGCCTTTCCCTTCGTATCCACTTTACTAACACCGCCTCTTGGTTTGGCGGGGGCTTTCTTCTTCTTTCCCTTGGCTTTCGCCTTGGACCTAGAAGAAGATGATCCTCCTACAAACAAAGTGGATGTTTCCCTACCTTTCTGTAGGGTGCCCTCTGCGCTCCTCAGCATGTTGAGGAGCTCTGAAAGTTCAACTTCTTTTTCTTGTAAGTTGAAGTTCAGTATAAACTGGGCGTAAGTGGAAGGAAAGGACTGGAGAATCAAGTCCGTATAGAGCTCACTCTCCAATGTGGTCCCAAGGTCCGCGAGCTCCTCAATGTAGCCGATCATCTTAAGCACGTGTTCCGCTACTGATGATCCGACGGCCAACCTTGCTGAAAATAACTTCTTCGACGCTTCGTATCTTGCGATACGAGACTGCTCTCCATACAGTTCTTTTGTATGAAGAAATATGGATTCCAGGTCCATATTCTCGTGCCTCCTCTGATGTTCATTGTCCATAGAGGCAAGCACGAGGCACTTGGCCTTCGCGCTATCAATCTCCCAAGTCTTACGGATTTCCTTATCCGCGACGCTGGAAGTGGGACCTGGGACAGGGGGAGCTTTGGTGGTAAGAAGATACCCCAGCTTGTCGTAAGTGATTGCCATCTTGACATTCCTGAGCCAATCTTTGTAGTTTGGCCCTGTCAGTATGTTCTTATCTAGTAATAACTTAAGTCCAGTCATGTCGATTGGTCGCTGCAATTAGGAGAGAGAAGAAACACTCAGCTTGATGCTCTTGCAAGTTTAGAATGGTTTTTAGTTTGTCTAAACAGGATGGCTCCCACTGTTTCTCGAATCCCTCCTCAAACCACAAAGGAAGAATTAGTCAGGATCAATCTCACCGTACAATACTTGCTTAACTGTTCGGCCAGGCTGGTGTCGGTACTTCGAGGGAGGTTTTCCAACGCTTCCGCGAAGTTCCTTAATTAAATAACCTCTTTTCCCTGTGGGCGTAGCCCCGCTAACACCTTTCTAGACACCTACTTGGTTTATAGCATTGATCGTTAAGTGAGAAATTTCCCGAGGAGTAGCATATACTCACAGTAGGATCGGGATCCAAATATCATCGCATGACAAAACTGAAGGAATCCTACCAGAATCATCACACTCCAAATGGTATGCAACACTAGCAAGTTTCAGTTCTTTTGAAACTCCCGATGTGGATTTTTGCCCCATGCTCTTATGACCTTGGCGTGAGGTCAAAATGTCATAAGTCACATATCAAGTTCTTCCCATCATTATCCAGGTTAATTTGAACCCACCCGTACCTACCCTTGACGTAGGCCAAAATGGCAGTACGGCTGTCCCAAACCAACGCATTCTATCTATGCAACAGATAAATATCCGGCAGCTACCAATCACTATGCCTTGGCGTGAGGTCAAAATACATAGCTTGAATACTACCGAATATTTAACTGAAATGATGGAGGGCTATGAATGGTTTTGGCAAAACCGTGAACGTAGTGAACTTGATATAATCGATGGAACGAGATAGCTTTTAAAAGGAGTGGCTCAAGCTCCGCATTTAAAAGTTAGTTTTGAAAAGAACCGAGTGGTTTTTCGAAAGTGTTCCAACGACTTTAACTTGGTTTATTTTCTTGCATTAGTTCTTTTAATGCGTGATATTCTTGCATTAGTTCTTTTAATGTGTCCCATCATTTAATCCTACCATTGCAGAAAACAACCAAAATATGACGTACGCTTATGCCATTCGCATTCGCCACGGGGCCCCGTCATTACCCGTTAGGTTACTTAAGTAACGACAGAGCGGGGGCTGGGCTAGCGCGGCTGTAAAACATAAGCAACACCTAAATAATATCATATATAGATATATTGCAATGATAGCCATTTCAGATCACAGATGAACACATTGGATATACTAGGAACCTGCAATTCGTACGAGCCTGTAACGAAAAGCAGATTACACGGTCGCGGTGAATAGCCAATACCCCACCCAAGACCCCTACGGATGCGGCAAGCTACCCGCCAAGTACCCGAAGCAAAGCAACCTCCCTCAAC
Source organism: Agapanthus africanus (assembly GCA_030015575.1). Lineage (NCBI taxonomy): Eukaryota > Viridiplantae > Streptophyta > Magnoliopsida > Asparagales > Amaryllidaceae > Agapanthus > Agapanthus africanus. The sequence continues at coordinate 31,756,346 of JASDDO010000019.1, forward strand.
TCCGTGAGTAGGCCACTCTGCACTTCGGCATACCCGGTAGTTTGTGCACCCCCTCCATGGGTCTATCCTAGGAGCAAAAACAGTAAAAAGAAATTATACAATGACGGCTACAACCCCGACCCGGTTGTGCGGCCATACAAATAATTATTACATCAATTTACAAATTTACATGAATTGAAAGAAAAGAAAACTCTCGTCTCACAACCCCCGGCTATTCACCCGCGACAATCCAATGAATTCATATACACGTTCCAATGACATTACAGATCACAGATTTGTATAACCCCCACTAATCGACATATAGCGATTAGTAGACGTTCAATACAAATATCACATCACAGAAAAACCCGTCAGCTTAAGTCTTTTAGAAGTTCGATCAAAAATACGGATTTATAGGCCCCAAAAACAAAATTTTCGTTCTGGAAAATCTGGGCAGAAAATACATATTCCAAAAATCCCAAAACAACCCCAGAAATACTCTGCACCAAATTTGGACCTCGGTCGAGTCAACTCGGCCGCGGAACCGCGGCGGGAGAGTGCTCCCACCGCGTTTCCGCGGCTCTTTGAACGGTTCGTGGGACCAAATTTGGGGGTTATTCAAACAAAAGCCTGAGCCGATTTTTAAGATGAAAATTATCAACTTTTGAACAGAATAAAAATCAGCAGAAACTTGACAACTCGGGTTCGTTTCGTGACTTTTTCTTTGATCGATCTTCTAGTTACTTTGCTAACATGTTAGATAGAGTTTAACTAGGCTCTGATACCACTGTAAGTCCATGCTACCTCTCCCGGTACTTTCGGGCATGCGGAATTTGGTGAAAAACAATTTTCTAGAGGTGGTAACATGGACTCAAAACCCGGATCTTTGTTAAATATCTAACTAACAACCTAACTAGGAGTTGTTAACTACTCGGTTAGGGGGTTTATACCTTTCTTATCTTGAACTCCTTCGTCTTCAAACCTCGATGGTTGTCCAAATCGGCTTCTCCCCGTCGTCTCCTTGCGCCGAAGATCGATCCACCTGAAAGCTTCAACCTTTGGCTCCTTCTTCGATCTTTGAAGAAACTAGTTCACTCGGTTTGCTAAACCTTGTGAACTAGAGTGAGTAGAGAAGAGTTTTGTTGGGATTTTATCTATGGTTCTTGGTTCTCAACACATGAGACAAGTGAACCATAGACTCAAGAGAGGGAGAGCAAGAGGAGGAAGATGAGAGCTCAAGAACAAGAGAGAGAATGAAAATGATAGAATGAGAGAAGACTTTTCTCATTTGGCTCTCATAATCCATAACCATCATAACATATCATAGCAATCAAGTATTATGTGATGGTTTAAGCAACAATAGCCATATCATTTCATGCACTCATTTTGCACAAGAGAGCAAGCAAGCAAAAGTCTTTGCCATGAAATGATAGCTATTGTTATCATGATGGTCAACTAGTCAAGCCTAGTCAACCGGTCAACAAAGTCAACAAGTCAACAAAGTCAACAAGTCAACAAAGTCAACCCCTCAACAACCATGTCACCATAATACTTAATTAATATAATTGTTAATCATATATCATATTCTCATTAGGGTTGAGCAAAAAGTCAATAGTCAACGGTCAACGGTCAACAACCCTAATGAGAACCCTCTGCCTCTGTCTCTCCGTCAACTGAGCATACACACTCGCATCCGCGTTCCGAGGAACACGGATGCATACTGGATAAAACCAATCCCAAAAGGTACACTAGGATCTGGCTTAAACCAAAGCCCGCTAGTGTAACCTGTCCGGACACTGTACGTGCACAAGTGCACGGATGTGACCGAACCCTGTCGCAAAACCATGCGACCTGTCGCAAAACCATGCGACCTCTACTCTTTTTCCTAAAGGCGAATAGCTTTCTGTGTGGGACTCTAAAGACTCGACACTACGCTGGCAGTGGGTTTAACCACAGACCGCAAGCGGCACTAGCTGTGCGTAACGGTCCCCAGGTAGATGCCGACAAGAAGACTGACGAGGCGAAACCCATCTGAACTCCTACTGAGCCTGAATGTGACATTCTCCGTACAGTCCGGCCTGTTCGTCTGATACATCGCATGGCGGGCCTAGGGGACGGTAAACGTCGGTCCCCTAATAGCGGTACAAGTCGTGTCGGAGTGAAGCCCAAAACACCCTGAGATAACACTGGAAGCCTACCAGTATATCTCGTTTGCCCTGGCCAGGGACTACTCGTGTAATGGCTCTCCTAGACACAGCGTGATGTCAACCCCCAATACCGGGAGAGACGAATCCTGTCTAACCGTCACTGCCTCCAAGTGCTTCGGGACTGCACCCAACTACCACCTGTTTGCACGACTCATTTGAGCCGTGGTAGGGTAGTAATCAAAGTGCAGTGGGAACACACTCGAGGCGAAGTGACAGTGTCAAGTCAGCGGACTAAGCTGTACTCATGTCACCTGGGAACTGATAACTGACGATAGGCATAATACCAACTAGTCAGTTCCCGACGAGTCCTGTCCAGTGTACTCGTAACCCAACGAGCACCCGCATACTATCTCCAGTACGACGTACTGACGGCTGTGGGACAGACCGTCTCCCACACTGGGATGAGAAGTGCATGCGCTAGTCTACTCCGGAGTATCGATGCCCTGTCTCGATAATCCAGCGACTAGGGACCTGCATAAGGATGTGCTTATAGATTACCCAGCCCCACTAGTGTGACTGCCATCACAACGCTGGTAATCAAGCAAAGATCCTAAGGGCTCCACTAATGCGTATAGGTGATATAATAAAATAAACACATGTACACATTGAAGTAGAAACAAACCAAGTAGCATACTACTATTTTGAGCAAGATTGTATATACAAGGTGAATATCCCAAGCTTCCATTAAGTAATATACAAACTAGTATGATACAGTAATGGCCTCTAGGGCATATACACTAACAATCTCCCACTTGCACTAAGGCCATGTACTGGCGTATCGAAGACCTATCATCTCGATCAGCCGCTCGAACTGAGTCTGGGGCAAGGCCTTGGTGAATGGATCTGCAGTGTTATCTTCTGAAGCAACCCTCCGAACCTCGATCTCCTGGCGATCCACGATCTCCCTGATCAAGTGATACCGCCTCAAGATGTGTCTGGATCTCTGATGGAACCTGGGTTCCTTCGCTAAAGCTATAGCCCCGTTGTTGTCGCAATACAGAGGTATTGGATCAACAATGGACGGAACCACCTGAAGTTCTTTTAAGAACTTCCTTATCCAGACAGCTTCTTTTGCGGCATCAGATGCAGCGATGTATTCCGCTTCCATCGTCGAGTCTGCAACGGTTTCCTGTTTGGAACTCTTCCAACACACCGCCCCTCCATTGAGGGTAAAGACAAAACCCGACATGGACTTGGAATCATCCTTGTCACTCTGGAAGCTGGAGTCTGCAAAGGCCTCGATCTGGAGGTCTTTTCCGCCATACACCAAGAACATCTCCTTAGTCCTTCTCAGGTACTTGAGAATGTTCTTTACCGCTATCCAGTGTTTCTCCCCAGGGTTTGACTGATACCGGCTTACCACACTCAGTGCATAAGCTACATCTGGTCTGGTACACAACATCGCATACATTATAGAGCCTACCGCAGAAGCGTAGGGTATAATAGACATGCGATCCCTCTCCAAATCAGTCTTGGGGGACATCTCTTTAGAGAGGGTGATCCCGTGACAAGCCGGTAGGTTACCGCGCTTGGAATCTTCCATACTGAATCTTTTCAGTATGGTGTCGATGTACCTGGACTGTGAAAGTCCTAATATCCTCTTGGATCTATCACGATGGATCCGGATCCCCAGGATGTATGAGGCATCACCCAGGTCTTTCATGGAGAACCTGTGTGACAAGAACCCCTTGACAGATTGTAGCATAGGAATGTCATTTCCTATTAAGAGAATGTCATCCACGTATAAAACGAGGAATACTACTGTTCTCGCTACAAATCTACTGTAGATGCATGGTTCATCTGGATTTTTGATAAAGCAAAATTCCTTGACCGTCTCATCAAAACAGATGTTCCAACTCCGCGATGTAACCGATAAAGCACAAGACCATACCTTCTAACATTTACGATGGCATGAGAGAAGGTATAGAGGTGGCCATAGTCAAGACAGTAGTTGACGGCGCCCCCTTGAGCAGTGGAGCATCGGCACTGGCCGCACCTGCGTTAAAAACAAAGATAAGCTTGTCAGAAAGGATTGCGAGATAAAAAGGGACAGTAACTTAAGATTTACCTGATGAACCGCCGGCCGAAATAGAGGCATCTCCCTCCTCCATCGATACGAGTCCACCTCCCGTGGCCTCGTCACCGGACTCAACCGGGGCTATCGTTGTGCTCGCACGACCAGGAGACGGTGGAAGACCGTAGACGGGGAGAGCAATGATCGGGGCATTGCCAGACTCTTGAGAAAGAGCGTCTGGCTCATCCCCGGGAGTCACACCCATCTCACCCGCTACTCTTTCAGGTTCAGCGGCTGCTGCTGTCTCATCCGCCGTTGCCATGGGGTCGCTGGTCTCAGGCACCTCGGCCGCTACTGCCACAGGCTCAGTTATGATGGTCGTCTCATTTGCCGCTACCTCGGGCTCGGCATCAACGACCCTTTCGAGTGCAGCTCCCTCAGCTCCCACCTCAGGCTCAGCAGCCCCAGCAACGTTGCCTGTCACGCCCCGCTTCCCAGTGTACGGCGAAGGAGACGCGACGAGGTCCGCTACGTATATACTCAGAAGTACATACGCTAAGTGTATCTAAGCAATATAAAATAATACACAAGAGACAAGAATATAAAGAACAGCAACTTTTATTTATTAACATTCTTTGTACAATACATGAAAGGAAATACAACTGGAATAAAAGATGCCTAAACAGTGGCATAACAGGAAATGAAAAGTACTGAAAAGAAAAGTGTACAATGAAACTACTGTGCAAGGTTTTCAGTAAACTGCTCCAAGTCTTCTTGCGATGGTTCAACTTCTGCCGGGTCCAAACCACCTGACGACATTCAAAGAAGAGAAAAACAGAATGTCGTCAGCGAACAAATCGCTCGGTAAGTCCCAAGATAAGAGGAGAATAGATAGAGAGTAAGAGAGAGAGGGAGAGAGTGGCTGTTACAGTTGTATTACATTGTTATATTATTGTAGTATTGTGTTAACGTTGTTGTTATAGCTTGGTACAGAAGGATGCCAATGTATACGAGAGGGGTCTCAGTATGCCAGAGACCAGGGCAAATGGAAGTACAAGGCTCCGTTATACAACCCGGAACAACGGCAATTCGATTCATGTTAGGTGTCTTAATCTTACCGTCTCGTGCCACCTTTAACACCTTCCGTACCAATCTACCTCTTAAACCCCGCGATATCTTGTTTATATTGTTATCTTGTAAATTGTGTTGGTTGTATGATTGATTGACTGACTGACCGAAACCATGATATCAGGAAACGGTTATAACCATAGAGTCATGTAAATGGAATACTGGGAATCATGTAAAAGGAACATATCCATGGTTCGGTTCAGCCAGATTGTATAAACTGATAATTGTATTCATGGATTCATGTGTTCATATTGAATTGGAAACTTGTAGATTATGGATTGACTTGAATCATATTCGAGTCAGATTAATCAGACTTAAACCCGAGTCAGACAATCAGAAATGTGAAACGAAGTCTTATAACTGCTAGGGTCCTTAGGGTAATTTATAAACTTGAGGGGTTTTATGTAAAAATACTTTTATATACTTTTCAAAATACACCTCAAGTATTTATTACTCGTCTTTAGAGTTGTGGATTTTATATTGTGCCATTTCTAGTGAAAATATCCTAGTTTTAGGTATTTATCTGTAATAGTGATTATTTAAAGTTCATGGTATTTTAGTGTAAAAGTTATTATTGTGATCTTTAGAAAAAGGTGGAAAATTTATATTATAATAAAATAGGTATTTAAAAGATAAATATACATAGGTTTATACAAAAATAATTTTTAATAAATATTTTATATTTCAAAAATCTCATTTTCTTAAGATATCGTATTTTAAACCTTTCGAGACCGAATACTCCTTGCGGAGGTCTGAATCTCGCACTACTAGCCCGAGGGTGCGCGATAAACCGCACGATCATGAACGGGTTCCCCAAAGATGGGTTGTAGCGGCGCTTTGCAAAGATTGTAAAACACTAATCTTTTAGAAAACGGTTTTATAAAGTAAAAGGTATTTATTTGAAAAGTGTAATTTTTCGTCTTTTAGATTCTAGGGTTTCCTAAGCCAACTAGCCTATTTCTAAATGGTCTAAACGACAAGTCGTTAGAAGCCTCAAATCGCCTCTTCATAAGTGCCAGGTAAGTGGGAGGCTCTCCACTACAAGTAGTGGCCCTAATTAAATAACCACTTGCCTTAGACACACTTGCCTAGACACCACAAAGTCAGATTTAGATAAACGATCGATGTCCACAACTTATCGTATTTTCCTAGTAAGAAATATTTACTTAAAAGTGTAACAAATCTAAAACCTTTAAGAATGGTTTTATGAAGATTATAGTATTTTAATGAAAGTTTCGTTTTATCGTATTCTAAGTTTTGATGATATCATTTTAGGGTTGTATTTGCGTGTGTGTGGAGGTAGGTCGTTACCTCGTGCTCTACTTTAAATGTATAGCAAGTTAAGGGTTAAATGTGAAATTGAAACATGATGGTATTAAAGTGTAAAAATACGGTAAATTGAAAAGATTATCATTTCATGTGTGAAAACATATTCAAATTGACTTTTACAAGTTTAATGGTCAAGATAGAGATGTTTAGGAATGATTGAATTGATTAGAAGAAGAAAAATAAACATTATGGTATTAAAGTGAAAAAGAATACGATATTGCAAAAGCTATCATTTCATGTGAGAAACTTTGTCCAAATTAGTTGTTATGTGATTAATAGTCAACATGAATAAGTTTAAGTATTATGGAATTGGTGACAAGTGAGATTTTATAGAAAACCGAATCGGAAATCGGTTTGTTCCTATTCCCGTCGAGTTTCGTAATTTCGTATTTTTGAGAAGTAGGAAGAAGGTAAGAATGGGACTTACGGGTTTCGATCTATACTAAAGAGTATAGGGGAACTAGGTGAGTGGCCGAGGCGTTGTTTCGTCGCCGGTTGTTTCAGAAAACGTCGCCGGAATTCCGTCAGCGCTTCGCCGTGAACTCGGTTTCAAAATACACCCTTCTTGTAAAAATTTTAAGAGAGTAAACCTAGTGTTTTGGAATGAGAGGGTAGGAGGTAGGGGTGTCTATTTATAGGGTAGGCTAGGGTAGGGTAGGTGAAAGGTTTTTATTTTAAAAATTGTAAAAATTAAAGAAAAATCATTAAAATTTGTATTAAATAGGGTGTATTTAACATTCGGGAACCGATCCATTAAAATGGAGTAAACAGGGGAGTTGGGAAGACGAAAAGCCAGATCTTTCATGTTGGCGACTCAGCCGTTCGGCCGAGTCCGGCCGACGGCGCCGGCCCGAGTCGGCCGGTCCGCCGACCGACTAGGCTGAGTCGGGCCGAGTCGGGGTGCCGATGGGTCGAGGGTCTCCTGTCGTAGGCTCTGGTAAATTCACTTTTTAGGGTTCAGTTCAACTTTTGGGAGTTATGGCCTGTGGACTGTTGGGCTTCCAAGAATTTTAAAAGAAAAATAATCTAAAAATAATGTGGGGCATGGGATTCGAACTCTGGTGGCTTGGTTCAGCAGTGCAAAGTATTACCAATGAGCTACAAACTCCTTCTTGTAATTATGGTGTTATTTAATTACTTAAAATGATAGCAGCAAGAGTAAATACTCCAATTATACATTAAATTTAAAGTAATTTCTTGTACATTAAAAATAGAGTTATTACATTCTTATAGCTTGTAATTAAAAACAAAATAATTACCTATATCTTGTGCTCAGGCTAAAATACCCCTTTATGGATTTTTGAAAAAAATATTTGAAAAAATTTGTATAGGAAATTTAGGGTTGTTACATTGCCCACCGTTGACTCGGGCTCGGCCGGTGCTTCTTCCTCTGGCTCCTTGGGTTCGACGGTTTCCGCCTCCCCTTCGGTTGGACTTGGCCCTGCAAGACAAAATATATAAGAACCGATAGATTTACAATTCTTACAACGAAATCTTGAAAGGTACGTTGCCTGAAGTAGACTTATCATTAGCTTCCCGAACTGCACGCGCCACTTGTCTGCGTGTGGTAGATAGGCCGGCTGGAAGCTCTTCGGAGGGAGAACCAATGTGAATGATGGTGCTTAGACCCGCTCCCGCAGCTAAAGCAGCCATGCGTGCCTTCGCCTCGCGCCTCAGCCGCTTTCTCTCCTCCTGAGCCGTTGAGACGGACCTCACCAAAGCCTCTTTCATGGAGACGTCCTCGTCCGTGAACAGGGATGCCTCCAAATTCTTGAAGGCATCCCTCGTCGACTTGTCGAGTTGAGGCTCTCGCAGCAGCCCCGACGAGACTAGGACTTCAGTAGCGGGCCCCGGGAGAGTCCCCGCATCAGCTGGTGCAACCTCTACAAAGAAAACAAAGGAAGAAGGTTAGGTTGGCCATCAAAAAAGATAACAAATTTTTTTTGATAAAGCGAGACGTACCAACGCCCATTAAGGCGCGCTTCTTCTCCTCCTCCTGAAAGGTTTTTAAAGAGGCAGCAATGGCTTCTGCGGTAGTGACACCTGTTTCTAAAAAATGGAGGAAAGTATTAGTCAAAAATAATGATAAAAAATGCGATAAAATGACGAAGAACACAGCTAATGATTACCTGACTGAGTGAGTTTATTCATCATCGCTTCGAGCCTCGCTGACCGCTCGGAAGCCGCAATGGCGGCCGCCAGGTCGGTGTCTGCGGGATCTACCGAGAAGCCTTCATTGCTGCCATACTCTCTTATACCTTCGATTAGAGGGGCCTGAGGCTCTAAACCGAGGATAGCGTCGAGGGAGAGGAGAGACTTCTTCTTCTTTTGCCCGCCAGCTCTGGGTGCACCCGGGATCGATTTGCGCTTTATGGGCACCTTGGGGCGGCGGGTCCCGATATCCGCACCTATGCCTGACTCCGGCGATACCACATTGACCGTCTCCCTTGGAGCACGAGGCGCGGGTGGCACATTCACCGTAACAGGCAGCGGCAATCCACGCGGGGGGCTCAGCACGCGTGGTCGATCAACTCCGGCGTCTTTCAGCGGAAGAATGACCGGGGTCCTTGGCTTCAAGGGAGCCTTGCGATCACCGCCGGGAAGCGCACCCTTGTGGTCAACCAGCATGCGCTTCTCCATATGGATAACTGGACCCATGGCATTCGCGTACCAAGCCACACACGTGTTGAGGACCTTAGGGATACAGCTCGGCTCGCTGATGAAAAAATAGGAGCCCGTGTTAAGCCGCATGAAATGGTGCATTGCGTTCCTCATCCCCTCTTAGCTGACCACGGGCTCTTCCAAAAACGCTTCCATCGGGATCCCCTGGTGATAGCTCGATTGCTGAGCGAACCGGTGAGGGTTATACCTCATGAGGAGCGCCGTCTCATTCTGCCTAAACACCAGGTAGCCCGGCCGAATGGAGTAGAGATGGAGGATCTCCCGAGCCTTCAATATGGAAGCCCCGTCTTTAAAATCATCGCGCAGCGGCACTACTGACTTGGTGGTCTCTGAGCCTATGGTTATAACTTTATCCACAAAGGAAACCTTCGCTCTGACCAGGTGCGGACGAAGGAGCAGCCCCCTAGAATCCCGCGGAGATGCAACCACAATTGAAGCGCCGACCAACTGCATGACTCTTGGGAGTCTGCATTTCTCAAAAAATGGAGGAATCTTATGGGCGCCGAACACCCCGTGCACATGCATTTCCATCCAGGAGGTGAAGTAGTGCATCGGGAAGTTAGCGGGCTGCACCCCAGGCTCACTAGCGTCTACCGCTACGCTAAGTCCATTATAAAGATAAGCCAGCCCGGCAATTCCTACTAACAACTGCAAACCAGCTACCATCCGATGCGCTGGGTAGAAAACAGATGGCTGCATGTGGCGCGGATGCATGGGGAGCGCAAAGCTGCACAGCCACAAGCCCAGGAACCCTATAAAAAAGGTCTCCTCATCCACGCTCGGGACGGCGATTTCTGAGAAAAGGACGACGGCGGCGCCGGGGAGATAAAAGTCCCTTTGATCATTCTCCGATATGGGTCGGCGGTCCAAGCCGAAGCCAAAAGGGTCATCGAGCTGGGCGAACTTCTCGCTCCGCTCCGATAGAAACTCCGGTCGAATGAAGCGGGCGATAAAATCTGCGAAACTGACACCCCGGACGCCCGATTCCAGATAGAGCCCTTCATAGATGTCCAACACCTTCACCAAGCCCGGATACTGGTGCTGAATAGCGTTCTCTGAAGTCAGATCAAACACTAGCGGCTTGGTGGCAAAGACGTATTCGTCAGGAGGAAGCAACTCCTCGTAATGCTTCCCCCTCATCGGCAGACCCGAGATTTCGGCAAACTCCTCCAAGGAAATAGAGACCTCCCTGTCCGTCATCAAGAAGGTGTGGGTAGGGATATTCCATTGCTCGATAAAGGCCTTAATCCACCACGTTAGAGGAGAGGGATACTCAAAGAGTGAGACGTAGATAGCCGAATACAAACCAATTTTCGTCAAATGAGTCCTTTTCGCCGATAAGATGTACCGGGCCCACTGCAAATATCCGGCGGGCGGTCGCGGGACCAATCCAATATTATAGGCCTGTCCCCAAGGGTGTGCTTCACCCTGACAGATTCGCCTTCCCAAAATGTCTATTGCCGGCGGCGGCTGCACGGGAATGGCACCAATTGCAGGCTGGAGGAGGTCATCCGAATTCCAATTTTTAACCTCCACGGCATACTTCACTGGGGGTTCATCCGCATAGGGGATCGAAACTATGGGCTCAGAGGGCGTGGCGGAACTGAAACTTCGGCGACCCTGGATGATCTCATTATACCACCTACCCCACAAGTGAAGGCTCTTGTGCTCGGGGTCATGATCCTTAATGAGAGCAAGCACCACTTGGTCTACCGGTGCCTGGGGAAACCCTCCTTCCGAGCGAACAAACGGGAAAGACAGATTGGCAGACATGTTTCCTGCGGAGGGACAAAAATTAGCCGTCAGTGTTGTAATTCCAACGCTTGGCGTTTTGAAAATTCTTTTTTACCACATTGCAAGGCAGTGGGTAGGGGACCAAATGGGGACCCACAAAATCTGGATGACAATGCATCATTTAATAAGACAGCCCTATCATTGGGTGAGACTGTCAATTAATGAAAAGATCCCCAAGAGAATATTCTCATTAATGGGAAATCCCTAGAGACAAGGAGAAAATCTCCTCTTTCAGAGCAAAGCTCTGTCACAGAGTGACGTTTGTCAAACTCTGGTCTCAAGGGAATAAAATTTCCTAAAAAGAGCCTAGCTCTATAATAATGATGGAAAAATCCATCAAAAGAAAACTTTAACTCCTAAAGATTAAAAATTTGGGATCTTAAAGATCCATGAAAACTTTTAGGAGTTCTCCATTTTTAGATAAAAAAAAAGATCAACATTTGATCCATGAGCAAAGCTCTGTTCATGGGTTAAAACTCATGAACAAGATCTCTGTAGATCTATAAATTTTTTAGAGCAAGGCTCTGTTAATAAAACCCCAAAGAGGTTTTCTTTAGATCAAAGATCTATAAGAGCAAGGCTCTGTTAATCAAATTTAATTTAATTTAATTTAATTTAAAATTTTACCTAAGTTGCTCTAAAAATCTGAACTCTGGAGTTCTTGGAAAGAAACGAGAGCAAGGCTCTAAAATTCTTAAACAAGAGCAAGGCTCTGAAATTCAAGTTCTTGAAAATGATAAAAAAAAATTCAAGGACCAAGGGTCCTATTTATAGGCGTCTACGCCCCTTCAACTCACCTGATGATCTAACGGCCAAGATTTTGCCACCGCTGCACTCACGTGTGCGCCACATGAGCACAACGGTGGGGGGGCATTTGTTTCTCCCAATCAGAGCAAGGCTCTGTTTGAATTTCAAAAATTCAAATTTTGAAGCAACGCCTCAAATTCCATGCGCTGCGCGCAACGCGCCACGTGTCAGAAGTTGATACGTCAGGCGCAACGCCCAAGGCAACGCGTCCAATCAGAGCAAGGCTCTATTTAAAACAAAAATTAAAGGAAGCAACACTTCAGTCGCGCAAGCGCTGCGCTGCACGACACGTGTCAGCGCAGTTGCGCAAGCGCTGCGCTGCGCGACACGTGTCAGCGCAAACGCAGTTGCGCTGCGCGACACGTGTCAGCGCAGTTGCGCTGCGCTCTGCGCTGCGTGACACGTGTCACGCGCTGGGGCGTTTGCGCCAAACAGAATTAAGATTCTAGTAAGATCTTTCTGTTCTTATTAAAACAAGAAGACTGCCTTCTGTAAAACAGAAGCCCTTGATCAAAGATCCAACGGTGGGGAAAATTCCCCAAATTACTCAGAGAATGATCTCTTTAACAAACTTAACAAGTCTATGGGCACTATATAAAGACCCCTAGACCCCAATTCAAAAGATCATCAACATTGTGAGAGATCAAGAACTTCAAAACAGAGAAAACTCTGAAGAAAATTCAAGAAAAAGGGTAAAAACCTTTACAAAAATAGAGGAATTTCTTCTGAATAGATCATTGATCTAAGAACAAGATCAATGATCTTCAATAAAAAATAAATAAATAATAACAGTGCCTTGCACTTTTTATAAACCATTGGTTCTGGAATTTCAGAAAAATTCTTTTCTTGAATCCAAAATTGGATCAAGTCATTGAAACAGTGCCTTGCACTTGCAAAACTGCACTGTTGCGCTCCTGGGTTGACGCAAGCCACCAGAGAGCGCCACGTATCAGCACTAGAACCACTTGCGCTATGCGCTTTTAAGATAGAGCATTGCTCTCTGAAATTGGCGCAACTCACCAGAGCGCGCCACGTGTCAGCAGTGCAAGCGCAGCGCACTGGCGCAGCGCACTGCGCTTGCATGACACGTGTCACCACCACAAGCGCCTGCGCTCAATGATTGGCGCAAAGCGTCTGACAAATGCACTGCATTGTTTACTGAAGGGCCTAGCAGGCCAAAATAAAAATGCAATGCATAAAAAAGGCAGAACCCAAACAAAATAGATGCTCTGCATCATTTATAAAAGGGCAGAGCCCAAACAAAACAAGAAATGCAGTGTATTATTAAAAAGGGGCAAAGCCCTAGCACAGGCCTAATAGGCCAAATATAAATAAAATGTTGAACATTTTTCAACTGGACTTAGCCCAATCATGGCCGTAAGTCCTCAAATTAAATTGACTGAGCACGGCTGCTCTCCTAAATCAATTTACATCCGGTTCGAAGGTACATCTCCGAACTCCTATGACTTCTATCGTTGTAATCCTTCAACGACGTCAGAGAGGTGACGGGTCCCGACAACCACGCATCAACACGGACTGTGGGGTCCTTAAACTCCTGGACTTATGCGTCCTTAAACCAAGACAGGGACTGTGGGGTCTTTAAACCCACGGGCTTATGCGTCCTTAAACCAAAACACGGACTGTGGGGTCCTTAAACCCACAGACTTATATGTCCTTAAACCAAGATATGGACTGTGGGGTCCTTAAACCCACGGACTTATGCGTCCTTAAACCAATGGACTGCAATGTCCTTAAACTACCAATGGACCACAATGTCTGTCACGCCCCGCTTCCTAAAATACGGAAAACGAGGGATGACTAGGCCAGCCATGCTCTTACGGTCAAGGAATCATCCCGCCGTAGTCACACGTCGGCTTCTAGTATTACATGGTAATCAGTAAATAAAGCACAGTAGTAAAGGAAACACATCACTAATTTATTACATTAAAATCCATTGTTCACAAATTACAGATAACAAGAACAATTACTAACCAAGTTCAATCTCACGATCACTTTTATGGAAAGCAGTAAAGGAAGAAAGTACACCAGACTATATCTCCGTGAACTCGAAAGGTAGATCTGTCTCCTGTGCTAGTTCTTCCACGAAATCTGAGCATGCATACTCAGGTCGTCAGAGCAACACAATAACAATATTATTATAATAAGATGAAACATGTAAAAGAGGTAATACTAATGAAAGAACAATACGAGTATTCACTATATCACTATATGATGCAGAATATGATCTATGTCCCTATCGGTCTCTAGGTCATGTTTGAAATCGCATAGTGGAAGGAGAATCATGTTTAACAGGAGTCTCGTACATACCCGAGACAACGGCCCACATGCCCGGGACATAACCCTGTCAGCCGGATCGCTAGATCCTACCTACTATATATATCGCTGCTCGAATGATCATCCTCTAAAACACGGTCCCGCTAAATACGATTCTCTTTCCACTTCGATTTCCCCTTTATCCCCAGGTTTACACTATTTATAATCTTGATTTAGTCGTGTATAAGTATACCAATGGCACGGTTTTATCACTATTCACTGTATCAATCACTGTCACGAATATTCACTTCTCATTGGTGTACTTGTCACTTCTAAACCAACATCAATCACGCACGATAATACAATGTCCACTGACTCTAACACGCACTAACACTAAGTATATGGCAAATGGGGTATGATATATGTATGTATGCCATCATTAAGCTAAGTATGTTATGAATCAACATGCATATCATTAACTTACAAAAAATTGCATAAATTCATATGTTTAGAATTCAACAAAATGATACAAGTACGATAAATAGAAAACTCAGTCAGTAATTTATCAAAATTAGTTTCAGTTCAATCGGGTTTCCAGTATTCAAGATACAACTGTTTCAATTTAAGTGCTCGCGGCTGGAAATTCAGTTTCAGAACTGAATGTCCGTTTCGCGACACGAATTGCACCAGTTGGGTTCAGAATTTAGCGATGCTACAGTTGAATAAAATCTAGGGTTTTCAATAGAGTATTCAACTCAATAGACGGATCCTCAATCTCGTTTGTACGTCAAAAGTTATACATAGTTTAACATCAGTATGTCACTTCTGAATCTGTTCTACACAGTTATACATTCTGCCCTTTTAATTACAATTTTAATAGCAAACGGTAATGAAACGGAATGAAACCACTTGTTTTGTTTAGATAACAGATCCATATTTAATCCACGACAGAGTTCCGTAACATACGAATTCAGGAAACGGAGGGACACACATTTTGGGACAGTGCACAGTAATCAGAGTCGCTCAGGACTGCAGTCCAGAGTCGCACTCCGATCTAAATATCATCGCATTTACTGTACAGAAAACATTATAAGTTTACATAGAATTAAAGTTCGTCGAGTCGTCTTCGATTTAAGCCCTCGAACGCATCATTACAGTATGCACATAATTTACAGTGATTTTAACCATTTTCAGATACAGGAAATTTCTAGTTTTATCGGTACATTTGGGGGTATCAATTTTAGTCACTAACAG
This sequence comes from Agapanthus africanus, assembly GCA_030015575.1. Taxonomy (NCBI): domain Eukaryota; kingdom Viridiplantae; phylum Streptophyta; class Magnoliopsida; order Asparagales; family Amaryllidaceae; genus Agapanthus; species Agapanthus africanus. The sequence goes on from JASDDO010000019.1 coordinate 31,771,814, forward strand.
TCGTATTTTCCAGTGAGATTTATACACGATATTCATCACTATATGGGCCAACAGAAAACATCTATTTCCGTCAAATTAAGCAAGTATTTTCATTGGAGTCTAGCATCGAACACATAGGTCGCATGATATATCGGGAATCGGTAAATTATAAACTAAATGATTTAAGTTTGTATCACAATTATATTAGCATGTAGCAAGTAAAACACTTGCCTGGAAACGTCTCGGGGTTGTCCGGCAGCAGCGGCGTCACGAACGCGCGGTGTACGTCGTGAAGTGATTTGCGCGAGTTTGGCTCGCGATACGGAATTTGCGTCGGAGTTGTCCGGAGACTTCTTGTACTCGCTGGAAGCGGAGGGGGTGCTCTGTGGTTTGCCTGAGAAGTGCTGGGGTTTCCGGCGGTCGACGGCGTCGCTCCGGCGATGGCCGCAGTGAGTGTTTAGAAAAAAATGGGTTATGGAATTTTTTTTCTTGAAGAGAGAGGGAGGGAGAGAGAGAGAGAGGCTCAGGGTGGATCTTGGAGGAGGAGGAGAAGGTGAAGAGGGTGTAGGGGTCGATGGTGTAGTGTGGAGATCGCCAGCGTCGAGGGGCAGGGTGGTGGTCGAGCTCGGTGCAGAGGTTGGTGTGCAGGGGATTTGGGTGTATAGGGGTGCTCGGCAGGGGTGCTCAGGTTGATGGAGTGTAGGGGTAAGGAATTCTGTTGGTGGAGGAGGAGTGAGCGAGGGGTCGCCGAGGGGTTGTTGCCGTCGGAGGGGCAACGAGCGGAGTTGGGTAGGTAAGGTTTCGAGAGGGAGAGATGAGGGATTTTTGGGAAAATGAGAGGGGAGTGAGGTGTGAAGGAGATAAGGGAGTCGAGAGGAGCGCGTCGTGGGGGCGAGGGCAACGGTATTGCGACGTGAGCGCGAGCGTTGGCGAGGACGCGGGCGTGAGCTGCGGCGGAGGGAATGGGTTGGGGAAAGTTACCGTTAGAAGAGAAAGGGAGAAAGGGAAGAAGCGGGTCGGGTCGCGGGTCACGGGCCGGGGGAGTCGGGCTGGGCTGATGTTTAAAAGAATTCCTTTTAATTAAATCTTGTGGGCTGAGGATTTAATTTAAAGGAGAAATTTAAATGGGCTGTAGTCTTAAGGAAGTGTATATGTTAATTTAAATTTGGGTTTATTTGTTGGGCTTAGGGTTTTATAGATGGGGTTAGGATTAGTAAAATTTTGGTTTCAGTTTAGTTTGGCTTTGATTTTAAATCTTGGGTTTTGACTTTTAGGGCTTGGGAAAAATTTTAAATATTGGGATTCAAGAAACCACCTTCTTCAAAAATATGCGAGGAAAAAGTAAATCTCTGGGATTTAGAAAAATAGAAAACCATTATTAAGATGGGAATGGGGATTTACAATGTCCTTAAACTACTTATGGACCACTACATCCCTAAACTGGAACAATAGAGCTCCCAAATGCTCTTTTGTCGGATCTAAACGATCCCGTTTAAGTTGATCTTAGCCTCAAATATGGCTAATGTATCCTTAAGCATTCAAACAGACTTTAGTCCCAAATTGGACTATAAGACCCCCAATCAACTTTGGTTCAAGGGTACATCTCCGAACACCTCTGACACCTATCGTTGCAATCCTTCAACGATGTCAGAGAGGTGACGGGTCCCTATGGCCATGCATACAATCGACCACCATGTCCCTAAACTGGCAATGGACCGAAACGTCCTTAAACTACCTATAGACCACTATGTCCCTAAACTGGAACAATAGAGCCCCAAATGCTCTTTTGTCGAATTCAAACGATCCCGTTAAGTTTGTAGGGTTCCTAGGCACACTTGTGAAGGTTCATAAAGCATCAAACATGCCCAAATAAAACTTTACATGTGCCGAACAACCCAAAGACAGGATCTTTGCTAGATTATTAGGGTTTAGCATGCAAGATAACATCTTTAAAGCTAAGTGTGAGGGATTACAACGTTTGTAGTCCGCTCCTTCGCTTCACAAGCTCCGAGTAGAAGTCCTTTCGCCGCGATCCACGATCTCCCGGACTCAAGAGAGGCTCCACGACTCGAACGATCCATACTAGCTTGAAGTGTTCCGATTCTCCGATGATCTACGTCGAAGTTGCTATAACCCAAGCTTTCTCACTCTAAAGAGATGAACACCCTAATCTAATGGGCTAGATTAGATGAGGATGATGGAGTAGTATTTATGCTTTCTTTTTAATTCACTTTCTCATAAGAAATCATCACAAAAGGAAATTCTAGTGAGCTCTCTCTCAAAACTAAAGAGAGAAGAAGATGAAGAATGAAAAGAATAATCCTTTTGTGATGAATAGTAGATAAATGTATATGATTGATTATGGAACCATGGTCAAGGATGAGAGGATAAAAGTTTGTAGAAAATAAACTAGAGTTAGGGTTTGGTTAGGTTAAGGATAAGTATCAACCATAATATCTTAACCAAGACAAAATAGAATACTTCTAGAATGAACAAGAATGAGCTAACCCTAATCAAACCCTAATCCCTTTTTATCATCCTTAAACATGTTTCATAATAAATCATTACATGTCACAATAATATATATCACATATATATTATATATTTGCAACAAAAGAAAATAATACATTTAACATATATCGTATATATATCAATGTATTAATCCGGTGAGAAAATGAAATAATAAAGCGAGCCAATATTAGATAATGTAATACAATATATCATATATATCATTATACATTAAATCATCGAATCAACACTTGATCAACGATCCGGCTATATCGAATATAACCGACTAATATATCATATCTAAATATCGCGAGAATATAATACGGTATCTCATATCGCATTATCCTCGGTCCTGCACATATCACATATATGCCTCTACTCCGTTTTGCCTGAGCCAAGAAAGCTCTGTGTAGGACTCTAAAGAATCGTCAATACGCCGGTAGCAGGTGATGATCATATCAAACACCCACAAGCTGCAAGCGGTCAGCTAAACGTAACAGCCATCCAGGTATTGAGCGATCAGAAGATCAACAAGCTAGCCTGTCCGTTCTCCTGTGAATCCAATCAGTAACACTCCCGTACAGTCCGGTTTGTTCGTCTGATATGTCGCATATCAAGTCTAGGGTGGTATACGTCAGACCCCAGTAACCGATAAGTCGTGTCGATGTGAGGCTCATAACAGGTCGAGAAACTACTAGTAACACTTACCAGTATATCTCTATATCAGCCCTGGCCAGGGACTTCCAGTTATAGCCAATTGAACACAGCACAACATCAACTCCCTATACCGGGAGAGACGAATCCCCTCCTATCGCTCATTGCCTCCATGTGATTCGGGACTGTACCCAAAAGCCACCGTTTTGCACGCCCTCTTAGATGTGGTAACGTGGAAATCAAAGCACGGTGGGAATCACACAAGTATCTATAACGATCTCGGGTCTACAGACTACCCTGTACCAGTGTCACCAGAGAACTGCCATCTGACGTGTGGTATATCACCATCTAGGAGTTCTCGGCGAGTCCGTCCAGTGTACCCAGTCTCCACTGAGCACCCGTACACCATCTTTGATGTCAAACACCGATGGATATGGGATCATCCATCGCCCATCATATGGGTCAAGATGCGTATACGCTAGTCTACTTGGTATATCAATGCCCTGTCTCGATATGCCCTCGACTAGGAACATTTATAGGATGTACTCATCAACTACCGTGGCCCCACTAGTATGATCTCATCATAATCCCAGTAGTCGAGTACAGATCCTAATGGCTTTATCAACATATGAGAGTATGACAGTAAACCAATACAAGTCAACATGTTAAGATAAAGTGAAACCAAATAGCATACTATCATGACGAGCAATAAAGTCCTCTCTGTATATATCCAAGCATCCATCATAATATACATCATATGTACAACAATGGCCTCTAGGGCATATACATAACTAACAATCTCCCACTTGCACTAAGGCCAGCTGCTGTAGTATCTCATACCTAGCATCCCGAATAATCTCTCAAACTGTATCTGGGGAATGGCCTTTGTGAGTGGATCCGCAGTGTTATCCTTCGTATCTACTCTCCTGACCTCGATCTCCCGGCGATCAACTATCTCCCTGATCAAGTAATACCGCCTCAGAATATGTCTAGATTTCTGATGGGATCTGGGTTCCTTGGCCAAAGCCACAACTCCATTGTTATCGCAATACAGAGGTATTGGATGTTCAATGGATGGAACCACACCAAGTTCAGTGATGAACTTCTTCATCCAGACAGCCTCTTTTGCAGCATCGTTGGCAGCGATGTATTCAGCCTCCATCGTCGAGTCTGCAATGGTATCCTGTTTGGAACTTTACCAACATACCGCCTCTCCATTGAGGGTAAAGACAAATGCCGAGTGCGACTTAGAGTCGCCCTTATCACTTTGGAAGCTGGAATCGGTAAAGGACTCCACCCGGAGTTCTCCGTTACCATACACCAAGAACATGTCTCTAGTCCTTCGCAAGTACTTGAGAATGTTCTTCACAGCTGTCCAGTGACTCTCTCCAGGATCTACTTGATACCGACTCACTACACTTAGTGAGTATGCAACATCGGGTCTGGTACATAGCATCGCATACATGATAGAGCCTACTGCCGAAGCATAGGGTATCCCTTGCATGCGAGCTCTCTCCAAATCAGTCTTGGAAGACATCTCTTTGGAGAGAGTGAGTCCAGAGATCATGGGTTGGTTCCCACGCTTGGATTCTTCCATACTAAACCTCTTTAGTATGGTGTCAATGTACCTGGATTGGGACAATCCCAGTATCCTTTTGGATCTATCTCTATAGATCCTAATCCCCAATATGCAGGAGGCATCACCTAGATCTTTCATTGAGAATCTTTGTGATAAGAAGAGCTTGACCGATTGCAGCATAGGAATATCATTTCCTATCAAGAGTATGTCATCCACGTACAATACGAGGAAGACAACCTTACTCTTTGCTACCTTCTTATAGATACAAGGTTTATCTATGTTTTTGATGAAGTCAAACTCTTTGACTACAACATCAAAACAGATGTTCCAACTCGGCGATACTTGCTTTAACCCATAAATGGATTTAAACAGTTTGCACACCTTTCCGCTGCTCCCACTATCTACGAAGCCCTCTGGCTGAGTCATGTACACGCACTCTTCTAAATCACCATTTAGAAAGGCGGTCTTAACATCCATTTGCAAGATTTCGTAGTCATGGTATGCAGCAATGGCAAGTAAGATCCGGATGGACTTAAGCATAGCTACTGGAGAAAAGGTTTCGTCATAGTCCATACCTGGTCGTTGACGAAATCCCTTTGCTACAAGTCTAACTTTGAAAGTCTCAACTTTTCCATCTACACCAAATTTCTTTTTAAAAATCCACTTGCTCCCAATGGGTTTTACCCCTTCAGGAGCATTTTCCAAAATCCATACTTTATTGGTGTACATGGATTCCATCTCAGATCGCATTGCATCCAGCCATTTCACAGAGTCACCACTCGTGATGGCCTGCTCGAAACTAGTCGGGTCATCATCTTACATGATGCAATCTTCGCTTCCACCATCAATGAGAAAACCATAGTATCTCTCAGGTGGACGAGAAACCCTACTAGATCGGCGGAGAGGCTGGGGTTCGTCGAGTACTACCGAATCCTCTGGTTCCACTAAATCTTCAGTTACAGTTTGTGTTGCTGGAACTTCTTCCAGTTCTACCTCAGAGCCACTAATCTCTTTTTCAAGAAATTCCTTTTCTAAAAAGGTGGCATATTGAGAAACAAACACTTTTTGTTCTTCAGCGTGGTAGAAAAAATATCCTTGGGAATTCTTAGGATATCCCACAAACTTGCAAAGAACTGACCGAGCTTCGAGTTTGTCTGGATTTTTCCTTTTGACATAGGCCGGACAACCCCATATCTTAACTCGTTTAAAATATGGTCTCTTCCCACTCCATATCTCATATGGTGTGGTAGGCACAGATTTAGACGGAACTTGATTCAATAGGTATGCTGCTGTCTCAAGCGCATAACCCTAGAAGGAAATAGGCAACTCAGCCTCGCTCATCATAGAGCGCACCATATCTAATAGGGTGCGATTTCTCCGTTCCGATACACCGTTGTGCTGTGGTGTATAAGGAGGAGTAAGCTGAGAGAGAATCCCATTCTCTTTTAGATAATCTAGGAACTCATTGCTTAAGTATTCACCTCCTCGATCAGATTGAAGAATCTTAATACTTTTGCCCGTTTGATTCTCTACTTCGTGCTTATATTCTCTGAATTTCTCAAAAGCTTCAGACTTGTGTTTCATCAGGAACACATGTCCGAATCTAGAGAGATCGTCAGTGAATGTAATGAAGTAAGAAGAACCGTTCCTGGCATGTATAGACATGGGACCGCATACATCACTATGTACCAGTCCTAAGAGTTCAGTAACTCTTTCTCCGTGTCCACTAAACGGAGCTTTGGTCATTTTTCCTTTGAGACAGGAATGGCAAGTATCATTAGATGATAATTCGAACGTATTCAAATAACCATCCTTATGTAACTTAGCCAGTCATGTCGCATTGATATGACCAAGTCTACAATGCCACAAGAAGGATTCGTTCATTTCTAAACTTTTCCTCTTATATGTGTTTTGTATATTGAGGACTGTATTCTGATTTAGAATGAATATGCCATTATGTAATGAGCCTGATGCAATCAACTTTTGATCTAGGAATATGTTCATAACATTATCCTTTACTACAAAATTATATTCTTCTTTACTTAATAAAGAGACTGATATAATGTTGCACATCATGTTCGGTATATAATAGCACTCATTTAGAATCAGTGTATTACGACTTGGCAATACAAGGTGATATTCTCCAACTGCTTTGGCTGCAATACTTGCACCGTTTCCTACTTGAACGGAATGATCACCTTTCTCCAGTTCTCTACCTTTACGTAGCCCATGTAACAATTTACATATGTGGGATCCTGATCCGGTATCTAATACCCAGGACGTAGGGTGAACTGAGAAACAGTTTTCAATAACTAACACACCTGAAGAAGATGCATCAACATGCATGTTCTTTTGGGCGGCGTGAGAATCCAGATATTCTCCTATTTCCTGTTCAGTCTTATAACTCTTATAAGAAAGAACGGGTCCAACGTTCCCCTGCTCAGTATAATAAGCGGGTTCAGTCAATACATCCATATTATTATCTTGATTATGGCCTGACATGGTCACTACCTGGAGAGAAAGAGAAGAAAACACTTTAGCGTATGCTCTTGCAAGATTAGATTGGTTATTATCTTATCTAATCAGGATGTCTCCCACTGTTTTTATCAAATCTACCTTCAAAAAGGTAAGATTAGCTGGGATTAATTACACCCTACAATTTCGTCAATCTTTCAGCCAGACCAGTGTCGGTACTTGAGGGAGGTTCCCCGTGCTTTCGCACGGACCTAATTAAAGTAAACCTCGTTTTCCCAGAGGCGTAACCTCGTTAACACTTTTCTTGACACCTACTTGATCGACTAATTGTCCTGTGTAAAACTCTCCCAGGAGTAACTCTTACTCGCAGTGGGTATCGGGATCCAACTATCTCATAGAAGGTATGCAATCTCATTGCAAATTTCAACACTTGAAATTACCGATAATATTTTGCCCCTAGCAATTTATGACCTTAACATAGTCAACAAATCATAATTGCTATCCAAGTTCAACCCGTCATTTCCCGATTGAATTAAACCCACCTGCACGACCCTTAACATAGTCAACAAAGTCGTACAACTACCCTAATCCAATCACATCTCATGTTTTAGCAGATAAGTACTAATTAGCTACCGCACACTACGCCTTAACATAGTCAACAAACGTAACATGAATACTAACTAGTTTTTATCTGAAATGACGGAGGGCTACACAGGTTTTTCAGAAAACCATGAGCGTAATGAACTTGATATCGTCGTAGAATCAAGTGAAATTTTGAAATAGAGTGTTTTTTAGGCTTTCATTAGTTTTGCTAAAGAGGTCACTCCCGGTGAAGGGATCTCGGCTCTTTCCTCATCGAATAAGGTGCAGGACATATCATATATATCACTGTGCAAAGCAAAACTCTAAAAGCAATCAAAAGACAAACCGAGTTTTGCAGCATCTGCCAGTTTCGCTAAAGAGGTCACTCCCGGTGAAGGGATCTCGGCTCTTTCCTCATCGAATAAGGTGCAGGGTATATCATACCACTATGCAAAGCAAAACTGTAGCTACCCTTTTTATAAAGTTTTGATTCTACAACATCTTTTAGGTTTCTTTTCTTTTATTAATCTCATTAATAAAAAAATCCCATCAGCTTATGCTTCCTAAGCATCACAGATAAATACGACGTACACTTATGCCATCCGCATTCGCCTCGATGTCCCCTCGTGCACCGTTAGGTTAGGTAACTAACGACAGAGCAGGGCAGGACTAGTGCGGGTGTAAAACATAAGTAACGTCTATATAATATATCATATATACTATATACTGTATCCATCACAACATATCAAATGATCACATCACAGATATCGCAGCAGAAACATAGATATAATAAGGGATATACTAGAACGTCCGTATTTAGTATTTAGCCAACAATAGAAAATACGGATTTTACAGTCGCGATGAATAGCCAAGCCCACACCCTGGACCCCTATGAGAGCGGCAAGCGACCCTACCAATTCTGGAGTTTAGAAGACCCGGTCTCGACTCCTCGAGATGGCCTCCTACTGAGCCCCAGAACCCGGTCACCTGTGCTCCCCTCCTTGGATCCATCCTAATGCGGAAAAGTAAATAATATACAACACTGGTGGCATCAACCTCAACCTGGAAGTGCCCTAAATAAAAGAATATTACATTACATTTGAATTTACATGAATAAAAATATAAAACTCTCATCTCACATAAAACCCCCGGCTATTCAATCGCGACAATCCTGCACATCATATCTCAGCAACACATAATATCTCATTTCATCAACGTAAGTAAGTATGCATACACCGATCGTCGTCGATGTATAGCAACAACAATCGGCAATACAACTACATACTACACTTACGGTCACAAAAAAGAAAGTGTAAAACTACAATATTTAGAATCCACAATCACTTTAGACATCGTAAATCCGAAATATCACATACTTCGTATTTCATGCCTAACACAATGAATTCCACATATTGTATCACATTCCAGATAAATAGACAGTATTAAACTTTTCGAACAGATAATCAAAAACCCAAAATTCCCTAAAGTGCTCAACACTTGAGCGGAGTTAAAAAAATCCTAGAATATGTCACAGTACCAGTGATCCAGCCGTAGAAGGGTCAAGCCAACGCCTCACATGTGGCACGCCATACTGTCCCAAACCCGAAGGTTCAAAAGGCAGTTCAAGACGGTCACATAATCGAGTTAAGGTTTGTTGTCTTCTAGAGGGTCCACCGTGTTACTTGCACATTTTTCCGAAAGATTTAAACCCGAAAAAAAATCAACACTTGAAAATTTTGCCTTGCCGGGAAAAAGTGAGTTAATGATATCTGTTCGAACATTTTAACAATTTCTAAATATCCGGAAATAATAACGAATTTAAATATTCCGATCGAATCTACGATTACAAAATAAACCGCAGAATACTCAACACTTGAGTCAGATTAAAAATACACATAAAATAGTAACCACAGAGAAAAGAATTACTGTGCAAAATTCCGTACTTAATACTCTTACCCTGCCGCGGAACCGCCGCCAAAGGTGGGTAATTGCCGCGGTTCCGCGGCCATGTTGAGGAATTGGAGGCACATTTTTCACCATAATTCTTATATTAGCCTGCTGAATTTTTTTGGTATTTTTAATTCTGGTAAAACCCAGATTTTAAAAAATATACAGAGAGGGGTTCATTTTCGTCGGTTCGGGTTCGATCGGAGTTTTAACTTCGTAAACACGTCGCCTAATGCTCTAGCTAGGCTCTGATACCACTGTAGGATTCCTAGACACACTTGTGAAGGTTCATAAAGCATCAAACATGCCCGAATAAAATTTTACATGTGCCGAACAACCCAAAGACGGGATCTTTGCTAGATTATTAGGGTTTAGCATGCAAGATAACATCTTTAAAGCAAAGTGTGAGGGATTACAACCTTTGTAGTCCGTTTCTTCGCTTCACAAGCTCCGAGTAGAAGTCCCTTCGCCGCGATCCACGATCTCCCGGACTCAAGAGAGGCTCCAGGACTCGAACGATCCATGCTAGCTTGAAGTGTTCCGATTCTCCGATGATCTACATCGAAGTTGCTATAACCCAAGCTTTCTCACTCTAAAGAGATGAACACCCTAATCTAATGAGCTAGATTAGATGAGGATGATGGAGTAGTATTTATACTTTCTTTTTAATTCACTTTCTCACAAGAAATCATCACAAAAGGAAATTCTAGTGAGCTCTCTCTCAAAACTAAAGAGAGAAGAAGATGAAGAATGAAAAGAATAATCCTTTTGTGATGAATAGTAGATAAATGTATATGATTGATTATGGAACCATGGTCAAGGATGAGAGGATAAAAGTTTGTAGAGAATAAACTAGAGTTAGGGTTTGGTTAGGTTAAGGATAAGTATCAACCATAATATCTTAACCAAGACAAAATAGAATCCTTCTAGAATGAACAAGAATGAGCTAACCCTAATCAAACCCTAATCCCTTTTTATCATCCTTAAACATGTTTCATAATAAATCATTACATGTCACAATAATATATATCACATATATATTATATATTTGCAACAAAAGAAAATAATACATTTAACATATATCGCATATATATCAATGTATTAATCCGGTGAGAAAATGAAATAATAAAGCGAGCCAATATTAGATAATGTAATACAATATATCATATATATCATTATACATTAAATCATCGAATCAACACTTGATCCAACGATCCGGCTATATTGAATATAACCGACTAATATATCATGTACCGATTCATCGAATCAACACTTGATTTGATGTCCCGGTTCATATCTAAATATCGCGAGAATATAATACGGTATCTCATATCGCATTATCCTCGGTCCTGCATATATCACATATGTGCCTCTACTCCGTTTTGCCTGAGCCAAGAAACCTCTGTGTAGGACTCTAAAGAATCGTCAATACGCCGGTAGCAGATGATGATCATATCAAACACCCACAAACTGCAAGCGGTCAGCTAAACGTAACAGCCACCCAGGTATTGAGCGATCAGAAGATCAACAAGCTAGCCTATCCGTTCTTCTGTGAATCCAATCAGTAACACTCCCGTACAGTCCGGTCTGTTCATCTGATATGTCGCATATCAAGTCTAGGGGTGGTATACGTCAGACCCCAGTAACCGATACGTCGTGTCGATGTGAGGCTCATAACAGGTCGAGAAACTACTAGTAACACTTATCAGTATATCTCTATATCAGCCCTGGCCAGGGACTTCCAGTTATAGCCAATCGAACACAGCACAACATCAACTCCCTATACCGGGAGAGACGAATCCCCTCCTATCGCTCATTGCCTCCATGTGATTCGGGACTGTACCCAAAAGCCACCGATTTGCATGCCCTCTTGGACGTGGTAAGGTGGAAATCAAAGCACAGTGGGAATCACACAAGACTCTATGACGATCTCGGGTCTACAGACTACCCTGTACCAGTGTCACCGGAGAACTGCCATCTGACGTGTGGTATATCACCATCTGGAAGTTCTCGGCGAGTCCGTCCAGTGTACCCAGTCTTCACTGAGCACCCGTACACCATCTCTGATGTCAAACACCGATGGATATGGGATCATCCATCGCCCATCATATGGGTCAAGATGCGTATACGCTAGTCTACTCTGGTGTATCGATGCCCTGTCTCGATACACCCTCGACTAGGAACTTTTATAGGATGTACTCATAGACTACCGTAGCCCCACTAGTATGATCTCATCATAGTCCCAGTAGTCGATTACATATCCTAAGGGCTTTATCAACATGTGAGAGCAAGACAGTAAACTAATATAAGTCAACATGTTAAGACAAAGTGAAACCAAATAGCATACTATCATGACGAGCAAGAAAGTCCTCTCTCTATATATCCAAGCATCCACTATAATATACATCATTTGTACAATAGTGGCCTCTAGGGCATATATATAATTAACAATCTCCCATTTGCACTAAGGCCAGCTATTGTAGTATCTCATACCCAGCATTCCGAAGAGTCTCTCAAACTGTGTCTGGGGAATGGTCTTCGTGAGTGGATCCGCAGTATTGTCTTTCGTATCAACTCTCCTGACCTCGATCTCCCGGCGATCAACTATCTTCCGGATCAGGTGATACCGCCTCAGAATATGTCTGGACTTCTGATGGGACCTGGGTTCCTTGGCCAAAGCCACAGCTCCATTGTTATCACAATACAAAGGTATTGGATGCTCAATGGATGGAACCACACCATGTTCAGTAATGAACTTCTTCATCCAGATAGCCTCTTTTGCAGCATCGTTGGCAGCGATGTATTCAGCCTCCATCGTCGAGTCTGCAACGGTTTCCTGTTTGGAACTCTTCAAACACACCGCCCCTCCATTGAGGGTAAAGACAAATCCCGAGTGCGATTTAGAGTCATCCTTATCACTTTGGAAGCTTGAGTCGGTAAAGGACTCCACCTGGAGTTCTCCTTTACCATACACTAAGAACATCTCCTTAGTTCTTCTCAAGTACTTGAGAATGTTCTTCACAGCTATCCAGTGACTCTCTCCAGGATCTGCTTGATACCTACTCACTATACTTAGTGAGTATGCTATATCGGGTCTGGTACATAGCATCGCATACATGATAGAGCCTACTGCCGAAGTATAGGGTATCCTTTGCATGCGAGTTCTCTCCAAATCAGTCTTAGGAGACATCTCTTTGGAGAGAGTGAGTCCAGAGATCGTAGGTAGGTTCCCACGCTTGGATTCTTCCATACTAAACCTCTTTAGTATGGTGTCAATGTACCTGGATTGGGACAATCCCAATATCCGTTTAGATCTATCTCTATAGATCATAATTCCCAGTATGCAGGAGGCATCACCGAGATCTTTCATTGAGAATCTTTGTGATAAGAAAAGCTTGACCGATTGCAGCATAGAAACATCGTTCCCTATCAAGAGTATGTCATCCACGTACAATACGAGGAAGACAACCTTACTCTCTGCAACCTTTTTATATATACAAGGTTCATCTACGTTTTTGATGAAGTCAAACTCTTTGACTACAACATCAAAGCAGATGTTCCAACTCCGCGATACTTGCTTTAACCCATAAATGGATTTAAGTAGCTTGCACACCTTTCCGCTGCTCCCACTATCTACGAAGCCCTCTGGCTAGTCATATACACGCACTCTTCTAAATCACCATTTAGAAAGGCGGTCTTAACATCCATCTGCCAGATTTCGTAGTCATGGTATGCAGCAATGGCAAGTAAGATCCGGATGGACTTAAGTATAGCCACTGGAGAAAAGGTTTCGTCATAATCCACACCTGGTCGTTGACGAAAACCCTTTGCAACAAGTCAAGCTTTGAAAGTCTTAACTTTTCCATCTACACTAAGTTTCTTCTTAAAGATCTACTTGCTCCCAATGGGTTTTACCCCTTCAGGAGCAACTTCCAAAGTCCATACTTTGTTGGTGTACATGGATTCCATCTCAAATCGCATTGCATCCAGCCATTTCACAGAGTCACCACTCGTGATGGCCTGCTCGAAACTAGTCGGGTCATCATCTTCCATGATGAAATCCTCACTCCCACCATCAATGAGAAAACCGTAGTATCTCTCAGGTGGATGAGAAACCCTACTAGATCGGCGGAGAGGCTGGGGTTCGTCGGGAACTACTGAATACTCTGGTTCCACTAAATCTTCAATTGCAGTTTGTGTCGCTGGAACTTCTTCCAGCTCTACCTCTTTACCACTACTTTCTTTTGCAAGAAATTACTTTTCTAAAAAGGTGGCATGTTGAGCAACAAACACCTTTTGCTCCTCACTGTGGTAGAAAAAATATCCATAAGAATTCTTCGGATATCCCACAAACTTGCAAAGAACTGATCGTGCCTCGAGTTTGTCCGGATTTTGCCTTTTGACATAGGCCGGACAACCCCATATCTTAACTAGTTTAAGATACGGTCTCTTCCCACTCAATATCTCATATGGTGTGGTAGGTACAGATTTAGACGGAACTTGATTCAATAGGTATGCCGCTGTCTCAAGCGCATAACCCCAGAAGGAAATAGGTAACTCAGCATTACTCATCATAGACGCACCATATCTAATAGGGTGCGATTCCTCCGTTCCGATACACCGTTGTGCTGTGGTGTATAAGGAGGAGTAAGCTAAGAGAGAATCCCATTCTCTTTTAGATAGTCCAGGAACTCATTGCTTAAGTATTCTCCTCCTCGATCAGATCGAAGGATCTTAATACTTTTGCCCGTTTGGTTCTCTACTTCGTGCTTATATTCTCTGAATTTCTCAAAAGCTTCAGACTTGTGTTTCATCAGGAATACATGTCCGTATCTTGAGAGATCGTCAGTGAATGTAATGAAGTAGGAAGAACCGTTCCTGGCATGTGTAGACATGGGACCGCATACATCACTATGTATGAGTTCTAAGAGTTCTTCAACTCTTTCTCCGTGTCCACTAAACGAAGTTTTGGTCATTTTGCCTTTGAGACATGAATGGCAAGTTTCATAAGATGATAATTCGAACGGATTCAAATATCCATCCTTATGTAACTTAGCTAGCCGTGTCGCATTGATATGATCAAGTCTACAATACCATAAGTAGGATTTATTCATTTTTGAACTCTTCCTCTTATGTGTGTTTTGTATATTAAGGACTGTAGTTTGATTGAGAACGTATATGCCATTATTTAACGAGCCTGATCCAATCAACTTTTGATCTAGGAAGATATTCATAACATTATCTTGTATTACAAAATTATATCCTTCTTTACTTAATAAAGAAACTGATATAATGTTGCACATCATGTTCGGTATATAATAGCACTCGTTCAGAATCAATGTATTACTACTTGGTAATACTAGGTGATATTCGCAAACTGCTTTGGCTGCAATATTCGTACCATTCCCTACTTGTACAGAATGATCACCCTTTTCTAGTTCTCTATCTTTACATAGCCTACGTAACAAATTACATATGTGGGATCCTGATCCGGTATCTAATACCCAGAACGTAGGGTGAACTGAGAAACAGTTCTCAATAACTAACACACCCGAAGAAGATGCATCAACATGCTTGTTCTTCGTTTGGGCGGCATGAGAATCCAGATATTCTCCTATTCCCTGTTCAGTCTTATAACACTTATAAGAAAAAACGGGACCAACGTTCCCCTGCTCAGTATAATAAGCGGGTTCAGTCAATACATCCATATTATTATCTTGATTAAGGCCTGACATGGTCGCTACCTGGAGAGAGAGAGAGAGAAGGAAACACTTTAGCGTATGCTCTTGCAAGATTTAGATTGGTTATTATCTTATCTAATCAGGATGTCTCCCACTGTTTTTATCAAATCTTCCTTCAAACCCTAAAAGGTAAGATTAGTCGGGATTAATTACACCCTACAATTTCGTCAATCTTTCATCCTGTTGGTACTTTGAGGGAGGTTCCCCGTGCTTTCGCACGGACCTAATTAAAATAAATCTCGTTTTCCCAGAGGCATAAACCCATTAACACCTTTCTAGACACCTACTTGATCGGCTAATTGTCCTGTGTAAAACTCTTCCAGGAGTAACTCTTACTCGCAGTGGGTACCGGGATCCAACTATCTCATAGGAGGTATGCAATCTCATTGCAAATTTCAACACTTGAAATTCCAGATAATATTCTGCTCCTAGCGATCTATGATCTTGACAAGGTCAACAAACCATAAATCGCAAGTCAAGTTTAACCCGTCATTTCCCGATTGAATTAAACCCACCCGCATGACCCTTGACAAGGTCAACAAGGCCGTACGAATACCCTAATACAATCACATCTCATGTTTTAGCAGATAAACATTAATTAGCTACCGTACACCGTGCCTTGACAAGGTCAACAAACGCAGCACGAATACTAAGCAAGATTTATCTGAAATCACGGAGGGCTACGATAGGTTTTTCAGAAAACCTATTGCATAATGAACTTGATATAGTTATAGAAACAAGTGATTTTGAAAAGGAGTGTTTTTTAGGCTTTTCTAGTTTCGCTAAAGAGGTCACTCCCGGTGAAGGGATCTCGTCTCTTTCCCCATCGAATAAGGTGCAGGGTATATCATATATACCACTGTGCAAAGCAAGAACTATAGAAGCAATCAAAAACTAAACCGCGAGTTTGTAGCATTTCCCAGTTTTGCTAAAGAGGTCACTCCCGGTGAAGGGATCTCGGCTCTTTCCTCATCGAATAAGTGCAGGGTATATCATATATACCACTGTGCAAAGCAAGACTGTAGCTACCCTTTTTATAAAGTTTTGATTCTACAACATCTTTTAGGTTTATTTTCTTTTATTAATCTCATTAATAAATTCCATCAATTATACTTCCTAAGCATCACAGAAGAAACGAAAGCTGCAATATTTATATATCATATATATAGTATAAGCATTCGTCTCAGGCAGTAATATGATCTCATCACAGAACATTGCAGCAGAAGATAACATATGAAATATTGGATATACTAAGACGTCCGTGTTTTACATCGAGCCTCTATAAAACACGGATTCCACGGTCTCAATGAATAGCCAAACCCACATCCCTGGAACCCTACGAGAGCGGCAAGTAACACTGCCAATTCTAGGGTTAGGAGACCCGGTCTCGACTCCTCGAGATGGCCTCCCACTGGACCCTAGAACCCGGTTACTTGTGCTCCCCTCCTCGGGTCTACCTAATGCGGAAAAGTAAATAATATACAAAGGTGACATCAACCTCAACCCGAAAGTGCCCCAAAAAAAGAATATTACATACAAATGAATTTTACATGAATGAAAATAAAAACCCTCATCTCACATAAAACCCCCGGCTATTCAGAACACGACGATCCAATACAACATATCACAGCAATACATAATATCTCATATCATCAACGTAAGTAAGTATGCGTATCCCGATTGTCATTGATGTATAGCAACGAAGTCGGCGATACACCATATACTACGCTTACGGTCACAGAAAAGAAAGTATAAAACTACAACATTTGGAATCTACAATAATTTTAGACATCTTAAATCCGAAATATCACATACTTCGCATTTCATGCCTAACTATATGAATTCCACATATTGTATCACATTCCAGATAAATAGACAATATTAAACTTTCCGATCGAATAATCAAATACCCAGGATTTCCCAAATAGCTCAACACTTGAGCGGGGTTCAAAAATCCCAGAACATATCATCGCCCCAGTGAACCAGTCATAGAAGGATCAAACCAACGCCTCACATGTGGCAACGCCAAACTACCACAAATCATAGGGTTCAGTGGCAGTTTTGACGGTCATATAATCGAGTTAAGGTTACGTTCTTCTAGAGGGTCCAAAGATATGCGTGCATGTTTTTCCGAAAGTTTTAAACTCGAGAAAAATTCAACACTTGAAAGTTTTTCGTGTCGGGAAAAAATAAGTTATTAATATCCGTTCGAACATTTTAACACGTTCTAAATTATCCGGATAACTAAACGAAGTTAAACTTTCCGATCAAATCAACGAATACAAAAGATCTCCAGAAAACTCAACGCTTGAGTAATATTAAAAATTCCCAGAAGTATATACTAATACCTACGGATAAACCCTACAAATGCGAGTCCCCAATTCCCAAGTACGGCTGCGGAACCGCCGCGCCAAGCATGTTCTTGCCGCGGTTCCGCGGCGACTTGAGGGAGTTGGGGGCTCGTATTTCACAGTTATCCTTAAAATTTCCTGCTGAATTTTCTGAGTATTTTTAATAAGGAAAAAATCATATATTAAAAAAATTTCCAGAGAGGGGTCAAAATACGACGTTTTGGGGTTCGATCGGACTTTTAATTTCGTATACACGTCGCCTAATGCTCTAGCTAGGCTCTGATACCACTATAGGGTTACTAGACACTGTCACAAGGGTCTATAAGGCATCAACCATGCCCGATTTAAAATTTAGACGTGCCGAACAACCTAAAGCGAGGATCTTTGCTAGATAATTAGGGTTAAATATACAAGTAAACATCTTTACAACTAAGAAAGAGGGATTACAACCTTTATAGTCCGCTTCTTCGCTTCATAAGCTCCGAGTAGTAGCCCATTCGCCGCGATCCATGATCTCCTGGACTCAAGAGAGGCTCCACAAGCCGAACGATCCATGCTTGTTTCAATTCTTCCTTTTCGAAAATGATCTACCTTGAAATTTCTTTAACTCAAGCTCTTATTTTTCTAATCAAGTATTAATGAAATGAACACCCTAATCTAATTGGCTAGATTAGATGAGGATGATGAAGTAGGAATTATGCTCTCTTTTATTTTCAAGATCTCACACTAATTCATCACAAAATCAAAAAGCTAGAAAGCTTTCATGAAGGAAGAAGAAGATGATTTCTTTTGTGATGAATAATGAAAAGTTACTATACTTACAAATGAACTTTGAGTTAATAATATGAAGCATTAACTCATGTAGAGAGTTTACTAGGGTTAAGGGTTTGGATTGGGTTAAATAATATCTCCAAAATATCAACACATAATATCTTTGCTTAAAACAAAACAAAAGCTTCTAGAAGTTTCAAGAAAAGACTAACCCAAATCAAACCCTAACCATGTTTAATCTGTACTAATCTTGTTGCGTTTGTAAACATAACTTGTTACAATATTATATATCACATATACAATATATTTTTGTAACAAAAGAAAATAATACAATTAACATATATCGCATATATATCAATGTATTACCCGGTGAGAAAATGAATCATAAAGCGAGCCAATATTAGATAATGTAATGTAATATATCACGTATATAATTATACATTAAATTATCGAATCAACACTTGATCCGACAATCCGGCTATTTCTCAAATAACCGACTAATATAAACTGTATCAGTTCATTGAATCAACACTTGATCCGATGATCCGGCTATATCATATATACCCGGCTGATATCTAATATCACGAGAATAGAATACAGTATCTCATATCGTATTATCCTCGGTTCTGCACATATCACATATGTGCTCTTACTCCGTTTTGCCTGAGTCAAGAAACCTCTGTGTAGGACTCTAAAGAATCGTCAATACGCCGACAGTAGGTGATGATCATATCAAACACCCATAAGCTGCAAGCGGTCAGCTAAACGTAACAGCCACCCAGGTATTGAGCGATCAGAAGATCAACAAGCAAGCATGTACATTCTTCTGTGAATCCAATCAGTAATACTACCGTACAGTCCGGTCTCTTCGTCTGATATGTCGCATATCTGGTCTAGGGGTGGTAAACGTCAGACCCCAGTAACCGATAAGTCGTGTCGATGTGAGGCTCATAACAGGTCGAGAACCTACTGATAACACTTACCAGTAGTACTCTATATCATCCCTGGCCCGGGACTTCCCGTTATAGCCAATCGAACTCAGCACAACATCAACTTCCTATACCGGGAGAGACGAAACCCCTCCTATCGCTCATTGCCTCCATGTGATTCGAGACTATACCCAAAAGCCACCGTTTTGCATGCCCTCTTGGACGTGGTAAGGTGGAAATCAAAGCATAGTGGGAATCACACAAGACTCTATGACGATCTCGGGTCTACAGACTAACCTGTACCAGTGTCACCGGAGAACTGCCATCTGACGTGAGATATAATACCATCTGGGAGTTCTCGGCGAGTCCATCCAGTGTACCCAGTCTCCACTGAGCACCCGTACACCATCTTTAATGTCAAACACCGATGGATATGGGATCATCCATCGCCCATCATATGGGTCAAGATGCGTATACGCTAGTCTACTCTGGTGTATCGATGCCCTGTCTCGATACACCCTTGACTAGGAACTTTTATAGGATGTACTCATAGACTACCATGGCCCCACTAGTATGATCTCATCATAGTCCCAGTAGTCGAGTAAATATCCTAAGGGCTTTATCAACATGTGAGAGCAAGACAGTAAACTAATATAAGTCAACATGTAAAGACAAAGTAAAACCAAATAGCATACTATCATGACGAGCAAGAAATTCCTCTCTATATATATCCAAGCATCCACTATAATATACATCATATGTACAACAATGGGCTCTAGGGCATATATATAACTAACACTCTGTGTTCTACCCCGCTCATCGCGTAGCCGAAGGGGCTCGGTTGGCTAATGGCATCGCGGGACTGTCGCATCTTTATCATGGATTAAGTGTTGCGGCCAACACTTCAACCCCGGGTACAGACGTCATGAATTCCTCCCTCCACTACTTCACGTCGTGGATCGAAATGTATGTATTGGGAGCGTTCGCAATGCATCGGAGGCCAGATTTTTATAACTCCTATACCTTCCCACGAATCATGAGGCTGGTGGATGCTTCTGCTCCCGACCCTACCCAGCTAAGAGCCATCCGCGTGCTGCTTAATCCGTATTCTAACGAGGGCGAGATGGTTTTCATCGACCGAGTCCTTTCTGCTCCTGCAGGGCCTATCCAGCAGCTGTTTGATTTGTCGAAAGGTGGAGCGTCATCTTTAAAGCCTAAGGAAATCATGCATCTGTACTCGATTAGGCTGGGCTACTTGGTGTTTCGGTAGAATAACGCAGCTCTTTTTATGCGGTACAATCCGCATCGCTTCGCGCGGCAGTTGGGCTATAACCAGGGTGTACCTTTCGAGGCGTTCTTGGTTGAACCTACTCCATCTCTGGAAGTCACGCGTGACATCATCCATCACTTTATGCGGTTGAACACCAACTCCCGTTTCGTGATCCCCGAGGCCGACTATATTCCAAGATGTGTGGGGTCCTTCACGGGTTGGTACCGTCATTGAGTCTGTCCCATCATCATCGAGGAGAAGCGGGTACTCTTTGAATGTCGGTCGTCGGCTTCAACCCAAGACACTGGTATTCCGTTGCGACCGCGGACAGTGGTTCGCCCTCCATTGAGGGATGGCGGCATGGTTCATATTCCGAAAGCCATAGAAATAGAATCAACTCCTCGCACTGCTGGATGCCAGTGCGCATTAGAGCTCAGGCGAAGGCCTCCGATGCAGCGTCAGTGACAGTAACATCAGTGGCGGTGTCATCCGCGGTGGTATTGCTAAAAGGGGACACTAGAAGCGAGGTTGGCCAACGTCGCACCAAAGCGCCTAGGGGAAGGAAGCGATCCTCTTCCAGTGTTAGCTCTAGCTCGAAAAGGAGGAAGAAAATAGCTGCCGGCTTGCTTGACCTCTTGCTGGAATCAGAGCCTATTGTTCAAGACGAGCCCATTTCCATGCAAGAGCCGAATGAGGGTCTTGTTTATCCTGGCTCGTCAGCTGAGGAAGCCGCGCAATTAGCTGAAACTTTAAGGCGCTCGCAGGATGAGACCGAAAATGTGCGCATCTTGAAGAAGCCCTACCCCCCGGTTATCTTCTACGAAGATCTCCCTTCACTACGGAGAGTACATATGGGTCCTCTTTGAAGCGAAGATAAAAGAGCCCTCAAACAGCCCATCTCGGCTGCTTCTCAAGACGAGCTGGCACTAGAGACCGGTGGGCATGAATCTGCATTTGAAGCCCGGCGAGCACATTTCCTCAGGAAGGAACGACAGCTTGAGAAAGCCATACTAGAAGTATCCTGACGCATCAGTATGTGTGCTTTCCGTATTTTTCTTTTGGCAAATAATTTGTATCGCTTTTTATATCTACTTATCATTGCGAAAACTTTGCAGGGACTTCAGCAACGAAAGAGGGTCTGAATCCAGGTCGTGCCATGACCGCCACTTCTATAGATGTCTCCCATGATGCATCGGCAGGTGCAGAAGGGATTACTACAGCTGTCGTTCCTGTTGCGGAGCCTTCGGTGGTGGCTCTTGTTCCTTCAGTGTCCATTCCTCGAGCGGAGATGACCCCATTGGCCACGGACCCTATGGATTTTTCTGGTGGCGTCTTAGAAATTGTAGGAGGGACCGCGAAGGCCACTGTTTTCTCCGGAGCCTGAAGTGGCGGTTGTTGCTCCGCAACTGGAAGCTGCTATGCCCGCAAATGTCCCCGGTGATGTGCCTGAGGGCGTGGAGGAGGCTACCGAAGCTGCCATGCCTCCAGTTCAAGGCGAGCGGAGCGTCGAAGGTAACCTTTTACATTTTATTTTTAATGATCCCCTCATTATCTGAACTCTTCTTTCTTTCAGAACTGCGGGAATTAGTGGCTTCTATAGTGGACCTATCTCCGAGGAAGTCCTTCCAGCGCTTACTTGACATGGCTGCCCTACGGGCGATATCCCCGCAAAGCATCGCTCTTTCTTCCAGGCAAGGTCGGAGTTCTTTGACCCCTTTGCTTTATTATCATGTTTTTTACGATGATGCTAACATGCCCTCTGCAGTTCTGGAAGCTGATGATGAAGTGGAGATCCTGGATGGGCCTGGGGATCTTTCAAACCCCCCTTGCATGGCTGTGGGTAAGTAAAACTTCACCCTTGGTATTGTTTTGTTTATTCCATGTTTGCCAGTCTCGCTGACTAGTCACAAACTTTGACAGCTTTGCCAGCTCCGGCTCCGTTAGAATCCCGAATCTTTATGCTACCGGGACCATATGCTCGACGTGTATCTGAAAGGATGGCGAGACAAAGCATTCACTCCTTGTCGGCCCTCATTGAAGATATTCGTGCTGGAAGTTCTGTTACGGCCGAAGAATTTGCTGCCGAAGCCAATACTTCTTTGTCCTTCCTTGCCACTTATCATGATGAGACATTGATGCATGTTTGGGTTGAGTATTGTCGCCGAGTGGAGGCTTGCTTACATAATCTCGAGTGTATACGCCTTCCTTCCGAGCTCTTAACTGCAAAGGTAAGCCTGCGGGGGTGGATTGAGCGGTGCGCTGCTAATCTTCAGTCTTGCGAAAAGAGGCTCAACCAGAAATTTTCAGAGAGAGAGGTAGCTTCAAATGCTTTGGGGGAACTCCAAGCTCAACTCACTACTAAGACCACCCATGCGTATGAACTTTGGCGGGTGCTTCAAGAAACTATCACAGAGGTGGTAGCTTTTGATAAAGTCGTTATCTCCATCCACGAGATGGTTGAAGCTCATAAAATTGCTGAAAAGGAGATTGAGGGTCGGTTCGCCTCGTATCAGGCTCAACAGTTTCAGGCGGAGACCCGTCTTGTACCAATAACAAAGCTTGAAGCCGAAGCCCAGCAGAAGAATGATGAATTGACGAACTTATTGTGCCATCCGCCGGCTTCAAGATTTTTTTTATATTCTCCTCTTTTTGTATTTACGCCTGAATGAGAGTATCTTTTGATTCTTTTATGAAATGTACCTTGTACTCATTTAGATTCATGAATAAAAGACATAATTTATTTCATATTGGAGTGTCCCTTTTAGCAAATGCGTCTTGTAGATAGTCTATCTTGATCTCTTTGCAGGGCAGCGATGGCTTAGGAGACAGGTTCAGATCTGTCGCGTAAGACTTTTCGACTTTACGAGTCATGAGAGTCTCATAAAGACTTTTCTCCCTACGAGTCGAGAGAATCCTGTAGGTGTATTTTCTCCTTAGGAATCGTGAGGATTCCTAAGTGTGTATTTTCTTTTGAGAGTCGTAAGGATCTCACAATAGAATTTTTTTTGCGTAAGGACACTAATTTCCTTGCGGGTCGAGACGAGTCGAGAGGTTCTTGCAAAGACACTGATTTCCTTGCGGGCTGAAACGAATCGAGGGGTTCTCACCAAGGACGCTGATTTCCCTGAATCGAGAGGTTTTTGCTAAGGATACCGATTTCTCTGGGGTCGAGACGAATCGAGAGATTCCTACAAAGACATTGATTTCCTTGCGGGCCGACATAAATCGAGAGGTTCTCGCCAAGGATGCCGATTTCCCTGAATCGAGAGGTTTTTGCCAAGGACACTGATTTTCCTGGGGTCGAGACGAATCGAGAGATTCCTACAAAGACACTGATTTCCTTGTGGGTCGAAACGAATCGAGAGGTTCTCGCTAAGGACACTGATTTTCCTGAATCGAGAGGTTTTTGCCAAGAACACTGATTTCCCTGGGGTCGAGACGAATCGAGAGATTCCTGCAAAGACACTGATTTCCTTGCGGGTCGAAACGAATCGAGAGGTTCTCGCCAAGGACGCTGATTTCCCTGAATCGAGAGGTTTTGGCCAAGGACACTGATTTCTCTGGGGTCGAGACAAATCGAGAGATTCCTGCAAAGACGATGATTTCCTTGCAGGTCGAAACGAATCGAGAGGTTCTCACCAAGGATGCTGATTTTTCCTGAATCGAGAGGTTTTTGCCAAGGACACTGATTTCCTTGGGGTCGAGACGAATCGAGAGATTCCTGCAAAGACACTAATTTCTTTGCGGGTCGAAATGAATCGAGAGGTTCTCGCTAAGGACGCTAATTTCCCTGAATCGAGAGGTTTTTCCAAGGACACTGATTTCCCTGGGGTCGAGACGAATCGAGAGATTCCTGCAAAGACACTGATTTCCTTGCGGGGCGAAATGAATCGAGAGGTTCTCGCCAAGGACGCCTATTTCCCTGAATCGAAAGGTTTTACAAAGGACACCGATTTCCTTAGGGTCGTTTGTTGACGTTGCGTTCGCATCCTGCTGGAGTTGAGGAGGAACGCCGTGTTGATCTTGTGGGATGCAGATGTTGCCGTCGAGATCTGAATCTCCTTTTGACAGAGTCTGGTGGGGAAATGTGTTTCCCTTTTCGTTTATGCCCATGGATTGTATACATAGGTCAGTATGGACTCACCTGTAAGGCAAAGGTTCATTTTTTTTATTTCTTTCCGCCATACTCTATCATTTCAGATTTTTATATCGTGAAGGTTACGATTGCCCAATCATTTCGACTATTTTCGCGGTACCCAATCATTTCAGCTATTTTTCTTTTTTTTTACTCGCTGCTTTTTATTGCGAGTTGTCCAACCATTTTGGCTATTTTTATATGCATATATTTTACTTGCTGAATTTTGTTGCAAGTTGCCCTATCATTTCGGCTATTTCATATGCATTTATGGCTCACTGACTTTTTGCTGTGAGTATGGAACTCAAGACCTGATACCAATCTTAGCATTAGCACCGCTGTGACTGGAATATTGCCAGGAGCAAATCATCATTTACCGTGAAAGGACTTGGAATTTGATACCGATTTAGGCATCAGCATCGCTATCACTGGGATATTGCCAGGAGCGAATCATCATTTGCCTTTATCGGTTCGAACAAAGGCGGCTTAGCAAACAGGGTTAGGATCCTGTTGACTAAGGCTTTCGACTTCATGAGCCGTAAGGGTCTCACAAAGGGTTTTCTCCCTACGAGTCGTGAGGATCTCATAGGTGTATTTTCTTCTTAAGAATCGTGAGGAATCCTAAGTGATATCTTCTCTTGTAAGTCGTAAGGGTCTCATAAAAGAAATTTTCTCCTTGCAAGTCGAGAGGACCTATAAGTGTTGTTCACCAAATAGGGGAATTTGCACCATCGATGGGATTCGGTGAGGGAACGCTTATTTATGCTCATGGATTATATACAAGGGCCGATATTGACCGCCTGTAGGGCAAATTGGGGGATATGATGGCTTAAGAAAAAGGTTCAGGTCCCTGTATCTCAAGACTTTTGAATCCTGTGAGCCGTGAGGGTCTCATAGAAGGAAAATTCTCCTTATAAGTCATGAGGATCTCGTAAGTGTAATTTCTCCTTAGGAATCGTGAGAATTCCTAAGTGTCTTGCTTCCTTGTGGGTCGTAAAGATCTTACGCGGGTATTTTCTCCTTACAAGGTCGAGAGGACCCTGCAAGTGCACGGGAATTTTTTTTACGAATCTGTGCCCATTCGGGTTTTCACAAATTCGCCGGTAGCCCTGCAGTTTATACTCACAGAGCTCTTTCGGGTTTTCATTCGTACCCATTTCGCTTATGGACATACCGTTTTGTTTTTTTGTGCTAGTTTAAGGACGTTGCAATCCGTAGTAGTTTAAGGACGTTACGGTCCGTAGTTCTCCATGTGTGGTACGGAGTACCGTTGGATACTACTTTTAGAGTTTTGACTCAAGAAGATAGCGAGCGGACATAGGCGTCGTCATCTATTATTGACTTGGGCCGTGACTCGTCAGGAGTAGTATTTTTCAGGATCGACCGTTTATCTTGCTTCTATTTCTGCCTTTTTCGATCCTAAGACATTTGCAGAAGCTGCTCGAGACCCTAAGTGAAGTGGCAACAAGCAATGTCAGACGAGATTGCTGCACTCCAAAATAACCTACGTGGTGTTTCCTTACCATCTGTCTCAAAAAGGGTATTGGCTTATCCGCCCGCAACCCGCTTTCTTTGCCAACACAACTTTAGGGCCGTCCCCTTCATTCTATGCTGACCCCGCCATGCATATCCATGGGCAAGTAAGCCCCACCTTGATAGACTTTGTCTATGATGTACGGGCCTTCATAGTTCGGCTCGAATTTTCCCCGTTTGGCACAGTTAGGGATCTTAGGTCTTTTTACGACTAGCACGAGTTCGCCTTGGCGGAATGTTCTTGGCCTAGTCAATCTTTCGTATGAGCGCGTCATCTTTGCTTTGTATGCTTCTAGGTTTTGCTGCACCATGAGACGATTTTCATCAAGGGCGTCGATCTCCTCAAGCCGGAGATGAGCATTCTCTTCATTCGTGAGCTCATAATGAACCGCCACTCATAGAGAGGGTAGCTCTATTTCCAAGGGGAGTACTGCTTCTGTGCCGAATACCAATGCATACGGCGTTGTATTCGTAGCCATTTTGAACGTGGTTCGATACGCCCAGAGAGCTTCATGCAGTCTCTCATGCCAGTCTTTTTTATTTTTGGACACCGTCTTCTTTATGATCTTCGTCAAGGTCTTATTGAAAGCCTCAATTAGACCGTTAGCTCGGGGATTATAGACCGAAGAGTATCTCAAATCTATATTATGTTGTTGTGCGAAGCGGCTGATTTTGTGACTTCTGTAGGCCGGACCGTTATCAGAGATAATCCGTTGCGGAGTGCCGAACCGATAGATTGCGTGTGTCTTGAAGAAATAAAGAATATTCTCCATCTTCACTTCTCTTAATGGTACTGCTTCTGCCCACTTAGAGAAGTAATCAGTTGTCGCCAATATGAACCGATGTCCTTTAGACGACGCTGGTTCGATGGGCCCAATTATGTCGGTTCCCCACATTTCGAACGGCTAGCTGGCCACTGTTGGATGTAATGGATTTGGATGCTGGTGGATAAAGTCTCCATGAATTTGGCATGACACTGCTTCGCGTATTCGAGGCAGTTCTGAATCATTGTGGGCCAATAGTATCCCATCCTTTTGATCTTCAGCTTCATCTTTGGCCCAGCTTGATGAGAACCGCAGAGCCCGTCGTGAGTTTTTTGGACGACTCTCCTTGCTTCTTCCGGTCCTAGGCATCTTAACCATAGAGAGTCGAATGATCTCTTATATAGAGTATCATTGACGAAGGCGAAAGACAGAGCTCGTTTCATGAGCTGATGTCTTGAGGATGCATCTTTAGGTGTTCGACGGGATTTGAAATAGTCTATGAAGACTTCTTTCCAATCCTTAGCCCTTTCTTGGTCCTCTATTTGTAGGGCTGTTTGCTTGGTTGCTTCCTTTTCTTTAGACAACTCCGGAGATATCTCTGCTGGTACGAGAACCCGGCGGCTTTGTACAATGATCCTTACATCATCGAGATTTTCGTCAGCCAGTTCTTTAGCGAGTTTGGCTAATGCGTCCGCTTTGCTATTTTCCATACGTGGTATGCTTTCTAAGGCGTAGGAAGGAATTTGAGTCAGCAATTATTGTACTCTTTCGCCGTACTTTACCAATTCTGGTTTGCACATTTGATAGTCGTCGTTTACTTGACTAACGATTAGCTGGGATTCTCCATATATGAAGAGGTTTTCGATCCCCATGTCGACAGCGATCTCGAGACCTGCTATCAAAGCTTCATATTCTGCTTCATTATTTGTCCTTGGCTCTGTTAAGGAAATGGAAAAGCGCATTATCTCTCCTTGTGGAGTCACGAAGATAAGACCTATCCCGGATTTGATTATGGGGGTGTTGTGCTTTCGTTTCTTCACAGAAGATGCCCCATCGAAATAGAGTTCCCATCGGGTATTACTCCCTCTTTTCTCCCCGTCGATCGTGTCGAACGCGTGCTCATCTGGCAATTCGCAATTTAGGGATGCGTCGCTAGGTATCGGATGCTCAGCGAGGAAGTCGGCGATGGCTTGGCCTTTCACTGCCTTGAGAGGTCGATATGTTATCGAGAACTCTATTAAAAGAATGGCCCATTTAGCGAGCCTTCCTGTTAGTATGGCTCTTGACATCAAATATTTGAGAGGATCCACTTTTGATATAAGATGGATCTCATGCGCCAAGGCATAATGCCGAAGCTTCGTTATCGCGAAGATTAACGTCGGGCAGTGTTTTTCGATAGGGGGTAGTTGTTTTCTGCCCTCAGGACAACTCGACTCAAATAGTAGAGGGCTCTCTCTTTCCTTTGGTTGTTCTCCTGTGCCCATAGCGAGCCCAAAGAAACTTCAAAGGCGGTTGTGTCCAGGATGAGTGGCTTTCCCTTGACCGGAGCGGTCAATACCGGCGGATTCTGCAGGTATTGCTTGATTTCGTCCAGTGCACTCTGGCATTTACGATCCCAAACGAACGGGGTTCCCTTCTTCATTAGGTGACTGTAGGGACGGCATTTTTCGGAGAGGTTGGCTATGAACCGTCGGATATACGTGAGCTTTCCTTATAGAGACCGCAATTGTTTCAGAGTTCTTGGAATGGGCATTTCCATAATCGCCTTGATCTTTGATGGATCTATTTCGATGTCCCAGTAGCGTATGATGAATCTTAGGAATTTTTCGGAGGAAACTCCAAATGCGTATTATAGAGGGTTCATCTGTAGGTTATACTTACGAAGACGTTGGAACACTATTTTCAAATGCTCCCAGTGTTCCTCGTACGATTTGCTTTTCACCACGAGGTCGTCGATGTAACATTTGATAATCTCATGTATGAGGTCATCAAAGATTTTCGTCATGGCCTTTTGATAGGTAGCGCCGGCGTTCTTCAGACCGAAAGGCATCACTTTATAGCAGAATATGCCCAGAGGAGTCCGGAAAGCGGTATGCTTCTGGTCTTCGGGATGCATCTTTATTTGATTGTACCCCGATGATCCGTCCATGAAGGAGAAGACTTCGTGAGTGGACGTGTTATCTATCATCAGCTCGGTAACCGGTACGGGGAAATCATCCTTCGAACAGGCTTTGTTGAGGTCCCGAAAGTCCACGCAGATGCGCACTGTCCCATTTTTCTTCATCACTGGGACAATGTTGGCGATCCAGTCAGGGTATTGAACTTCTTGGATGAAACCGGAGTCGATTAGCTTTTTGACTTCGGCGTTGATACTCATTT
The DNA here is from genome assembly GCA_030015575.1 of Agapanthus africanus. Taxonomy (NCBI): domain Eukaryota; kingdom Viridiplantae; phylum Streptophyta; class Magnoliopsida; order Asparagales; family Amaryllidaceae; genus Agapanthus; species Agapanthus africanus. The sequence goes on from JASDDO010000019.1 coordinate 31,801,411, forward strand.
CAAGTTCGAGCCGCATTCTTCTTAGTGCTTGTTTGAGTGGTTTGACGTCCGGAGATATCGTCAATTTATGCACAACTATTTCTGGATCTTACCCCGGCATCTCAGAATAGTTCCATGCAAAGCAGTCTTTATACTGCATGAGCACATCTTTTAGCGTAGCCACCTGCTCTTTAGACAGCAGCTCACTGACGAACGTTGGTCGCGGGTCGTTTTCCATCCCCAAGTCGATTTTTCTCAGGTTGTCCGCCATGGTGTGTATCCCATCTTCCAATTCTTTTGGCACCGGTGGAAATTCTGAGATCACCTCGTTCTCATCCTCATTTTCGAAGCACCAGGAGAGGTCATCCATATTCTTATGTTTTCCTTCTTCGGACAGCATTATCACGTAGCAGGTATGAGATCGTTTCCAAGACCGATATTGATCTGGTTCCACTCTCGCTATACATGTTGCTTTTGGCGCATGCTTTTGTAGTGGGACTACCCTCCAATTGTTGGATAGAGCAAACCCGCCTTGCTGATATTGATCTTCAACCCAGTTTTTAAAGGTGAAGCAGTCTTCAAGAGGATGTCCTATTGCTCGGTGGTAGGAGCAATAATCCGGGTGATGGACCTCGTTTGCTTGTTCGGGGTGCCTGGACTCCGGGAGCGTAATCATTTGATGTTTCATGACAAGGTCAAATATCTTCCTTGCCTTGTTTTGGGGGAAAGAATATTCCCGACCTATTTTCTTCATTAGCGATGGATTCCGGCTGACCTTTTCTTGATCCCGTGGTTTCTTGGATCCACTTTGCCGCTGTCGAACATTTTTTCCGTTCTTTAACTTGTTTTTGCCTCCACGTCGGGCCTTTTTCTTGTCTAGGGGATGCACGGCGGGCTGACGGTGAAGAGCATTGTCATCCTCCGTAGCCTGCTGAAGGAGGCATTGCGTCCCAGCTTTCTCGTAAATGGCCATTTCGCGGCTGTGGTCGTCCCGAACCTTTTAACCCGCTTCCCTTATTAACTTGTCCATCTATTCTTCAAACGACGGGATTGTCATTTTTATGGCAGGACCTCGTTCTTGCTCAACGTCAGCGTCTTCTAAAAGAGCATCTCCTTCTTCATCGAGTCCATTTATGACATGGCAGCCATAGAATCACTCCCATTTATTGGATTGGACATATCCAAGCCCGATCGTTTCCATTTTCCCATTGGGCAATTTTCACTGAGTTCCGGGGACATTCCAGATCCTGTTGTAGAACTGAGCTTGTCGTGAACTCTGTTTGAAAGGTACACCTTGGCATTTTAACAGCCTTTTTAATCGCTCTGTGTAATATCTGGGCAGACGGATTGGTTGAAGCTTGTCCAGTGCAAAATTGGCACCATACCAGATTTCTTTCTCCACTTTGGTTTCCGCGAATCGGTAGAAGAGGATCGCCTTTTCACCTCTTCGCCTAGGAGGGACGTAGAAAGACTGCAGCTCTTGCACGCTATATGTATCGAGCGCATCAAGCTCCCTGTAATGTTGCTGCGGAACCATGGCGATTTGCAAACTTTGATCAGCTCCAGTGAAGGTTTGTATTGATGGACGAACAGAGAATACTGCACTGACTTCGTCTTCAGAATCGCTGCTGAAGACCAAAATAGAGGTAGACAGTCCAGGCTTGGTGCATTGGGGATGCCCCGAATAGACTATCTCCTCCTCCTCCTCGGTATCACTCCAGAAGACCGGAATACTCGCGATAGCTTTTTGTTTATTCTCCGGTTTATGACATCTTTCCGTGTCTTCGAAGTCTGGTAGGAAGTATTTGGCGTCTTCATATTTGCGGACTTCATTTACAGAGAATAGGTTTAGTTCCCCCATCACGGTGTACTCGAGACCGTCTTGAAATACTTCATACACTGATGTTGTGTAGGAGAGATGATGTTGTACCCGTGTAACCAAGGCCTGCCGAGCAAAGCGTTACAGCAAGTCTTGGCGTCAATGACATGGAATTTGATGTCAGTGATGAGCAACCCAAAGCATAACGTTAGTATTACAGACCCGAGTGTTCATGATGACTGGGAGTCAAACCCAGAGATGGTAATTTTATCCCGAGCCAGGTGCTAAACGCTTATGCAAATTTCTTTTAGCACCCTCACATTTAGCAGGTTGACAGAGGACCCGTTGTCAACCAGGATCTTCCCTATCTTGATGTCATGGCAGTATCCGGTGACATACAGGGGACGGTTATGCCCGCACGTTCCGAGAAGAAGGTCTTCATAGCTGAAGGTAATGTCAGCTGTGTTAACTTCTTTCAGCTCGTCCTTCATCTTTTCTTCGGCAAGGGAAGCTTGAAACTGCTCGGGCTCTTGTAATGCCCTGATCAGAGAATCTCGTGCTTCTCTAGACAAGAGAAGGGCATCCCGAATGTTTAACTGTGAGGGTATCTTCCTCAGGTGTGCCAGGATATTGTAATCCACTTTGCTTTTCTTAGACGGGTCCTTGGCTGCAAGCTCTTCGACGACTCAATCATCGAGGGTGATATCCTCAGGGACTTTTCCTCCCCCTTATCTTTTTTGTTCGATCGCTTATTTGTAGGCCCGAGATTCTTTTTGGGCAACGTGCAGTTACGCAACAGAATATTCTCACAGTTTTTTATCTCTCTCTCTTTTCCTGAGGTGGATTCCTTGAAGAGAGGGCCGAGGGTTATTTCTTCGTTAGAATCGCTTCCGAAGGTGAAAACTTGAGATCTCCTGGTATCAACCATGTGACAGTTGTCGGCAGTTCCTTTATGCTCATCTGTCGTGTTTCTCTGCTCCCGACGAGTTTTATGCTTCATTCACTTGAAATGTTGTCGGTGCGCCACATATCCTTGCTACCATTTCTTGAAGGCCTTACATTCTTCAGTGGGGTGTGCAATCCTCTGATGGTATAAGCAGTAGTTAGTATGTACATCCGCTTCGTCAAGATGCATACCGCCAGGAGTATTTCCTTTGAAAGGTGGCAGCTTCATTTCCATTGACAGGGCTTTAGCGAACCGTTTCCTTGTCTTAAGCCTGCTTTTGTCTGTCGCGGGTGTGCTTCGATCTGGACGGAGCGCTGCGGAGCGCTGCAGCCTCTTCATCCTGTCGCCGATGTTTGGCCCTTTCTTATATTGCCGCTTCACGCTCACACTCAGCTTTGCTCTTCTGACGGATTTCGTTCAGCAGCGTGTCAATCATCTCGTCTGACGGTTCTAAGAATTTTGGCATCGATTCCGCCCCCAACTCCTCTATGTTATCTTCTAATGCTGAGTGAGCCTCTTCATCATTTACTGATGAATGAGAGATCATGTGACTACTTGCCACATAATCCTTGGGTTCTTCTGACGAGTCGTTTCCCTCATCATTGTCGTTATCTTCGCTCTCAAGGACATAGCTGAGAAACTCTTGGAGTGTGACTGGGGTTCGTGCCTTTTGATTATATTCCTCCAGCGCGTCAATATGCTTTTGTAGGTCCGTGCTTGTCGTCGGGCTGCGCGGGCTTCCTAGTCTTCTTCTTTTTCTTCGAAGACTTTGACGGCTGGGCCTGGGTATTTTGCCCATTGTTACCAACTATCGGTGTTGGGCGCGGTTTCAGCATTCCCTCAATTATCTCGGGTTTCAGTGGGCTTTTCCACCTAATTGCCGGACATGCTTGAAGATCCTTCAGCATTCTTTTGGTCTTAGCTGAAAAGACAGCTTCCCACAGAGCTTCCTCTATGAATGAGTATGATGCCCCCGGCGTGTCCACCTTTTTAGGAGCATGCTGCTGTAGCGGGTTTACCTTCCAGTTTTCAGACAACGTGAACTTGCCCTGTTGGTACTGGTCTTCAACCCAGTTTTTATAGACGTAGAAATCTTCGATTGGGTAGCCCACTATTCTGTGGTAGGGACAGTAGTTGGAATGGTTGATGTCACCGGGATGTGATGGGCGTCTCGGATCCGGCAGAGTGACGAGCCTGTTGCGCATCGCCAGTTCAAATAGTCTTCTCGTTTTATCCCGAGGGAATGAGTAAGGACGTCTCATCTTTTCTCCGAGTGATCGTGATTTATCGTTTTGGCGAGCAGCTAGTTTCGGATCACTCGGCTGTTGCTGAGCGTTAGCGACGAAGGTCGCTTTCCCTTTGTCCTTTTCATTCCGTGGCTCCATTTTTTAGGAGGACGGTCTATGGCCCATCTGATCCATTTGGTCCAGCTTATCGATCAGGGCCTGGAAGGTGGTCGGCTTGAAAAACATCATGAATTGGGATATAGTTGCCTGCGGATCAAGGGTCCCTATGAACATGCCCACAGTAGAGGCTTCTTCTATGCATTGTTCGCATTTCGACCATAGGTTCTGCCACTAAATTGCATACTGAACCCATGTCTCTCCTGACTTCACTCCGGCATTGATAAATGATGTGATTAGGGTGCGTTCGCTAGCGCTTGCGAAACGCTGGGTGAATAGCAGCTCCATTTCTGTAAACGTTTTGATGGAGTCGTTCGGAAGCTCCGAGTACCATTCAAAAGCTGTCTCCGCTAAACTGCCGACGAACTGGCGAAGTAGCAATTTGTCGTCACCTCCGGTATTGCCGCATAGAGCCCTGAACTGAGCGGCGTGCTGATGGGGGTTGCCTATCCCCTTATACACGTGGAATTTAGGGATCGTATATTCCCGCGGGTACTTAATTTGATAGTACCAGCCTGGATATGGTCGCCCAGTTCTGACGACTTGGCCAGCGGTTTCGTTTGACTGATGAGCTCGTATTTGTTGAGCTATATAGTCATCAAGCGCAGCTTTCGAGATCGTCTCCTCCTTGGCTGCTGATAGAGCCGGAAGAGGGTTTGATTTTTCTCCTCTGTCTTCTTTAATGACTATTGGGGGATCTTTGGCTGGAGGGTCCGGCTGGATCATCATCCCCACCATATCTTGAAATAGGAGCGTCGTTTGTTTTATGTTAGTCGCTTGTTCCGCGGCTTCTTTATCCTTCTTTTCGAGCATTCTTCGGAGGAATTCGGCATCAGTTTCCTGCTCCTGGCGTTGTTCTGACGATACTTCCGGGCTTTCTTTCTGCCCAGTGAGTGCGGCCATCTTTGTCAGCATTTCCTGGAGCTTTTGTTGTTGCTCCAGAGATTTTGTTACTGATCGGGTAAGTGGTTGATGACCCCCAGAAGCACGGCTTTCCTCTTTTCTGGAAGCCATGTAGATGGTATGCACTACCATGCCCCCAGACTTAGGGCGTTTGGGTCCACTGCCTTTGAAATTTGCCACGGGCATGGGGGTCTTCTCCGGCCTTCTCCTCTTATGGGAGGTCGAAGATGAAGGGGCCGTTGCGGCAGGCACCCATGCAGACGATACCTTTCGTGACATAGCAGAGGGATGGTCCTCTTCTTGCCGAGCCTTCGTCTTATTCCGTCGGCGAGAGTAATCTTTGTCAATTACAGAGTCCTGGACTTTCCGCCAGACCCTATGGATTTTGGAAGACAACCGTTGAGGAGGCTGCTCCAGCTTCACCTTTGTAATGTTCTCCGCAGGTGGAGGAGACCTTTTTAACACGGCAATTGGAGAGTTCTTGCACACCCTCCTGAGCGGCTCAAAGTTATTCCCAGTTGGAACAGCAGTGTCAACTTCCACCATTAAAGCTGGTGGGGTAAGTCCAGAAGGGGAACTGCCCCCAGCCTTCCTTATTCGGCGCCAGTGGCGACGTCGAGCATGTCGTGCGAATGGGATCACCTCATTCATAGAAGCGACCTCATCATGCCCCTTGCTTTGATGAGAGGCTGCTGTTGGTGCCACCCTATCGAAGACTGACGTCCGTTGAGAGGGAACGTCTAACCTGTCGAAGACTGACTTTTGAATAGGGGAAGCACTTGTAATGATTTCACCCGCAACAGGAGTTGGAATGGCCAGTCTTGCGAAGACCGATCCCATAGCAGGAGAAGCCCCTTTGATGACTTCATTTACCGGAGCTGGGATGGCTATCCGCTTCGGGATAACCCCTTCAGGTATCGCAGGCCTCTTTGCGGGCCCACTTGAGTTTTGACTCAGCCTGTCAAAGACTGAGGCGGCGGACTTGGACGACCCGTTGAGAGGGGTCGTGGTAGTTGCAAGCCGATTGAAGACCGACTTCTTTGGAGCCTCATGTGTTGTTATTGAAGCTCATTGGCGGGAGCATGGTCCCGAAGAACAATCCAATGTTGACCTGAGTCACCTGCTCCACTGGTATCGCAAAGATGGAGGCCACTTGGGGCCCATAAGTCACTCCTCCAACAGGGACGGAGTGGTAGTTGCTGTTGCAATTGGTGCAGTTGGAAGCCATCAATGCCATCTTCTCTTCTGTATGGTGCAAGACACCAAATATTAGTATCTCGAATCCAGGGGCAACCATATTAAACCGCGATTCGTTCGCGAACGCGACACAGGAAGTGTGGAGTGGAAAGAGGAAGAGGTCCCACCGGGCGTGCCAGAATCTGTTCACCGCCGAAAGACGCGACCGGGACGTTAGGACGTCTAGCCTGAATTTTAGGGGCAGATGCTATTTGGATTTATCCGTCCACCTCTCCGAAGATGCCAAGTTATTTATGGCACCGCGTATCGGAGGTTTGGATGGATGCGGCCATTGTAGCAAATTTCATGAGATTCCCCTTCATTGTGAGGGATTTTTGATTGTGGGGACACTCTTCCCTGCAAGCGCAAGCCCCTGCAGTTAATTACATTACCGCATCGCGGTAACCACTTTCTCCTGCTCCAGAAGGTCACTTCACGTCGTGTGTGTTTGTTTTATTTTTTGGTTTCCCGTGGATTGTATACGGAGACTAATTTATGTTGCCGCCCGTAGGGCGTGGATTAGTCCAAATTCGTATATGCTTAGATTTAGGTTTGGGTTGATTTAAGAATCGTTAATCTCGTTTGAGATTAAGATCAACTTAAATATTTGTTAAGGATACGTTAATCCGATATTGGACTAAGATCTATTTAACGGGGGTTCGGAATCATTTTGGATCCAACGAAAGAGCATTTGGGCTCTATCGTTTTAGTTTAAGCACGTTACGGTCTACAGCTAGTTTAAGGACATTACGGTCCAGGGCTAGTTTAAGAACATTACGGTCCATAGATCATCATTTGGCGGTGAGGTTGTAGTATAAGGACATTGCGGTCTATACCTAGTTTAACGACATTACGGTCCATGGGCTAGTTTAAGGACATTACGGTCCATTGATCACCATTTGGCGGTGAGATCGTAGTTTAAGGACATTATGGTCCATAGCTAGTTTAAGGACATTACAGTCCATGGGCTAGTTTAAGGACATTACGGTCCACTGATCACCATTTGGCGGTGAGGTCGTAGTTTAAGGACATTGCGGTCTATAGCTAATTTAAGGACATTACGGCCTATGGGCTAGTTTAAGGACATTACGGTCCACTGATCACCATTTGACGGTGAGGTCGTAGTTTAAGGACATTGCGGTCCATAGCTGGTTTAAGGACATTACTGTCCATGGGCTAGTTTAAGAACATTACGGTCCATGGGCTATGCTCATGGGTTTGAGAGTGCATCCAAAAGATGTTGGTTGTCGGGACCCTCCACCTCTCTGATATCGTTGAAGAATTACAACAACATATATCAAAGGTGTGGAGAGATGTACCCTTGAACCAAACTCCAGATTGAAGAGAGAGATCATGGTGTAATGAACATTATTTTAGATGCCACGTGTCAGGAGATCATTGGTCATCTTTGGGACCAAGATCGATCTGGAGGGGACCTGAGTATAGGAAGGCTCGGTTGATTGATGGTCAAAAGGTTTTTGGCCTTGAGAGACTTGGCTGATTTGGGCTAAGGTTGGCCTCTCACAGTGTTAAACACTGCTAAATGTTTGGCGCTCACGTGCTCCCACGTGAGGCTCTTAAGCAGTGTTAAACACTGAAATTCGGAGCGCTCACGTGTGGCACGTGAGGCACCTGAATATTAGGCATTGTTTCTTTGGGCTTATTCCCTCGTTCTATACATGTAAGTGTAACACTTAAGTCTTGTAACCATCACATGTAGACACGTGAGGTACCACTAAGTTGGGCATTGCCTCCTTTGAATTTATCTTCCTATTCTTTTCTAAGTGCTAAACACTATTGGAGGTCGCGTGGGATTACGTAACTCGATCTCAATTGTTCCTCCGAGGTGCTCACGTGGGACACGTGATATGTTGTTATAGCGTTAAACGCTAATATGCATGGGGCTCTTGATTTAGGTCTTGAGAACTTCAAGTCCTTTGTTTTATAAGAATTAAATTCTTATGGACGGTTAAAGCCTAGTTCTATCAGAGAAATTAAATTGCTATATCTTTGGAAGAATTAAATTCTTCAAATCTAGTTCTTTTCTCTAAGTTTTTGGACTGCGTAATAGAATCTCCCCGATGAGAATCAAATTCTCAACTTGTGGGGAGATCCGCTTCTGCAGACCTAAAGCAGAGGAAGAACTAAGTTCTTTTTTGGAAAAGTTAAACTCTTGTAAAAGGAGATAAAATGATCTTTATGTCTTTTCCTCACCTAGGGTTTCTTTTTCTTTAAAGGGAACCCCTCTTCCCTTTTTTTGTTTTCTCAAATCTTATGTGGGGGTCTCCTATCTTCTCTCTTCAGTCTCGAGTCCTTTATATAACATAGGCATGTTTGTTGATTTTTGTTAAGGAAATCTCTCATTGAGAGATTTTTGATTAATTCGAGGATTTTATCCACCGTTCGATCTTTGATCCAGGAACTTCTGTTTTACAGAAGACATTTTTCTTGTTTTTAACAAGATTGGGAAAATATTTTCTCATACAGAGCTTATTTTGTGTCTTGGTGATTTTTAATCACCCTTGGATATTTAATCCAACGGTGCTCTGATTTACAGAGCACAATATTTCTTATTTAGAAAGATTGGGAAAATATTTTCCCATACAGAGCTTATTTTGTATCTTGGTGATTTTTAATCACCATTGGATTTTTAATCCAATGGTGCTCTGATTTATAGAGCACAATCTTTCTTGTTTAGAAAAATTGGGAAAATATTTTCTCATACAGAGCTTATTCTGTATTTTGGTGATTTTTAATCACATTGGATTTTTAATCCAACGGTGCTCTGATTTACATAGCACAATATTTCTTGTTTAGAAAGATTCGAAAAAATATTTTCCAAATAGGGTTCTGACCCTTCTTATTTAATTCTATTTAGGAACCCTACCGTGTAGCACGTGACCCATAGCACTAGGCCGATTTACTTATATGCAGCAGTCCCAGAGAAAAGTATCGTGTGTTGGCACGTGATGTGCCTTCTGGCCTTTTATTTGTTTTAAGAAGGCGCCTATATACATGCTCATGTGCCTGCATGTGAGACTCAATTTCAGCCTTATCCGTTAAGCGTATTGCCTACAATTTTTGCTCCAAGGCGCATCACGTGTGAGCACGTGATGCTCCTTTTGGGAAATTCTTCCATCGCTTTTGGGTTCAGTATTTATTTATTATTATTATTTTTTTTATAAGGGAACAATAGCCATGGTTCGGTCAAGTCAAATCATGTTTGCATGTTGATATTGTTCTGGTATTCAGGTTCAGATTCAAGTTTACATGTTTGGATTCATGTTAGATTTGGATTCATGTTTGGATTTGAATTCATGTTTGGACTTAGACTCAGACTTGAGTCAGACACTTTAAACATAATTTTGATCCTGAATTAGGTTTAGGTGTTATCGGTAACTGCTGCATATGGACGGCATGATTTGTATCTTTTTTCAAGACAATTACCATTAATAACTCCGTTAAGTTTTTCTAATTTAAACAGGCAAGCACTTACTTACTCCGGCTCTCTGAGGCTCAAGAGAATTGATCCCGCTTAAACCCATATTTACTAAAGTCCTTAATTGTAATTTTATATAACTCGAGGTGGTTTTATGAAAAAATATTTATATACTTTCAAAATAAATCTCGAGTATTTATTTATATTATTTAGGGTTTTCATGGAGGTGAATTTTAAACACTAGAAAATGAGGATGTACTTGAGGCTCAGTCAAAAGGGAGTCTTGCCTCTGGAAGATTTAGCCAATTTAGGCTAAGACTGGTTTGAAAATAGTTTTAAACACTAGCACATATCTGGCGGTCACGTATTCCTACGTGATGTACTTAAAATAGTGTTAAACACTAAGGATGGAATGCTTAAAATAGTGTTAAACACTAGAAAATGAGGCGCTCACGTGAAAACACGTGAGGCGCCCTAAGATTGGGCCAAGATTCCTTTATTTTATTCTCAGAATATTCAAATAAGTGTTAAACACTTTTAGTCTTCAAGGCCATCACATGTGGACACGTGATGGGTATCCATGCACTGGATATTAAAAGGATTTGCTATGGGACACGTGAGGGCGCTCATGCATTGGATTTTAATCCTTCAGTGCTTTCCATCTTCTCTTTTTTTAAAGAGGTGTTTGTCAGTGGTCATGTGGGGACACATGAGGGTGCCCAAAATCTGTTCTGCCTTTATTTTTGAGAAGTTTGCTCAAGGGTCACGTGGGAGCACGTGACCCGATCTCATTCATTCTTTTCTGATCATTGAAGGGAGGGTCGCATGTTGCCACATGATCAGGTTGGATACTGACTTCTTTACGTGCATGGAGAGTTTTAAGTCCCTTGTTTAAGAATTAAATTCTTTTGTAGGGTTAAACCCTAATTTTATTTAGAGGAATTAAATTCCTATGTATTTGGAAGAATTAAATTCTTTTATAGGGTTAAACCCTAATTTTGTTAGAGGAATTAAATTCCTATGTACCTTATGGGAGAATACAATTCTCTGAACTTAGGTCTTCTCTTAGGTTTTAGATCTGCATGGCAGAATCTTCCCGATGAGAATTAAATTCTCAACTTGTGGGAAGATCTGCTTCTGCAGACCTTCAACCAAAGGAAGAACTAAGTTCTTATTCCGAAGAGTTAAACTCTTGGTTTGAGAATTAAATTCTCTTTTTTTCTTTTGTGGGAGCTTATATGATGATCTCTCACCTAGGATTTCTTTCTTTTTTATAGAAATCTTCTTTTCTCTCTGGAGAATTAAATTCTCTTTTTTCTTTGTATTCTCTCTCTGTTGTTGTATCTTCTTGTTCTCTGTCTCCCTTTTTTCTTCCCCCTTGGCTCTTATTTATAGGAGAAAGAAAAGAATCAGTTTGTTAAGTCAATTTTTCATTGAAAGATTTTAATTTATTTGGTAACCAACATGATCTTTTAGATCACTGAGTGAATTTTATTCACCATTGGATTTTTAATCCAAAAGATATTTTGTCTGTTATTCCTGGAAAATTTCAGGGAAATCTTTCTTTGTATAGAATCTTTCTATAAATTGGTGATTTTTAATCACCATTGGATTTTTAATCCAACGGTGCTCCACTTTACAGAGTGCAATCTTTTTTGTTTGGAAAGATCTAGAGAAATATTAAGGTTTTTTATTTCCCTTAATTAGAAAGATTCTATACAAAGAAAGATTACACTCTGTATATATCCAATTTTTCATTTAGCGAGCCGTCCCGTTAGTATGGCTCTTGACATCAAATATTTGAGAGGGTCCACTTTTGATATGAGGTGGACCTCATGCGCAAACGCATAGTGTCTGAGCTTCGTTAACGCGAAGATTAATGCCAGGCAGTGTTTTTCGATGGGGGAATAGTTGTTTTCTGCCCCCAGGAAAGAACCCGACTCAAATAGTAGAGCGCTCTCTCTTTCCCTTGGTCATTCTCCTGTGCCCATAACGCTCCGAAGGAACCTTCCAGGGCTGTTGTATACATGATAAGAGGTTTTCCCTTGACTGGAGCGGTCAGCACCAGCGGATTCTGCAGGTATTGCTTGATTTCGTCCAGTGCGCTTTGGCATTTGCGATCCCAGACGAACGGGGTCCCCTTCTTCATTAGGTGATTGTAGGGACGGCATTTTCCGGAGAGGCTAGTTATGAACCGTCGGATATATGCAAGCTTTCTTTGGAGAGATCACAGTTGCTTGAGAGTTCTTGGCGGAGGCATTTCCATGATCGCCTTGATCTTCGACGGGTCTATCTCAATGCCTCGATGTCGGACAATGAATCCTAGGAATTTACCTGAGGAGACTCCGAATGCGCTTTGAGAGGATTCGTCTTCAAGTTGTATTTCCGAAGGCGCTGAAACACAATTTTCAGATGCTCCCAATGCTCCTCGTACGATTTACTTTTCACTACGAGGTCGTCGATATAGCATTCGGCGATTTCATGTATGAGGTCATCGAAAATCTTCGTCATGGCCCTCTGGTAGGTAGTGCCGGCATTCTTCAGATCAAAAGGCAACACTTTATAGCAGAATATGCCCAGAGAAGTCCGGAAAGCGGTATGCTTCTGGTCATTGGGATGCATCTTTATTTGATTGTACCCTGATGATCCGTCCATGAAGGAGAAGACTTCGTGAGTGGACGTGTTGTCTATCATCAGCTCAGTAACCGGTACGGGGAAGTCATCCTTCGGACAGGCTTTGTTGAGGTCTCAAAAGTCTACGCAGATGCGTACCGTCCCATTTTTCTTCATCACTGGGACAATGTTGGCGATCCAGTCAGGGTACTGAACTTCTTGGATAAAGTTGATCATACCATAATATTGCATTATTATATTTCCCATTCTTATTCGTTTTATAAATAAACAGGTGCTTTTGACGCATGTCTGCTACATATTACAGGTTACAGGTTCTTGGATCTAAAACAGTGAAAAAGATAAAAGACGATGCAAAAGTGGAACTGCAACCAACAAATAGAAGGATCTTGATCAAGCCTACATAAAGATCAATCCACAAACTACAAGGCAACGCAAGGTCCAAGATTTCGTCTCGAAACAACGGTTAAAATCCACTACACTATTCACTGGAGATCTGGAAGAAACCTCAAAACCCATTTGAGAAAAATACAGAATAAATAGAAAGCCCAAAATGCCCAAAATCAACCCAAGAGATTTGAAGGCCCAAAGACATCTTTTGGCCACGGAACCGCGGCCAAACCAGGCCTCGGGCCGCGGTTCCGCGGCGGTATTGCGCAGATAGAAGAAATATTTTTTACCATAATTTGTTGGTGTCTTTGACTAGTCTACCTAGGGGTATCTGTGTAAATGTAGACGTGCGAATCAATTGTAACCTAGGGTTTCCTATCCTCTATAAATAGGAACTCTAAATCGTTGTATTCTTTTCATGCCTTCCTATGCCTCTTTCTATGAATAAAATTTAGAATTCTTTTAGAGAGCATCGGTGCCTCTTTTCATTTCATGAATTCAGATCTGACAACCCTGTGTTGATGTTTGGAAAGAGCCATCTGTAAATAGTTTTATTTAATTGCTCTAGTTTAGATTTCAATTCCTTGCCCTAGATGTTAGCTTTGGGGAAGGCTTTTGAGAGATGAGATCTCTCATTCCTTTCTTACCCATCATATATAATCAATAGGACTCCATGCATACACGCACACACCGTGCCCTACAGCACCCTATCCCTCGAGGTAGCGGTGATACCGTAGTATAAAGGCCCGATTGCGCGTGTTTTCCATGGAGGTTAGGGTAAGGATTGATAAAGGAAGGACAAGAACCTAGAGGAAGGAACACCTTCCCGAATGGATCTAATCCCCTTTATTAATAATTACCATAATTCCTCATAGATCCTAATTTAGGTATAGAAAGCGTTGAGATTTATTTACATTTCCAAACCATTCCTAAACCAAACCCTAGCAAGATTTAAATCTAGATAATCTTAATATAGATAGATTTAGTTTTTAGATTTAATAATCAATCCGAACACCCATCGGAATTAACTCGTTTGAGCGATTAGGAAATTCACAAAATCCCTATGGACCGACCCGTACTCACCGGCTAGCTACCAAGCGACGCCGTTCTTAATTGCGGTTAATAGATAGTTTTGACCTACAAATCAAATGGCGCCGTTGCCGAGGATCGAACCCGGGTCACCCGTATGACCGGATAAAAAAAACTCACCGCCTGAGTTTGAGTCCTTTGAATTTTCAGATGAGTTAGTTGAACCATTAGACTCGGTTGCTTACAGTCGTTTCGAACCATTGATGAAATTTTTCAAGTTCGAGACATTTTACTACGGTGAGAATGAGACTATCCTTAATTCACTCCCTTCCCTACCTTCCATCATTCCGACCGTGCAAGAGACCGTTACGCTCTCATCTCCTTTACCAAGTTCGACGTACCCATGTTTTCTTGCGAATCTTGAGGAATTTGACCCCATTTCTCGACGGGTTGATAGATTAGCACAATCGTTTTTAACACATCGGTCATCATAAATTATGCTAATTTATTTACTCGATTTACACCCTCAAGATCGAACTACACTTCTTTCTCTTTTCCGCCATTCTTCTCCTCCACCGAGACTATATTCTCCCTTTCTCTCCATACGGTCTCGTGTGTTTCTCATTTCTTTCCTTTACACCTCATTCTTTCACCAACCCTACCATTACCACGATAAGATTTTTGAATGGTTGGTGCTAACCTTTGGCTTGTGTAAGGCCAAGCTTAAGTTTGGGGGGAACCTTGTTGTATATATATTTTTGTTTTTCTTTTAACAATAAAAATAAAAAAAAATTTAAAATAAAAAATATATATTTATAAATAAATAAACAGGGCAGTGCCGATAATTTTTGACCCTCTTGGTGTGGCATGACAGTGAGGACACTGTCAAGTTTAAGTTTGGGGGTATGCTCGGTACGTTTTCTTCATTCGCATTCATATGTATATTTTTGCATTTGCATACTTATTTGAAAACCAATAAAAAATTGAAAATTTCAAAAATTATAAAAATTAATGTATTCAATTTTGGCCGTATTGACTTGAGTTTGACAAATAGGTTAACTAGCTAGGAACAACTAGATCTTAGACTTAGTAAATTAAAAACCCTAAAAATAACCTTCCTTAAAGTTTAACGGTAGAAAATATATGTCTTTGTAGTTTATTTAGAAATAGACAAATTTTGAGTTAACTTTTTGGGCTAAGTTGAAACAAAGGAAAAGTATTGATATTTTTATTAGAGTATAAGTTTGAAAAATAATTCCTAGCTTAAGTCTAGATTCTGAAAATGTATACCCTACAATCTGCACAATCACGCACCTTGAAACTTGGAATAGTAGAGGAGACCTTGAAATGCTCTTGTCTAAAGTCCTTAGTACGGGAAAAAAATATACAAAAGTGTGAATAAAGAAAAAAAAATGAACACTGGTTTTTGTAATTACTTAAGGCTAAAAAAATAGAAAAATATTTAGCGAGGGTGCTTCATCACCTAGTGCCTTGGACCAACTGGTTTTGGAGTCACTGATAAAGCCTTGGGTGTTACAAGACTAGGAAGTACGCTTTAAAGTGCAAACGCATCTTGTAATCGGTTGTTGGTACCTCAAGAAATATTAACGGTCGTATGAAGGATGTGTAAGCAAAATTCAATTAAAAATTCACCAATTAATTAGTGCTTTGGACAACGGATAAGGGTATGATTGCTTGAATTGAATTTCCAAGTGTAGGGTTGACTTATACACACACGTAGGGGTATGTGATTGGAGTTTAGATAAGAGATAGGAATGAAGAATAGAACTTGTATCTTTAGTAAAATTGATAAAAATTCCTAAGTGGAGATGGAACCCTAGAAGGAAAACTTAAGAAATGCCGAAAGCTAAGTAGGTCTACAGAACATATATAATCTTAAGTTAAATGATGAGGAAGTGTGAAGAATATGGATGGATAATTTACAAGTCAACGATAATAGAATTCCTTGTTAGAAAACCTAATTGAAAAACAAAAAGTCGAAAAGCCAAATTGATAGGATTTTGTGGGTAGTATCCGCTGAAAACCCTCATGGGACAACACTCCTCCTACTAGGGACACCTAGAGGTTTAACGGCTTGTTGCACGAGCTCAGTGCAATCGCGTTTCCCTGCGAAAGTGCAGTTAGTTTTTTTGTAGAGAATAAAAAAATAAATAAGTTTGCTCGAGGACGAGCAAAAGATAAGTTTGAGGGTATTTGTTCATACCATAATATTGCATTATTATATTCCCCATTCTTATTCGTTTTATAAATAAACAGGTGCTTTTGACGCATGTCTGCTACATATTACAGGTTACAGGTTCTTGGATCTAAAACAATGAAAAAGATAAAAGACGATGCAAAAGTGGAACTGCAACCAACAAATAGAAGGATCTTGATCAAGCCTACATAAAGATCAATCACAAACTACAAGGCAATGCAAGGTCCAAGATTTCGTCTCAAAACAACGGTTAAAATCCACTACACTATTCACTGGAGATCTGGAAGAAACCTCAAAGCCCATTTGAGAAAAATACAGAATAAATAGAAAGCCCAAAATGCCCAGAATCAACCCAAGAGATTTGAAGGCCCAAAGACATCTTTTGGCCACGGAACGGCGGCCAAACTAGGCCTCGGGCCGCGGTTCCGCGACGGTATTGCGCAGATAGAAGAAATATTTTTTACCATAATTTGTTGGTGTCTTTGACTAGTCTACCTAGGGGTATTTGTGTAAATGTAGACGTGCGAATCAATTGTAACCTAGGGTTTCCTATCCTCTATAAATAGGAACTCTAAATCATTGTATTCTTTTCATGCCTTCCTATGTCTCTTTCTATGAATAAAATTTAGAATTCTTTTGGAGAGCATCGGTGCCTCTTTTCATTTCATGAATTCAGATCTGACAACCCTGTGTTGATGTTTGGAGAGAGCCATCTGTAAGTAGTTTTATTTAATTGCTTTAGTTTAGATTTCAATTCCTTGCCCTAGATGTTAGCTTTGGGGAAGGCTTTTGAGAGATGAGATCTCTCATCCCTTTCTTACCCATCACATATAATCAATAGGACTCCATGCATACACGCACACACCACGCCCTACAGCACCCTATCCCTCGAGGTAGCGGTGATACCGTAGTATAAAGGCTCGGTTGCGCGTGTTTTCCATGGAGGTTAGGGTAAGGATTGATAAAGGAAGGACAAGAATCTAGAGGAAGGAACACCTTCCCGAATGGATCTAATACCCTTTATTAATAATTACCATAACTCCTCTTAGATCCTAATTTGGGTATAGAAAGCGTTGAGATTTATTTATATTTCCAAACCATTCCTAAACCTAACCCTAGCAAGATTTAGAACTAGATAATCTTAGTATAGATAGATTTAGTTTTTAGATTTAATAATCAATCCGAACACCCATCGGAATTAACTCGTTTGAGCGATTAGGAAATTCACAAAATCCCTGTGGACCGACCCGTACTCACCGGCTAGCTACCAAGCGACGCCGTTCTTGATTGCGGTTAATAGATAGTTTTGGCATACAAATCAAAAGCCGGAGTCGATTAGCTTCTTGACTTCGGTGTTGATGCTCATTTCAAGTTCGAGCCGCATTCTTCTCTGCGCTTGTTTGACTGGCTTGATGTCCGGAGATATCGCCAATTTATGCACAGCTATTTCCGGATCTAGTCCCGGCATCTCGGAGTAGTTCCATGCGAAGCAGTCTTTATACTGCATGAGCACGTCTTTTAGCATAGCTGCCTGTTCTTCGGACAATAGCTCACTGACGAACGTAAGCCTCGGGTCGTATGTTGTCCCCAAGTCGATTTTCCTTAGGTTGTCCGCAGTAGTATGTATTTCCATCTTCCAGCTCTTTTGGTGCCGGTGGAAATTCTGAGATCAACTCATCTCCATCCCTATTTTCGAAGCACTAGGAGTGGTCATCCGCATTATTGTGCTCTCCTTCTTCCGACATCGTTATCACGTGACAGGTGCGAGATCGCTTCCAAGACCGATGTTGATCCGGTTCTACTCTCATTGAATACGTGGCTTTCGGTACATGCTTCTATGGTGGAGTTACCCTCCAACTGATGGATAGAGCGAACCTGTCTTGCTGATACTGGTCTTCTACCCAGTTTTTGAATGTGAAGTAATTTTCGAGAGGATGTCCTATCACTCGGTGATAGGAGCAATAATCCGAGTGATGAACCTCGTTTGCTTGATCGGGATGTTTGGATTCCGGGAGCATAATCATTTGATGTTTCATGACAAGACCGAATATCTTCCTTGTCTTGTCTTGGGGAAAAGAATATGCTCGACCCATTTTCTTTATAAGAGAAGGATCCCGGCTGACATTTTCTTGATCGCGTGGCCTTTTGGATCCGTTTTGCTGCCGTCGAACGTTTTTTCCATTCTTTGACTTGTTTTTGCCTCTGCATTGGGCCTTTTTCCTGTCTTGGGAATGCATGGCGGGCTGACGGTGAAGGGCATCATCATCTTCCGTGGCCTGCTGAAGGAGGCGTTGCGTCTTGGATTTCTCGTAAATGGCCATTTCGCGACTGTGGTCATCTCAGACCTTTTGACCTGCTTCCCTTATTAGGTTGTTCATCTGTTCTTCAAATGACGAACTTGGAACTTTTACGGCCGGATCTCGTTTTGGTTCAATTGCAGCGTCTTCTAACAGAGTGTCTCCTTCTTCATCTAAGTCATGTATAATGTAGCAGCCATGGAATCGCTCCCGTTTCTTGGATTGAACATATCCAAGCCCGATCGTTTCCATTCTCCCGTTGGGCAATTTTCACTGAGTTCCAGGGACATTTCAGATCCTGTTGTAGAACTGAGCTTGTCGAGCAGTCTGTTTGAAGGGTACGCCTTGGCGCCTTAACAGCCTTTTTAATCCTCCTGTGTAGTATCTGGGCAGACGGATGGGCTGTAGCCTGTCAAGTGCAGAATCGGCACCATGCCAGATTTCTTTCTCCACTTTGGTTTCCGCGGATCGGTAAAAGAGGATCGTTTTTTCATCTTTTCGCTTGGGAGGGACATATAACTTTTGCAGCTCTTGCACACTATATGTCTCAAGCGCATCAAGTTCTCTGTAGTGCTGCCGCGGAACCATGGCGATTTGCAAACTCTGATCATCTTGAGTGAAGGCCTATATTAATGGACGGACCGAGAATACCACGTTGATCTCGTCTTCAGAGTCACTGCCAAAGATCAGAATAGGGGTAGACGGTCCCGGTTTGTTGCATTGGGGCGGTCCTGAATAGACTATCTCTTCCTCCTCCTCGGTATCACTTCCAAAGACCGGAATAGTGGTGATAGCTTTCTGCTTATTCTCCGGCTTATGGCATCTTTCCGTGTCTTCAAAGTCTGGTAAGAAATACTTTGCATCTTCGTACTTCCGAGCTTCATTCATGGAGAATGGGTTTAGCTCACCCGTCACGGTATACTCGAGACCATCTTTGAAGTACTTCATACACTGATGTTGTGTAGAAGGGATGATGTTGTACTCGTGCAACCAAGGCCTGCCGAGCAAAGCGTTGTATCAAGTCTTGCCGTCAATGAAGTGAAATTTGATGTCAATGACGAGCAGCCCAAAGCGTAACGTCAGTATCACAGACCCGAGCGTCCGTGATGACTGGGAGTCGAACCCGGAGATGGTGATTTATCCCGAGCGAGGTGCTGAATGCTCATGCAAATCTCCTTCAACACTCTTACATTGAAAAGGTTGACGGAGGACCCATTGTCGACCAGGATCTTGCCTATCTTGATGTCATGACAGTATCCGGTGACATACAAGGGACAGTTGTGCTCGCACGTCCGAGGAGGAGGTCTTCATCGCCGAAAGTGACGTCAGCAGTGTGCAGTTCTTCCAGCTCGTCCTTCATCTTTTCTTCGGCAAGGAAAGCTTGAAACTGTTGGAGCTCTTGTAGTGCCTTGATCATAGAATCTCTCGCCTCTTTAGATAGCAGAAGGGCATCGAGAATGCTTAATCATGAGGGTATCTTTCTCAGGTGTGCCAGAACGTTGTACTCCACATTGTTTTTCTTTGGCGGGTCCTTGGCTGCCAGCTCTTCGACGACTCGGTCATTGAGGGCGATATCTTCAGGGACTTTTTCTTTCCCCTTATCTTTTTTGTTCGCTCCCTTGTTTGTGGGTTCGAGATTCTTTTCGGATAACGTGCGATTACATAGCTGAATGTTCTCGCAGGCCTTCATCTCTTCTGTTTCAGAAATGGATTCCTTGAAGAGAGGGCCGAAAGCTATTTCTTCATCAGAATCGCTCCCGAAGGTGAAAACTTACGATCCCCCAGAATTAACCATGTGACAGTCGCCGACAGTTCTTTTGCGCTCATCTGTCGTGCTCCTCTACTCTCGACGAGTTTTGCGCTTTATCCGCTTGAAATGCTGTCGACGAGCAATGTATCCCTGCCACCAATTTTTAAAGGCCATGCATTCCTCTGTGGGGTGTGTGATCCTACGATAGTATAAGCAGTAGTTTGGACGTGCATCTAGTTCGTCGAGGAACGTATTTTCTGAAATGTCTTCTTTGAAAGGTGGCAGCTTCATTCCCATCGACAGGGCTTTAGCGAACTGCTTCCTTGTCTTAAACCTGCTTTTGCTGGCGACAGAAGTACTTCTATCCGGTTGGGGTACTCTACGGCTTCTCGATACCGGAGCTTCTTCAACGTAACGCCGACGTTTGGCCCTTTCATATATGGCCGTTTCACGCTCTTGGTCAGATTTGCTTTTCTGAAGAGCTTCGCTCAGCAGTCTGTCAATCAATTCGTCCGATGGCTCCAAAGATTTTGATTCCGGTTCTGGATCTGCCCCTGGTTTCTCTGCATCAGGAGCTTCTTTGCCATTTAGTAATGAATGAGAGATCATGTGGCAGCTTGCCACATAATCATCGGGCTCTTCTGAAGAATTGTCTCCTTCATCAGCGTCATCGGCTTCATTCTCAAGAACATGCTTAAAGAATTCATCCAACGTGATTTGGGTCCGTGCCTTCTGGTTTTGCAGACCTGTACGGCTGTCTTCGGGTTGAACGGGCTTCTTGGCCTTCTTCTTTTTCTTTAAAGACTTTGGAGGCTTGGCCTGAACGTTTTGTCCGCCTTCACCAACATTTAGCATTGGGCACGGCTTCAGCATCCCCTCAATAATCTCGGGTTCCAGCGGGCTCTTCCACCTAATCACCGAACATGCTTGGAGATCTTTCAGCATTCTTTTCGTTTTGGCTGAAAGAGCGACCTCCCATGGAGCTTCTTCTATAAAAGAGCACGATGCCCCCGGCGTGTCCACTTTTTTAGGAGCGTGTGGCTGGGGCGGGCTTACCTTCCAATTCTCAGACAGCGCGAATTTGCCCTGTTGGTATTGGTCCTCAATCCAGCGTTTGAAGACGAAGCAATCTTCGATTGGATGGCCTGCTGCTCGGTGGTAGGGGAAGTAATTAGGATCGTTGGCGTCACCCTGCTGCAATGGACGTCTTGGATCTGGCAAATTGATGAGCCTGTTACATACCGCCGGTTCGAATAGTCTCATAGTTTTATCCCGGAGAAAAGAATAAGGGCGTTTTAGCTTCTCATTGAAGAATCACTGTCTATCGTTTTGGCGATCAGCTGGTTTTGGACCACTGGGTTGCTGCTGAGCATTAGCGACGAAGGTCGCTTTCCTTTTCCCCTTTTCATTTCGAGGCTCCATTTTCGAGGAAGACGGTCTATAGCCCATCTGATCCATTTGGGCCAGCTTGTCAATCAAGACCTGGAAGGTATTCGGCTTGAAAAACATCATGAACTGGGATATGGTCGCCTGCGGATCGAGAGTATCCACGAACATGCCTACTGCAGGAGCTTTTTCGATGCGTTGTTCGCACTTCGACCATAGGTTCCGCCACCGTATCGCATACTTAACCCATGTTTCGCCTGGCTTCACCCTGGCATTGATCAATACCGTGATCGGGAAACGCTTGCTGGCGCTTGCGAACTTTTGTGTAAACAGTAGCTCCATTTCTGCAAATGTCTTAACGGAGTCGTTCGGGAGCTCGGAATACCATTCAAACACTGTCTCCGACAAGCTGCCAACAAACTGGCGAAGCAGCAGTTTGTCGTCATCCCCAGTATTACCGCACAAAGCTCTGAATTGAGCAACGTGCTGGTGTGGATTACTCGTCCCCTTATATACATGGAACTTAGGGATCGTATATCCTGGTGGGTACTTTATTTGATCGTACCAAGATAGGATCGTCCAGTCTTAACAATTTGGCTGGCCGCTTCGCTCGCCTGATGAGCTCGTATCTGTTGAGCGATATAGTCATCCAAGACAGCTTTGGAGATGGTCTCTTCCTTAGCTGCTAAACAAGCAGGAAGAGGGTTTGATGTCTCCCCTCTGTCGTCTTCAAAGATAATCGGAGGGTCTTCGGCTGGAGGATCCGGCTATATCATCATCCCGACCATATCTTGGAATAAAAGCGCCATTTGTTTTATGTTGGCCGCTTGTTCCGCGGCTTCTTTGTCTTTTCTCTCGAGCATTCTTCGGAGGAATTCGGCATCACTTTCCTGTTCTTGACGCTGTTCCGACGATGTTTCCGGGCTTTCTTTTGGCCCAGTGAGTGCGGCCATCTTCGTTAGCATCTCTTGGAGCTTTTGCTGTTATTGCTCCTGAGCCTTTGTTACTGATCGGGTGAGCGGTCGATGACCCGTAGAAATACGACTTTCCTCTTTTCCGGAAGTTATATAAACAATATGCACTACCATGCCCCTAGATTTGGGGCGTTTGGATTCAGTGCCTTTGAGCTTTGTCGCAAGCATAAGGATCTTCTCCGGCCTCCTCTTTTTATGGGCAGTTGAAGCTAAGGGGGTTTCTACAATAGGCACCCGGGTAGACGACACGTTTCGTAGCGTGGCGGCGGGATGGTCCCCTTCTTGTTGAACTTTCATTTTCTTGGATCGACGGGAGTAGTCCTTG
This sequence comes from Agapanthus africanus, assembly GCA_030015575.1. NCBI lineage: Eukaryota > Viridiplantae > Streptophyta > Magnoliopsida > Asparagales > Amaryllidaceae > Agapanthus > Agapanthus africanus. The sequence goes on from JASDDO010000019.1 coordinate 31,824,136, forward strand.
TCGATTACTGAGTATTGGAATCTCCGCTAGACCCTATGAATTTTGGAGAATAGCTGCTGGGGGGCTGCTCCGGCTTTGCCTTTGTAGCGTTCTCCACAGGTGGAGGAGATCTTTTCAACACAGCAGTCGGAGAGTTTTTGCGCACCCTCCTAAGTGGTTCAAAGCTGTTCCCAGTTGGAACAGCAGCATCAATTTCCACCATTGGAGCTGGTGGAGTCAGTCCAGAAGGGGAACTACCCCCAGCCTCCCTTACTCGGCGCCAGTGGCAACGTCGAGCGCGTCTTGCAGATGGGATCACCTCCATTGTTGGGGTAGCTGCAGCGTGCTTCATGCTCTGATGAGAGACCGTTGTTGGTGTCGGCCTGTCAAAGACTGACGTCCGTTGAGAGGGGATGGCCAACCTGTCGAAGGCAGACTTTCGAGCAGGGGAAGCAGCCTTGGTGACTTCTCTTGGAGCGGGAGTTGGAACGGCCAGTCTTGTGAAGACCGACCCCTCAGTAGGAGAAGTCTCTCTGATGACTTCATCTACTGGAGCAGGGATGGCTATCCATTTCGGGATAACCCCTTAAGGTATTGCGGGCTTCTTCATGGGCCTGTTAGAGCTTTGGCCTAGTCTGTTAAAGACCGAGGCGTTGGATTTGGGCGACCCGTTGAGAGGGGCCGCGGTAGTTGCAAGCCGGTCAAAGACCGACTTCTTCAGAGCTTCTTGCGACGGCAATGGGGCGTTGAAGCTCATTGGTGGGTGCATGGTCCCAAAGAACAGCCCAGTGCTGGCTTGCGCCACCTGTTCCACCGGCATCACGAAAATGGAGGCCGCTTGAGGCCCGTAGGTCACTCCTCCTGCGAGGACGGAGCGGGAGTTGTTGCAATTGTTGCAGCTGGAGCAGTTAGAAGCCATTGATCTTCTTTTTCTGCATGGAGCAAAACACCAAATCTTAGTACCTCGAATCCATGGGCAACCATATTAAACTGCGATTCGTTCGCGAACACGACACACGAAATGTGGAGTGGAAAGAGGAAAAGAGTCCCACCGGGTGTGCCAGAATCTGTTCACCGCCGAAAACAGAGACGAAACAGCGTAGGTCGTCTTGCCTGAATTTGGGGGCAGATGCTATTTAGTTTTATCCGTCTATCTCTCCGAAGATGCTAAGTTGATTTATGGTATCGCATATCGGAGGTTTAGAAAGATGCGGCCAATGTAGCAGAGTTCGTCAGATTCCCCCTCATTGTGAGGGGTTTTTGATTGTGGGGACGCTCTTCCCTACAGGCGCAAGCCCCTGCAGTTAATTACGCTACCGTATCGCGGTAGCCACTTTCTTCTTCTTCAGATGGTCACTTCGTATTGTGTGTGTTTGTTTTGTTTTTGGTTGCCCGTGGATGTATACGAAGACTAATTTATGTTGTCGCCCGTAGGGCGTGAATTAGTCCAAATCCGTATTTTCTTAGATTTGGGTTTGGGTTGGTTTAAGGATCGTTAGTCTTGTTTTAGACCAAGATCAACTCAAACGTTTGTTGAGGATGCATTAGTCTAATTTTAGACTAAGATCTACTCAACGGAGTTTTAGGATCATTTAGATCTAACAAAAGAGCATGTGGGCTCTGTTGTGTTAGTTTAGGGACATTGCGGTCCATAAGTTTAAGGACATCATAGTCCATAGTTTAAAAACGTCATAGTCTGTGGGGGTTTAGTTTAGGGACGTTGCGGTCCATAAGTTTAAGGACATCATAGTCCATGGAGTGTCTGGTTGTCGGGACCCGTCACCTCTCTGAAGACGTTGAAGAATTACAAAGACACATATCAGAGGAATGAAGAGATATACCCTTAAACCAAGATTGGTTGGGAGATCTGTAGTCAGACTTGGGACCAAGACCAATTGTGAGCACATGGGCTCAGCTGGTCTGAGCTAGGGACTTATGGCCAACTTGGACTCAGCCCATTCAGTTCTGATTAAACTGTTGAACATTTGTTTTGATGTTGAACATTTGTTTGGGTGTTAAACATTTGTTTGGGCTTAGCCTCTTTTGTTCAATAATGCATGCTGAGCATTAATTTGGGTTATGACACCCCTTCTTCTTTTGTCTTTTATTGAGTGTTGAATGCTCTTTGTAGCGCAGAGCGCTTTATGTACAGAGCCTTTATGTACAGAGCACTTGGCGTTGAGCGCCAGACTTGGAGCGCTGAGGCGCTTCTTATGAAATAGCGCACATGTGAGGAGCACGTGGTGCGTTCGGCACCATACCTGGAGCGCTAATGCGCTTCTTATGAAATAGCGCATACATGAGGAGCACGTCGCGCGCTTGGCGCTGAGCGCCGGACTTAGAGCGCTAAGGTGCTTCTTATGAAAATAGCGCAAACGTGAAGAGCACGTGGCGCGCTTGGCGCTGAGCGCCAGCCAATGAATGCAGAGCGTTCTTTATTAAGTAGCGCCCATGTAAGGAGCACATGGCGCGCTTGGCGCTGAGCGCCAGCCAATGAATGCAGAGCGTTCTTTATTAAGTAGCGCCCATGTAAGGAGCACATGGCGCGCTTGGCGCTGAGCGCTAGCCAATGAGTGCAAAGCGCTCTTGATCAATTCTGTATTCTAAGAATTAAGTTCTCGTTTATAAAAGACTTTGTCTCGTGGATCTAAGAACTATGTTCTTATTTTAATAGGAGATGTTACAATCTCTTCTGTTTTTGTGAAAGACTTTGTCTTTGTCTTATAGATCTGTGATCTAAAGAGAACTAAGTTCTTCTCCCTCCCTTTTTATGATGAGATGCTCCAATCTCTTCTACTTTTATGAAAGACTTCTGTCTTTGTAGATCTATGATCTAGAAAAAGAACTAAGTTCTTCTTTTTTTATGAGATGATTTGGTCTCTCTGTTTTATTTACCTTGAAGAAATTCTTCTTTCAAGAGCTTACTCTTCTCTTTTTCTTTTTTGAGAACTCGAAGTTTTTAGGAGGGTTCTTCTGTGCAAGACTTGAAGTCTTGAAGCCTTTATATAGTGAAGACTGATCAGTTAAGGCAATCTTTTTCTGATTGATTTGGGGATATTTCCCCACCATTGGATCTTTGATCGTAGGGCTTCTGTTTTACAGAAGACAATCTTCTTGTTTTTAACAAGATTGGGAAAATATTTTCCCATACAGAATTTATTCTGTATCTTGATGATTTTTTAATCATCATTGGATTTTTGATCCAACGGTGCTCTGATTTACAGAGCACAATCTTTCCTGTTTGCAAAGATTTGAGGAGTATTACCTCAACAGAATTTTATTCTGATAATTTGATAATTTATCATCTTCGTTGGATCTTTGATCCAACGGTGGAGAACATTTAGTTCTAGCGCTTGGTGCTCTCGTGCTGCTTTAGAGTCTTTGACTCTTAGCGCTGGCGCACTTGGCGTTGGTGCTTTCTTTGCACGTGAGCGCTGCCTCAGAGTCTTTGACTCTTAGCGCTGGCGCAGTTGGCGGTAGCGCTCTCGTGTTTTGCACGTGAGCACTGCCTCAGAGTCTTTTACTCTTAGCGCTGGCGCTCTTGGCGTGAGCGCTCTCGTGCTTTGTACGTGAGCGTTGCCTCAGAGTCTTTGACTCTTAGCGCTGGCGCTCTTGGCGCCAGCACTTCTATGAAGCGCTGCTTCATTTCAAATTTCAAAATTTATACAGAGCTTTGCTCTGATTGGGGGAAACAACGAATTTCAAAATTTGAACAGAGCTTTGCTCTCATTGGGGGAAACAACGGCTTTCATGTAAGGGTTGTCATATATATATATATATGTCAGCGGCGCTCACGTGTTTTGCACATAAGCGCTCATGTGTTTAACACATGGGTCCTGTAAGGGTTTTGATTTTATCTGTATTTAGCACCCACATGCTTTGTATTTGAGCGCTCACATGTTTAACACGTGTGGGATATATCATAGGAATTAATCCTAGTCGAAGCCGGCGTTCACACGCTATGCGCGTGAGCGTTCACGTGTTGAACGCATGGGAGGGCTTCTTTTCATCTTTTCTTTTCTTCTCTTTCTTTCTTTAATAAGAAAACATCGTTTGCTGTAGAAAAAGTTTTAAAAAGTAGTCATTTATAGCCGTTGAGTTTTTGTTTTAATTGAGGCTAGACGTCTGTCCATCCTGTCTTCAGATGTCTGCCACGTACTTAAACTGCTTGTCCCTACTTGATTTTAAGTTGTTTTTCTTTGGGCTATAAAAGAGTTTTGGGTTGGTTTTTTCTTTGTATCACTTACTCAATTTCTTAAGTTTTTCTATTATAAATATCCAAGTGATTTTCAAAAGAAAAGTCCAACATTTTGTGAGAGTTTAAAAAGATTTTCATTTACTTATCCCATCATTCTCACATACAAAAAATTCAAGAGCTTCAAATTGATTATTCATACTTGCTAGAGTATTAATTTGAGCTTGAAAGAAACTCTTAGAGAGTATTGTGCTTAATTGTAACCCTATTCTTTTCTTTGTGTGGGAATACTCGAGTGCATGGGTACCTTTTGTAGGGGATAAGAGTGTTGGGGTCAAAGATTACACTCCGGTTGACTAAGTCAAAGTCAAACTCAACCCCAAGTAACCGGGCCCAAGCCCATGTCAAGTGGACCCATGCCCAAGTCGAGCCCCGCGGCCGGCCTCTCCCATGCCAAAATGAAAATCATATAATAAATAATTTTGATGTAATTTTTATGAATAAATGTAAGAAAAATGGGCATAACACCAAATTTTTGTAAAGCCCATGGCTCATGTGCAAAATAAATGAGCACATAAGGCATGAGATGAACAAAATGTCATTTTTGTAAAGCCCAAGGGGCTGTATGTAAATTTGTAAGCCTATAAAAGGCAACATGATGATGAACGAAAGGAGTGAGAATTCATTCCCTTCAAAAGTTAGGGTTTCTGTACCTCCTTCCTCAAGGATCTAAATTTTCTTCTCTTTTCCGAATTAAATCAAGAGTTTAACTCTTGCTTTTCCAAAAAAGAATAGTTTTTCACCATAAAACCCACAAAGGCGAGCTCAGATCTCCCATCAGATCTCAAAAAGGGGAGAATTTTAAATCCCATCTCCCTTTTTTCTTTAAGATCCAGCCAACAGAGAGGAGGAAGAAGGAGACCCATCTCCAAAAATCCCACTTTGGGAAGATCCAAGGCTCAAAAGAAAACACATGGCTCAAGGAAAAAGAAAGGGGCCCCCTTTCATCATCTCTGAAAATCTTTTAGGAGTTTAACTCCACAAAAAAAAAAAAAAAATATATATATATATATAATAATAATAATAATAATAATAATAAATCCTTTTTTTTAGGAGTTCAACTCCAAAAGTCAATCGGGAGTACAACTCGCAGTGCAGGGGCTAAGCCTCTTTGTCCTTTTTTAAGAGTTTAAATCGAAAAGTCAATTGTGAGTACAGCTTTCAGCATAGGGGCTAAGCCCCTTTTTCCCGCTAGCGCCCAGCGCCCGCGTGCCAAGCATGTGAGGCGCTGGCACCCACGCTTCCTTCGAACGCTATTTTCCCTTTATTTTTATATATACACACTCCACAACACTTTCTCCCGCACCCCGCAAGGGGGCTACTAGCCCCTTGATTCCCAGTCCGCTATCCGGATAGCGGGCCCCCCGTAAACTCTGCGAGGCCCCCGATAATCTAAGTCCCCTCAAGACACACATACACACACTGCACATTGAGTTCGCATAACCAGTTTGACCCGTCAATCAGAGATTCTTTCGCTCCAAAGATGAGGGGTAATTAATGACAGCTTAGTCCGCGGCTGCTGGAGATTCGGATCCCCACAATCAATAAACCCCAGCATACCCTGAGCAGGGAGAATTTGTAATGCGCCTGACAAGCGACGCGTATTCCCATCTCAATGGGGTGACGAAAAACACCCTACAAAGAGTAAGAAAAGTTTTTTTTTCTTTTTCTGTGTGAGAATCCTTGAGTGCAAGGGTGTCTTTATAACAGAGGAGAGCTTGTAATCGAGAAGAGGCACTCGTGTGTCGGGTGGCGTGTTTTTGCGGGTGCGCAACGTGTTTATCTCATCGGAGACGTGATTAAATGGAACGAGCCTGTACGCCTAAAGAAATGGACAAGAAGATCTCCCGAACCACTCTAAACCTTGCGTGTTTGAGTTTCCAATTTCTATCTCTCTTTATTTATATTTATTGATTAGAAATTGCATGCTATGTTTATTGCTTTGGCGCTATATACCTATTACTTGATATTGTTGCTTACTTGTGGTTTATGTTCATAATTGTGATTCGTTTAGCCACTTATCTATATTGGTATATCTCTTGTTAAGCTTAACAATTGTGATTTGTATTTGCAAATATAGTTGGTAGAATTTTTATTTTGGGTATATCGGTAATGTATTCCTATTCATCCCTCTCTAGGAATATTTTCAAGAAGACGATTTCATGAATTTAGTCATATGGGGACATGCATGGAATAGAACGATTATCTATCTATATGTGCATATATACAGTTATACACTAAGATAATATAATAACAAAATTTTAGCTAAAAGTTTACACAACAAATTATACAGGTTCTGGAAAATGAAGCTAAATCACAGCCATATATAAGTTTAGTAAAAATTCTAAGTGTCTTGTCAATGAAATACAAATAGATCGATAACTTAATTAATCGGATATATATTATTATCAAAAAAATTGTTTTAAACAAAGAAAGAACTATTCATTACTACCGTTATAAATAAAAGAAAGCTTTCAACTGAAATTAGAGTCACCGTGTTAGCTTGATTCATTTTTTGATAATCGATGTAGAACAAGTGACATGACTACCGGTTGTTTTTCTTCATCATGTAATGGTTGTTTTATAGTCCGTGTTCCTGATACTTAAACTGTCGTTTATCGAAGAAAGTGTTTTTAGGCAATTTTTACATAAATAATTAAAAACAAGCATATCAAAAATATATTTTATTAGACTTCAATAAAAAAAAATGTTTGCTATATATTGAATGTAACCTTTACCGTATAAAGTTGTTCAGATTAATATCGAAACATGTTCTCTATTCTTCTTTCGTAAAAGAAGTAAAGTTACCCAAAAATCTTCATTATTGTTTATTATTCTGCTTGGTACTTGCTTTTAGTCCATAAACCCAATCCACCTAAATTTAAAATAGATAAATTCTTAAATTAAAAAAAAGAACACTATAGTAAATATTAAAGAAACATTTACTATTTATCAATGCAATAAAAATTATATCAATCAATCTAACCAAGGTAAATTTATGAAGAATCGGGTGTCATTAAAAAATATGTTATCAAGAATCAAATTGCGCTCAGTGTTCATAAGCTTTAGGGTGTTTCTTCTCATTTTCTTCTTCCCGCTTTCTTCCTTTTTATTTTCTTCTTTTCCTTCCTTTTCTTATTTTTCAATTTTCCTTTCTTGTTTATGTTTATGTGCTCTATACGTGGGGGCTTACTGTAAGGGCCGTGTATTTTGATTTTGTCTTATTTTTTTAGGTAGATGTTCATTGCTTATAAAAACTTTATAGGAGTGGCTCTACTTTTGGGACCTTGCTCTTCTCTCAGAAAAAAGAATCAAATTATGGATAGACAGACATTCCATTGATTCACGAAATGGCTCGTGCAAATAATATAAAGTGTAAAGTTTATTACCTGTCATATCACATACTTTGTTGCAGCGTCTTTACGATAAAATCGAACGACGGCGAAACTTTGTTTTCGTTAATCTAATTAGTGTTCAAGATAGTATGAACTAATATATACACTTTCATCAAAAAATCTTTGATCAATGCCAACATGAAGTAACTACATCCATATGTGTGTGTGTGTTGTTGCTTATGATAAATTTAGTTAAAAGAATAAATAAAGTAGAAAATGCTATTCCTGTGGAAATTAAAAGAACATAAGTAACCAAGAATTGATCAGTTTAGCATCATCTAAATTGATCAAATCTTTCGATTCCTGTCATAAGTTAAAAACAAAAGCATAAATGTTAGATATTGAATAATAAATTTTATGATATGAAAGTACAGCAAAAATTTATATTTTCTTGCTGAAATTTTAGACCAGTAACCAAGAATTAATTAATAGAACTCTGTAGATTTCATCTTAATTCCCTCGTACCAAGAAAATAATTAATTGAACGCCGTATATTTAGTTAAAGAATGAATATGGTAGAAATTACTACTTTTGCATAAATTAAGAGAACATGATTAACTAATAATTGATTAGTTTAGCATCATCTACATTGATCAAATTTCTCAATTCCTATGGTAAGTTGAAAACAAAAGTATAAAAATTAGATAGTAAATTTTATGATATGAAACTGAACCAAAAAATTTATAGTTTCTTACTGAAATTTAGAGAAAATAAATAACACTGTCCAAGATTTAATCAATACAACTCTGTAGATTTGATCCCAATTCCCGCAAACCCAAAAAGGAACAAAGTTGATAAAATTAGATATTGAAATTATTAATAGCATTATAAATAAAGGAGAAATTTTTGTAGAGAGAGAGAGAGAGACTATGAAAAATATTGCAGGATAAATGATGGGAAAACTGCACATATATGGTTTCTTCCTACTTTTAAGCAATTAATGTTAATGCATGCCTTGTCTTTTGAAATTTCAAAACCAAGAATTGATTAGTTTTGCATCATCTCATGTGATTCCACTACCTTTTCACCATTGAATTAGCAATGTAAAAAGTTTTATTGTTGATAAACCGTTAATTTTGCACCCATTAAATCAACAGTGAAAAAGTGATGGAATCACATGAAATTTGGTGTATTTACATCTTACATGATAAAAAAGAAGATGATGGGTGCTGATCGTCGAAAAAAATCATTTAGGGTATAGTTTTGCGACATCATAGAAGGAAATTCCCTCCTATGCCGTCTTTACTCTCTCTCACTCTCTCTCTCTATATATAGATAGAGACACATAGTTTCTTCCTGCTTCTAAGCAGGTAATTCTCAATGCATGCCTGATTGCTTTTTAAAATTGAGCAATACATGTGTAGATTGACTTTCGGAATTCCATTAACCATTGATAATTTATTCCGTTCATGCCTTAATTGCTTATTATTAATTTCAATATGCATTTGATTGGCTTTTTAGATTCCCAACCTCCTATAAAATAGATTTTAGAGTATAAAGAGCAGATAAGTTAAAAAAGAGTATAAATGTCACGACCCGAAGATACGGAACGTGACCGGCACTTAAATTACGAGGCGTCTAAAGGCACAACGTAATCTAAGTAAGCCGAAACCCAGAAATTTAAACCATTTAAAAGAAGAAGTGTAGGAAAATAAGTTTTAAAAGCAACATCAAATTTTCTCAAAATTTCGGCAGAGCCTCCTTTGTAAAAACTGGTCCCAAATGGGTACAAACAAGAATAATATATACAAAAAATAAGAAGGCATCCCCAAACGAGAGCTAGCTCTACGCCAAATGGCGGAAACAACCACACCATGCACTAAAATATACAACGCTGAAGGACGAGGCTCAAAACTTAAAAGAAAACCAAACCACCAGAAAACCATAATAGTATAAGCGCGACTCTAAAATCAAAAGAATAAGCAACTGGTCTACTAAATCTACCAAGTAATACAAGTCTGGTTGATGGAGTTTACTAGATACAAATGAAATAATAAAAGTACAACGGCGGTCCTGATACAAGTGAACCCACCTACCGAGCAAATCATCCTGAATGAAATGATGTGCCAGCAAGCTGCTAAGGAAACCTGTACATCGAAACCTGTAAGAAAATTTAGCACAGCGGGGGTAAGTTGCCAGCTCGTGAGTGTTGGGGTAAAAATTTACACCCCGGTTGACCGAGTCAAAGTCAAGGTCAACCCCCAAGCTAGGTGGGCCCATGCCCAGGTCAAGCGGGCCCATGCCCAAGTCGAACCCGCGGCCAGCCTCCCCATGCCAACAACAAAATCATGTAATAAATAATTTTTATGTAATTGTTTATGCATGAGTGTAAACAAAATGGGCACAAAGCCAATATTTTGTAAGCCTATGGCTTATGTGCAAAAATGAAATGGCACATGAGCCATGAGATAGGCAAAATGCCATTTTGTAAAGCCCAAGGGGCTATATGCAAATATGTAAGCCTATAAAAGGCAACATGATGATGAATAAAGAACACTTTTCATTCCCCCCAAAACTAGGGTTCTTTGTGCCTCCTGCTCCTTCTCCAAGGTTCTAAACCTTCTCATTTCTTTTGAATTAAATCAAGAGTTTTACTCTTTCTTTTCCAAAGCTAAGTAGTTTTCCATCTTAAAACCCGCAAAGGGGAACTCAGATCTCCCATCAGATCTCAAAAAGGAGTGATCTTTAAAATCTCCGGCTTCTTGATCTTCAAGATCCGGCCAAACAACAGGAGGAAGAAGAAAAACCCCCTTCATCAGCTTCAAAACATCCTAGGAGTTTAACTCCATACATATATACATAACAAATATTTCCTTTCTAAAGCATAGCTTCTGTTTCTTAGGCTAAAAGTCTCTTTTTCTCGCCGGCGCTCAAGCGCAGAGCGCCCGCGTGCCGACACGTGGCGCGCTTGCGCTCAAGCGCTCAGCGCTCGGGCGCAAAGCGCCCACGTGCTGACACGTGGCGCGTTTGCACTACAGCGCCCTGCGCTCAAGCACAGGTCGCCCCCTTGCCGACACGTGGCGCACTTGCGCTCAAGCGCCCAGCGCTCAAGCACAGAGCGCCCAGGTGCCGACACGTGGCACTCTAAAGCCTGAGCGCACAGCACCTAGGCGCACAGCGCCCAAAGTGCTGCCCCCACGCATCCTTTGGATGCCTTTCCCCCCTCTTTTTATGTACATACATATATATATACATATTTACACACACACATACTCCGCGACACTGTCCCTGTTAGAAAAAAATTTCTAAGGCGCGGCCCCGCACCCCGCAAGGGGGCTGCTAGCCCTCTTGACCCCTATCCCGCTATCCGGGTAGCGGGCCCCCCGTAAAAACTCTGCGTGGCTCCCGATATATCCAAATCCCTCTTCCAAAACAACACACACGTACACTGCACATTGAGTTCGCATGGCCAGTTTAACCCGTCAATCGGAGGTTCCCTCGCTCCAAAGGCGAGGGGTAATTAACGGCAGCTTAGTCCGCGGCTGCCGGAGATTCGGATCCCCACAATCATTAAAACCCGGCCTACCCTAGGCAGGGGGAATCTGTAGTATACGCCTGACAAGCGCGCGTATTCCCATCTCAATGGGGTGACGAAAAACACCCTACAGATTCTGGCACGCCCGGTGGGACATATCTCTCCTCCCATATTTCGGGTTAAGCGTTCATGCGAACTCAATCAATATACATACCTATATTTATACTAAAAATAATGCTTTTTCATGCAGATTTTCAAGCAATCACCTTCCGACGATGTCTTCGATGATGAACTCAGCTATCGTCTCCTACACGATGAGGATAGACTCTAGGACGGTCCTTCCGGCCAGTCTCGGGCGATAATGGGAGGAGCCGCTGCTACCATTCGGCTCTATTGTGTTCATGCCAGTTGGCGCCATCCCAGCTACTCAAGCCCCGGTGGCAGACAAACCGGTCTCGAAAGGCAGGAGACCAAATGTGGTGATCTCAAGTGCGCCCCAACCCAAACGCAAGTCGGTGTCTGAACGACTTTCCTTGGCCCCAACTGGGGGCAAGGCCATCAACACCAACAAAGCTACAACGCGTCTTGAGCAATCTCCAGCAGCGCCTCCGACAACTGCTCGATTGGGTGTCTTCTCAAACCTCCCCATCACTCAGCCTATGGCGGCTCCCCGAAGAGCAGAAGCCTGCCAAGCGCTTAAGACAGAGAAGCTGAGGCAGAAGCGGCTCAGATATAGAGCCAACAAAAGGGCTAGGGCTCTGGCCATGTTAAAATTTATGAATTTCCAAAGCCCGGACCGCTCCGCGAAACCAGCCGCCAGTGATGAAAGAATGGCTGAATATGTTATCCACACTGTCTACATGGCCGGATATGAAGAAACGAACCCTCATCTTCTTCACAGCCATGGTGATGATATGGTTGACGCTACTCAGTATCGGCTCGATCTAAATGATGAAGAGCCCGCTCAGGCCAATAATCCAGAGAAGCCCGTGGTTCCTGCGGAATTGAGCTCAGGCAATAAAGATTACCCGGTTGTCATAGCCGGAACTACAGAATAAGCATTATTCTAATGGCTTCAAAGGCAATTTCAGGACAGGGATGAGAAGACGGCCGAGGTCTATTCCAAAGCCGACGAGCTGGCAAACGTCGTGGCAGATCTCGCGACCCAAGTCGCCCGATTGCAATTACAGCAGAATCAAATTTTGGTTCATGCGCCAGGGATTGATACCCCGGGGCAGCCAACTGATATCCCTTTCAACCTAAAAGCGGAGCGCCTTCGCGAAAAACGGCCGCAATCAGCCTCCAGTCCCTCCGATACATACGCCGGGGGGGAATCGCCTCTGAAAGAGAAGCTGTAAAAGGTCTATTCCTTCAAGAAGGAAAAGGTCCACAAGATATTCAGGGACGCCCTAAGAAACGGTCTACAACTGCCAGAATCAAAGAGACAGCAAGAAGAGAATATGACCGACGACCCAAAATATTGCCCCTATCATAGGGTGATAGGTCATGCCATTGAGGACTGCTTCATCTTCAAAGATTGGGTCGAAAGGCAATACAAGACGGGAGAGATAGAACTGTCTAAAGGCGTGTTAGCAAACAGTCAAGCTACGATCGCCGATTTCATGCAAATGGAGACCGAAGCCTTTCGGGAACCTAATCCTCCCAGACATGTGCCTCGAGAACCAGCATCAGTAAAGGCACCTACTCCAATGGAGAGAAAGAAGAAGGTATACTCCTTCAGGAGGGATGAAGTCCGCAAAATATTCATTGACGCCTTGAACAACGGTCTGCAACTGCCTGTTCCAAAGAGGCCACAGGAAATGAACATGACCGGCAATCCCGTATACTGCCCATATCATAGAGTGGTGGGTCATACCATCGAAGACTGCTATATTTTCAAAGATTGGGCAGAGGACCAATATAAGCTTGGAAAAGCCTCACAATCCTCGGATGTATCGGCAAGCCACGAAGCTAGGTCATCAACACAGCTCCGCCAAGATCAAAGTTCGAGGAGCTGGGATAAGCAAAGATGACCACCACGTCGTTAAACTGGGAATCATCGACCTCTAAGTCGTTAAACTGGGAATGTAAAAAAATGTAAATAAAAAAAAGTGTAAATAAAAGAAAAATAAAAGAAAAATAAAGAAAAGCCGAAATGATTGGGCAACTCGCAATAAAAATCAGCAAGTAAAAATAAAAAAATGAAAATAAAGACGAAATGATGGGGCAACCGCAAATAAAAAGCCGAAATGATAGGGCAATCGCGACCTTTGCGATAAGAAAAGCTGAAACGGTAGAGCAATCGCGGTAAAACAAAAACAAACAAATAAACAAAACAAAGACGAATGATGAGTCGCTCCTGGTACCATGTTCCAGTGCAGCGATGCAGACGCCAACCAAAATCCATTTTTTTTTCAAAATTCTTCCAGCCCTACGGTTAGTCCCCAAATTGACTACCGTATACAATCCACGGGCTCAAATAATTCTCATCACCCTCATGCCCCACCGTAATCACCAGTTACGCGGCTGGTCTCCGTCTTTGGAATTATACTCCATTGGGAAGACCTACTCATGTGTCCTGGCACACGTGCTTCAGTGTTAACAACGCCGATGCCGGCCCCTATCCTAAAATTCCGAATCAATCCAATAGACCTCCATGTCTTTAAAACTGGAAGCAGATGACCTCTAAGTCGTTAAACTGGAAACAGTAGACCTCTAAGTCTTCAAACTGGAAACAGATGACCTCTAAGTCGTTAAACTGGAAACAGTAGACCTCTAAGTCTTTAAACTGGAAACAGATGACCGCCAAGTCGTTAAACTGGAAACAGTAGACCTCTAAGTCTTTAAACTGGAAACAGATGACCGCCAAGTCGTTAAACTGGGCACAATAGACCTCTAAGTCTTTAAACTGGAAACAGATGACCACCAAGTCGTTAAACTGGAAACAGCAGACCTCTAAGTCGTTAAACTGGAAACAGATGGCCTCTACGTCGTTAAACTAGAAACAGATGACCTCTACGTCTTTAAACTGGAAACAGATGACCTCTAAGTCGTTAAACTGGAAACAGCAGACCTCTAAGTCGTTAAACTGGAAACAGATGACCTCTACGTCTTTAAACTGGAAACAGATGACCTCTAAGTCGTTAAACTGGAAACAGATGACCTCTACGTCGTTAAACTGGAGACAGATGACCTCTACGTCGTTAAACTGGAGACAGATGACCTCTACGTCTTTGAACTAGAAACAGATGACCTCTAAGTCGTTAAACTGGAAACAGTCGACCTCTAAGTCATTAAACTGGGAATGAGGGAAATCCACTCATGTGTCCTCACGATACATGAGTTGAACAAACCTTTGTGGGATCCTTACGACTCACAAAGGAAAAGCACACTTAGGAGTCCTCACGACTCCTAAGGAGAACATAGACCTGCGGGATCCTTACGACTCGCAGGGAGAAAATACCTTTATGGGACCCTCACAGCCCATAAAATTGAAAAGCCTTAGGCGATAGGGATCTAAACCTATCTCCTAAGCCATCGCTCCCCAGTCCCCAAGTGGCGAATGATGAGTTGCTCCTGGTACCATATTCCAGTGCAGCGATGTAGACGCCAACAAAGTCCCAAAATTTTTTATGGCCCTACGGTCTGGATCATACATCCTGCAAAACCGTACACAGTCCACGGGCGTAAAACAATCCCGATCTCTCCCAAAACAAAAAAACAAAAAAAACGGTATGTCCACAAGCAAAATGGGCACGGATGAAAACCCGAAAGGGCTCCGTGAGTAAAAACAGCAGGACTGCCGGCGAGTTTGTGAAAACCCGAAAGGGCGCAAACTCGTAAAAAAAAAGAAATGAAATGCACTCACAAAGTCCTCTCGACTTTGTGAGGAGTAAATTCCCGCGTGAGATCCTTACGACTCACAAAGGAGCAACACACTTAGGAGTCCCCACGACTCCTAAGGAGAAAATACACCTACGGGATCCTTACGACCCGTAGGGAGAAAATGCTTTGTGAGACCCTTACGGCTCACAAAATGGAAAAGCCTTAGGTGACAGGGATCTAAACCTGTCTCCTAAGCCACCAATTCCCAAATCCTCCCGGGGCAAATGATGAGTTGCTCCTGGCATTATTCCAGTGCAGCAATGCAGATGCCAAAACAAAACCAATTCCCAAATCCTCCCGGGGCACATGATGAGTTGCTCCTGGCATTATTCCAGTGCAGCAATGCAGATGCCAAAACAAAATCAATTCCCAAATCCTCCCAGGGCAAATGATGAGTTGCTCCTGGCATTATTCCAGTGCAGCAATGCAGATGCCAAAACAAAACCAATTCCCAAATCCTCCCGGGGCACATGATGAGTTGCTCCTGGCATTATTCCAGTGCAGCAATGCAGATGCCGACAGAAAACCAATTCCTAAATCCTTTCAAGACAGATGATGATTCGCTCCAGGTATCATATTCCAGTGTAGTGATGCTGATGTCAACCCAAATCAAATCAAACCAACCTCTATGGCAGAATCATGCTCCATCCCAGAATTTACCCCGTGTCGAAATCATGCTTCGCCTCAAGATATCTACCTTCCCTGCCGGAATTATGCTCCGCCTCGGAATTAAATCAACCCGACACTCCGCGCCGGGGAAAAGTCGATCAGCGACACTCCGCGCCGGGGAAAAGTCAACCCGACACTCCGCGCCAGGGAAAAGTCGATCAGCGACACTCCGCTCCGGGGAAAAGTCGATCAGCGACACTCCGCGCCGGGGAAAAGTCAACCAGCAACACTCTGCGCCGGGGAAAAGTCAACCCGACACTCCGCGCCGGGGAAAAGTCCATCAGCGACACTCCGTGCCAGGGAAAAGTCAACCAGCGACACTCCGCGCCGGGGGAAAGTCAACCCGACACTCCGCGCCGGGGAAAATTCCATCAGCGACACTCCGTGCAGGGGAAAAGTCAACCCGACACTCCGCGCCGGGGAAAAGTCGATCAGCGGCACTCCGTGCCGGGGAAAAGTCAACCCAACACTCTGCGCCGGGGAAAAGTCGATCAGCGACACTCCGTGCCGGGGAAAAGTCAACCAGCGACACTCCGCGCCGGGGAAAAGTCGATCAGCGACACTCCGTGCCGGGGAAAAGTCAACCAGCGACACTCCGCGCCGGGGAAAAGTCCATCAGCGACACTCCGCGCCGGGGAAAAATCAACCCGACACTCCGCGCAGGGGAAAAGTCCATCAGCGACACTCCGTGCCGGGGAAAAGTCAACCCGACACTCCGCGTCGGGGAAAAGTCGATCAGCGACACTCCGTGCCGGGGAAAAGTCGATCAGCGACACTCCGTGCCGGGGAAAAGTCAACCAGCGACACTCCGTGCCGGGGAAAAGTCCATCAGCGACACTCCGTGCCGGGGAAAAGTCAACCCGACACTCCGCATCAGGGAAACGTCAACCAGCCGATACTCCGCCTCGGGGAAACGTCAAGCAAACACTCCATGCCGAGGGCACATCGACAACAGACACTCCGTCGTGGAGACACGTCAACCAGCGACACTCTGCATCGGGGAAACGTCCAACACAGACACTCCGCATCAGGGAAACGTCCAACAGCGACACTCCGTGCCGGGGACACGTCTACCAAATCGCTCCGGATCAGAGCGTCGACCGTCCATGTCGCAAAAAGGGCAGTGCAGGCTTCCTACAAAGCAGGAACCGGATCGCTCCGGGCAAGGGAAATGCCTACCACGGACACTCTGTTTCGGAGAAGCGTCAAGCGTCGACCGTCCACGTCGTAAAAAAGGGCAGTGCATCCTAAAAGGTGGGAACCAAGGCAAGTCGCCTCCACGTGAAAGAAGATCCATCAATTTCATGCACACGACCCACATGTGCGGTGTGCATTTATTGATGGGGGGCAATTTGTTGGGGTAAAAATTTACACCCCGGTTGACCGAGTCAAAGTCAAGGTCAACCCCCAAGCTAGGTGGGCCCATGCCCAGGTCAAGCGGGCCCATGCCCAAGTCGAACCCGCGGCCAGCCTCCCCATGCCAACAACAAAATCATATAATAAATAATTTTTATGTAATTGTTTATGCATGAATGTAAACAAAATGGGCACAAAGCCAATATTTTGTAAGCCTATGGCTTATGTGCAAAAATGAAATGGCACATGAGCTATGGGATAGGCAAAATGCCATTTTGTAAAGCCCAAGGGGCTATATGCAAATATGTAAGCCTATAAAAGGCAACATGATGATGAATAAAGAACACTTTTCATTCCTCCCAAAACTAGGGTTCTTTGTGCCTCCTGCTCCTTCTCCAAGGTTCTAAACCTTCTCATTTCTTTTGAATTAAATCAAGAGTTTTACTCTTTCTTTTCCAAAACTAAGTAGTTTTCCACCACAAAACCCGCAAAGGGGAACTCAGATCTCCCATCAGATCTCAAAAAGGAGTGATCTTTAAAATCTCCGGCTTCTTGATCTTCAAGATCCGGCCAAACAACAGGAGGAAGAAGAAAAACCCCCTTCATCAGCTTCAAAACATCCTAGGAGTTTAACTCCATACATATATACATAACAAATATTTCCTTTCTGAAGCATAGCTTCTGTTTCTTAGGCTAAAAGCCTCCTTTTCTCGCCGGCGCTCGAGCGCAGAGCGCCCGTGTGCCGACACGTGGCGCGCTTGCGCTCCAGCGCTCAGCGCTCGAGCGCAGAGCGCCCACGTGCCGACACGTGGCGCGCTGGCGCTCCAGCGCTCAGCGCTCGAGCGCAGAGCGCCCACGTGCCGACCGTGGCGCGTTTGCACTACAGCGCCTTGCGCTCAAGCGCAAAGCGCCCACGTGCCGACACGTAGCGCGCTTGCGCTCAAGCGCTCAAGCGCAGGTCGCCCCCGTGCCGACACGTGGCACACTTGCGCTCAAGCGCCCAGCGCTCAAGCGCAGAGCGCCCAGGTGCCGACACGTGGCACTCTAAAGCCTGAGCGCACAGCACCTAGGCGCACAGCGCCCAAAGTGCTGCCCCCACGCATCCTTTGGATGCATTTCCCCTCTCTTTTTATGTACATACATATATATATATACATATTTACACACACACATACTCCGCGACACTGTCCCTGTTAGAAAAAAATTTCTAACGGGACGCTGCCCCGCACCCCGCAAGGGGACTGCTAACCCCCTTGACCCCCATCCCGCTATCCGGGTAGCGGGACCCCCGTAAAAACTCTGCGTGGCTCCCGATATATCCAAACCTCTCTTCCAAAACAACACACACATACACTGCACATTGAGTTCGCATGGCCAGTTTAACCCATCAATCGGAGGTTCCCTCGCTCCAAAGGTGAGGGGTAATTAACGGCAGCTTAGTCCGCGGCTGCCGGAGATTCGGATCCCCACAATCATTAAAACCCGGCCTACCCTAGGCAGGGGGAATCTGTAGTATACGCCTGACAAGCGCGCGCGTATTCCCATCTCAATGGGGTGACGAAAAACACCCTACAGTGAGTAGAAGACATCTGCGAGTAGAAATCGTATGCACGACGATCTCCTAGGTCATAATAATATACTTAATATAACGCTAGTCATCTAGTAGTGGCAGGGTAATGATCTATGCGTAAGTGCAAAGCTCAGTGCTCGTGTCAGCGCCTCAAGTAGCAGCATATTATGTGTATGAGTATGCATGCACCATGAATGTAAAACAATCAACCATGAAATTTGGATATATCTGTATAAGAAATGTTTAACTTTTATCATAGTAAAATTTGTATGGTAATATGAAACATCATCAATGGAAATCCATGGAAATCCGTGTTAAGTATTGACACAAAACATGTAAATCTTAAAGTCTCAATACCTCATAATCTCAATATCTCATAGTCTCAATATCTCGGGCTCTGTCAGTCCGGATCGGCACATATCATCAAATCTTACGACAACGATCGGTATCCTCCGGATATCCTCCGCGCCAGACATCACCGGTAGGTAGTCTTCCCCTTCCAGGCTTATCGTCTACAACTCGAGCTTCTTGCCCCGGGATACCATACCGGGCCCACCATGTACCCAAGACGGTTCATCCACTTCTTGAATCGGGTCTCGAAATCCAACAGAAAACATGAAATCTCATGGTGGACGACACATACATCACGAGAAAACTGCAACTTGTATTTTAAAATGAGAGGGGGAGAGAGAGAGAGAAAAGAGAGAGAGGTTTTTATATATATTCTTGCGGTTTTCCCCAAAATCCAGAAATCTCATAAAAATCCAAAATCCCAAAATCATGAGTAAGTAAATAATGAGTGTCGGCATAAGCCCCACAGTACTACATGATAATATGAATATGTAAATGCATGAAGTTCTAAATAATAAATGCAATGTCTAAACTAGCACATGAGAGTAATCACACAATATTATATTAGACTAGTATTTAGCTGATTATATCAATAAAAGATAATATGTTCTAAAGTGTACGCGACATGGCAATTACCGATGATGATGTGTGTGAGCCGGCAAATAAGTGTACGTGGAACATGCGCATCATCGATAATGGTGCTGGTGTCCTAACAGGAAGAGTTTCATACTAGCTAAAGAAACGTATGCATGAATATGCAATGCGATGTATACAACATGAATATAACGGTGAATGTGTAATAAACGCACAACTAGAAAATACATACTAATCACGAGTCATACAGTTTATTGTTTGAAAAAGCACAATTCAGCAGTTTTGAAAATATGTATGACTCGAGCCTAAACTAAGATGTACCTAACCAACTAAGGAACCAACTAAAACTACTATTCGAAAGGTAGGAAGAATTCTCCTAACGTCTGAGTCGATATCACAAGTAGTCGGCGATCCAGTCTCAATAGCATCACGTACATAGTACGACTTTCTCAAGTCAAGAGTGCGGATCAATTATCACACATATATATATCATCGTTCGCATAGTATCATCGTCAAACAATATCATGATCAGGGGTACTATACTATAATCGCATACATCCCAACATCATCAATCATATATCATCGTCTGTGTAAATATACATTGTCAAATGATCCACTAAAATATCATGTCATATGTCATATCGTGATTAAGTCACATATTACAATCTGGGTTCTATTCTAGAGTCTCGTTCATTCCAATGTCATCAACACATATGATCGTTTATATAAATATATTTTATATAATCTTATTGCCCAACGATCCGCTACTATCATAACACATCTTATGTCATAACTCGATCATATATCCAATAAATCATGGCATCAAGCCTAGTCATATTGACTCATCCCCATGTATCATATAACCTCATCATATCACATGTATATGTTGTGTGTGTGTGTGTGTATACCAACACACATTCCTATACACACACACACACACATATACACCAAGTCAAGTTTAGGTGTGTGTCTACATGAAACCTACGAATTCCCTCCAAGGCAGTCATCCTCTGGTTAAGTCTTTCTATCCTTATTCTACGTTTGCAGGAGTGCTATACGCCATCCACCCGATTTCCCCTGTAGATATACATCTACTCACCTGGTCCCTGTCTGCCGAAGTCGATGCCGAAATCCTCTTTTTCATCGTCCGAAGTCCACATGAGGGGTACCTATATGCAAACATATATAATATCATAAACCGAAATCGCGGATAAAACCCAAAACGGTGCATGAAACGCGCGTAAGTTAAAACCTATGACCCGCTCATGCAAAAGAATTAAATACCCTCGATATCGGCGTACAAACGCCGATTGATCGAGATAAAACACAAACGTACAAATCGTAGTTCCAAAACTCACTAATTATAATATAAATAGGGTTTAAATCATCAAAACCTTAAAATCAATCAAATCGTTCTATTTCGCAAAAACATAGAAAGCGTCAATTAACCGTTTCACTTTAAAATTTGATGTTTAAATGAAAGCAATGGCCATAATACTCACTAAATATCATAACTAGGTTATATAAACCCTTTCTATAATTTATTCTCATCAATTTGTATTGAATTGAAAATTCTAGTTTGCAAAAATATCAAATCTTAACACTTTTTAAAGCAAAATTCACAATTCAACAACTAAACTTGATTTTGCATATTTTAACATGTTAAACCACTCATGAAAATCTTAATGATGTGCTAAAAACCCTAACTAGATTTTAATCCCACATTTTAAATTAATTTCTAAAACCTAGTTTGCAAAATAGCATATTTATCACATTTTTAAACTAACAATTAGCAACTAGTAACCAAATTAGGTTTTACATTCAATTAACATGTTAATCTCCTCATTAAAACCATAATCTGATGATAGGAACCCTCATCAAAATTTTATCTCACCAATATATATGATTTATGAAAACCTAGTTTGCAAAAATTCTAATTAGGATAATTTAAATACAACAATTTACAATTTAGCAACTAGGTTAAATTTTCTATGTCTTAGCATAATTAACTACACCATGTAATCATGAACACTTTATAAAAACCCTAACTTGATTTAGAAACCCTCTCTTTAATTTCACAGATTAGAAAAAAAAGAACCAATTTATTACATGAAAGCTTAAATTAAAATAGTTAAATAACTAATTAGCCATTAGGTTAGGAATTATACCTTACTAACATGAAAACCATAGCCTCCAAAGTGCTAATTTTGCTCCAAGATCCAAGCTAGAATGAGCAAAGGATAATGGGTAGGAATTAAATTAGGAATTTGTGGTTTTTTTATTTGGATTTTTGATGCATTTTTGGAGAGGAAATGAAGTGGGGAAAAATTGGGGCTGCCTCATGGTGATTTCGGCCATGGAGAGGGGAGAGAAAGAGTGAGGTGAGAATGTGTGGAATTGTGTACAAGACTCTTCACTTAATGCCTCTTTTCTTGTCATTTCAATAATTATTCCATTTTATTTATTTTCTGCTTAAATTTTCCTATAGAAAACTCTAGAATGATGAAGACACATTGCAACAAATAAACATGTTACAAACTAAATTCTAATATATCATGACTCATTTTGTAAAATTAACACATTTCTAACTTGTAATTTGCACTAATTTAATGTATAATTAAAGCTTATGTTAATATTTGAATTTAATTAATTAAGAAAAATATTGAAGTAAACTAATAATTTATAAGTCACTAAATAAACACCATTTACTAGTAATTATATATTTAAAATAGGCGTATTTAAATCTATATTGAAAAAATAATCATAGTTAAGTTTTACGGAAAATACGGTTTATTTTACCGATTATCAGAAAATTCACCTAAAGGATTTTATTTATCTATTTATTTATTTATTTTTAAAACGTTATAATAAATAAAAAAGGAATAATAATACATTATTTTTTGGTTGGGTTTAGATAGATGAACATATCTTTAGAAAATAAAGATTGGATGATTTTTACAAATAGCATAAGGTTTAGGTTGAAATTTTTATTAAATTTAACATCCAGCGATAGTGGTTATAAATCATATGATATAAGGACTGCAGTAATTTAAATGAATATAAATCTCTTAAAATTTAATATCTTTATATATTTTATAAATTGTTTTTTTCTAACTATGCTTATTAATAATATGAAAGAATTGACTATAATGAAAATCACCGTAAACTATATTTTTTTTGAACAAATCACCATGTTAAATTTACTTTTGCATATCTTGTTCACTTTTTCCAGCCATCCCTCATTATTTATTTTTTACCAATACTACTCTGTTCTTAATAAATTAAAATCACAGCTATACATAATATAACCAACATAAAACAATATAATATAACAAATGAGAGTAAAAATGTAAAATGGACTATCAAAAACTTGTTTCCCATTCAAATAATAAAGTACTATAGATAGACATAGATTTTATATAGACATATTAGATAATAAATGTAAGTTCTGTAAAGAAAAGTTTCGTGTTATATTCTATTTATCTAATTATCAATTCTTATACTTCCATCAACACTATTTTCTTTTACCGATTTCACTATTACAACCATAATAATATAGTTAATATTAAAGAGCGCGACTAAAATAACCGGGTTGTATATAAAGGGGGCACAACATATTTTATTAAATGCATTGGAGAAAACAAATACAATTAAATATACATTAAAGTAGGCACATATTTGTTATAGTCACTCTACTTTCAAATTAAATCCACTCTTTTACACAAATAAACTTTAAATAGCATTAGAAGATTGATTTAAACCAAGGGGTGCATATATTAGAAGCAAACCATCAAAACTTTTGCTCATTTTTACTTAGTGGAGAGCTTTAGATTTATTAAAGAAAATTCCGTATTCAATTTATTTTATGTGAGGCTATTTGAGCCTACCCATCAAACTGAAATCAATTTGGTCCTCTAAGTTTTGCGGTTATAACTGTAGAGAGAGTTCCTGAAAATCATTGACATATCCAGATCCAGCCCGTTTATCAATCTTCTAACGGGTCTTGATTCGACATTACTAAATGGGCATGCAATCAACGAAAGCCCTAATCTAAAGCGGATCCTGATCCGGATGCAATCCGACCCACTTTCAGATCCATTTCAAATCCAACGGCATGCACCCTTTTCCCAAGAAAGAAAGGAAGGGGGAAAAAACACCACTCCTCTCCTTCTCTCTCCTCATTCCTCTTCTTCTTC
Organism: Agapanthus africanus; assembly: GCA_030015575.1. Classification (NCBI taxonomy): domain Eukaryota; kingdom Viridiplantae; phylum Streptophyta; class Magnoliopsida; order Asparagales; family Amaryllidaceae; genus Agapanthus; species Agapanthus africanus. The sequence goes on from JASDDO010000019.1 coordinate 31,847,861, forward strand.
CTCGCTCCCTCACTGCCAACAATGGCCGTTGAAAGACCGCTGCCTCAGTTCATCTCCGATCAGCTCAGCTATCTCCTCTCCCATTCCCCTCTCCAAATCAAGGTACATCCCTTAAACCCTAACCCTATCGCTAACCCTAACCCTATCTCATCTCCTCACTAACTTCACTACTCTCTATCCCTCTCTTCAATTTGCTTTAGGTCGATCAAATTTGGGCCAGCAACACAAACGCCCTCGTCGCCGATCGCTTCACCCTCTCAATCCCCTTCTGCCTCGATTACGTCAACTGTAAGCATCCAATCTCACCATCTTCAAACATTTTTGTCGTCGATCGTGTGTTGTTTTTTTTGACGGGTGTTAGAAATTTGTGTAATTTTTTAGGGGAGTTTCTGTATAGTGGAACCTACCCATACGAAGCTCCTGACATTATTTTCCCGGAGGGAGACGAAGGGTTTAGCCCTCTTGTTATGATCACTGATGGTGGGGAGAATGGGGAAGAGAGGAAGAGCTGCTTGAGGGATTGGGACTGTAAAGATCCGACGAGATTGTTGGCTCTTGTTCATGAAATGAGGTGTTTTTTTGATTTGTTTGTTTGATGCTGGTGTAGTTTTCTTTTTGTTGATGATTGAGATTTTTGGTTTAGGGAATTGTATTTGGAGTACCAGAAGAAGCAGGTGTCAGAATCGGGCGACGAGAGGTTGAAGTTCGAAGCAAGCACAATCCTCACAAGAGAGGTAGCCTTTTATCTTCTTTTATTGCAGGAATGAAATCGTTGTGAAGCAAGAAAAGGATAAAATCACCGAGCTTTGTAAGATGAGTTATGTGGACCGGAATATTATAAGCTTCTTCGTTTGTTTCTTGATTAGTTCATCATATTTCTTTATTGTAACGCAAAATATGTAAATACGGTTACTCAAGAGCCTATTGATATCTGCTTGGTTTTGGGCTAATCAATCCTAGTCGTTTCTTTTAGCTCCTTTAACACAAAGTTATTATTTGGGTCAATTGGCAATCATAATCAATTGATATAGGCTTTTATTTATGACCAGGGTATTGAAGTCCGTGTGATCTCCGAACTTGACAGGGTATGCTCTTTTCATGACTTAATGTTTAAAGTGCAGCCAAAAGTTTTGTAGATCAGAAGTTTTTTCATCGAAAAAAATTGTTTTTTCTCTCCTTAATGTAGCTATTGGAGGTTAAGTTTGCTGTACCTTTACTGGATACAATGGACTTTAACAAGCTCGTCCCTGGGTGCCTCTGGAAAAGTCAGCAGAAAATCTACTTGCAGGTTTTTCTCATCTTTTTATTGGATTTTGCAGCTGACATAAATGTACTGGACATGTATACATGCAATGTACTTTTCTGTGGTTGAGTTTAATCTTTCTTGAATCTTGGCTTCCATATACCTCTTTGAAGTCATGCAATAGATAATCCAATAATAGTTCTGACTTTTACATGTTTCTCTTAGTATGGCACTGTTCTTCTAAACCAACTCTCCAAGCTCTTCATGAAGTTATTGACATAGCTTTAAACCGCTTATACCAAAAAGTTAAACATGCAAGCTTTTTTTTGTCTCTTCATCTAAATTTACAAGCCTAAAATGATATATGGAAGAGATATTGTGGAATATGAGCTTCGTGGAATGCCACTGTTATATAGCTCACCCTGGCTTTACAAGTGTTTTTGCTACATTGCTTTATTTTTTCTTCACTCCAGTTCTTTAGAAAACTTGAAGCTGATCAAGATGCATTCCTTTCGTTATGTATCATTAGTCAATTCATTCAAATATGTGTACTGATGCTATAATCTTATTGAGGTAAGTTAAGCTACACATTTTTGATCAAACATTTGACAAAATAGTTAATAAGTTTCCAGTCACTTATATTCTCAAGGTTCAATGAAGTTGCAAGGGACATGTGTTATGATATTCTAGAAGTGCATCACAAGCAACAAGAAGGAAAGCAGTAGTTGCACCATGTGTGAATTTGAACTTGCCATCTTCCTAGTGGATCATTTTCTAAGCCATGAACTTAGATTTCGAGTTGCTTCCCATAAGCGATTTTTTGCAGTTTTTGTGAACATACATATAACTTTTTTGATTGAAATATTTAAGTAATATCCATAATCATATATTCTTGTTAAATCTGTTATGTAACTGTGCATCCATATTTTATTGTACCTAACTTGACATATAATATTATTAAGTTGCGGTATCTAGGGAAATCAAGATCTTTCCATGTCTGTTTACCCATACTTTTATCCTTATCTTGTATATGTCCTCAAGGAACATATGCTGTCAGATTATGCATACATATCAATGTGATGATGGTAACATGTGGGTACAAGTACATCAGATGCATCATATAAGTTGATAATGCTAATATGTTGGTAATGCTAAGATTAAATTTCTGGAGAATTGGCATGACTAATAAAATTGTCTAATTCTTTCAAGATTATCCAATTTCGACTGTGTTTCTTAGTTCTTCATGAGACTGAGCACCAAAGCCTGGCTTAAATCCACAGTATTTACTTGATGGATTAGCTTTAAATTTTTAGGCATATATAACTAAATCTCGAATTTGATTGGGTTTGTTTGACACATGGAGAGAGAAATAACTAACTGCATTAAAGTTGTTTGAAGGACTTACTAAGCTTCACATTATGTTTTTGCTTTTATGATTATTGAAGGTTGCACAAGGATATCCTTGACTAGTTTAGATAATGGCAATTGCTTCATCTGATTATAAACTTAGTTGCTTTCTTGCACCATCCTTATGTTGTCAAACCCATAATTGTTAATATCATATGATTTACTATTCGAATTTACTATTGCACATGTCCAAACTATCTCAATCGGGCCTCTCGCATCTTATCCTTTATAGGAGCTACCTCTACCTTCTTATGGATACACTTCTTTTCTATCCTATCTTTTAGTGTATTACCACCCATCTATCTTAACAATCTCATTTCAGTCACACTCATTTTTTGGACAAGCTGTTTTGTAATTGCCTAACATTAAAATCTATAAACAAGTGCGGGTATTATCGCCGTCTTATAAATTTTTTCTTTTAATTTCAAAAGTACCATACTATCACATAGCACTCATGAAGCACTCTCCATTTCAACCATCCCGCTTTGATCCTATGAGTTACACATCCTCCTCAATCTCTCCATCACAATTTGATTCAATACAATACAAAACATACAATATGCGATACAAAATTGGATCAGGTCTTAAGGGTTATTGGCCTCTAATATATAAAGATACATTAGATTTTTCCTGATTTCTTATGAAAGCCATAGTGTCCCTATCTATGCCTCCCTCGCAAGATCTCCCCTTTGACACCTCCCTTGCTTGGGAATCTCCTTTGACACCTCGCCTATCCATGAGATCTATTCCTTCCATGCGACTTCCTTCATGAGATCTGCTGCTCTTCATGAGAACTCCTCAATGATAGCTCTTCGGTTTCTTTTTGTTGTCCTTGCTTTACAAAAAAAATTATTCCGATCAAATACAATCACCATGTTTACAAAAAAAAAGGCATATATTCATCGCAAAATCTTTCTAGTCATCATCCTTGCCTTGTTCTGGTTAATTGTTGAATACTTGAATCTTGAGTCATGTATTATGCTTGACTTTTGTAGATTCAGGTATGCTGTGTTTGCATGTGTACTTGTAGATACTTATTTTAATGATTTATATATTTGTATGCTTAATCTCTTAGCTATTGCACAAGAGAAGAATAAATTTTACAATACATACGATACAATACATACGATATATAAGAAAAACGATATATAGCACATATCACGATTTGGAAACTTTGGTCAAACCTCCCATTCGCCCACCAAACATGCTTGGGCTTTGTGCTAGACACAGTTTTGTTCCTTGCTGGTATCCAATTTATTGTATTTATTGTGATTAGCACTTGGATGCTAGAAGGAATAGGGATTTCATCTTTACTTTTGGTTTTTGCAACTATTCAGGTGGTTTTTCCTGTTAGCAGTGGGTATTCCTCTGCTCCTTCTACTCCACGAAGAACACTAGTTTCTTCTCCAGAACTTAAATCTCTATTCAACGCCGAAGATGTCAAACTTCCTCAATGGGTAGATGGAATGTAAGTTTTGTTGTTACAACCTATCTCCATGTGTTCATCTCACATTCAAGCAGTCATAGACATCTCAAGCAAGAGAATTACTGAGAAATGTAATTTGTCTATCAGCTATTGATTGCTTTAGTTTTCTTTCCATGTTGTGTATATGAAAGGTGCATGGCTGAATATCAACCAACTTTGGAAGATAACCTCAGAGCACAGGCCAGTTTTATTTTCGTTCAGTCCGGAATTATATTTGTTGGGAATTATCTAATTTGATTGCTGGTAGTACTTTGCTTGTAGAACTGTTGTTTCCTTTGTAATGCATTAATAATCACACGATAGTTCTAACCAGCCAACTTAATTTCGTCAGTAATATAGGAATATCAATTGGATATTACAATTATTCTAGTCATCAGTTTTCCTTGATCCTTTAATTTAGGTATAAGCTCAGTACAAAGTAGTGGTATAACTGGTGTAATGTTTTTAACTTCGAATGTCAGTAAGGAAGGTTTGTGGAGCTTGAGGCAATTCTTCACGGTGCTTGATTGTCAAATGTATGGACGGCTGTTTATCTATATATCGAGTCAATGTAAAATTGTGTTGGGTAGCGTAACCAACAGCTGTCCTATAAGATATAGGGGATGGGTTGTTCCGCTAAAAGATAAAGGACATAGCTCTTGACACAATAAGACCATAACTATTTTAATTATAACTCTTTCATTAATTTGTAGATGAATGGACCATAATCATTTTCTCTCCCTTGGCATATAAATTTGCAGTCGGCTGTTTTTTCATTTTATGGCTCTAATACTTTTTATTATGGTGACTTGCTTTTCCTTATTTGTCCACCTTTCTTGAGGTTAACTATTATTGACAAGCAAAGAGAACGTCAAAACCCATGATGCTTTTACCTCACTGATTATCAAGGTTCTAAGACAACTGCCCTTTACATACAATCAAGGGCGTTTATTGCTACTAAGCTTCACATCCGATCACATATCAAGAGCAATAATAACACGCAGCATCATTTCTTGAAACAATCATTTATTTTTCTAATATAGTTTCCCCTTTCTTTTTCTTTCTGATATATCGATTTTGGTTAAGCTGCGTACTTGCATTTATTCAGGCATGCCTCAATATGCTAACTAACATTTTGTTGTTTTTATAGTTGATAGAGGCAGTTACTGCAATTGGTGCTCGTCGACGTTTTATTGAGGCATTAGCCCCTTCCTTTGGAAGGCCAGTAGAAGCTGATTCGGTTTGATTTATTTAGAAATTCACCTTTCCCCTCATCCTCGCTCTCTAGCATCTGTTGCTTAATAATATTTCTTTATACATTCATCCACCAGGTTTTTTGCAGAAAAGCATCAGTTTTTGCTGTCTCTGGTACTTTTACGTTTCTGGTATGATTACAAATAATTTTAGTTTCTGGTATGATTACAAATAATTTTAATCATTGATTATGATAAATTTATTTTTTTAGCAAATTCCTCCTATGTAAACACAGTGGCGAATCATTGATTATGAATATGAACCTGTGTTATGGGCATCTGTTTCATAATACTCACATGTTACCACAAATGGCTATATCTTTGTTTGTATGCATGTGTGCATACCCGCATAAATATGCATATATGCATACATTATGATGTACTAGCTGGATGAGATTTGAGTTCAAATTAGCATATAAATATTTACTAAGGGCTAAAATTTGAATCCAGACTGAAAACCCTGATCAAGTTTGTGCATGGGAATAAGTTTGCTCCCCCGTGCATCAAGGCTCAAATGAATAAGTTTGTGCATCTCAGTCCACTAAGTTCTGCATAAATAGTTGATAACCGGTTGTTTGGCATTGTTAGCCTACCGTACAGGCTAATCAATCAGTAAACTTAAATCTTCCATTTGGTGATCATTTATTCATAGCTAAGTTTGAATATAGGCATCTCAGGTTGCTCTTTCAGGAATCAGCTTTGGCTGTTTTTGAATCAGAATATCAATTTTTTGGTACTATGAACTTATTATTTTAAACATATTAAAAGATTATGAAATAAATATAAAAAAATACTTGGCATTTTTTGTTCATTTTCCTTGTAATTGATGGAATGGAGATTTAGTTTTGATTAGATCTCTTTTGATGCAATAGCTGATGCAACATTAGTTTCCAAGTAATTCGATATTTTAACTAATCGTGTAATTTTTAGAAATAACTAATGAACCTAGAATTTGTTCTGTGTTCTAATTTCTTAAAGTTTAATTTGCAACTATTTCCTTCGAATTTTTTTTTCAATTGGATTTTCTAATTGCAAGTAGCTAGTAGAAAAGACAAAAACAAAAATGGCGCGCTCGCGCGCACACATATATATAGGGAAGTGATCCATTGCAAACCAGTCCGCGTTTTTTAAAAACGGGAACTCCCGATCTACGAAATATTTTAATGATCCGATCCGTTCAAGTTGATCACCATACCCTCAAATGTATGTGCATGAAAAATCAAAGGATTTGAAGACCTAACCTATGCATCGATAGGTGCAAAAATGAACGTTTTTCGATTATTCAATATAAACTTCATCCGATATAGGTGGTCTTCAAATACTTTGATTTTCCATACACATACATTTGAGGGTATGATGATCAACTTGAACGGATCGGATCATTAAAATATGTCGTAGATCAAGAGTTACTGTTTTTAAAAAACACGGACCGGTTTGCTGTATGTGTATGGGTCAAGTGGCCCCAAGGTGACTTCTTAGGATGCAACCTAAGGAGTCACCCATTTTGCACTTCATGAATGTCTTTAGCTCATAAATGCATGGGCCTTCATAAAGTGCCTCATGGGCGACTCCGTATATTACATGCTAAGGTGTCGCTTTAGGAACATTTTTTCCATGTATGTTCCTAAGGCGACACCTTAGCGTGCAAGCTATGGAGTCGCCTACGTGGCACTTAATGAGAGGCCCTATCTTGTAAATAAATGCCAATGTAATTAATGAAGGCCCATGCATTTATGAGCTAAAGACATTCATGAAATGCAAAATGGATTACTCCTTACGTTACCCCCTAAGGAGTCACCTTAGGCCACTTGACCCTCTTGACCCTGTGTGTGTATTGGCTTACATTATGCATCCATATGACTAAATATATTATATATAATACTAGTTTTCTATGGCCTCATTTTAAATGTTAAAATTTTACTGACTTATTCCTTTTGTAGAGCCTCATTCACTTTTGTAGCATGTTATTCCTTTGCATCCACGGACGGATCAATTTAGAGTATAAAAATCAAACATAGTACCTTCTTTTCTTGTAAATGAGAATAGAATTTTCTTCAAAAACTTTCGTATGACTGTTTTTTCCTTAAAATTGAGATGGCTTAAACATAATGCAAGGCGGTACTACAGTAAACAGCAAAAACAGGGACCTCCAGCATGAAAACATTTATTTTCGAAAGTTTCAATGCATTGAAAAAAACCGCCCTGATTTAGATTTAAGTAGATTTTTATCTTTTTTTTTCTGGCTGGAAAAATAGATCATTACCTTTACTTGCCTCTTAAAAAGTTGTGATCATGGCATTTTCCTTTTCCCAAGTAAAAAATTATGTTTTTTTGATATCTTTACAAAATGAGTTGAGCAAAAGTAATATTTGCTGTTGATCGGTGACCTTTAGCATAATTGAAACCATGAATTTTTTGTGAAAATGTTAACCTTGATCAAATTGGAATCGAAATTATGTATCCATTGCATGAAAGAAGGCATCCATATTAATTGTTATTATTGTGATCAATAGAGATATGCCAATAAAGATTTTGAAGTATTTGCCCTCTAATCTAAGAGTAAATTTTAAAATGCATTATTTTGTTGGTATATGTGATCAATGCAAATAAGTGTTTGCAAATCGTTTAAATGCTTGTATACTCCTTTGAATTATATAGATAACTAACATAAGAACCCATCAATGAATTATTTGATCAAATCATCATTTATATTTTTGTTGAATTGAAGAAATTACCATTGATACCATAGTTTCTAGGTAATGTCATAATAATTTTACAGCTTTTTTATAATTCCACTTACAATAATATTACAACCTTTTATATTCTTTTATAGCATGCATAGCTGTAAACCTATAGTTTGGTGTATGCACATAAAAAATCAAAGAAAATACTGCTAAAAAATTATAAATAACTATTGACTTTCTCACCCACTAAATAAACCCACAAATAACTTAATCCTGGAAATAAATATTAGAGAACCACTTATCATTATAATTCCTTAAAACATTTCACAGACTTGTATTGGCCGAAAGTAAACCATCAAAGCAGATATGAACTATTTTTTGTTGTTTTTAAAGCAACACCAAAATACAGTCCACTTAGTTGAAAAGAACGCTCATTCCAGCTATCCATGCACATATTATCACTCTCTGCAACTCTTTTCCTATCCTCATATGCGTCTTCATCATCGAGAATTAAAAATTCCTCAAGTTATTAACAAATAAATTAATCATTAAAAGATTTAAGTACAAATTACACACATTTGCCTCTTCTTTTTTTCTTCTTCCAGTTTGGTAGAGATCGGAATGACTGCACTTTTCCGTAGAGTTACTCCTTGTAATCATCTTGTTTAGCATCGCAAGTCACCAACAATTTTCTTCAAATATTAACCATTGAAAGTTAGTAGTTAGGGGGAAACCTGGAATTATTATTATTATTATTATTATTATTAAAATCTGGCTAAGAATTAAAGGCAAGTATTTATGGTAAAAACCCAAATATATATAATTCTTGTATTTATGGCAAAAACCTATATATATGTGTGTGTGTGTGAGAATAATGAAGGAAAGAGGCCATATGAGGGATTTTCCTCCTATGATGTCGAAAAAATACAATCTCCATTTTTTCCGATGATCGTCATCCAATATCTCAATCTTTATCATCTAAAGATGTGGATACACCAAATTCCATGTGATTTTACCATTTTTTCACCGTTGAATTTGCAATGTAAAATGTTCTATTGTCGGGCAAACTGTTAATTTTGCGTCCACTAAATCAACGGTGAAAAAGTGGTAGAATCACATGAAATTAGGTGTATCTGCATCTTAGATGATAAAGATGGAAGTGATGGGTGCCGATCGTCGAAAAAGATCGCGGAGTGTATTTTTTCGATACCATAGGAGGAAATTGCCTCCTATGGCACCTTTCCTCCATTTTTCTGTATAAATTTATTATTATTATTATTATTATTATTATTATTATTATTAAAACCTGGCCAGGCATTAAAGGCGAATATTTATGGCAAAAACCCAAATTATTTAAACCTGGCCAAGAATTAAAGATATGTATTTATGGAAAAATCCCAAATTTAATATAGATATTAGTATTATTAAAACCTGGCCACACATTAAAGGCATGTATTTATGACAAAAATCCATACACATATTAGTGAGCTAATGGAATATGTAGTGGCACTCTTGGATATTTGCTAGAGTGGCAGCCAGAAAATCAACCAATTGTCAATTTTTTTATAATAGCGTTCATTTTATCTTCGAATCCTAAAATATGCATGTACCATATACCATAATTCATGTGATATGAATGCAATTTTCCTTTGCATTGGATGATTAAAAATTGAAGGATTTTGACAATAGAACAATTTACAACCCATGATGAATGGATAGAGCGTCCCTACTGCCTGAAAATTGGTATATCTGTATTTTTGGATATGTGGGCCAAGATGGACGGTGCTGATTATCCAAATAAATGATGGATCATGCTTGTCTAAATTTTGGACCACCATTTTAGGAAAGTCACTCATTCCGTACTGTACACACATGTATAATTTACAAATTTAGATTTGTATGTGTACATACAAACATATATGTGATCTGTATTTGTGACTGTGTAGCCAAAGAGAATACCATTGCTTGGTATTTTTGTTAACTGGCTATAACATGTTATAATATTACATATTAACATTTACTGTACTTGAACTCTAAATATTCTTGAGTTTAATTAGCATTAAGATTTATAGAATATGTTCTTTTGAGAACGAGAATAATTTAGTGTGATATTATAATGCTAAATTACATATAAGAATGTCAACCAAGCAAAGTGTCAAAATGGGATCTAAAGATTCAACTTTGCATTGTTATTTCATTGGAGTTTTTCATTATTCTTTTCTTCATTAAATAAGAATATCGTTGGGGCATCCCTTACTCAGCGACGCGCTATATCGAATCCCGGATGCAGTGTTAAGTATGTAAGGGCTTCTAGGTTGTCGTCCGGAAGCAGCGCGCTATATCGGACCTCGGGTTTAGTGATAAACAAGCAAGAGTTTCATAGGATCCGTTTAACTTCTTGGAACATGGGTCCCTTACGGGTAGAATTAGTGGAGGTGATGCTTAGAAGGAGAGTTAGTATTATGTATTTGCAAGAAACTAAGTAGGTAAGTGAAAATATTAGAGCCAGTTTTAGGGTTATAAGCTTTGGTATACGGGCAGAGATAAAAATCATAATGAGATAGGCGTAATCATAGATAGACGGTTGCTTGAGGATGTAGTTGAGATTATGAGAAAAAGTGATAGGATATTTCTGGTTAAGCTTATTCTAGGTGGGATTCTAGGTGGGAAGATTCTTAATATTATTAGTGCTTATGAACTAAAGATAGTTCTTGATGACGCTAGCAAGCGTATATTCTGGGAGGATTTAGACGAGATGGCGTAAATGATACTTAGTGAAGAGAAGTTATTTATTGGCGGTGATCTCAATGGACACGTAGGTACTAGTCGTAGTGGGTTTGATATTATCTATGGAGGTTTCTGTTTTGGATAAAAGAATGAAGCAGGTAGCTTGATTCTAGATTTTGCCTTGTCTTATGACTTGGTCTTAGCAAACACTTGGTTTAGGAAAAAAGAGTCACCTTATCACCTTTAGAAGCGGATCGAGTGAAAGTGAAATAGACTTTTTTCTGATGAGAAGGATAGATAAAGGTTGTTGTATCGACTGTAACGTAGTGCCAGGTGAGAGTGTAACCACTAAATATAGACTTTTAGTTTTAGATCTTCGATCTAGAAGAGGATCTAAGAACATTAGAGGTAAGGTAGAGTAGAATTAAGTGGTGGCGACTGAAGGAAGGTAACTAAAAACTTTTTATAGATCGTGTAGTTTAAGAAGCGGATTGACAGTCTGAAGATGATTCAAACACAATATGGAACAAGATGGCTGGTTGTATCAAGAGAGTAGTTAGAGATTTACTTGGTAAGTCGAGGGGTGACGCTCCACCATTTAAGGACACATCATGGTGGAACGAAGAAATAAAGGCTGATGTTAAATTCAAGAGGGATTCTTATAAAAATTTGAAAAAAACAGAGATGCGGAGAGATTTGAGAATTATAAAATGGTTAAAAAGGAAACTAAGAAAGTTGCTCGGGAAGCTAAACATAAGGTCTATAAGGTGGTATACGAGAAGTTGAACACCAAGGAGATTTATGTGCGGTGAAGTGTATCAAAAATGAAGATCAGAAGGTTTTAGTTTGAGATGAGAATATTAAGAAAAGATGGAGAGATTATTTTGACAAGATGTTCAATAAGAGCTTTACTAAGAATTTGAATGGACTTGTCATTCAATCTCAATATATAAACCGTGATTTTATGCGTAAAATAAGTATACCCGAGATTAAGGAGGCTTTGAAAATAATGAAATCAAGAAAAGCGGTTGGTCCAGACGGGATTCCTATCCAGATTTGGAGACGCTTAGGAGAGATATGCGTTAAATGGCTGACATGTCTGTTTAATAAGATTTCGCAGACCAAAAAGATACTAAATAAGTGGAGTAAATGTATCCTTGTACATATCTATAAAGAACAAGAGTGACATTCAAAATTGCTCAAATTACCGTAGAATAAAACTTATGTGTCACCATGAAGGTTTGAGAGAGAGTGATTGAACACATGCTAAGGAAAGATGTTAAGATAATTGAGGATCAATTTGGGTTCATGCCTGGACGATCGACGACAGAGGCTATTTATTTGCTTCGTCAACTTCTCGAGCGTTTTCAAGAGAGGAGAAGAGATTTGTATATGATATTTATTGATTTAGAGAAAGCGTACAATAAGATACGTAGAGAGGTATTATGAGAGATAATGATGAAGAAAAGGGTCCCAATCAAGTACATTGACATAATCAAGGACATGTACGATGGAGTAGTGGCAAATGTCAGAACTTGCGGCGGCCTAACGAGTGATTTTCCGATTACAATTGGTTTATATCAACGATCTGCATTAAGTCCATTCCTGTTTACCATCGTGATGGATGAGCTTATTAAAACTATCTAAGATGTATTTTTGTGTATGCTATTCACTGATGTTATTGTTCTAGTAAATGAGATGAAGCAAGGGTTAATGCCAAATTGAAATTATGGAGGCAAAGGTTAGAATCTTGGGTGTTCAGATTGAGCAGGTCCAAGACAATATATATGTGTTGCAAATTTAGCAAACATAGAAGTCGAGACCACAATGGTATAACACTGGATGGACAAAGAGATATCACTGAGCGATCGATTTAGATATCTAGGTTTCATCATCCAAAAAGATGTGGAGATCGATAGCAATGTTAATCAAAATATCCAAGCTGTTTGGCTGAAATGGTGGAGTGCAACAGGGATTTTGTGCGAGTGTAACTTTCCGTTGAGGTTGAACGGAAAGTTTTATCGGAGCGCTATTCGTCCTGTCTTATTATATAGTATAGAATGTTTGGCTTCTAAGAAGTATCATAGACCGAAGATGCATGTAGCGGATATGCGCATGCTTTGTTGGATACGTGGTAACACTAGAATAGATAATGTGTGAAATGATATATTCGTGCAAAAGTTGGTGTAGCACTTATGGAGGAGAAGATGTGGGAAAACCGGCTAAGATGGTATTGGATATAGTGTCTTCAAGGCAATTATTATAATTGCGGGGAGATGATTATGATAATTGAGGGATGACCTATACAAGTAGAACAGTCTTACTCGAAATGATAGTATGCTATCTGGTTTGTCTTTATCATTGATGTGTTTACGTTTTACTTGTTATTATTGTCGTTAATACATAATCATGAAGCTCGTAAAATTCTTGCTTGACTACCAGCATTATGATGGCGATCATATACGCGAGAGCTGGGTAGTTTATAAGCATATTTTTAAATGTCCATAGTTGGAGGAGTATCGAGACTGGGCATCGATATTCCGGAGTAGACTAGTGTATACGTTTCTAGACCCCGACGAAAGGCGGTGGTGGCCGGTCTCACAAGCCATTGATGTTGTGTCACTTAAGATAGTATACAGGTGCTCACTGGAGGTGAGTACATTAGACGGATTCATCGAGAACTTCTTGATGGTATTATATCTATTGTCAGATAGAAGCTCTCTAGTGGTATGAGTACATATTAGTCTCTTGATCTAAAATCGTCATTTGTCTCGTATGAGTTCTCACTGTACTTAGATTACTATCCTACCACGGCTCAAAGGAGTCGTGCAAACAGGTTTTAGTTGGGTATAGTCCCGAGCCGCATGGAGTCAGTGAGCGATTGTCAGGGATTCGTCTCTCCTGATATTAGGAGTCGATGTTGCCCTTTGTACGGTTGGCCATCACCCAAAATCCGTGGCTACGGTGGATGAGATTTACTGATAGGAGTTAAGTAGTTTCTCGGTTGGTGATGAACTTGACTCTGACACGACTTATCGGGTTATTAGGGATCTGACGTTATCTACTTCCTAGACATGGTATGCGATACTCTTAGACGAAGAGATCAGACTGTACGGAGATTATCATATTCAGGCTCAGTAGGGTACGGACGGACTTGATTGTCGACCTTCTTTTCGGCATATACCTTAGTAGCCGTTACGTACAACTAGTGCCGCTGACGTGCTTGTGGTTATGCATTTATCCAATAACTCACTGCTAGCATATTGTCGAGTTTTTAGAGTCCCACACAGAGGGTTCTTCCGGTTCAGACGATTTGATGTAGATGATTATGTTGGTACATACATGTGTCCGATTAAATACATGTACAAGCTACACGGACTTTAATCGGACGGTTGATAATACTGGACGGTTTTGGATTAAGCCGAATTATTAAATCAAGTTTTGATTTAATAATTTATATATATATATATATTTAATATATATTCTAGTATTTTTGTTCGCTATTTCTCTCTTGGCTATTCATATTTTTATACGGATACGCGTATATGTATAAAAATACGTATACCGGGAAGTATTCCGTATTTATACAAAAATACTTCTAGAAAAAGGACACCTCATTTGTTGATTTTCTTTTAAGAAAATCAAATATGAGGTGGAGGTTGACGTGGCATTTGTGTATGGTTGAGGACATGTAGAGAGGCGTGGCTTTATTTGTTTATACTAAAATGTTATAAGACATTTTCTTTTGTTTGTTGAAAAAAGGATATGAAGCCATTCCATTTTCATTCTTTATTCATTCAACACTTGGTCATTTTGGATTACGTCTTGATTCTCTCCTTCCTCGTTGCTCTCTTGAGTATTAGATTGAGAGTGAAAATGATAATGGAAAATTCCTACAGCCCCACTCTCTATTCCTAGCAAGCTTGGACGTCGGTTGCTTCAATAGGTGAAGTTGGAGCTTGGATCGGTTCTCTCGGGTGGAACATCTTCGGTAAGGGTGGTCGCCTCTCAAGCTTATTCCCGACGGTTTACGAGAAGCTTGGAGGGGTCTTCCATGATTGGGTGGACACGCATCAAAGGTTGTAGTCTCTACGAACCTTGTATGTTTAGTTGCTGGTTTTAGTGTTTGGAACGATTGCAGGGATTAGTTTCTAGTGCTCCTCGTAAAATTTTTGTTTTTCGATTTCGCATTGGCCGCGGTTGTAGCGGCGAGGGCATTATGAACTTTCCATGGTATCAGAGCTACTAGGCAGGGATGCTGACCCATGGGGGTTCTCATTGTGTGACAGTAGTGGCGAAATGCAGGTTCTTACTCCTAGGGCGCCCCTTGTGGTTATATTGTCCAGCAGGTTGTAGTTTGTCGCGAGAGGACTATGTAAAAAGTAGCTGGTGAGGGACCTATGAACGCCACTGCCCGTTTCCGCTGCACCGACTGACCCTTACAATGGTATAAGAGCCAACCCAAACACAAGAACTAGGTTTAGACAATGTGATAGTTTCGAAGCCGAAATTTTTCCGTATCTAATTCCACACATCCAAGTTTCTGTTGGGGTTTTCAAACTCTTTTAAATTTTTTTAAAACAAGCGCAGAATGCTGTACTTGATGTACATATTACTTAGAACAAAAACGAGACCAAACCAACGAAAGTCTACCCTTGCTACACTACACTAACAAAAACGAGACCAAACCACTGTGTTTAAACCGGCATCAAGCATGCAATTTAAAAAAAATTGGGATGCTAAGCTACACTAACTAAAGATCAAACTAGATGATTAAGGTTTACATGATGATATAACAAGAACTATTCTAAGAGATGGAGGTTACAACCTTTGTAGACCGTGTCCTCTTCTAAAACTTCGGGTAGTAGTTCCTACGACTCCTTGTAGCTCCACTTGAGATTGGATCGAGTTTGCTCCGTGACCTTCGTGCCAAAGATGATCCACCCGAAGTCCCTCTAACTCAAGTTATCTCATCACTAATATCCTATTAGTGAAGTAAACACCCTAAACTCAAGTGCAAATCAAGTGTAGGATGGTGAAGTAGGGTTATAAGCTCACTTAGAATTCTCTAACTCTTTATTTTCCAACACATGGAAAAGAGTAGAGCTTGGTGGTGGAAGAAGAAAAGAATGAAGATAGCTAAGGAAAATGAGCTCAAGCAAAAGACTCAAGTGTAGAATGGCTATCCTCTTGACCTCACTCATTCAAACATGGAATAAATTGTAATAATAAATTGCAACCATGCTTGAATAGTGAGTCAAGACTAATAAACAAATGATATGTGCCATGCTTCACCCATGCTTAAAAAATCTCCCAATCTTCCAACTCTTTTTTCTATTTTCCCAAAATAGAAAATCCATCCATGCTACATAATAATAATAATATATATATACATATATTATATATACATATATTAATATATATTAAGAAAATAATCAGTGAGCTTAATATTAGTTAATATATAATTCTATCAAATATAATATATATCAAATTATTAAATCAACACTTAATTTAATAATCTGGTTATATCACATATAACCGACTAATATCATTTATCTGTATATCACATTATCAAATCAACACTTGATTCGATAATCCGGTTATATCACATATAACCTAACCGATAACAAATAACCGCTAGATTAGAATACGGTATCACATACTCATATTTAATCAGGCCCCTGCACATATCAACATATGTGTCCTACTTCGTTTCGCCTGAACGAGGAAACTTCTGTGTGAAACTTTAAAGACTTGTCAATATGCCAGCAGTAGGTAATGGTCACATCAGTTACCTACAAACCGTCAGCGGTACTAGCTGGACGTAACGGCTACCCAGGTATTGAGCGATTAGAAGATCAACAAGCAAGCTTGTCCAAAACTTTTATGAAGCCTATAAGTAACACTTACCGTACAGTCCGGTCTCTTTGTCTGATATGTCGTATATCGAGTCTAGGGGTGGAATCGTCACACCCCAGTAACTTGATAAGTCATGTCGATATATGGCTCATAATGGTTCGAGAAACTACTGATAACACTTACCGGTAAATCTCATCAGCCCTGGTTAGGGACTTACTGTTATAGCCAATCGAGCATAGCGCAACATCAACTCCCAATACCGGGAGAGACGAAACCCCTCCTATCGCTCACTGCCTCCATGTGATTCGGGACTGTATCCAAAATCCACCTGTTTGCACGACTCTTTTGAGCCGTGGTAGGGAGGAAATCAAAGCACAGTGGGAACCACACAAGATTCTATGACGATCTCGGATCTATAGACTAACCTGTACCAGTGTCATCAGAGAACTGCTATCCGACGATAGGTATGGTACCATCTAGGAGTTCTCGGCGAGTCCTGTTCGGTATACCTATTCTCTAATGAGCATTTGTGTACAATCTTTGATGTCAAACACCAATAGTTATGGGATCAACCGTCGCCCCCTACAGGGTTAAGAAACGTACACAGTAGTCTACTCTAGAATATCGATACCATGTTTCGATATTCCCTCGACTAGGAACTATTTAAAGGATGTGCTAGTGGACTACTCAAGTCCCAATAGTATGATCGGCATCATAGTCTTGGTAGTCAAGCTAACATCCCAAAAACCGGTAAGAAATTGATTCTATCCGATTTAGAGAGACAGTATAATAATACTAGTGTACATGTTAAGATAAAAAGCAACCAGATAGCATACTGTCATGTCGAGCAAGAAAGTCTTATATATATATATTCAAGCATCCACTATATCATACAATAATGGCCTCTAGGGCATACATATTACTAACAATCTCCTACTTGCACTAAGGCCAGTTGTAGTATCTCATATCCAACATTCCAAAAAGTCCCTCAAACTGCATCTGGGGACGGGCCTTCGTGAGTGGATCAGCAACGTTGTCCTCCGTGTCAACTCTCCTGATCTCGATCTCCCGTCGATCTACTATATCCCGGATCAGGTAATACCGCTTAAGAATATGTCTGGATCTTTGATGGGACCGGGGTTTCTTGGCCAAAGCCACAGCTCCATTGTTATCACAATACATAGGTATTGGATGCTTAATGGATAGAACCACACTAAGTTCAGAAATGAACTTCATCTAGACAGTCTCTTTGGCAGCGACGTATTCAGCTTCCATCGTCGAGTCTGCTACGGTATCTTGCTTGGAACTCTTCCAACATACCGCCTCTCCATTGAGGGTGAAGACCAAACCCGAGACCGATTTACTGTCGACCTTATCACTCTGGAAGCTCGAATCGGTAAAGGACTCCATCTGGAGTTCACCGTTACCATACACCAAGAACATTTCTGTAGCCTTTCTCAAGTACTTAAGAATGTTCTTTACAGTTGTCCAGTGCTTTTCCTCAGGATTTGATTGATACCTGCTCACTGCACCCAGTGAGTAAGCTACATCCGGTCTGATACTTAACATCACATACATGATAGACCCGACTGCCGAAGCATTGGGTATCCCTTGCATGCGAGCCTTCTCCAAATCAGTCTTGGGAGATAGTGATTCCTGAGCAAGCGGGTAAATTACCATGCTTAGAATCTTCGATACTAAATCTCTTTAGTATGGTGTCTATGTACCTGGATTGGGACAATCCCAATATCCGCTTAGATCTTTATCCCCAGGATGTAGGAGGCATCTTAGATCTTTCATGAATAACTTTTGTGATAAGAAGAGCTTGACTGAGTGTAGCATATGAACATCGTTACCTATCAAGAGTATGTCATCCACGTACAATACGAGAAAGACAATCTTACTTTCTAGAACCTTCTTGTATATACATGGTTCATCTACATTTTTGATGAAGTCAAACTCTTTGATAGCTTCATCAAAACAGATGTTCCAGCTCCGCGATGCCTGCTTTAATCCGTAAATAGATTTAAGCAGCTTGCACACCTTTCCGCTGCTCTCACTGTCTACGAAGCCCTCTGCCTGTGTCATGTACACTCTTTTCTAAATCACCATTTAGAAAAGCGGTCTTGACGTCTATCTGCCAGATTTCGTAGTCATGGAATGCAACAATGGTAAGTAGGATCCTGATAGACTTAAGCATAGCGACAGGAGAAAAAGTTTCATCATAATCGATACCAAGTTGTTGACGAAAGCCTTTTGCTACAAGTCTAGTTTTGAAGGTCTCAACCTTTCCATCTACACCAATTTTCTTCTTAAAGATCTACTTACTCTCGATGGGTTTTACCCCTTCAGGAGCAACTTCCAAAGTCCATACTTTGTTGGTGTATATGGATTCCATCTCAGATAGCATAGCATCCAGCCATTTCACAGAGTCCCACTTGTGATGGCCTGCTCGAAACTAGTTGGGTCATCATCTTCCATGATGCAATATTCGCTCCCACCGTCTATGAGAACACCGTAGTATCTCTCAGGCGGATGAGAAACCCTACTAGATCTGCGGAGGGGCTGAGATTCATCAGAGACTATTGGATCCTCCGGTTCTATCAAATCATCAGTTGTAGTTAGTGTAGCTGGAACTTCTTCCAGCTCTACCTTTTTACCACTAATTTCTTTCATAAGAAATTCCTTTTCTAAAAAGGTGGCATGAAACAAACACCTTTTGTTCCTCGGTATGGTAGAAGATATACCCCTCGCGAATGTTTGGGATATCCTACAAACTTGCACATAACTGACCTTGCCTCGAGCTTGTTCGGATTTTGTGTTTTCACATAAGCCGGACAACCCCATATCTTAATAAAATTAGGACACGGTCTCTTCCCTTTTCATATCTTATATGGAGTGGTAGGCACGGATTTGATAGGAACCATATTCAATAGGTATGCGTCTGTCTTAAGCGCATAACTCTAAAAGGAAATAGAAAACTCAGCAGTACTCATCATAGAGCGCACCATATCTAATAAGGTGCGAATCCTCCGCTCCGATACTCCATTGTGCTGTGGTGTATACGGAGGAGTAAGCTGAGAGAGAATCCCATTCTCTTTTAAATAGTCTCGGAATTCTGTGCTCAAGTATTCTCCTTCCCGATCAGACTGAAGGATTTTAATACTTTTACCCGTCTGGTTCTCTACTTCGTTCTTATATTCCTTGAATTTCTCAAAATCTTCAGACTTGTGTTTCAAGAAGAACACATGTCCGAGTCTTGAGAGATCATCGGTGAATGTAATAAAGTACGAGGAATCATTCTTGGCATGAGCAGACATAAGACCGCATACATCATTATGTATTATTCCCAAGAGTTCAGTAGCTCTTTCTCTGTGTCCAGTATACAGAGTTTTAGTCATCTTGCCTTTGAAACATGACTCGCAAGTTTCATAAGTTGTAAATTCGAACGGATTCAAATATCCATTTTTATGCAATTTAGCTAGTCTTGTCGCATTGATATGACCTAGTCTACAATGCCATAAGTAGGCTTCGTTCATTTCTGAACTTTTCCTCTTGTGTGTGTTCTGTATATTTAGAACCGTGGTTTGATTCAGAACGTATATACCGTTACACAATGTACCAAACCCAATCTAACACTTGATTTAAGAAAATGTTCATAACATTATAATCTAATGCAAAGTTATATCCTTCTTTATGCAACAAAAAAACTGATATAATATTGCACATCATTTTTGGTACGTAATAACAGTCGTTCAGAATCAATGTATTACCACTTGGTAATACAAAGTGATATTCGCCAACTGCTTTGGCCGTAACAATTGCTCCATTCTATACTTTTAGAGACATCACCCTTCCTCAGTTCTCTACTTCTTCTTAGCCCATGTAATAAATTACATACGTGGGATCCTGATCCAGTATCCAATACTCAGAACGTAGGGCATACCGAGGAACAGTTCTAGGTAACGAACACACCTGAAGAAGATGCATAATTATTCTCTTTTGTCGTTCGGGTTGCGTGGGAATCCTGATATTCCCCTATTCCTTGCTCAGACTTATGACAATTATAAGAAAAAGCGGAACTAACGTTCCCCAGCTCAGTATAATAAGCGGGTTCGGTCAATACATTCATATTGTTATCTTGATTAAGGTGTGTCATTGGTCGATACCTGGAGAGAGAGAAGGAAACACAGTAGCGTGCGCTCTTTGCAAGATTAGATTGGTTATTATCTTATCTAATCAGGACGGCTCCCACTGATTTTATCAAATCTTCATTCAAACCATAAAAGGTAAGATTAGCCGGGATTAATTACACTCTACAAGTTCGCCAATCGGTCAGCCAGACAGGTATTGGTACTCTGAGGGAGTCTTCCGATACTTTCGCATGGAACTAATTAAATAATCTCGTTTCTACAGGGGCATAACTCCATTAACACCTTTCTTAGACATCTACTGGGTTAGCTAATTGTAAAGTGGACAACTCTTCTAGGAGTAACTCTTACTCGCAGTGGGTATCGAGATCCAACTATCTCATAGAAGGTATGTAATCTCATTGCAAATTTCAACACTTAAAATATCCGATATATGTTTTAACCCCTAACGACCTATGATCTTGACGGAGGCCAACTTGGTCGTACGACTACCCTAATCCAATCGCATCATATGCGGCAGATAAGCACTAATCAGCTACTGCACACTACGCCTTGACGGAGTCCAACAAACGCAGCACGAATACTAAATAACACTTATCTGAAATGACGGAAGGCTACGACTGGTTTTGAAGTAAACCTTTAACGTAATGAACTTGATATCGTTGTAGAATCTAGTGATTTGAAAAGGAGTGATTTTTGTAGCGTTTGCTAGTTTTGCGAAAGAGGTCACTCCCGGTGAAGGGATCTCGGCTCTTTCCTCATCGAATGAGGTGCTGGATATTCATCAAGAAATACCATTATGCAAAGCAAGGACTAGTGAAGCTATCAAAAATAAAACCGAGTGGGTTGTAATATTTTCTAGTTTTGCTAAAGAGGTCACTCCTGGTGAAGGGATCTTGGCTTTTTCCTCATCGAATGAGGTGCTGGATATTCATCAAGGAATACCACTATGTAAAGTAAGAACTAGAGCTAACTTTTTGAAAAATTTGATTCTACAACATCTTTAGAGCATACGGTTATGCCATCCGCATTCGCCACGGGGCCCGTCATGCACCGTTAGGTTACTTAACTAACGGCAGAGCGGGGGCTGAACTAGCGCGGGTGCAAAATATAAGCAACGTTTATTATATATATCATATATATAGCATTCGTCTCACGCAGTAATATGATCACATCACAGAACCAAGCAACAGAAGTCAACATATCAAATATTGGATATACTAGGAGGTCCGTGTTCCAAATTTAGCCAGTAATGAAAAACACGGATTCCACGGTCGTGATGAATAGCCAAACCCACATCCCGAGACCCCTACGAGAGCGGCAAGCAACCCTGGCAATTCTAGAGTTAGGAGACCCGGTCTCGACTTCTCGAGATGGTCTCCCACTAGACTCTAGAACATGGTTACTTGTGCTCCCCGTCTTGGGTCTATCCTAATACGGAAAAGTAAATAATATATATCAATGATGACATCATTCTCAACCCTGAAGTGTCATAATAAAAGAATATCACATATAATTTTACATGAATGAAAATGAAAAACTCTCATCTCACGCATAAAGCCCCCGGCTATTCAATCACGACGATCCAATATAACATATCAGCAACACATAACATCACATGTCATCAACGTAACTAAATATGCGTATCCCGAATTCCGTTAACATATAGCAACAAGATCGGGGATACCCCACATATTACACTTACGGTCGCAGAAAAGAAATGAAAAACTACAATATTTAGAATCCTTATTTTCCTTAGACATCATAAACCCGAAATATCTCATATTCCGAATTTCATGCCTAACATTATAAACCTTGCATCTTAGTCTCAAATTGAAAACTCTTTTCAATAACTTAGTCGAGTAATTCAACAAGATTCCCGACTACCTGATCGAATGCTCGTCTTGAACTTTAGTAGATGGCCGCACCCCCGATGCCATCGACGAAGTGCACTTAGGCGGAACACCGTGGCCGCGAGCACCCGAGTGGATGCTTTTGGCAATCGGGTTCTCGTACAGTTACTTTGTTGGGGCTGTGAGGTGTGGCTATCTAGTAATATTACCCGGCGTGTGTTCGCGTACTATATGTGATTGCGACGGAGTTTTGATCCGAATCAAAACTCCGTGGCAATCGATTAACCGAGACTAAAACGCTAGATTTACCGATTACTAACTAGTTTTAACAAAACTAATTATTTTGGATTCTAAAAATTGTATCACATATCATCATAATCTATGCGACATTAAATATTTCAACCAATTCATCAAACACCCACTAATCACAAAGATCTCAACAACTTGAGTCTCGTTAAAAACATCCAGAAAGTGCCAAATATGCCAATGGAGCAGCACAAGAAGAACGAACCCATAACTTAATAAACTTGCAGCGGAACCGCGGCCAAAACACGGGTTAGGCTACGGTTCCGCGGCGGTTTAGTGGAGTATGGGTATCGTTTTTCTTGGGGCTCCATAAAATACCCTGCACAATTTTCTGCATATTTTTAATCTCGAAAATTTCAACTTATGAAAAGTAGACAGAAACTTGGTGAAAAATGGGTTTCGAAGTTCGATCGAACACTTTAACGTCGTAAAGACCTACCATAATGTTCTAGTTTGGCTTTGATATCATGAAAGTCTACCCTAGCACCACCACTGTGCTTAAACAGGCATCAAGCATGCAATTTTAAAAAATTGGGGCGCTAAGCTACACTGAGGATCAAACTAGATGATTAGGGTTTACATGATGATTTAACAAGAATTACTCTAAGAGATGGAGGTTACAACCTTTGTAGACCGTGTCCTTCTCTTCTAAATCTCCGGGTAGTAGTCCCTACGACTCCTCGTAGCTCCACTCGAGATTGGATTGAGCTTGCTCCGTGACCTTTGTGCCGAAGATGATCCACCCGAAGTTTCTCTAACTCAAGTTATCTCTTCATTAATCTTCTATTATTGAAGTAAACACCCTAAACTCAAGTGCTGATCAAGTGTAGGATGGTGAAGTGGGGTTACAAGCTCACTTAGAATTCTTTAACTCTTTATTTTCCAACACATGGAAAAGAGTAGAACTTGGTGGAAGAAGAAAAGAATGGAGAGAGCTAAGGAAAATGAGCTCAAGCAAAAGACTCAAGTGTGGAATGGCTACCCTCTTGACCTTATTCATTCAAGCATGAAATAAATTGCAACAATAAATTGCAACCATGCTTGAATAGTGAGTCAAGACTAATAAACAAATGATGTGCCATGCTTCACCCATGCCCAAAGCCCAAAAAATCTCCTCATTTTCCACTTCTTTTTCTATTTTCCCAAAATAGAAAATCCATCCATGCTATATATATATATATATGAGAATAATGGAGGAAAGATGCAATAGGAGGGAATTTCCTCGTATGGCGTCGAAAAAATACAACCTCCATCGTTTTTTCCGACGATCGGCGCCCATCATCTTCATCGTTATCATCTAAGATATGGGTACACTAAATTTCATGTGATTCTACAACTTTTCACCGTTGAATTAGTGGGTTCAAAATTAACGGTTTACCGACAATATAACTTTTTCCATTGCTAAATCAACGGTGAAAAAGTTGTAGAATCACATGAAATTTGGTGTACCCTCATCTTAGATGATAACAATGAAGATGATGGAGCCCGATCGTCGGAAAACACGATGGAGGGTGTATTTTTTCGACGCCATAGGAGGAAATCCCTCCTATGGCCTCTTCCTTCCATTATTCTCTCTATATATACATATATCATATATACATATATTAATATATTAAGAAAATAATTAGTGAGCTTAATATTAGTTAATATATAATTATATCAAATATAATATATATCAAATTATTAAATCAACACTTGATTTAATAATCCGGTTATATCACATATAACGACTAATATCATTTATCTGTATATCACATTATCAAATCAACACTTGATTTGATAATCCGGTTATATCTTATATAATCTAACTGATAACAAATAACTGCCGGATTAGAATACGGTATCACATACTCGTATTTAATCAGGCCCCCGCACATATCAACATATGTGTCCTACTTAGTTGTGCCAGAACTAGGTAACTTCTGTGTGGGACTTTAAAGACTCGTCAATACGCCAGCAGTAGGTAATGGTCACATCAGTTACCTACAAGCCGTCAGCGGTACTAGCTGGATGTAACGGCTATCCGGGTATTGAGCGATTAGAAGATCAATAAGCAAGCTTGTCCAAACTCCCATGAAGCCTATAAGTAACACTTACCGTACAGTCCGGTCTCTTTGTCTGATATGTCGTATATCGAGTCTAGGGGTGGAATCGTCAGACTCCAGTAACTTGATAAGTCATGCCGATGTATGACTCATAACGGTTCGAGAAACTACTGATAACACTTACCGGTAAATTTCATCACCCATGGTCAGGGATTTACTGTTATAGCCAATCGAGCATAGCGCAACATCAACTCCCAATACCGGGAGAGACGAAACCCCTCCGATCGCTCACTACCTCCATGTGACTCGGGACTGTATCCAAAATCCATCTGTTTGCACGACTTCTTTGAGCCGTGGTAGGGAAGAAATCAAAGTAAAGTGGGAATCACACAAGACTCTATGACGATCTCGGGTCTACAGACTAACCTGTACCGTGTCACCAGAGAACTGTTATCTGACGATAGGTATGATACCATCTAGGAGTTCTCGATGAGTCCTGTTCGGTGTATCCATTCTCTAATGAGCACCCGTGTACAATCTTTGATATTAAACACTAATGGTTATGGGATTAAGCATTGCCCCCTACAGGATCAAGAAACGTACACACTAGTCTACGCTGGAATATCGATGCCCTGTCTCGATACTCTCTCGACTAGGAACTATTTAAAAGATGTGCTTGTGGACTACTCAAATCCCAGTTGTATGATCGGCATCACAGTCTTGATAGTCAAGCTAACATCCTAAGAGCTTTATCAACATGTATCAGAGAGACAGTATAGTAATACAAGTGTACATGTTAAGATAAAGAGCAACCAGATAGCATAGTATCATGCCGAGCAAGAAAGTCCTCTATATATATGTCCAAGCATCCACTATATCATATAATAATGGCCTCTAGGACATACATATTCCTAACAACCAACAATGCAAAACCACCAGAAATGGATTTCCCCCCCGACATGGTCGGTTTTTGTAACTTGGTTTGGCACCATTTTTCTTCAGTTGCTTGGATATGTGGACTTAGAATTTTTAGATCTATTTGTTGTTGCCTAGATTTTGTTTTGTTATGTTTGATCATTTGGGCAATCAGAGAAAAACTTTCGATCGAAATTTTAGTATTGTTTAATGTTCCGTAGTTTTTATGTGTTGTTAAATGCTGTCTAATTGCTATATGTTCAATTAGACGGGATTGCACACTTGCTTGTATTCCTTTTTCTGTGATATATATATATATATATATATATATATATATATATATATATCTTTGTGATGGTTTAGCCGGATTGTCGTGACGAATAGCCCCATGTGTGTTTGCTTGTACGGTTTTGATTTTTTTGATGTATTCATTTGTTCGGGACCAGCTCCAACATGTTGCCGCCTTTTCCGTATTATGTATATTCTTTTATTGGGGCTCGAACAGGATGCGGTCGATGTCACCGTTGTATATATTTCATTTCTGTACTAGGATTAACCCAGGAGAAGTTCTCGAGTAGCCGGGTTTTAGAGCGCGCTAGGTGGTTGTTTCATGGTGTTTGAGACCAGACCGCCTCGCTCTTGAATTGGCGGGTTGCTCGCTGCACTTGTATAAGTTATACGATCGACTTGCGGAGGAGTGCCCAAGTTACCGGATTCTAGAAAGCGACGGGTGACCAACTCATGGTGATGCGGGCATGTTACCCAGTTTCTAGAATTGGCAGATGGCTTGCTGCGCTTGTAGGGGTTTAGGATCGATATTGTACGGGCTACCACACGACCGGAGAATGCCGCGTTTTATTTGCGGTTCAAATGAAACGTGGGGCTCCTAGTTTATCCGCTATTCCATATTGTTTGCTGCATGCATGTGATGTTATTGCATGCCTATGATGATATATATATTATACAGTAGATGCTTCTTATGTTTTGCATCCGCCCTAGCCCTGTCCCCGTCCTGCCGTAATCTTATGGTAAAAACCTTGGACTCCGTGGCGAATGCGGATGGCATATAAAAGCATACTATTTTGGTTGTTTCTGGTGTGGGTTAGAAACTTAATTTGATGGGACCGCGTTAGGAACCAATTTTTAAAACTACCCGGTTTTCTTCAAAACCATAGTCATATTCTTTTGCTTTGTGATCGTAACATTTTCCGGATTGTGTAATGTAAAAGTATCGATTCAAATAGTCCCCGATTTTGGTACTATTTGATTGATCATAGAATGCGAGACTGAGTAAGTAAATCAAATTGATAAGAGTCTCTTTGTCTCGGTAATTAGAAAATTGAATAAAGTTCACAAAAAAAAAAAATATATTTGACCGCAATCAACTACGGTGTCAGTTGTAGATCGTAAGCGAGTGCGGATCGTCCACATGGATTGTGCGATTCGTTTTTATATTTGATTTGTTTGAATCGAAAAGTTAATCGAAAAGAAAAGAAAACATGATTCAAGAATTTATCGATTGATTCAGGTGTCACGATGTTTAGTCAAGAATCAAGAAACTGATAAACAAATCAAGAATCGGTGTTTCGATGATATTTCCAACCAAAATGTCAAGAATCTAAATGAGGCTCGTAGGAATCGATCGGATCTATAGACGTGATGTAATTTCAAGATTTCGTGTTCTTATCCTTCGAAGGATTGATACTAGATCGATGATGATCGACGAGAGTTAGGGCTTTCTTGATGAAACTAGGGTTTCATCGTTTAACCCTTGTTCTTTCGTAGATATCATTCACATTCTAGCCTCTAGCAATTTCAAGAAACGATCGTAACTCCCCAATCTCGAGCGATATCAATCAAGAAAGCATCGCAACGAATTGAGTCGTCTTTTCTTGAACTTGCTAGGGTTTACAAAACTCGTAGGATTCAAGAATCGATTTAAGATATATTACATCATCATTCTATTGATCGTCTCGACTTCTCGACGAGCGGAGTATTACTCAAACATCATCACACAGAAAGTATTCAAGAATTGAAAAGATATCATGATGCGAGAATTTAAAGAAAACAAGATAAAAGAATATCACCTTTTATTTATATCAACAATTTGATCACAGTCGCTCAAGAACTACAAGAGGAAGAACTAAATTGTTGAATTGGCGTCGCTCGGCTCCGTGAGTCGCGGATCGGCTTGGACCACTTGCTCTGTTGAAGATCGGCTCGGCTCATAAAAGGTTGCAAGGCTTCTTACTTGATGGGTACTCGGGATCTTGGCTTTTGATTGGAATTAGGGTTAGGGTTTCACACAAGTCCTCTCACTAGACTTGTGGAAGAAGAAGATGAAGAAAGAGATAGAATGGCTAAAATGAACTAATGGATTGATTTTTTCCAAGATTGAATCTCTTTTACAAGTGAGCCTAGGGTCTTATTTATAGATCTCCCAAACCCTAGGTCTAGGTTTGAATTTACAATTCCCTCCAAAAGTTTGTTGAGGCTTCTAGAAGGGGTTTGTTAGGCTTTAGCTTAGGGTTTAAGCTAGGGTTTAGGGAGAAGTTTCTAGAATGATAGGCTAGTTTAGTGTTGATCCCAAAGCTTGCTGATCTGGCAGAAATCTCTGGAGTCTTCTGGAATTTGACATATCATTTTGAAGTCTGGACCCTGAGATAAGAATTTTGCATCAAATTTAGGAAGCTAATTCCTTGGACCCACCGCGGATCCGCGGCGCAAGCAGGCTCCTGCCGCGGATCCGCGGCGCTTTGTGGGGCTTGGGCCTTGGTCTTTCTGGTGTAGTCTTGGAATACCATTTGGAGCTTAATTTGATATGTTGAATTTTACTTTGCCTTTTGGATTGGTACCGGAACTGAAATCATTGAGTTGGCGTAATATTTGATCGGTACCGTATAGATTGTGGGCCTTTCTTCTGGATTTTCCTGCATAGATTTCAAAACAAGTGTTGCGCAATATAGGGATGATGCGATGCCATGAAATGCGGTCAATTTCCTTTATAGTGTCGGTTTCATAGTCTAATACATGCAATCTGATATTTTGCGACAGTTTTGCTAATATGTAAAAATATGAATGCCGAACACTTCTATATGGATGCAAATGATGAGGAAATTGCCGGCTAAAATATGCAATATTTTCGACAGATCAAATTCCCCCAAACTTAATTTCGATCGTCTCGAGCGAACTGTTTTATTAAAAAGAGAAGGGGAAAATAAAGAAAGAGAAAAACTAACTAGCACACTTTCGTAGGCAACACGATTGCACTGAGCACGTACAACAAGCCTTTAAACCTCTAGGTGTCCCTAGAAGGAGGAGTGTTGTCTCCTGAGGGTTTTCAGCGGATTGCACCCACAAAATCCAATAATAAAAGAAAGATCATGAATATTACATTTAAAGACAAGAATTGTAAAAGAAAAGCTTCGAAAATTAGGGTTTCCAACTAAGTTAGCTTTTCGGTTGTCATGAGCCCTATCTTAATGGTCATGAAAAGATGTCAGAAATCACGTCCTCCCTCAATAAAACATCGTCTTATTCTTCATTCCTATCTTTCTTCCAAACATCGATCATATCACCCTGCGTGTGTGTAAAGACATCCTTACACCCGGAGAATTCAATTCAAGCTATCATACTCTTGCCCATCAGCCTCAGTACTTTTTAATGAATATTTAGATGAGATTGCTCACACACTTTCATGCGACCGTTAATACTTCTTGAGGTACTAACCGACCGATTACTCCTGTGCTTGCTTACTTGGTGTATTTTCCTCGTCTTGCACCACCTCAGGCATAGCAGTGACTCCCAGACCAGTTGGCCTTAGGGCACTAGGTGAAGAAGCACCCTCGCTATACATTTTTTATTGCCCTTGATGATAACAAAACCAGTGTCCATTTTTCTCACCACTTTATATATATATATATTTTTATTCATTTTTTTTTCTTTTTATTTCCTTCATACATCGGCTTTAAGACAAGAGCATTTCAAGGTATCCTCTACTATCCCAGGCTTTAAGACGCGTGTAAGTGCGAATAGCAGGGTAGCAACGTTCAAAATGTTTGGCTTCCAGAATAGAAACTATTTTTCAGACTTATTTTTATCCTCAGATTAGTGACGTCCTTCATCTTACTAACCCTTGGGACAACGGCTCATAACTACTTATTACTAGTTCGTATAAGAAAACTTCTAATTTTCTTAGTTTTCTCAAATTTTTCTAATCTCATGGATGTAATTGTTCGCTATCTAAATTTTCATTATCTTATTTATATACAAAAAAGTGTAAATATTAAAATTATTTTTATACTTGGAAATTTTTAAATTTCTATTGGTTTTGAAATTTTTTCAATTTTTATAGATTTTTAAAAGAAATGTTTTTGTGCTTATGCAGATGATATGCAAATGATATGCAAATGATGCAAAAATATGCACAAACCTCTCCCAAACTTGTTTTCAACAGTGTCCTCACTGTTCCCAAACGCTATACCTACAAAAACTGTAAGCCTGGGGGGAATTATTAGTGGGGGCAAAATATATAAGTGAAGAACTTCCCCCAAACTTACTCTTTTCACTCACCTCATTCAAAAGATGATGCAATGATATACTGGATATGAAGGTGAGACGGAGGAATTTTAATCCAAATAAACTGGCTCTTGTAAGAACAAGAGCTCCTCCGTAGGGTCAGTGGAAAAATACGGCTTAAGTCTGTGTCCATTTACTTTGAAAAAGGTGCCGTTTTTAACATTTTCTATTTCTACTGCCCCGTGCGGGTATACAGACCGCACAACAAAAGGTCCCTTCCATCAAGATCGGAGCTTACCTGCTTGAAGGTGTAATCGTGAATCATAAAGAATGACTTGTTAACCAGGTGAAAATGTTTTCCTCAAAATGTTTTTATCGTGAAAAACCTTAGTCCTATTCTTTGTGATTACAGCATTATCATAAGCTTCATCGCGGAGTTCGCTTAGCTCATTTATTTGCAGCTTTCGAAAGTTGCAAGCAAGGTTTAGATCAAAATTTATTTCTTTTATAGCCCACAATGCTTTATGTTCTATCTCAACGGGTAAATGACATGCTTTTCCAAACACTATCCTATATGGAGACATTCCTAGGTCGGTTTTAAATGCAGTTTTGAATGCCCAAAGAGCATCCGTCAGTTTGGTCGACCAGTCTTTTCTATTTTTAGCAACAGTTTTCTCCAGGATAAGTTTGATTTGTCTGTTTGAGATTTCAGCCTGCCCGCTTGTTTGGGGATGATAGGGTGTAGAAAGTCGGTGGTTGATTGAGTATTTTCGCATCAGAGTCTCGAAAGACCTGTTGCAGAAATGTGTCCCATTATCGCTAATGATAGCGCGTGGGTGTCCAAATCACGAGAAGATATTCTCTTTCAAGAACTTAATGACAACTTTCTTATCATTAGTGCGACATGGAATGGCTTCTACCCACTTTGAGACATAATCAACCGCCAGCAATATGTACAAATTCCCAAAGTAGTTGGGAAAAGGACCCATAAAATCAATGCCCCAAACATCAAATATTTCAACAACCAGAATGGGTTGCTGAGGCATTTCATTCCTCTGGGATATTCTACCCGTATACTGACATTGTGTACAGGTTTTGCAATAGTCAAATGCGTCCTTGAATAAGGTCGGCCAATAAAATTCACATTGCAAAACCTTTTCCGCTGTCTTTCTAGGACCAAAGTGACCCCCACAGGCCTGATCATGACAAAATGAAAGAACACTCTTGAACTCTTCATTCGGGACACACCGACGAATGATCTGATTAGGACAATATTTAAACAAATAGGGCTCGTCCTAGTAAAAGTGTTTTACTTGGGAAAGAAAACGGTATTTGTCTTGTTTTGACCAATCGCTCGGTATTAGTCCCGTGGCATGATAGTTCACAATATCCCTGAACCATGGTTCAGCGGATATGCTCAAGAGTTGTTCGTCAGGGAATGAATCATTGATCGGCAGGGTCACAGGGGAAGAAGAGATGCGTGAAAGATGGTCAGCTACTACGTTTTCACATCCTTTCTTATCTTTGATAACAAGATCGAATTCTTGTAACAGAAGGATCCAACGTATTAGTCGACCTTCTGCATCTTTCTTTGCCAGAAGATGTTTTAAAGCGGAATGGTCAGTATACACAACTATAGGTGAGCCAATTAAGTAAGGCCTGAATTTTTTTAATGCAAATACAACCGCTAAGAGTTCTTTTTTTGTGGTTGTATAATTGATTTGCGCATCATTCAGGGTCTTACTTGCATAGTATATCACGTGTGGCATCTTTTCGATGTGCTGTCCTAAGACTGCATCTACTGCAAAATCGGATGCGTCACACATCAGCTCAAAGGGGTAGTCCCAGTTTGGTGATGATAAAACGGGGGCTGAAGTGAGTGAGTGTTTAAGTGAGTCGAAAGCTGTCTCGCAGTCCGAGTCAAAATGGAAGGTCGTATCCTTGGTCAGGAGAAGAGTTAAAGGTCTAGCAATTTTGCTAAAGTCCTTAATGAATCTCCTATAAAAGCCCGCATGGCCAAGGAAAGATCGAATATCTTTGACGCTTTTGGGATGAGGGAGGTTTTGAATGACATCTATCTTTAGCTCTGTCAACCTTAATGCCTTTCTGTGAAATGACATGTCCAAGTACTATTCCTTCTTGGACCATAAAATGGCATTTTTCCCAGTTCAAAGTCAAGTTCTTCTCTTTGCAACGAGTAAGAACAGCGTCAAGATTCGATAGGCAATCGGAAAAAGAGTCTCAAAAAATCGAGAAATCGTCCATAAATATCTCCAGAAAATTCTCTACCATATCAGAGAATATCCCCATCATACACCGCTGAAAGGTAGCGGGAGCATTGCATAGCCCAAAGGGCATGCGACTGTAAGCAAAGGTACCAAAAAGACAAGTAAAAGTGGTTTTATCTTGATCCTTTTTGGCGATGGGGACTTGATTATAGCCTGAGTATCCGTCCATAAAACAATAATACTCTCGTCCTGCTAAGCGTTCCAGCATTTGATCAATGAATGGTAGAGGAAAGTGATCTTTCCTCGTGGCA
Organism: Agapanthus africanus; assembly: GCA_030015575.1. Lineage (NCBI taxonomy): Eukaryota > Viridiplantae > Streptophyta > Magnoliopsida > Asparagales > Amaryllidaceae > Agapanthus > Agapanthus africanus. The sequence goes on from JASDDO010000019.1 coordinate 31,880,826, forward strand.
GCATTGAGTTTTCTATAATCAATACATACACGCCACCCAGTTTGGGCACGTGTCTGAATCAACTCATTTGCCTCATTGGTTATAACAGTGATGCCGGATTTCTTAGGAACGACATGTATAAGACTCACCCACTGGCTATCGGAGATGGGGTATATAATACCATTATATAAGCATTTGACGATCTCTTTCATGACCGCCTCCTTCATGACGGGATTCAACCGTCTCTGTGGTTCTCGGGTTGGTCTGGCATCATCCATCACATGTATATGATGTTCAACTATCAAGGGACTAATCCCTTTGATGTCCGCCATACTCCAACCAAACGCCTCTTTGTTAGATCTCAATACCGATAAAAGTGCATTCTCTTGCTCTGATGCTAGAGAAGCGGATATGATAACCGGTAAAGACTCATTCTCACCTAGATATGCATATTTAAAGTGAGAAGGTAAAATTTTGAGATCTAATTCAGGCGGAGAAATGATAGAAGGAGGGATCATTGAGTGATTCTTGGAGTTACAAAGAAGCTCAGAGCCTGTGAAAGATACAGACTCGGGTGGAGAAAAGTCAGAAGTGCAGGACTCAAGTGTAGAGAAAGTGTCCTCACTAAGATCTTGTGTGAAATCAAACAGAGATGTGGTAATGTCATCGAGATCAGTAAAGCAAAGTTCCTCAGCTCCATAACTATCGGGAGCGATCTCATGGACAAAGCACACATCTAAAATATGAGCAGAGGGTTCTGATGGCTGACTTCCAACTTTGTAGATATTTAGTTCAATGGTCATATTTCCAAATGATAAATTCATTGAACCGTTTCTACAGTTTATAACAGCGTTGGAAGTGGCAAGGAAAGGACGACCCAGAATGACCGGAATTTGGCTCCGGGGGTTTGCTACAGGCTATATGTCGAGTACAATGAAGTCTACAGGGAAAACAAATTCCCCGACCTTTATCAACACATCCTCTAATTCACCCCTTGGTTTGGTGATAGATCGGTCTGCCATCTGGAGAGTGCAGTGAGCAGGTTTCAGCTCTCCAATCCCTAATTGCTCATAGACAGAATAAGGGAGCAGGTTAACACTTGCGCCAAGGTCTAAAAGAGCACGATTTATGTTTTTACCCCCAATCGAAATCGATATTGTAGGACATCCTGGGTCCTTTCGTTTCTTTGGTAGCTGGGGTATAAAAGCAGTGCTAATATTATTAGCCATAAAGACCTTCTTCGGCACTTGAGTCTTCCTCTTCCTAGTGCACAAGTCCTTAAGAATCTTCGCATAAGCGGGGACTTGTTGAATTGCATTTAGGAGAGGGATATTGATGTTAACCTGTTTGAACATTTCCATAATTTTTTCCATATGAGGACTTGTTCTATTACCCCTTAACCGGTTCGGATAAGGAGCTTTTGCAATAAGCGCAGGGTCCATCATAGGAGAAGGAAGAGGGGGTAGACGCGGTCCCAAAAGAGGTGTGGGGACCGTCTGTGGAGAACTAGAAGGGCTATACTGAGGTGTCGAGCCTAATGGGAAATGGAGAATAGGCTCGTGAGAAGATGGTATGGTAGAAGAAGGATCAGAAGGAGAAGTGTGTGTGTGTGGAAAGGTCTCAGCCGGGGTGTTGATATGATTTTCAGTATCATCAATACCTTCCCCGACATGGTTGTTCAGCGCTCTTCCCGATCTCAACGTTGTGACGGCATTTACATTGTAATGCCCAGGATTCTGTAGGGGTTGAGAGGGAAGTTTCCCTTTTTCTCTCGCACTCATTTCGGCTTTAAGTCGTGCGATTTCAGCTTCCATCGTTCTGATACTCTCAGCTTGGGACGCTGAGTTTTTCTTTATCTCACCGACGTAAGATCTAACCTCAGTCGAAACCTTTATGAAATTTGACAAAAGTGATTTCATGGTTTGAGTGAATTGAGAGAACTCGTCAGAACAGGTCATAGGATTAGACCGTGTAGGAGTGTTGACCTGATTTTGGAAGTTTTGTGACTGGTAGGGGTGCTGAGTGAGTTGAAGGGGTTGCTGTTGTGGTGGAGGAAGAGCCCTTTGAAATTGATTCGTGTTTGGAACCGTGTTTTGAGATTGGTTTTGATTCCAAGCAAAATTCGGGTCATTCCTCCAACCCTGATTGTATGTGGAAGAATATGGATCGTTTCGAGGTCTTTGAAATGCGGCATTAGAATGCTCGTGACCTTGAAACGCAGAGTTTAATGGACATTCTTCCGTTAAATGAGACGGATCAGAACAATACCCACAAACAGTTTTGGGGAGCGACACTGGGTTTAGGGAGGCTGCTGCAAATTTGTGTTCCATAGCGTCGAGCTTCTTTTGCATTGCTGCCATCTCAGCTCGAACACCTATGGACACATCTATTTGGTGTACGCCACCCCTATTCGATGGTTGGGTTCCACTCTCCCACTGTAGTGATTTTTCAGCGAACTCTTCTAAATACTTCCAAGCTTCCCCATCATCTTTGGTCATAAAAGTATCTTGACACATGTTTTCAAGGCTCTGTTTAGTGCTTGGGGCCCTCATAAATGATTCGGCACAATTCCCATCTCGGGATGCCGTGATGAGGACACTGAACCAATAGATCCTTGAAACGTTCAAAGCATTTTGAAAATGGTTCAGTAGGGAGCTGGGCAAATTGATTCAGTTCGCTACGGATTTGAGCTGTCTTTTGTATTGGGTAAAATTTCTTAAGGAATGCAGCGACGAATTCTTCCCAATTCGTAATAGAGTGTGCGGTAGTGTTATATAGCCACTTCTCGGGTATATCGCACAATGTAAATGGAAGAAGTCGTAGACGCATAGCATCCACTGAAAGTTGTGACGTACCCATCATTGCGCATACGTTTTCAAATTTGGTAATGAAAACGTAAGCGTCCTCAGTCTCGAGTCCGTGGAATTTGGGTAAAAGATTGATGTACTGGGGCTTAATCTCAAAGTTTTCCCCATTGGCTGGTGGTGTGGATAAGCAGGTCGAAAGAGGACCTCGAATAGGGTAGCACCTCTCCTGGAGAGAGATGCGGGGTGGATTCTGCGCACCAACGGACGGCGGCAGATTAGGGTTAAAGAAGTTTGATGGATTCGGATCCATCGGTGTGGGTGTGGTAGTGGGTAAAGGAAAGGTAAATGGAGAAATATCGACTTCGGAGTCGATAAAGGGTACGCGGACTAAACGGGCACTAGAATCCCGTGTCCAGCCTATCTTGCACTAAAAATGGTTAGTACAAGTGGCAGCGTTGACTTATAATTAGGGGTAATGAATGAATGCGGTGCTTGCTTTGAAAAAGGGACGGATTTTTTGAAAAAATGATGCGACACAACAAATGCAGCACACAAACCCTAGAATCTAGTGGTCACCTAGGTCCGGCTCTAGACCGCTCCTAACTGCCAAAAGACAAGTCGCAGGATAGAATACTCCACTGCCTCTTTGTCCCCCTACCGGATAAGTGCCAGGTAAGTGGGAAGGTACTCCACTACATAAGTAGTGGGCCTAATTAAAAACCACTAGCCTTAGACACACCCGCCTTAGGCACCACAAGAAAACGCGGATAAGCAATGAATTACCCACGGCCTTTTCTTTTCCTAATTGAGCGCGACAGTCCATAGAGTCTTCTCTAGATTTCTTTTAGTTAATGTGGGTCAATGCGGATGCAAGTTTTGTGGTTTTCGGGGCCTAAGAAGGGTAATGAAATCCCCACCTAATTTGGATTTGGCCGTGCCCCTTAATATCCGTATTTAGAATGCAAACAACCAAGAAACAAAATCACGCACAAATTTACTTTTGCAATTTGCGAGCTGCTATTCTTTGCAAAGAATCCTGCAGAAAATTGTCAGTTGGAGCTAAAAAGAGGAGAGAGGAGAAGGTAAGAAATCACCTGAAGAAAAATTGTACAGAGATCCCCCCAAGATGTCGCGGTTCCGCCGCGAATCCCTCCTTATGCCGCGCTTCCGCGGTAGGGTGGTGAGAACACTGCACCAAACTTTTTCAGGGAGCTTCTGTAGACTCCCTCAACTTTCTGGTATTTTCCAAAAATTTTCTTCAATTGCCAAACAGCTCCAGGTTTCCTTGCAATGAACCACAACAAATCGTTTAGGGTTTGCACGAATTTTGATCTCAAAATAACAATGGAATAATTCTTTCAATTCAAACTATAATATGAAACGAATTAGCACGCGATCCTCGGCAACGGCGCCATTTTGATTGTAACATTTTCCGGATTGTGTAATGTAAAAGTATCGATTCAAATAGTCCCCGATTTTGGCACTATTTGATTGATCATAGAATGCGAGACTGAGTAAGTAAATCAAATTGATAAGAGTTTCTTTGTGTCGGTAATTAGAAAATTGAATAAAGTTCACAATAAAAAAAAATATATTTGACCGCAATCAACTACGGTGTCAGTTGTAGATCGTAAGCGAGTGCGGATCGTCCACAGGGATTGTGCGATTCGTTTTTATATTTGATTTGTTTGAATCGAAAAGTTAATCGAAAAGAAAAGAAAACATGATTCAAGAATTTATCGATTGATTCAGGTGTCACGATGTTTAGTCAAGAATCAAGAAACTGTTAAACAAATCAAGAATCGGTGTTTCGATGATATTTCCAACCAAAATGTCAAGAATCTAAATGAGGCTCGTAGGAATCGATCGGATCTATAGACGTGATGTAATTTCAAGATTTCGTGTTCTTGTCCTTCGAAGGATTGATACTAGATCGATGATGATCGACGAGAGTTAGGGCTTTCTTGATGAAACTAGGGTTTCATCGTTTAACCCTTGTTCTTTCGTAGATATCATTCACATTCTAGCCTCTAGCAATTTCAAGAAACGATCGTAACTCCCCAATCTCGAGCGATATCAATCAAGAAAGCATCGCAACGAATTGGGTCGTCTTTTCTTGAACTTGCTAGGGTTTACAAAACTCGTAGGATTTAAGAATCGATTTAAGATATATTACATCATCATTCTATTGATCGTCTCGACTTCTCGACGAGCGGAGTATTACTCAAACATCATCACACAGAAAGTATTCAAGAATTGAAAAGATATCATGATGCGAGAATTTAAAGAAAACAAGATAAAAGAATATCACCTTTTATTTATATCAACAATTTGATCACAGTCGCTCAAGAACTACAAGAGGAAGAACTAAATTGTTGAATTGGCGTCGCTCGGCTCCGTGAGTCGCGGATCGGCTTGGACCACTTGCTCTGTTGAAGATCGGCTCGGCTCATAAAAGGTTGCAAGGCTTCTTACTTGATGGGTACTCGGGATCTTGGCTTTTGATTGGAATTAGGGTTAGGGTTTCACACAAGTCCTCTCACTAGACTTGTGGAAGAAGAAGATGAAGAAAGAGATAGAATGGCTAAAATGAACTAATGGATTGATTTTTTCCAAGATTGAATCTCTTTTACAAGTGAGCCTAGGGTCTTATTTATAGATCTCCCAAACCCTAAGTCTAGGTTTGAATTTACAATTCCCTCCAAAAGTTTGTTGAGGCTTCTAGAAGGGGTTTGTTAGGCTTTAGCTTAGGGTTTAAGCTAGGGTTTAGGGAGAAGTTTCTAGAATGATAGGCTAGTTTAGTGTTGATCCCAAAGCTTGCTGATCTGGCAGAAATCTCTGGAGTCTTCTGGAATTTGACATATCATTTTGAAGTCTGGACCCTGAGATAAGAATTTTGCATCAAATTTAGGAAGCTAATTCCTTGGACCCACCGCGGATCCGTGGCGCAAGCAGGCTCCTGCCGCGGATCCGCGGCGCTTTGTGGGGCTTGGGCCTTGGTCTTTCTGGTGTAGTCTTGGAATACCATTTGGAGCTTAATTTGATATGTTGAATTTTACTTTGCCTTTTGGATTGGTACCAGAACTGAAATCATTGAGTTGGCGTAATATTTGATCGGTACCGTATAGATTGTGGGCCTTTCTTCTGGATTTTCCTGCATAGATCTCAAAACAAGTGTTGCGCAATATAGGGATGATGCGATGCCATGAAATGCGGTCAATTTCCTTTATAGTGTCGGTTTCATAGTCTAATACATGCAATCTGATATTTTGCGACAGTTTTGCTAATATGTAAAAATATGAATGCCGAACACTTCTATATGGATGCAAATGATGAGGAAATTGCCGGCTAAAATATGCAATATTTTCGACTAATCACTTTGCATAGTGGTATTCAGTTAGGAATATCCTGCACCTCATTCTATGATGGAAGAGCTTTGATCCCTTTTCGGGTTGTTTGCTCTTAAGTAAAAGTTTATGTTGCTAGTTTTAAAAAGGAGGAGCCTAAACCACTTCATTTTGAAAAGCCAACCGAGTTTCTTCAACGATATCAAGTTCATTACGTTAAAGGATTTTCGCTAAAAACCAGCCGTAACCCTCCGTCATTTCTTACGAGTAGTGCTTAGTATTCATGCTACGCTTGTTGATCTTTGTCGAGACGTAGTGTGCTGTAGTTAATGGTGCTTGTTTGTTGCATGGTGATGCGATTAATTAGGACAGTCATGCGACCTTGTTGACCTCTGTCCAGGGTCGTACGGGTAGATTTAGATTAATTCAGGATAATGACGGGTTCAACTTGACCAGTAATTTATGGTTTGTTGACCTTCTGTCAAGGTCATAAGTCCTAGGAGTAAAAACCATATCGGGAGTTTCAAATATAAGGGAAACTTGTCAAATTTACGCATACTTTCTGGAGTATCGTAATTTTTGAAAGTGTGTCTTAGCTCCACTACTAGGTTTATACAAGCATCAAGTATGCAATTTAAAAAAAAGTCTAGAGTGCTAAGCTACACTAACCTAAAATTTAACTAGAGTATTAGGGTTTGCAAGCAAGCAAATAAGTTTTACATTAAGTGAATAGAGAATACAACATTTGTAGACCGGTCCTTCACTTCTAAAGCTCCAAGTAGTAGTCCCTAGAACTCTTCTTAGGCTCCACTAGTTGAAAGGAACGTGCTTGCTTCATCGTTTTCAAGGCCGAAGATGATCCACCTTAAAGTCTCTCTAAATCAAGCTAATGCTTCACTAATCCAAGTATTAGTGAAGCTAACAACCTAAACTTATGGGCTAGATGAGTGTAGTTGATGAAGTAGGAATTTTGCTCATTTTAGAAATTTATTTCTCATTTTCTTTTCCAACTCAAGAAAACCTAGAGAGGAAGAAGATGGACTTGGGTGAGGAAAATATCAAGTGAGAGAATGAATCATGGTTTAAAGATAAGAGTTGGGTGAGAAAATATCTAAGAGTAAAACAAAATTAATGGGATGAGTCATGGCTTCTACAAGCATCTAAGCCATGCTCATTTCCACTTCATTTTGATTTTACTCTAAATAAATAATTACCCTAATTATCTTCAGTCTTGGTGTGAGTCTCATACATCCATGTTCAATGTATCATCCACCATGACACAATAGTGTTTTATATATAAATAAATAAATATATATCATATATATATCATTATATATAATCAAGAGAAGAAAATGTTTAGTGAGCTACAATATTAGTTAATATATAAATATATCAAATATAAATATATATTAAATTATTAAATCAACACTTAATTCAATACTCCGGTATATCATATATATAACCGACTAATATCATTTATATGTATATCAAATTATCAAATCAACACTTGATTCAATAACCCGATCATATCATATATAACCGACAACTTCAATATACTATATCAAATCAACACCTGATTCAATAATCTGGTCATATCATATATGACTGCCAATATCAAATATATGTACATATAATATATCATTGAATCAAGACTTGATTCAACAATCCGGTTATATCACATATAACCTAACCGATAACAAATAACCGCCAGATTAGAATACGGTATCATATATTCGTATTTAATCAGGCCCCTGCATATATCAACATATGTGTCCTACTTCGTTTCGCCTGAACTGGGAAACTTTTGTGTGAAACCTTAAAGACTCGTCAATACGCCAGCAGTAGGTAATGGTCACATCAGTTACCTACAAACAGTCAGCGAAACTAGCTGGACGTAACGGCTACCCAGGTATTGAGCGATTAGAAGATCAACAAGCAAGCTTGTCCAAACTTCCATGAAGCCTATAAGTAACACTTACCGTATAGTCCGGTCTATTCGTCTGATATGTCGCATCTCGAGTCTAGGGGTGGAATCGTCACACCCCGGTAACTTGATAAGTCATGCCGATGTATGACTCATAATGGTTCGAGAAATTACTGATAACATTTACCGGTAAATCTCATCAGCACTGTCTAGGGACTTACTGCTATAGCCAATCGAGCATAGCGCAACATCAACTCCCAATACTGGGAGAGATGAAACCCCTCCTATCGCTCATTACCTTTATGTGACTCAGCATAGTGTTAACCACACAAGAATCTATGATGATCTCGGGTTTACAGACTAACCTGTACAAGTGTCACCAGAGAACTGCTATCTGACGATAGGTAATGGTGTCATCTAGGATTTCTTGGCGAGTCCTGTTCAGTGTACCCATTCTTTAATGAGTACCAGTGTACAATCTATGTTGTCAAACACCAATGGTTGTGGGATCAACCATCGCCCCATACAGCGTCAAGAAACACACACTAGTCTACTCTGGAATATCGATGTCCTGTCTCGATATCACCTCGACTACGAACTGTTAAAGGATGTGCTTATGGACTACACAAGCCTCACTGGTATGATCTGCATCATAGTCGTGATAGTCAAGCTAACATCCTAAGGGCTTTATCAACATGTATCAGAGAGACAGTATAACAATACAAGTGTGCATGTTAAGATAAAGAGCAACCAGATAACATACTATCACGTCGAGCAAGAAAGTCCTATATATATGTCCAAGCATCCACTATATCATACAATAATGGCCTCTAGGGCATACATATGCCTAACAATTTTGGTCGGATTTCGTCAAAATTATCACACAATGATAGTTAGGTCCCGATTCCCACTGATGGGTAGGTATTACTCAGGAGATTTTCACTTTATAATTAGCTAACCTATTAGGTGTCTACAAAGTATTAACGAGATTACGCCTCTGCGGAAACGGGGTTATTTAATTGGGTCCGTGCGAAAGCACAAGAGGCCTCCATCGGAGTACGAACACTGATCTGGCTGAACGGTTACCGAACTTGTAAGGTGTATATGATCCCGATTAGTTTTCCTTTTAGGATTTGAAGGAGAATTCGAGGGTACAGTGGGAGCCATCCTGATTAGATAAAGCGATAACCATTCTAATCTTGATAGAGTGCACACCGAATGTTTCTTTTCTCTCTCTTACAGTGACCCATAATCCACCTTAAACTAAAACTTATTATCCAAGCTAACCGAACCTTCTTACAGATTTTGGTTTTGGATTGTCATGATTCATGGCAAAAGTCGCATATTTTCCTGCTGCTTCTACTTTCCCTTTAATTTTCTCCAGAACACTCCGTATCACCACGATGATCCATATTGCTTGGAACGACCATCGTATAGTTACATACGAACTCGAAGAAATTACTTCAGTCGAGAATGGTCATTGGTTTTGGAGAAATTGAATAGAATTATTCGGTTGTCTCTTCCTTTTACCTTTTCTCATATTGCGAGAGCTCCTTGTATTAGGAGAGTACACCTATTACGTTTATTGGATTGTCTTTTTCCAAACCTTAGGCTGGTGCTGAAAGATAGGGAAGGAAAAAAACTGATTAGCCTAATTCTGGTGTACAGAAGATAAGATGCATAGACATATAAAGACAAATAAAGGGTTGGAGTGAGAGCAAAGGAAATTGTGATTACTATCGAAAATCTGGATAGTGGAAGAGGCATTACTAGGAATATCTGGCCCATCCCTTGAAACATTTTCATGTTTTGGTTTTTCTGTGCAGCTGTTACTGAAAACTGCTTTCCCAATTAATTCTGACTTCAGGGTATGTATGTACCGAATTTGGATCCCACTATGTATAACGTTACAAATGCTGAGTAGGAGTAGAATATTGGGAAATGGACGATTTGATTCTCAATATCGGAATTCGTAGTAATTGACGATATTGGATTAAATCGTCTGGCTTTGCGTAACAGCAAATATTTGGTTTCGAATAACCGTTATGCACCAATTTTTAAAATTGAATATCCGTATCTTTATTTTATAAAGTGAGATATAAAATTTGAAAATTATGTTCTAAACATTTACCTTTATCAGTTGATGATAGGGTAAGGTGTATTGAATAGCGGTATAGATATTCTTAACCGAAATAAAGTTTTCAACTTATAACATACGGAGTTTGGGTTAATATACTCTTGGAACTTATACACGGTAATGTATGTTCGGTGTACTTAAGGACAATGGGTTTGTGCTCTTATTTCATTCAGGTTTATCTATGAGTTCTCTGGTTTTAGATACGCATTCGTTGAAATGCAAAGTCCAAAGATTTTGAAAAGTTTATAGATATAAGAATAAAGTAGAGAACCATGTGTTGAAAGTATCAGGGTTCTTTGAAGTGATTGAAGATATAGATACTTATACTAGGTATTCCGTCGTAGTAATATCGAGAACTTGATTCTCTCATAGGTTATTCATCCGTGAATGCGCTCCTTGATGAGTAATGTTGTATTGATCCTTTTAACATATAGGTGATATGTACTGGAAACAGCTGCATGAAATTTGAATCCGGTACCGTCTAAATTAGTGCCTTATATGGACATAGATTGGTTGCATATCTTGAGAATGTTAAGATATGGAGTTATCTGGTTTCTGTTTAAAAACAGAATCCAGGCAAACTCAAGGCACGCTTCGGCAATGACAATTTGTGGATTATCCCGAGCAATTGGTAGGGTTTTGATTCTACCATTTTCAAGATCAATAGTTACATTGTTTTTTACTCGCATTTTTTTTTATAAAAAGAATCTTTTTGCAAAAGAAACCAGTGGAAGTATGGTAGAACTGAAAGTGCGACGCAGACTTATGGAAGCACCAGATCGATGAATGGATAGTCTCGATATAGGCAATGTCAAAAGGGTGAAAAGGAGACTGAAGAAAATATGGATTGAGCTGATACGAAAAGATATGGTTGCCAAATGCCTCAATGAAAGTATACTGTTCAATAGGAGTGAGTAAAGACGGAGGATTCATGTGCTGGACCCGGCGGTGATTCTCATGTTGGTTCATTGCAGACCCCATATGCTTGGGATAAAAGGCTTTAGTAGCTGTTTTCTTCATTAAATATGTAACCCCATAGCCTTTAAGGGTGATATGATGCTTATATTTATTATTGGGAGTAATAGCCCTGTCCATTTTATCTTTCATTTCTCGTCTTGAAGTGTATGGTTTGGGGTCTTTGGGGTATGTTCACTAATATATGTCAACACTAATATATGTTATATTTGGGTAATATCTTTCTGTTGGTTGGTGATGTCGTTTTAGTCTCATCATCTTACACAGAAATTTATACTCATGGTAAATGTTCTGTTTCCATTCAAATTCTTGTTATAGCAATTTTTTACTTTGTTCTATTTTTAGTTCTGACCTCGGATCTGCTGTATTAAATGCAACATGTTATGTAACTCCGTTGTTTTTGTTAATTTTTGTTAATTTTTGCAACAACATATTAACTAAAACTGTTATGTCTTGTATAAATGGTTACAGCCTCCCCCCACCCCCCCCCTCCCCCACCACCCCAAAAAAACTAAAACTGTTATGCAATTTTCACCTGTTAACTGGTCATAACCATATACTGCAATTGATCGTAATGATTCAATGATATGAGTAGTTACCTGATTGTGAAAAATAGGTTCCACTATAGACATGCCTGTCGATTCAATGAGTTATCTTCATAAACTGTACCATCAGCTGTCGAAATGATTTGTCATATTATCAATGTGAGAACTCTTGACTATACATTCTATATAAAATCACTTGTATCCATTGTCCTGCCAAAACATGTATTCATTGTCATATGCTATCTAAGGAGTTATGAAATGTTCTCTTTGTAGGTTCACTTTTTGATTCCTACGCAATTTCCTAAAGCACAACCTGTCTTGATGTTGCAAAGTTGTCAGGTAATTGTTTAACATATTTTAATCACTCATGTAAAATTATTTTGTGTATTACAATTCATCAGAGAGTGTGTGGGGCCTTTTCTTTCTTTTATACCTTTTGTTTTTGATTTTTTTTTTTGGGGTGGGGGGCGCACTGTATGAAATTTCAGACAAGGGCGGAGCAAAAAGTCAACCATTTGTTGCTTCGACGATCGGCTCTGGCTATCTTGAGCATCATATCCTTAATACGTCAATTTGCATGTGAATTGGGTACTGTTTGCCCTTGCCTTGCATCAAATGATTGCAAAATTTACGTTTTTCAGACAACAGAACATTAACGATTTTAAATGAATGGGCAAAGATTATCCAACAATATGAAAATTGGCGTACCCATTGTTTAGGACATCGAGAAATTTGGCCAATGTCGATCGTCCAAAAAATTGACAAATGGTTGATTTTTCAAGTCGCCACTGTAGGAAATTCCGTACCAGGTAGGGCCGCTCTATACTCTGATCCTTCTGTGTGTGAGATAGAGAGAATCCTATGGCGTTCGTCAATGCCACAATATTTTTTTGACGTTCGACATCAACCATCTTGACTTTCATCACTTAAGATGTACATACAACAATTTTCGTGTGATTCTAATACTATTTAGCCGTTAATTTAGTTGAGTCAAAAATTCAAAATGTCATGTATCGTAAAACCATTGATTTTTCCCACACTAAATCAACAGTTAAAAAGTATTAGAATCGCATAAAAATTGTTATCTACATCTTAGAAGAGGAGATGAAGATATGTGCCGATCATCCAAAATGGTGTAAGGTTGACTTTTGACCGCCGCCATAGGAGGAACATAGGGCCTTATTCCACCATTATATATATATATATAGGTTTAATTAAAAAAATGAAATACTTTGGCGTAATTACGAGAAATTACCAAATTCTTGTTAAATACACAAGTAACTACCCCGAAACTTTCAAAAACTACAAGAAACTTTCAAAAACTACGAAAACCTACCATAAACAACGTACCACAAATGCAATAATTGCAGGAAACTACTATTAAGCTTTCAAACCATGGTAGTTTCTCGTAATTCTGAGGGACTTTGGTAATTTCTCTTAATTGAGATAAAGTATTTGGTAGTTTTTTTGGAATCAAGCTATATATATATATATATAGTTGGTCGGTTCCACTGGTGGTATAGGATAGTGATTTGCATCCCTCCACAAATCACATGAAAATTGTTGTATCTGCATCTTTGACGATGAGATGAGGATGATGTGCCGATCAACCAAAAATGGTGTAAGGTTGACTTTTGATAACTGCCATAGGAGAATTTCCCTCACAAGACCTTTATCCTCCATTATGAGATTTCGTGTGTGTATATATATATATAGGGTAATGATCCAGTGAGACGTTTTCTTATGTGAGACAAATGAGACTCTATAACACCCTACCTCCCGTGTATTTCACCGATTTAGACCGTTCACCGTGATCTGCATGTCACGGATACCCTACGTATCAATTTTTATGACATTCCTACACCTGTAGCATGCACGATCGATGATATCATTTTTCAGACTGCCGGAAGACGTTCATTTTTCGTTCACTTGATCACATGTGCTAGATGTGTAGGAATCTTATGAAAATTGATAACGTTGGGTATGCGTGATATGCAGATCACGGTGAACGGTCTGGATCGGTGAAATACACGGGAGGTATGGTGTTATAGAGTGCGTCTCATTCGTCTTACATAAGAAATGGATCATTACCCCTACACACACATATATATTGCAAACCGGTCCGCGGTTTTTGAAAACGGGAACTCCCGATCTACGACATATTTAAACGATCCGATCCGTTTAAGTTGATCACCCTACCCGCAAATATATGTGTATGAAAAATTAAGGGATTTAAAGATCTCTAGCCTATGCTTCGGATGATGTTTATGTTGCATTATCGAAAGACGTTCATTTTTGCACCCATCGATGCATTGGGTAAAGGTCTTTAAATCTCTTGATTTTTCATAAACATATATTTAAGGATAGGGTGATCAACTTGAACGGTTCGGATCGTTCAAATATGTCGTGGATCGGGAGTTCCCGTTTTTAAAAAATGCGGACCGGTTTGCAATGGATCACTCCTCTATATAACGCGGACCGGTTTGCAATGGATCACACCCCTCTATATATATATATACCGGTTTGCAATGGATTACACCCCTATATATATATATATATATATTTATATATATAGGGGAGTGATCCATTGCAAACCGGTCCGTGTTTTTTAAAAACGGGAACTTCCGATCCACGACATATTTGAACGATCCGAACCGTTCAAGTTGATCACCCTATCTTCGAGTCAACGTGTAAGAAAAATCAAAAGGTTTGAAGGCCTCTAACCGATGCATCAAATGAGTGCAAAATGAATGTCTTTCAATATAGAAACATATACTTCATCTGAAGCATGTGTTAAGAATCCTTCAAATCCTTTGATTTTTTATACACATCGACTCAAAGTAGGGTGATCAATTTGAACGGTTCAGATCGTTCAAATATGTCGTGGATCGAGAATTCCCATTTTTAAAAAACGCAGACCGGTTTGCAATAGAGTGCTCCCATATATATAGGCGATCCATTGAGGTTGATTTTCATTTTTTAAAATGAGACCAACTCCTCAAATTCCCAAACCGATATGTTTTTCACCGATCCGATCAATCATCATGATTAACATGTCATATATAGGTCACATTTTAAAAGTCATGTGATTTGGAGACCTCTAGCATATCGATTAGGTGGAATTAAAAATTAACGGTACTTCGATACATAAAAGATACGATCACTTGATGGATGTACGAGAGGTCTTCAAATCTCATAAATTTTGACTCCTAAGCTATCTATGACATGTAGATCACGATGACCGTCGGATCGGTGAAAAACACGGCGGTTTGAAAGTCTGAGAAGTTGGCCTCATTTTAATAAATGTAGATCACGATAACTGGTCGGATCGGTGAAAAACCGGGTTGCACTATAAGAAAAACGTGCACTCTTAAACGATGCAAAATTTGAACGATCCAAACCGTTCATTGTCTAATCCATATTCTAAAATGTTTATCTATGAAATATCAAAAGATTTGGATGCCTCTTACTCATGCATGAAATGGGTTTTATGTTCTATTATCGAAAAGATGTTCTTTGCCCATTTGATGCATGGGTTAGAGGCATCCAAATCTTTTGATATTTCATAGACAAACATTTAGAGTATGGATTTGACGATGAACAGTTTGGATCGTTCGAATCTTGCGTCGTTTAGGAGTTCACGTTTTTTTTATTGTGCAACCCGGATTGCATATATATATACACACACACACACACACACACACACACATATATATAATGGAGGAAAGAGGCCATAGGAGGGAATTTCCTCCCACGGCGTCGAAAAAATACACCCTCCCTCATTTTTTCCGACAATCGACACCCACCATCTTCATCGTTATCATCTAAGAAGTCGGTGCACCAAATTTCATATGATTCATCAACTTTTTCACCGTTGATTTAGTGGGTTCAAAATTAACGGTTTACCGACAATAGAACTTTTTAAATTGCTAAATCAACGGTGAAAAGATTGTAGAATCACATGAAATTTGGTGTACCCACATCTTAGATGATAACGATGAAGATGGTGGGTTCCGATCAGCGGAAAAAATGAGGGTGTATTTTTTCGACGCCATAGGAGGAAATTCCCTCCTATGGCATCTTTCCTCCATTATTTTCATTTCTTATATATATATAAGAAATGAAAATAATGGAGGAAAAAGGCCATTGGAGGGAATTTTCTCCTATGGCGTCAATAAAAATCAATCATCCAATAATTTATTCGACAATCGGTATCCATCACCATCTTTATCATCTAAGATGTGAATACACCAAATTTCATGTGATTCTACCACTTTTGCACAGTTGAAATAGCAATGTAAAAAGTTCTATTGTTGGTAAACTATTAATTTTGCACCCACTAAATCAACGGTGAAAAAGTGGCATAAACACATCAAATTTGGTATATCCACATCTTAGATGATAAAGATGAAGATGATAAATGCCGATCATCGAAAAAATCGTGGAGCGAGTATTTTTTCGATGCCATAGGAAGAAATTTCCTCATATGTCACCTTTTCTCAATAAAACCCTAGTCCGCGCGTGTGCTAGGGTTCTATCGATAGAATTTGAAAAAAATTACCACCACTTACTTTACCTTTGGTTTTGCATTGGGATATGCGCGATCAATTATGAAGAGAACCATTCATTCTTTTAAATAACCACATGATTAATAACACATCCCAATGCAAATTCAAAAGCAAAAAAGTGGTAGGATTTAATCTATATATATAGTAAATAATATTGTAATTCCTATCAATAGGATCCTATCAACCCCCCCCCCCCCTCTCTCTCTCTCTATATATATATATATATATATATATATATATATATAATTGGCATGACGGACTGTAGAAGGGATTTACTTGAAAATTCATGAACTGGAGATGGCATTCGCAATGAACATGATATCTGAAAGTTTATCTTTCATACATGAGAAGTGCCCGTATCATATTTGTCCATCTTCAATTCTCACAGCGCGAAAACTCACCTAAATTATGTTACTAGTTTGTAAGGTGGGACACCCTGCCGGAGCCATCCCTCCCCTAAGTAAGGAGGATTGCCCTTGTGTTGGTTGCATGCCTCGAATTTGTGACCTTGTGGGCCTAAGTGCTAACCAACTTTCCTTGCCCCTCGCTATTTAATGGAATTCTTAACTTAAAAAATCTTGAAAACTCATATTACATGAAAACATTGGTAGGAAAATCTGAACATATCTCCTCCTGAAGGCAGGAAAACATTGATAGTTCATCGGTAGATGTTTCGTCATATTGAATCAAAGCATGATTTTCCAGATTAATTGAGGAAAAATTGTGTCAATCTTTAAAAATTTCGAAACATATCTTCTCCTGAAGGCAGGAGTCCATCTACTAATGGACAAATATGGGAATGTGAATAACGGGAAAATTGTGCCCTTTGATAGAATATTCTCAGACTACTACAAATCATACCTGATTTGGGAATAGGTAGATAGTAATTGTTGGGTAGCACTTGAACCACATGAAATGCAGCTGATATTCTCATTTTTTGAAGGTTACTAATGTCGTACTTTTTCTATTATCATGCAGCATTTTAATATTCATGGTATAGCAATGATGTCACCTCCTATAAATGATTACCCTTATAGTCCGAGATGGGGTGCATCAGAAATTGCCCAGCGCATCTTGTGAGCCCTCGCCATCTAAGAGTTTGTAGAAATGTGCAATTATTTTCTCAAAGCCTTCTCATCAGTTTTTCTATCTTACAGCGAATTTGTGGTGGATGAGAGTTTGAATTTCAAAAAGCACTGTACCGATTCGTTGCCCATCTCTCAATAGGTACCTTTCTTTTCCTAAATGATTGTCCTATGGGGTTAAATGCACAAATCTCCTATATAGTTTCTTTCGTATAGCACTGATATCCCCTTTGATAATTATTACTGCAAATACCCCAGCTGTTCAAAACCAAAAGCCTTAAAAGAGACCCAAAGCATAATCTACTCAATACAAAAAAGGACTAGTGTTAAATTAGACAACCATTTGAGTTGTTTAGAGTGGAATCCGAGTGTTTTGAAGGGTTCTGGTTGATGAGCAGAGGGGTCTTTCTGCTAATAAATCACTTGGGGATCTAAGTGCTATATGAGGTATACTTGAGGGGTGTTTTCTGCCATGACCTTTTTTTTGATAACCACTCTGCCACTGTTATTGTTTACTTGAATGAAGACATATATGGATGCAGGAAAACTATGCATCTTGTTTTATTTCGCCATGAATGTTTCTGAAGTGATCAAAGCATTGTGTATGGGGTCCAAGAAACTCAAACTTTAGAGATCGTCATCTTTGGATGTGCAGTGAGTGCAGGCGAAGTTTGGGATTGAATAGGCTAGAAAAAGAAGAAAGCAGAGGGGTTTGCTGAAATCCCGGGTTATTTGAGCCTCGGTGTGCTATATCTAAATGTTATTTTCGAAAATAGTGCTATAGCTGGCCCTTCCCTATTTTTCCTATTATGTTAAAATAGTTGCAACAATTAGAAAATTAGCTTACCTGCAGCTGTTCTTTAATCCACAGTGCAGCTGCAATCACAGGCATTAACGAGGACATAATGTAAGACATAATGTAGCTTCAAGTACGAATAGTGTACGTAAAGCCAACTGAAATGCATCTTCAGCCATATTATTTATTACTCCTAAAGAAAACAGAAATTAAAATGCCAAATTTCCGGTATATTTATTTGTCACAAAGTTTATTTATCACAAACCTGAATCGTAAGTGCTGCTGAATAAATGCTTATTATCAGATTATAAGATAATAACAATGTTAACGACTATAAAACGTACAATTTTATTAATTTTGTAGAGATTATATAACTGTCTTTCAAATTTGGTATCAAGTAGTTATTTTTATTGATTTTTTTATGTACCAGTAAAACATAGGATATGATTGAAGTGATGAGATTATTTTAGCTTCGTGCTCATACCTCTTTCTGGTTTTTATTGCTGGTTTAGCATTTCTATAAATTTGCTTGCAATGCTTGGAGAATTTGGAATTATTTCAAATATTTCCTAATTATATCAATAGACTATCTTAATATAATATAACATGATAAATTTTGAACAAGCCGCATGCCTTGTGAACAAGCCGCATGCTTTGCATGCCTTGTGAACAAGCGTACAATAATGCTGAAAGTTTTTGTACTGGAGAAAAATTTGGATCTCTGAATTTTTTTCATTTCCTCTTTTAAAAATCTTATTTCATTTCCAAATTATTCTTTAGGTTAAGTTCTTCATAATTTGAATTCTTAATTACAAAGTTGAAACTAGCCCTTCTAGTTAAACCTTAAAGTGTATTTTTTTCAACATTCTAAATCTATACATCTAAAAGACAGGCTAGCTTGATAATGGTGGTGTTTTTAATAAAGTCTATGAAGATATTATGATGTATACAGATCACAAATTTAAGATTTTAGTATAAAGGGTAAAACAATAATTAATAAGATAACATACCATTTCACTTTTTACATAATCTTTTAGGTAAAGAAGAAAATGAATTTTGAAGCTGAAGAAGATAAATAGCAGATAGAAAACTGAGTGAAATCCTCAATTATAATTTTTTTTGGTTTTAAATTATTTTCGAGATATATGTGAATGGTGGAAAATATCATCAGTAATGGTAAATAGATGATAACTGCTTCATGCCAAAACATTTTCCTAAAATATAATTTGTCATACCCATATTTTGCTGTTTGATTTCCTCCACTGTCTCATCTCTCCCAAACACTTAATGTTCAAGTTTGAAAAATTAATGCAACTTGGTTTTATTTAAGTTTGTAAAAAGAAATGGATCAAATAATGAAATATTTATGATCCAAATAGGATGATGTGTATGACTTTAATCATAAAAACTGTGTGTATGGCTCTTGTAACCGAACATTTTTACTATGGTGTCAAAAAGGTTTACTATTCGTTCTTATCAGTTACCTCATACTTTTTTAAATAGACAATTCTTCATGTGAAATACACTAAAGAAACTGACATATAGGATTTTGATAAAAGACATATAAGCAATTTATACTAAATTGATCATGTCTCTAACATAATCTACACATGGTGGTGTCTTTAACTTCTCATGTGCTAAAAATGGCCTACATAAAATGGGAGGAGATACTGATATGAACGATAGGTGTAGATTGACGATGGTGTAGAGCATGAAAATTTCATTTTCTAAAATGGTGATCATATGATATAAGATTATGGCATCTAGATCAAATGTTATGGCTCTCAAAATTGAACTAAAAATCAGCATTATTTTCCATTTCCTACAAATTATTCTTTCATGCTCTGTTTTCACATATCACAAAAGTTTAGACTAAAGATGGAAATAAGAACATATTACATTTTAGTTAGTGAGTCATTAGATCAATATAGTCAACTGAAAAGCGATCCATAGTTAAAGCGAAAACATTTGATGCTAAAAATAGTTAATAACTTTAAATCCACACTTGTATCATTAGAATTATATATAAAGAAGATCAGGGGTTATTCATTTTCCTTTTGCTTACAATTCTTAGTGTCAGTAATCTTGAAAAAGTTTATTTTACAGCTTTAATTTTCCTTTTCTGTTCTGATTAGCTATTAAATAGCCTTGAGCTAATCCAGTCATTAGGAAGCACCAAAGTAATTTCACAACATGTAATTTTTCATATTACCTCTTAAATTTTTTACTTCTACCAAATAGCCTTTTCTTAATTAGCTTTAGAATATTAATATGTTTTTTTACACCTTAAATATCGATAACGTTTATTGGAAATCTTTAACTTATCTATATTTGAGGGTTTTTTCCACAATTATGAAAAAGATGAGTGCAATTGTAAGATCAAACGAATCCCATGTTTACATGTTCAATAACCAATTAAAATTACGAGGTAATTATAATCATAAATCACGAGGTAATTATAATCATAAATCTATAAAGTATCACCTTTTGTCCTAAAATGATAAGCAGTTGATAAAAGCAGTAGCAACAACAATGTCGTCAGCTTGAATCTAGTTCAGATGGAGGAGACAGCGGCGATGGATTGCTTAATCAAGTTGAATCTTTCTTCTTTTTATTGCAACTGGATTATTGAATGGGCTATATATTTCCTTTTTTCCCCTTACCACTATGATAGTCATGTAATGGATATATAAACAATTTCGAAAGTGATGATACTCAATATTGACGGTCTCCAAGATCAGGACACGTGGTATATGATGTGTCCCAGAACTCAGAAGAAAGGGCCACAGGGGCCGACCAGGCCACCCCTGTACCCGACCTGCAAGCACAAGCTGGCTCACCTCAGAGCCCCCTGAAATTTGGCCTCCTCGGCCTCTCAGCTCACCCCGAGCTGCCTCAGGACCAAGACTCCTCAGCTCTCTCGCTCGTTCCTGAGTCCCCGGCCGAGGCCATCTTCCTCGGTCCTCCGGCCGACCAACTCCATCACTCACAGGCGTAACCGCCGTTCTGCAAATCTCGCCATGCACAGATTCCCCGCCAGCAACATCCCACGTTCCACGCCACCACGATCCCCATTAATAGGCGATCCGCTCTTTACGCGGGCGTGACGTCGGGAGTGTAACTGCCGGCGAGATTCTCACGCCTACTGCTGCGTGCTGCCACCACTATATAAACCCCCATCACAGAGGGGTCAAGTAGGCCATTTTTTATTCCACTTAGCCGTTACTCTGTCCGGATCTCGTACTAACTTGATCGTCGGAGGGTTCTCGGTGGTACCAAACCACCCCGGGACTTCTTTGCAGGTACTCGGCGTTAAACTCCTCAAATCACCAATCTCCTCAAAACCCATTGATACCCGCACGCAACAGGAGATCACCTTCCAAATTCACCGGGAGATCGACGGAAGACAACATCCGAGGGAGACCCGAAAAGGACTTCCATCAGTTGGCGCCGTCTATGGGAAAAACTCTACAAAAAAACTAAGTTGGCCTTCCGATCTCCATCCATATGGCGAGCGACCAACATGAAGATCCAAGTACCAGCCGCCGCCTCCCCCTCACCGGAGGGGCGGATGAACCTCCCCCGGCGACCATCATCAACGCCCTCGCCAGCTGAATAGATCGGCTACAGTCCTTCGTGGAGGCGCTCGTCCGCCTCCAGACAGCTGGGCCTGGGCTCCAGATCGCCGCTCCTTCGCCTCGGGAAGGCTCTGCCCTCGTTGGCACGGCTGACCATCGGTAGGCTACGACCCCTGGCCACAGATCTCACGGGCCGATACTCCCTGAGGCCCGCTGGGCGCCCCACGGCTCCACACCAAGATCCGCCGCCAGAATGCCTCGCCTCGAGCCTCCTCGCGACCCTTACCCCCCTGAGAAAATGTCGGTCACCTCGCCTGTACACAGGCATGATCGACACCTCCTCCCTTGACGGGGTCACGCAGAAGGGGCTCGCCACGACGGCTCGAGAGCCACCTTGTCCGGGGATCTGAGAGACCTCATCGAGAGGAACCGGGGCCGCGCCTAGACCCAGGTTTCCCACAGCAGAGGCCTGGGATCACAAGGCGCCGAATCCTCGGGGTACCACGGCCGACTCGATGCCCTTGAAAAGAAGATCGAGGGCATGCGCCAGGAAGGTAACCTCTCGGGCGATGGGGCTAAGTACGCCGCCGATTCGCTCACCAAGCCGTTTACCGAGGGACTGCTCGCTGTCCACATCTCCTCGCCCAACAAGCCCCTAAAGGTCTCTCTGTTCGACGGGAAAACCGACCCTAAAGGTCATTTGGATGCTTTCACCGCGGGGATGAGCTTCCAGGACCATTCTGACGCTGCCCTGTGCAGGGCCTTCCTGGCCACCTTCATCCACTCTGGTCGGGAATGGTTCCGAGGACTCGAGCCTCGCTCAATCTTGACCTTCGACGAGCTGGCTACTCAGTTTCTCGGCCACTTCGTTGGGAATCGTCGACAGAAGCGCACGGTCGACTACCTCTTCACAATTAAAAGCGGGGACAAAGAGACGTTCAAGGCTTACATCACTCGCTTCTACAACGCCCTTCTCGAGGTCCCTGAGCACCGGGACGAGACCGTCATCACGGCGCTCAGATCTGGTCTAAGGCACAAGAAGTGGTTGTGCTCCTTTGCGTTGGCACAGCCTAAGACCATGGCCGAGGTCAAGGCGTGGACCGAGCGCGAGGTTCAGCTAGAGTCCGAGGTGAACGCGATCCTCCCCCGAGCAGAACGGTCCGACCAGAAGAAGAGAGCTCGAGAGGAGTGGCCGGAGCGTCAGCAACCCTATCACCCGAAGTTCCAGGAGTACACCCCGCTCAACGTCTCCCTTGCAGTGTTACTAGAGGAGGCCCAAGGCGAAGGGTTCTTCAAGTTCCCTCCAATCCCGCTTCAGGCCTCGAAGCGAACCTGGGGCCTGTTCAGTTGATAAAACTGCACATTTGTATTACATTTTTCCTACCATTTTCATATTAAAAAAGGACTTTATTATAATATATTATACATATGAGGGTTTATGTGTAAAAACTTATTTTCCATGTGTTAATATATTTTAATTATCATTTGGTAGGAAAATGTATGCAAATAAATTCATTGACCTAATCCTAGTAGAACTAAGTCTACTAAATATTATTTGAGATTATTGTGCAGAATTTTCCAAGTTGTTATGCAGAATTTATCAAACAAATCAAGTTGTTGAAGAAAACTAGCCAAATTAAGAAGCAAAACTTGGAGACCAAGTCTGGGAGCAACCGAGAGAAGATTTCTGAATTATGAAGGTGCCTAGGATTGCCACATGTCAAAATCACAAAGCCCAAGAAAAATGATCAAGAGATACGCACCATTGGCCGCGGAACCGCGGCCAAACCCCCATGTTGGCCGCGGATCCGCGGCAATATAGAGAGATCATTGGCTAAAATTTTGGGGCATAAATCTATGATGAATTTTACCAAGTTTTCAACAAGAAGATTCTGGCTTTGCACTATAAAAGGGCACCGAGAGCCTCTTGGAAAAGTCATCAAGCCGAAGAGATCACGAAGCCCCAGACGCTCACGCATCCAGGCTGATCATCAACTGTTCATCTACCTCCTTAGGAAAGATCGAGAAGCAACTAGTTTTGTAATCATTTTCTTCGGAATAAAGTGTAGATTGTTCAAGTTGATTAATAAAGGTAGTTATTTTATTTAATTCTTTTGCATTTTACATTATGTTTTCCCTCTCTGTCTTTTCATCTTCTTCTTCCAACATGCGCGAGTAATTCTCCGCTTGTTAGGGTTCGTAGGATTAGGGTAGGCTAATGGATGATGAAAATAACTAAACCCTTTTTAAGTCCTATAAAGTTTAGGAACTTTATCAAAAGAATCATTAACATCCTAATCGGGCGCGCTCGCAATTCTTTGCTAGTTCCGACCGCGATTAGAGATTAGATTAATGATTGTTTTGGTAAAGGCTAGATATGAACGGAGTTCCGTGTCGAGATAAGGGTTAAGAGTGGGATTCCTTTTCCCTCCAGAAACCCTAATCTACACGCATCACCGTCGTTCTAGTTCTAAATCTATTAATGGATAAAAAGGGTAACTTTTAATAAATCGTCCATAACTACTAAATCCTAACGAACCCTACAAGCCCTCTTATTATATTATCTACATCTCTAAAATAATCTAGATCTATATTTTACATTCTTGTTTAACGTAGATCTAGAAACCATTCTATAAAAATTCTTTATCCCTCCTCTCTTTCTCAACACATCTAAAGTAAAAGTAAAAGATTCCACGTTTCCCAGAGGACGACCCGTACTCATCTCGTCTAGCTATACGCGACACCGTTCTGATTGCGGTTAACTACAAACAAACACTTCTTTCGTAACAATCAGGGCCCTTACTGCACCTTCCACCGGACGCTGGGCCACGCCACGGAGGATTGTAAGCAACTCCGGGACTACATCGAGGAGCTCATCCGATGGGGGCACCTCGCCGCCCACTTGAGGGACAAACGGCAGGCCGACCGCGAGCAGGAGCAGCGCCCCCCTCCCGCCGAGCTGACCATCGTCCAGATCATGCTCGTTTCGACAGATGACCAGTCCGGCGCCCAGGGAGCCCCGTACCCGGTGCCGAGCACGGAGACCAACAAGCCTCCGGGGAGCTCGGGCCACGCTAATAAGGTCATCTATTAGTATATACTTTTCTTTTGGGGCAATGTAAACTCTTCCTAGGGCCTGTTGTTAATTTAATAAAGATCAATAGGACATTGCGAAATAGAAGAAAAGATCTCATTTATTCAAAAAAGGTATTATGGGCTCCTCAGCCATACATATAAAAAGAAAAAAATTACAACAGCGGGGGAAGGGGGTGCAGAGAGCACTGCTCATGATACTCGGTAAAGATCTTTGCCAGCCGAGGCCTCGCGAGATCCAACCTCTGCCCTCGGTTTCCCCCGCGCGCGTTGACCCTGAGCCTCAGCTCGTAGCACTCATGGACGAATGCCTCTGAGCGAGCCAGCTGATTCGCGGAGATCAGGCCGAAGCGCCTCAGAGACCGCAGCTTGCCCACGGCCTCGTCATAGAGCTGCTCAGACAGGGGGTTGTAAAGCCCCGGCGACGCCCTCTAGATGGAGTACATCAGTAGCTGCGCCCCAACAGAACTCAACAGTCGCCTGCCTTCGCCCTAAAATTCGCTGCCACGTGGCGATCAACGAGCCTTCCCTGGCGGAATTGAAACGACGCGACCCTGCCGCTTCGCCTCCCCCCACATTCAATGCGCATGCTACGCGCGCGTTCGCCGCGACCGTTCCTGTTCCTCATACCTGCAACTGGATGGTCGGGCTAAACCTCATGAAAGATTCAGCCGAGAAGCTACCCTGCCCGGTTATCCTTAGCAGGCCTCCTAAGGCCCCTCCGACGCTAAGGATCAAAGTCCTCCGTAGAGGCAACCGAGCGGCTCCCTTGCTCGGCTATCCCTGGCCGGTAGCTTCCCTACTCGTAACGGCAGGGATCAAAGCCCTCGCCAAGAGGCAACCGCGCAGCTTCACTGTCCGGTTATCCTTAGTAGGCCTCATACAACCCCTCCAATGCTAAGGATCAAAGTCCTCCTTAGAGGCAGCTCAGCAGCTACCCTGCTCGGCTATCCCCGGCTGGTAGCTTCCTACCACGACCGACAGGGATCAAAAGCCCTCCCAGAGGCAGTCGAGCCCGAGGGTCTCTCGCTCGGCTATCCTCCAGGACAAAATCCCTCGCCAGGAGGCACCGGGCGGTAACCCCGTTCGGCCAAGGGTCCTTTGTAGGCTTCTTACAGCCCCTCCCGCGCTAAGGACCAAAGTCCTCCCAGAGGCAGTTGAGTCCTTGCTCGGCTATCTCCGGCTGGTATCTTCCTACCACAACCGACAGGGATCAAAGTCCTCGCCAAGAGGCACTGGACAGTAACCCTGCTCGGTCCCCGTCCTGAAGGATCAAAGCCCTCGCAAGAGGCAACCGAGCGGCTGCCCTGCTCGGTCAACACCGACCGGTATCTCCCTACCCATGATGCCAGGGATCGAAGCCCTCGCAAGAGGCATTCGAGCGGCTACCCCGCTCGGTCGTCCCAGGCTGGTAGTTGCCTACCCATGATGCCAGAGATCAAAGCCCTCTCCAAGAGGCAACCGCTCAGCTTCACTGCCCGATTATCCTTAGTGGGTTTCTTACAGCCCCTCCAACGCTAAGGATCAAAGCCCTCGCAAGAGGCAACCGAGCGGCTACCCCGCTCGGTCAACTCCGGATGGTATCTCCCTATCCATGACACCATGGATCGAAGCCCTAGCAAGAGGCACCCAAGCGGCTACCCCGCTCGGTCGACCCAGGCTGGTAGTTGCCTACCTACGATGCCACAGATCAAAGCCCTTGCCAATAGGCAACCGCGCAGCTTCACTGCCCGGTCATCCTTAGTGGGCTTCTTACAGCCCCTCCAACGCTAAGGATCAAGGTCCTCCGTAGAGGCAGCAGAGCAACTCCCCTGCTCAGCTATCCCTGGCCAGTAGCTTCCCTACTCGCAAAGCCAGGGATCAAGGCCCTCGCCAAGGGGCAACCGATCAGCCTCCCGGCTCGTTCATGCCCAACAGACTCTGCGGTCTTGTAGCCCTTATAGCGGGGCCTCTGAGCCCATTCATGCTCGGCATAAATTGTTAGTTATATGTATGCCCTAGAGGCCATTACTATACATAGGATGTATATTGTAGTGGATGCTGGGACATATATAGAGAGGACTTTCTTGCTCGACATGATAGTATGCTATCTGGTTGATCTTTACCTTAACGTGTACACTGATTGTCTCTCTGTTACATGTTGGTAAAGCCTTTAGGATGTGCACTTGACTACCTGGACTATGATGCGGATCATACTAGTGGGGACATGGTAGTCCGTAAGTACATCCTTCAAAGTCCCTAGTCGTGGGTATATCGAGACGGGGCATCGATATACCAGAGTAGACTAGCGTATACCTTCTCGACCCATACAGATGGGCGATGGATGATCCCATATCCATTGGTGTTTGACATCAGAGATGATATACGGGTGCTCAGTGGAGACTGGGTACACTGGACGGACTCGCCGAGAACTCCCAGATGGTATTATACCTTACGTCAGATGGCAGTTCTCTGGTGACACTGGTACAGAGTAGTCTGTTGACCCGAGATCGTCATAGAGTCTTGTGTGGTTCCCACTGTGCTTTGATTTCCACCTTACCACGTCCAAGAGGGCGTGCAAAACGGTGGTTTTTGGGTACAGTCCCGAGTCACATGGAGGCAATGAGCGATAGGAGGGGATTCGTCTCTCCCGGTATAGGGAGTTGATGTTGCACTGTGTTCGATTGGCTATAACAGGAAATCCCTGGTCAGGGTTGTGAGATTTACTGGTAAGTGTTACCAGCAGTTTCTCGAATTGTTATAGAACTCATATCGACACGACTTATCGAGCTATTGGGGTCTGACGTTTACCACCCCTAGGCGAGATATGCGACGTATCAGACGATCAGACTGGACTGTACGGTAGTGTTACTGGTTGGATTCACTGGAGTGTGAGCGGGCTTGCTCGTCGATCTTCTGATCGCTCAATACCCGGGTGGCCGTTACGTTTAGCAGACCGCTTGCGGCTTGTGGGTGCTTGATATGATCATCACCTGCTGCCGGCGTATTGACGAGTCTTTAGAGTCCTACACAGAGCTTTCCTGGCTCAAGCGAAACGAAATAGGAGCGCATATGAGATATGTGCGGGACCGAGAATGATACCAGTATGTGATACTGTATTCGATTCTCGCGATTTGTGACATTGATCGGTTATATGCGATATAGCCGGGTTATCGGATCAAGTGTTGATTCGATAAGTTGTTACTGTAGATATTAGTCGGTTATATGCGATATGACCGGATCATTAAATCAAGTGTTGATTTAATGATTTAATGCATAATTATATATTTGATATATTACTTTGCATTAACTAGTATCGGTTCACTTTAAATGGATTTTCTCACTCGGATATGCACATTGTATATGTGATATACTTTTGTGCACTTGATTGTATCATGTTTGATGATACATGTTTGCTAGGGTTTTTGTGTAAAGATCAAACCATGGTTACATGATAATGGTTAGGGTTTTGTTTTATTCACTTATTTATTTATTTATTGATTTTTGGAAAATGACAAGCATAAAGAAAATGGTGGCTTACTTTGTTGTATATTGAAGCTTCATGAAGCTTTGACTATGTGACCATTTTGTCTCATGCTTAACCCTAACCATTCCCACTAACCCTAGTTTAGTCTCTACACTTGACCATGGTTGGTAGATGATAAGTATTATTATTATTTTCATTTTACTTAATACTTATCATATTATCTTCTTCTTCTTCTTCATCTTCTACTTGAAGAAAACCTTGCCTCCATCAATGGCAAAGTGAAGAAATGAGTGAGAACTCCAATTCTAAAGTCTACCCACTTCCTATTTCTTCATCCTCTACCTCTTGCCAAGTAGTAGAGTGTGTTTTCTTCATAAGTTTCATCACTTGGTGAAGTTGGAGCTTGATCTTGTGATGCCTCGACGTAGATCATCTTCGGCATCGTAGCCGACGACCTTGCCCGCCCATTTCTCCGATGAAGCCGACGCTAGAGCCCGGGTTTCCATTTGGACAGCGAGGAGACTTCATTGCGGAGGTATGGAGGTGGAGGACCGGATCTACAAAGGTTGTATTTCCGTTCTCTTAGTAAAGTAGTTTACTAGTTGCATCTTTCGCCTAGACATCTAGTTAACGATCCGTAGTCTAGGGTTTCTCGGCACCCGTAAAATTTGAAATTGGCATGGTTGATGCCTTGTGAGACCTCTTGAGAGTTCTTAGGAACCCTACAGTGGTATCAGAGCCTAGCTAGAGCCTTAGGCGAATTCTAGACGACGTTTGAAACCCGATCGAACCAAAACCCCAAAATCCAAAATGCTCTCTGGAAATTTTCTGAAAATTTGGATTTTTGTGAATTAAAAATATGCAGAAAATTAAGCAGGGTCTTATTTGAATTACTGTGAAGAACGAGGGTCTAATTCGAATATTCCACCGCGGAACCGCGGCACAAGCCTGCATGTGCGGCGGTTCCGCGGCCGTTCTGTCTTCTTGTCCAATGATCTCTGCACAGTAATTCATATAATTGAATGCTATATTTTCTGGGAGTTTTTATTCTGACTCTACAGTTGAGTATTCTGGGGTTGTATTGGGAATCAAAGATTCGATCGGATTATCAAATTTTGTCTGTATGGCTTTCCGGATAATTTTTGAATCTGTTAAAAAGTTCGACCGGATATAAATACCCAATTTTTCCCCTGTCGGGAAATTTCCAAGTGTTGGATTTTTCTGTGGTTTAACGACGTTCTAAGTAGTGCAAGTAACGCGATGGACCCTCTAGAAGACAACAAACCTTAACTCGATTATGTGACCGTCTTGAACTGCCCTTTGAACCTTAGGGTTTGGGGCAGTACGGCGTGCCACATGTGAGGCGTTGGCTTGACCCTTCTACGGCTGGACCGTTGATACTGAGGCACGAACTGAATGTTTTTAGACTTGTTTCATGTGTTGAGCTGTATCGGGAAAACTTGGGTGTTCGAATGTTCGATCGGAAAGTTTAACATTTTCTAATTATCTGGAATGGGATACAATAATTGGAATTCACAATTGTTATGAGATAACTGAATGAATGTTATAAATCTAGTAGTTTAGTCTCACTTGATCGGTTGCCACGGAATTTTGATGTGATCAAAAGTCCGTCGCAATCACGTAGTGTACGCGGATACTCGCCGGGTAAACTTAATAGACAGCCTCACTCCATAGCCCCGACCAAGTGACTGTAGGAGAACCCCGTCGCCGAAAGCATTCGTTCGGGTGCTCGCGGTAGCGGTGTTCCGCCTTGGTGCACTTCGTCGACGATATCGGGGGTGCGGCCGTCTACTGAAGTTTGCGACGAGCATTCGATCAGGATGACGGGAATCTTGTTGAATTGCCCGACTTGATATTGAAAAGTGTTTTCGATAATGAGACTAAAGTGCGGGGTTTATAATTGTTAGGCATGCGATGTCTAAGAAATTCATTTGGTCAGGCATGCGATATCTGAGGTGGTTGCGGATTCCAACTGTTGTAGTTTTACACTTTCTTTTCTGTGACCGTAAGTGTAATATGTGATATCGCCGGTTTCATTGCTATATGTCAATGACAATTGGGATGCGCATATTTACTTACGTTGATGACATGTGATGTTATGTGTTGCTGGATATGTTATATTGGATCGTCGTGTTTGAATAGCCGGGGTTTTTTATGTGAGATGAGTGTTTTTCATTTTCATTCATGTAAAAACTTGTATATAATATTCTTTTATTGGGGCACTTCCAGGTTGCGGAAGATGTCACCGTTTGTATATTATTTACTTTTCCGCACTAGGATAGACCCAAGGAGGAGAGCACAAGTAACCGGGTTCTGGAGTCCAGTGGGAGACCAACTCGAGGAGTTGAGTCCGGGTCTCCTAACTCTAGAATTGGTAGGGTTGCTTGCCGCTCTCGTAGGGGTCTAGGGGTGTGGGTTTGGCTATTCATCGCGACCGTAGAATCCGTGTTTTATACTGGCTCGTATTGAAAACACGGACGTCCTAGTATATCCAATATTTCATATGTTTCTTCTGCTGCGATATCTGTGATGTGATCATGTGATGTTCTCTGATGGATACTGTATATAGTATATATGATATATTATATAGACGTTACTTATGTTTTACACCCGCGCTAGCCCTGCCCCGCTCTGCCGTTAGTTACCTAACCTAACGGTGCACGAGGGGACATCGAGGCGAATGCGGATGGCATAAGTGTACGTCGTATTTATCTGTGATGTTTAGGTACTTAAATGATGGGACTTCATTAATGTGATTAATGAAAGAAAAGAAACCTAAGATGTTGTAGAATCGAATTTCAAAATAAAACAGGTAGCTACAGTTCTTGCTTTGCACAGCGGTATATATGATATATCCTGCACCTTATTCGATAAGGAAAGGACCGAGATCCCTTCACCGGGAGTGACTCCTTTAGCAATAACTGGCAGATGCTACACACTCGGTTTGTCTTTTGATTGCTTTTAAGTGTTTTTGCTTTGCACAGTGATATATATGATATATCCCGCACCTCATTCGACGAGGAAAGGACCGACGATCTCTTCACCGGGAGTGACTCCTTTAGCAAAACTAGAAAAGCCTAAAAAACACTCCATTTCAAAATTCATTCGATCCTACAACGATATCAAGTTCATTACGCAATAGGTTTTCAGAAAAACCTGTCGTAGCCCTCCGTCATTTCAGATAAGTACTAGTTAGTATTCGTGCTGCGGTAGTTTGGCATTCGTCAAGGCGTAGTGTGCGGTAGCTAACTAGTATTTATCTGCTTATGCATATGATGCAGATTGGATTAGGGTATTCGTACGGCGTTGTTTGGCATTCATCAAGGGTCGTGCGGGTGGGTTTAATTCAATCAAGAAATGTACGGGTTGAACTTGACTAGTGGACTATGGGTTGTTTGGCATTCGTCAAGGTCATAGAACACTAGGGGCAAAATTATCGGGAATTTCAAGTGTTGAAATTTGCAATGAGATTGCATACCTTCTATGAGATAGTTGGATCCTGATACCCACTGCGAGTAAGAGTTACTCCTGGGAGAGTTTTACACATTGCAATTAGCTAATCAAGTAGGTGTCTAGAAAGGTGTTAACGAGGTTACGCCTCTGGGAAAACGAGGTTTACATTAATTAGGTTCGTGCGAAAGCACGGGGGACCTCCCTCAAAGTACCGACACTGGCCTGGCTGAAAGATTGGCGAACTTGTAGTGTGTAATTAATCCCGGCTAGTCTTTCCTTTTAGGGTTTGAAGGAAGATTTGATAAAAAGCAGTGAGAGCCATCCTGATTAGATAAAATAATAACCAATCTGATCTTGCAAGAGCGCACGCTGAGTGTTTTCTTCTCTCTCTCTCCAGGTAGCGACCATATCACGCCTTAATCAAGATAATAATACGGATGTATTGACCGAACCCACTTGTTATACTGAGCTGGGGAACGTTGGTCCCGCTCCAACTTATAATTGTTATAAGACAGAGCAGGAAATTGGGGATTACCAGAATTCCCGTGCCGCCCAAACGAAGAGAGTGCATGATGATGCATCATCTTCGGGTGTGTTCATTACAGAGAACTGTTTCTCAGTATCCTTTACGTCCTAGGTATGTGATACCAGATCAGGATCCCAGATATGTAATATGTTACATAGGGCTACAGAAAGGTAGATGACTGAGAACGGGTGATAAGTTTCATGAGGCAGAAAACGGGGCAAGAGTTGCAGCCAAGTCTGTTGGTCACTGTCACCCTGTATTACCAATACATTGGTTCTGAACGAATGTTATTAGATACTGAACCTGATATACAAAATCATATCAGTCTCTTTATTAGTAAAGAAATGATAAAATTTTGTATTGTTGGATAATGTTTTGAACATTTCCTATATCAAAAGTTGATCGGTTCAGGCACGTTATCTAAAAGCGTTGATGTTCTAAATCAAACTACAGTTCTTTAGTATACGGAACACACACAAGAGGAAGAGTTCAGAAATGAACGGATCCTTCTTGAGGCATTGTAGACTAGGTCATATCAATGCGACCCGACTGGCTGAAGTTACATTTAGATGCATATTTAAATAAGTTTGAATTTACATCTTATGAAACTTGCCAGTCATGTCACAGAGATAAAATGACCATAGCCCTGTTTATTGGAAACAGAGAAAGAGTTAGTAAACTCTTGGGATGATACATGTTGATGTATGTAAGGTCCCCTGTCTACACATGCCAGGACTGGTTCTTTATACTTCATTATATTCTCTGATAATCTCTCAAGATTCAGTCATATGTTCCTGTTGAAACATGAGTCCGAACCTTCTGAGATATTCACAGAATATAAGCGAGAAGTAGAGAACCAAAATACGGGTATAAGTATTATGTCCTATGATGAGATCAGGGAGGAGAATACTTGTGCATGGAATTCCTGGACTATTCTAAAGGAGAATGAGATTCTCTCTCAGCATTACTCCTCTGTATACACCATAGCACGATGGTATATCGGGGTGGAGCAATTACACCCTATATGATAAGGTGTGCTCTATGATGAGTACTACTGAGTTACATATTTCCTTTTGGGTGTTATGCGCTTGAGAAGCTGCATACCTATTGAATACGGTTCCAATCAAATCAAGTTGCCTACCACTTCATATGTGATATGGAAAAGGAAGAGCCCATATCTTAAGTTCCTTAAGATTTGGGGTTGTCCGGCCTATGTCTGAAAAGCAAAATCCGGACAAGCTCGAGGCAAGATCTGTTATGTAGAACTGGAAATGTTCCAGCTATACAAACTACAGCAGATGATTTGATAAAACCAAAGGATTCAATAGTTACCAACGAACCTCAGCCTCTCCGCCGATCTAGTGAGGTTCCTCACCCGCTTGAGAGATACTTCGGTTACTCTATGACAGTGGGAGCGAGGATTGCATCATGAGATGATGACCCAACTAGTTTCGAGCTGGCCATCAGGAGTGTGACTCTATCAGAATGGCTGGATGCTTAGCGATCTGAGATGGAATCCATGTACACCAGCAAAGTATGGACTTTGGTTGCAATATCTGAAGGGTTAAATCCCCATCAGGAGCAAGTATATCTTGAGAAGATTACTTGGTGTAGATGGAAAAGTTGAGACTTTCAAAGCTAGACTTGTTAAAGCTTTTCGTCATCGACCAGGCGTGGATAATGATGAAACCTTTTCAAGTGGCTATGCTTAAGTCCATCCAGATCCTACTTGCCACGGCTACATACCATGACTACGATATCTGGCGGTTGGGTGCCATGACTGCTTTTCTAAATGATGTTTTAGAAGAGAGAGTCTATAAGTACACAGTCAGAGGGCTTCGTAAACAGTGGGAGCAGCGGAAACGTGTACAAGATACTTTATAGGATAAAGCAGGTATCACGGAGTTGGAACATCTGTTTTGATGTAGTAGTCAAACAGTTTGACATCATCAAAATGGTAGATGAACCTTGTATATACAAAAAGGTAGTAGGGAGTATTGTGATGATCCTCGTAGAGTACGTGGATGACATACTCTTGATAAGAAAGAAGTTTCCTATGCTACGCTCGGTCAATCTCCGTTTATCATAATGATTCTCTAAAGGATCAAAGTGATACCTCCTAAATCCTGGGTTTGGATCTATGAGATAGATCTAATTGGATGTTAGGATTCTCACTAGTTGTAGTGAGATGGTATCAATCGATCCTGGGAAGAATCACTGGAAGGGTTCCAGGGTGATAAAGACGACTGAATGTCAGTCACAGGCATTGTCTTTACCCTCAGTAAAGGGACGGTATGTTGGAAGAGTTCCAAGCTAGATACCGTGGCATACTAGAAGATAAAGGCAGGATACATCGCTACATAAGATGCTACCAAAGAGGTTGTCTGGGTGTATATTAGTTCATGAGATGAACTACGTTCCAACCATTGTGAGACAATGGAGTTGTGGCTTATGCCAAGGAACGCCAGTCCCATCAGTGATCCAGACATACTCTGAGGCAGCATCACCTGATCATGGAGATAGTTGATCTCCAGGGTGATCGAGGTTAGGAGAGTAGACTCAGAGGACAACACGGCGGATCCACTCACAAAGGCCTTTTCCCAGAGAGAGACTTTTATGGGATGGTTCAGTATGAGATACTACAACCACTGCTATCAGATGGCCCTAGTGCAAGTGGGAGATTGTTAGTTATATGTATGCCCTAGAGGCCATTACTATACATAGAATGTATATTGTAGTGGATGCTGGGACATATATATGGAGGACTTTCTTGCTCGACATGATAGTATGCTATATGGTTGATCTTTACCTTAACGTGTACACTGATTGTCTCTCTGTTACATGTTGGTAAAGCCCTTAGGATGTGCACTTGACTACCTGGACTATGATGCGGATCATACTAGTGGGGACATGGTAGTCCGTAAGTACATCCTTCAAAGTCCCTAGTCGTGGGTATATCGAGACGGGGCATCGATATACCAGAGTAGACTAGCGTATACCTTATCGACCCATACAGATAGGCGATGGATGATCCCATATCCATTGGTGTTTGACATCAGAGATGATATACGGGTGCTCAGTGGAGACTGGGTACACTGGACGGACTCGCCGAGAACTCCCAGATGGTATTATACCTTACGTCAGATGGCAGTTCTCTGGTGACACTGGTACAGAGTAGTCTGTTGACCCGAGATCGTCATAGAGTCTTGTGTGGTTCCCACTGTGCTTTGATTTCCACCTTACCACGTCCAAGAGGGCGTGCAAAATGGTGGTTTTTGGGTACAGTCCCGAGTCACATGGAGGCAATGAGCGATAGGAGGGGATTCGTCTCTCCCGGTATAGGGAGTTGATGTTGCGCTGTGTTCGATTGGCTATAACAGGAAATCCCTGGCCAGGGTTGCTGAGATTTACTGGTAAGTGTTACCAGCAGTTTCTCGAATTGTTATAGACCTCATATCGACACGACTTATCGAGCTATTGGGGTCTGACGTTTACCACCCCTAGGCGAGATATGCGACATATCAGACGATCAGACCGGACTGTACGGTAGTGTTACTGGTTGGATTCACTGGAGTGTGAGCGGGCTTGCTCGTCGATCTTCTGATCGCTCAATACCCGGGTGGCCGTTACGTTTAGCAGACCGCTTGCGGCTTGTGGGTGCTTGATATGATCATCACCTGCTGCCGGCGTATTGACGAGTCTTTAGAGTCCTACACAGAGCTTTCCTGGCTCAAGCGAAACGAAATAGGAGCGCATATGAGATATGTGCGGGACCGAGAATGATACCAGTATGTGATACTGTATTCGATTCTCGCGATTTGTGACATTGATCGGTTATATGCGATATAGCCGGGTTATCGGATCAAGTGTTGATTCGATAAGTTGTTACTGTAGATATTAGTCGGTTATATGCGATATGACCGGATCATTAAATCAAGTGTTGATTTAATGATTTAATGCATAATTATATATTTGATATATTACTTTGCATTAACTAGTATCGGTTCACTTTAAATGGATTTTCTCACTCGGATATGCACATTGTATATGTGATATACTTTTGTGCACTTAATTGTATCATGTTTGATGATACATGTTTGCTAGGGTTTTTGTGTAAAGATCAAACCATGGTTACATGATAATGGTTAGGGTTTTGTTTTATTCACTTATTTATTTATTTATTGATTTTTGGAAAATGACAAGCATAAAGAAAATGGTGGCTTACTTTGTTGTATATTGAAGCTTCATGAAGCTTTGACTATGTGACCATTTTGTCTCATGTTTAACCCTAACCATTCCCACTAACCCTAGTTTAGTCTCTACACTTGACCATGGTTGGTAGATGATAAGTATTATTATTATTTTCATTTTACTTAATACTTATCATATTATCTTCTTCTTCTTCTTCATCTTCTACTTGAAGAAAACCTTGTCTCCATCAATGGCAAAGTGAAGAAATGAGTGAGAAATCCAATTCTAAAGTCTACC
The DNA here is from genome assembly GCA_030015575.1 of Agapanthus africanus. Classification (NCBI taxonomy): domain Eukaryota; kingdom Viridiplantae; phylum Streptophyta; class Magnoliopsida; order Asparagales; family Amaryllidaceae; genus Agapanthus; species Agapanthus africanus. Next base: position 31,917,614 of record JASDDO010000019.1, read on the forward strand.
CACTTCCTATTTCTTCATCCTCTACCTCTTGCCAAGTAGTAGAGTGTGTTTTCTTCACAAGTTTCATCACTTGGTGAAGTTGGAGCTTGATCTTATGATGCCTCGACGTAGATCATCTTCGGCATCGTAGCCAACGACCTTGCCCGCCCATTTCTCCGATGAAGCCGACGCTAGAGCCCGGGTTTCCATTTGGACAGCGAGGAGACTTCATTGCGGAGCTATGGAGGTGGAGGACCGGATCTACAAAGGTTGTATTTCCGTTCTCTTAGTAAAGTAGTTTACTAGTTGCATCTTTCGTCTAGACATCTAGTTAACGATCCGTAGTCTAGGGTTTCTCGGCACCCGTAAAATTTGAAATTGGCATGGTTGATGCCTTGTGAGACCTCTTGAGAGTGCCTAGGAACCCTACACAAATGCGGTGGACGTCCCTCTGCCCATCACATGCAGAGGATCCGTGGCCCCAACAAGGGGCATCAGGTCTATCCAAGCCTGAGCAATCCCCCATCGACTTCGGGGCTATAGAGATGCCTCCTTGTCGACAGCGCTTGGCAAGTAATCGGAATCAACTCGACAAACGATCGCTGGACAGATGACCGACCTGACATGGAAGCCCAACAGTGCAGGCAGAGATATTTAACGAGCATTCTTCACAAATAGAAGATAAAGTGAAAACCGATGAAACCAAAGAAAAAAGTTTTATTACCAAAGGCAAAGTCTTTACAAAGGGTATTTTGGGGATCCCCAGCTTTACAAACTGCCCGGAGGCTTACAAAAATTCCAGAAATAACAAAATAAAGGAAAAGGAAGATGGGGGCTTTAGGCCTCGGGGCCAGGCGCGACCTCGGGATCTTCGACATCCGCCACAAGACGAGCAGGGTCCTCGGCGACTTCCTTGTCAGGAATCTCTTTCCCCTGCTCCTCGGCGTTCGTGAGGGGGTATTCGGCCCGGAGCTCTTCGTCGGCGAACCCCGGCATCCGGGCCTTAATGGCGTCGAGGGCCTCGTGCCAGATGAGGGTTGTGGCCACGGCCAGGTCATCATAGAAGTCCTTCGACTTCTTGTAGCCCTCCACCGCCTTCGCCGCCGAGAGGTCAACCAACTTCGCCGCTCTCAGGTCGGCCGACTTCGCCGACTTGGCCACCGCCCCCAGCTCCTTCCGGAGGGTCTTCACCGTCTTCTTCAGGTTGCCGGCGAGCACCTGAGCGTCCTCAAGTTTGGCCTCGGCAGCCATGGTGACCTCGCGGTACCGGGCAACCTCCCATTTCTCGGCCTCCACCTCGCCCTCCAGGGCGGCGGCCCTCGCCATCACCGCCTCCAGCTCCCGCTTGGAGCTCTCCTCCAGCGAGGCGAGTTGGCCCGTAGCCTTCATCGCCGGGGCTATTACCTCGTCCTCCATGCGTAAGGCGAGGGCAACATGCTGGAGAACCTGAAAAATTGGAAAGAGATCAGAAAGACGAAGGAGGCACCGAATTTCACAAACAACCGAGCACTAACCTGCACGGACTCCTGGGCGATGGACGCCATCTGAGCCCTGAAGGTTCCTCCGGGGATCCTACCCCCTGCCGACTGCTCTATGTCGTGCAGCAGGCTATCCGCGACTGATAGCACCGAGGGCACCGCAAACTGGAGGCCTCCCCTCCACCATGATCGGCGAGGGCGGGCCCCGGGAAGACCTCCGGGAAGGCCTCTTAAGTGGCTCCGATAGCGAGCCGATCTCCTCCTCCGAGGCCGAGTCCTCCAGAATTCGGGCCCGCTTTCGGCCCGGCGCTCTGCTCGGCCTCGGGGTGGGATCCGCCCCTGAACGCTCACGGGACGCGGCCACCGGAGGAGAGGGAGCCGGGGCAGGCTTCACACGAGAAGAGCTGGCTCCCCCAGCCTTCGTGACCTTCCTCGGCTGGCGCATGGAAGCTCGAAGCTCGTCCATATCCATGGGCCCTGCATAAACCAAATGCAAATAAGTCAGCGACACGAGCAATATAAAAGCCAAAAGTAAGCCTAACTTACCGACGAACTCAACGGGGCTGAGCCCGGCCCAACTCAGGACCCTCTCAGATAGCAGCACGTCGAATCGGGGGATGGGTTCCCACGACGCCACTCTTACCGCGGCGGAGTCATTGGACTGGTTCCCCAGCAAAGATTTCTCCCTCGACCACTTTGTAGGCACGGGCCAGTCCTCGCCCTCGGAAGGGGAAACGAAGAAGAACTTCTTCTTCTAGTCGTGAATGGAAGAAGGCAGGGCCACAACCCCTGTCCCGGCGGCGCCCCCATGTCGCTTTCTGAAAGAGAGGTAGACCCACCTCGGGTCGCCTGCTCGACCACCAGGGTGATTTTTGAAGATGAGGGAAGAATCAAGGAGGGAGAGGCTGAAGGGAACCGCCTGTAATTTCAGACGGATCAGGAACTCGAGGAGAATCCTCCACGAGTTCGGCACTAAATGGTCAGGGGCTAACCCGAAAAAGTTCAGCGCTTCGAAAACCTCGGGAGAGAAGGGCAGGCGCATTCCACCCCAAAAAGCTTCTAAATACAGGGCGATCTCCCTGCCCCGTACTTGGTCTGCCCTCTCTCCCTCCTTGGATAGACGAAGCGTATAGCGTGAGGGGATGTGGAAGCAAGCCCGAGCATTGGCGAGCTCGTCCTCATGCCTCACCCAACACGAGGCGCCGGGGGTAGCATCTACTGCCTCCTTCCTGGAGGCTGCCCCCGCCGCACGATCCCGGGGAGAGGATCTGACCCCTACTCCCCGGGAGGACTCAGGCTCAACTAAAGGGTCCCTAGAATCTGCTCCTACGACATCTACTGACCCTATAAAGGAAGACATCTAACCTTGAGAAGAGGGATCCTCGGGAAACGAAAACGGAAGAGAGAAGACGAGCGCCGAGCAACCGGGACTTAGAACGGGGAAATATGAAGGAGTAGGGGCCCTGGAACGGGCCCCACCCCTATTTATCACCGCAAGCGACCTCATCCAACGGCGCCCTTCATCTCCCGCCAAAACGCCTCCTCGCGTCCAACGGTTCCGATTGCTCCACTTGTCGTTCCCGCACTGGACCGCGTCCCGTCAGACGCCGCAGGTCTGCACACGTCGTGTCGGCCAACTGACGCTTGACACGTGGACCATCTTTTCAGTGGCAGGATGCACGAACCGGCACACCTTCCTTAAATGCAGAGATCTCGCTCTGATTCGCTGGCAGAAAAGACAACTGACAGCCCGGGGACATGTCCCGACGAAACCTTAGGAGGGAGCTTACCCCGGGCGGCCTGGCAGTCCACTCTTGACCCGACCCGCTAGCTGGTCGGGACAAGAGTGGGGGGCTAATGATGATACTCAATATTGGCAGTCTCCAAGATCAGGACACATGGCAGATGATGTGTCCCAGAACTCAGAAGAAAGGGCCACAGGGGCCGACCAGGCCACCCCTGTACCTGACCTGCAAGCACAAGTTGGCTCACCTCAGAGCCCTCCTGAAATTTGGCCTCCTCGGCCTCTCATCTCACCCCGAGCTGCCTCAGGACCAAGACTCCTCGGCCCTCTCACTCGTTCTTGAGCCCCCCGACCGAGGCCATCTTCCTCGGTCCTCCGACTGACCAACTCCACCACTCACAGGCGTAAACGCCGCTCCGCAAATCTCGCCATGCACAGATTCTCCGCCAGCAACATCCCATGTTCTACGCCACCACGATCCCCATTAATGGGCGATCCGCTCTTTACACGGACGTGACGTCGGGAGCGTAACTGCCAGCGAGATTCTCGCGCCTGCTGCTGCGTGCTGCCGCCACTATATAAACCCCCATCACAGAGGGTTCAAGTAAGCTATTTTTTATTCCACTTAGCCGTTACTCTGCTCGGATCTCGTACTAACTTGATTGTTGGAGGGTCCTCAGTGGTACCAAACCACCCGGGGACTTCTTCGCAGGTGCTCGGTGTTAAACTCCTCAAATCACCAATCTCTTCAAAACCCATTGAGACCCGCACGCAACAGGAGATCACCTTCCAAATCCACCGGGAGATCGACGGAAGACAATATCTGAGGGAGACCCGAAAAGGACTTCCATCAGAAAGACACTAATTATATTGATTTCTTATGATTTTACATGATTAATGTCACGTCCCGTTTCTTAAAATACGTAAATACGTTACGTGACAAAATCAACCACGCTACCTATGGTGAGAAAATATCCTTCCACAGTCACATAAGAAAATAATATCATAGTTTCCTCCCTTATGGGATTACAACGTTAAAATCATAACTAGAAAAATAAATCTAAAGTATCACTAAATTTAATCAGCAGAAAGCTCTTCACCGCTCAGCTTGTCTGTCAAAATATTCTCGATCTTCCTGCGATAAAATTAAAGGAACTGGGCCATGCAAAACCCAGATGTCAGTGGGTCATAAATATCATAGTATAACAATAAACTGAACAATATGCTATATATGATGTCACGTGCAAAATAAGGCATGTGTATAAATAATCACAGGTGTTATACGGCATGCTATATGTATGTCACGTGTATCCTGAAATCTGTGTTTCTAGGTTACTATTCTACAGGTATTTGAAACCAATGAATGTACTCCTCCATATAACTCAAAAGTATATATCCCGTTACCTCTTGGAACCACGGATCAAGATATATGAATCAAGAATGATTCTATTCCGTTACCCTCCGGAACCACGGATCAAGTAGTAAGAATCACGAATGATTCTATTTCGTTACCCCCGGAACCATGGATCAAGTAATGTCCTTTTAAGTTATATTTCAGTTACACTTTTGATTTCCCAATTTCCCTAGCTTTTGTTTTCCAAGTCAGGTATTAATAATATCTACCTAATACCAACACAGGAATAAGTAGGTACATGCTATGTCTATCTAGACAACAGGTCACGTCCATTAGGACAATAAATCAGAATTGTTGGCATCGGTAAGTATTACAAGTAAGTAGATACAAACAAGATAGCAATGTCAGTAACAAGATGACAGGTTATAAGCATGTCAATGTAATATATTAATTTATAAAAAGTGTTTATTGTAACAATATCATGAAAACAGGTCGCGATGAAATACGGTTATCTCGGTGCTGTAAATAGTGCAACGAAAATAAATAAACATATTAATTCCTACATTCGATTAACCAAACTAGAATAGTTCGTATAAGTTCTAATTATAGTTGTAATTTTGCATAACTTTATAAACTGTAATTATAAACATATTACTGTTAACTAAGTAATGAAATACGGTTATCTATATAAAACTGTATATTGATAATAAATTACAACAATATAAATATATAGATATAAGTAAACTAGCATGTAGCAAGTTATAAACTTGCCTCGGTAGTGACGAACGCGAATATGAACACGAACACGAACAGAGCAAGATTGAGACTTGATCTCGTCAAACGAACACGACTCGGTTATGCTTGCAATGGCCTCGACTTAGGTGTTGCCGTAAAGGTTGAAGACGAGTGCTCCGGCGACGATCTGCTGGAGGAGGAGAATGAGGTCGATGGCGGAGATGAGGTTACAGTGATGATCGGGGTTTTGAGTTCGGTGGAGGGTTTGCAGTGGGTGTAGGCGAGTGCAGGAGGCGATGGTGATGGTTGCTTTGGTGATGGGATCGGCGACTGCGACTGCAGTCGAGGTGTTGGCAAAGAGGCGATGGAGTTTTTGAGTTGTGGAGATGGGTTCCAGGAAGTAGGAGTTGCTCTTGGAGATGGGTTCTCGAGGAGAGGAGGTTGTAGGTGATGGAGCTTATGGGGTTCAAGATGATCGGTGGTGAGATGACGAAGGAAAGGGAGGCGACGACACAGTGATTGTAACAATTCTGTTTTAGTGTACAGAAAATTTGTTTAAAAGTTAATGTACAAATGGAGTATTTGCAATTCTGTGTATGCTATAAGTATTTAATTTACTTTTGAACAGCAAGAAAGTACTTGTAGCTCATTGGTAAAGCCTTGCACTGCTGTGATATAACCCCTGTGTTCGAATCTCATCAGCCACATATTATTTTTGTTGATTTTTCTTTTAAACTTTTAGAAGCCCAAAGGTTTACACGTGCACTGCATATGAAATGAAAAGTCACAATAAAAAAAACATGTGGAAAATGATACATACAAACATTCTAGGACACATGACATTCATCCAGATCCCAACCCATAACAATAGACCGGCGAGATTTGGTGAAGGGGCCGGCACCGCCGGTTTTATCCATAGGGGATGCTCCCAAATTTTAACCCTATCACCCCTTGGCCCACCCCACTATCCCCATGCTGTTTGATTTCTCTGCATTTTTTCAGAGAATTAAAATGAGGCATTAATCCAAATTTTAATGCATATTTTTAATTCATTCTTCATTACCCTAAACCTTAATTTCTCCTATAAATACCACACTAAACCATAGCCCTCCTCATTCAGAATTCCATTGCCAAAACTCTCTAAAATTCCTAAGTCCAAGAAGTTGTACAAGTGGAGTTAACTTAAGGTCAAGTTCTGGCGACATTTCGGGACAAATCTGGCGACGAAACGACTCCACGACACCTTCGAAAGCTTCCTCTACCTCCCCCCTCTATAATTAATCCGTAAGTCTCCTCTTCCCTCTCCTCTCTCTATTAAAAAGAATCCTATTTTCAAAACTCGTCGGAAGCGGAGTTAATCCGACTTCCGATTCTCATTTCTTTAAAAACTCAATTTTTATTAAACAACAAATTAATCTTATAATTATATATTGTTTAGTAATCATTAAACAACAATTGGACAAAGTTTTAATTCAAAATATTATGTTAAACAAATTCTATTTCACTTTTACAGTAAAATACCCTTAAGTTTGCATTCGACATTACCTTATCTTTTTGCTCATATTACCTTTAGAAAACTCATGAGGTAATGACCTACCTCATCACAACACTCATTCTTGATATAGCACAATGACTTTTGGAACTTATGGGATAAAATACGAAATTACATTTAAATACCATAAACTTTCAAAAAAACGTTTTCTTTAAAAGTGTATTAAATAATTCCTTGCAAATAAGCCTCTACAAGACATTTTGGGGAACCCGGGTTATCGCACATCCTCGGTCCTAATAGAGCGAGATGCATACCCCTTCACGGAACATCCGATCTCGATGGAATTGTTAATGCAATTTTTAAGAAAAACGTGATTTCTATTTAATAAATAAGTTCTATTTAAATATATATATATATATATATAAATATTATCAAAATATCTACTTTAAATATACAATATATATATTCCATATTTTCTAAATCAAAGGAATCGCAAATTTCATGAAACTACCAATACAAATCAATACAATTCTAATATTACACTATAATACCATATACTATTCAAGTTAGGTTATATTCACTAGAATATTTCATTTTATAAAAATTACAACTATGAAAACCCTAAAGACGATAAATAAATACTTGAGATTTATTTTGAAAATATATCAAAGTATTTTTCATAAAACCCCCTCAAGTTATATTAATTTACAATAAGGACCCTAGTAAATATAGGTTTAAGCGGGACCCGTTCTCTTGAGCCTCAGAGAGTCGGAGAATATGGGTGCTTGCCTATCTAAGGTAGACAACCTAAAAACGGTGTTACCAATACAGTAGTTGTCTTGGAAAAAACACAAATCTTGCCGTCCATATGCAGCAGTTACCGATAACATCAAAACTAATTCAGGACTTCAATTCGTTTTAAAAAGTCTGACTTAGATAGAGGCTCGGTCTAATCTGAATCAATCAATCTATTCTTGAACATGATTCAAGTATAACTCCATTTTAACATGAATCCGTTTATACCAGAATTCAATCTATATCAATATGACTCGACCGAACTGAACAATGGATATACTCTGATTACATGACTATCTATTTATATCCATTCCGTTTACATGATATCATGGTTTCGGAAAGTCGTGCCTCTATTAAACAAAATAATAAAAATCAATACATAATACATCACGGGGTTTTTAAAGGGGTAGACTGATACGGAATGTGTTAAAAGTGCCATGAGATGGTCATTAAAGATGTAACTTTACATCCATTGCCGTTGTTCCGTGGTTTTATCGACGGAACCTTGTACTACGGGTTACCAAAGTCCACGGTGTAAGTTGGACTCCTCTCGTATACACTGGCATATTCTGTACCAAACTACAAACAACCGCGTTAACATAACAATCAAATAGTATGCAATTATATTCTATTTGTCTATTATATTCCTACTTTCTTTGGAACTTACCGAGCGATTGTTCGCTGACGACATTCCTATTTCTCTTCTTCCTTTGTAATGTTGTCAGGAGGACCCGACTCTGAGGAGTTCGACACCAGCCAGGAGCACTTGGAGCAGACCACTGAGAAGAACGACCACTAGTCTTCACTTATACTCACTTTACTTTCATGTTCATGCCGTTGTTTAGGCATTGCTTTCATCATTGTATTTACTTTTCAGTTGTATTGTAAAGAAATGTTTAATCAATTAACGTTGCTGTTCATTTACATTTCATGTCTTTTCTTGTGTATATTTATTATATTGCTTACTTACGCTTAGCGTGTTTACTTTTGAGTAAATATGCAGCGGGCCTCGTCGCGTCCTCTTGCCTGTACACCGGGAAGCGGGGCGTGACAGGTTTCGTTGGTGGCCCATACAGGTCAGTGCTGCATGGAACCCTACCATGCAGGTCAGTTCTGCATGAAGTCCTAAGCAATATAACACAAGAATTAACAAATAAAAACATTCTTTACATTTCATATTTCTTGAATCTTACAATTTCATATTTTTTGAATCTATCCTTACCCTATTTTTCTTTCAAGGTTATGGATTCTCTAAACAATACCAGAACAAATTTCAACAATACACTACCACCTCTTCCACTTACGTCTACCGTTATAACTCCGATCAACGAGCAAACGATATTGCTTAAGGCAATCAGAAGCCTCCTAGAAGAACAACAGCAGCAGACTGCTATCTTGTTGAACCGCCCAGAAGTGGAAGCACCCAGAGTGAAGCAATTCTGGGCATTGCACCCGAAGTAATTTTCTGGGAAAGAGAGCCCTTTAGAAGCTGAAGAATGGGCTCGGAGCATTGATGACGATCTAGCGGTAGCACAAGTGCCAGACATCGCTTGGGTATGGGTTGCGAAGCTGCAACTCACCGACAACGCCCGAGTTTGGTGGAAGGCGGAAGAAAGCCGTCTTACCCAGCCTATTAAATGGAGGACTTTTTGCGAGATGTTCGACGTGAAATATTTCCCCGAGACTGCCCGATTTGACGTGGAGCAGCAATTCATCCATCTGCAGCAATGTTTGATGTGGACCAAATCTGTGGATGAGTATGATGCTGAGTTTACCATACTCAGTAGGTAAGATATGTCTTAATATTCGATTTTCAAATATCACATATTTCACAGATAACACAAGACCGTAACAGGTTCACGGCACACCTCATTCCGATTGCTGAGATCAGGTCCAAACGATTTCAGCAAGTGTTAGATCCGGAGATCTAAGCTGCTTTAGCTACAGGGGATTTCCCATCCCTTGAACTGGCTCTGAAAGCTGCCCGTCGATATGAGGCAGTAGTGAAGATGAAGGGCAGACCCCAATCTGCCGGAGTGAAGTGACCTGCCACTCAGATGGCAGGAGGAGCCTCTTCAAGGCCACCTTTTGTACCCAGGAGACCAGGAGTACCTTTCAACCGGCCCAGCCTAGCCTTTTGCACCTACTGTAGGAGGGATGGACACCTGGTGAAGGATTGTAAGCATGCTAATTGCCTTTTCTTAGTCTGTGGCTCATCCATACATGATATTGGGTCTTGTCCTCATAGACTCAATCCAAATGTTGCACTCAGACCAGCAATTATCTATCCGCAGTGGCCAGCTATCCAGGCACCTGCTCCACGACTTGCTCTCCCAGCTCCACCTCCTCATGGACCGACTGCATCTCTTCTTCGTCATTTCCATCAAGCATAAAGGAACTTACCTCAAGTACAAAGAAACGAATAGATGAATGCTCCTCCAGTAAGGAGGAATGTACCGAGGCGACATGCTTTCACAATGACCGTGGAAGAAGCTGAAGCCACTGGCCAAGTCATCACTGGTAACTCTTTTTTCAAGCTTTCTTACAGTCTATATATATACCCATATATCTTTTCTTATACCTAAAACCTATCCCACATAACTTAGGTATGATCTTAGCAGCCTCACTTCCTGCACTAGCACACTTCGATACTGGAGCATCTCATTGCTTTATGTCGCAACGGTTTGTCCGAACTCATGCGATTCCAGTCAAACCTCTCGTATCTAGCTGGAATGTCAGTTCAGGGAACGACGTTCTGAAGGCAATAATGGGATATGACATGTGTCCAGTGGTCGTCTGCAGCAGAGAATTCTATGCTGACTTCAATGTGCTGGACATACCAAATTTCGATGTCATTTTAAGTATGGATTGGCTAAGCACATTCTATGTTACCATTGGCTGTCATCAAAGGAGGGTAGTATTCGAGATTCCAGAGCATCCGGTCTTTTATTTCAAAAGTGGAGACCGTACCCTGGAGCCAAGCACATACTATTGTGTTACGGCAGCGCCCCGGCCATCAAATCATGACCAAATGCGGAACAAAAATTTTCTAAACAGGCGCTACCACAATCCGATGCTCGGATCTATCCTAAACCCTATACTAGCAATATGTAAAACTAGGAGTTGGATGGTTATACCGAGTTGATCCGTGTCCTTCGGTTTTCAACTATCATCCTAAGCTCCTAGTGGTCGCAGATCGAATTTGGTTGCCGGTCTTCCTCCATCTATGATGATCCATCCGAGGGAAATGGCGCAAGCTTCAGCCTCGCAAAGCGAGGCAACCGACGCTCCAAGGTTGCTAGCAATGGAGAGTGGAGTTGTAGGATCATGTCACTATAATTTTTCTCTCATCACAAATGCTCCAAGAGCAACTCAAGAAGATGAAGAGGAGGTGAGGAAACATGTGGCATGAGCAACCATGGAAAAATGGCTAAGTGTTTCTCCAAGTGAGAATGAGTGATCAACTGAAGAGAGCAAGTCAAGAAAGTCAAGTGAAGAAAAGAAAAATGAGCAAGGCCACTCAAGAATGTGGCTGCCCCCCCTCTCAATCATGCACCCAAAAAAAATCTCTTTTCATTTTTCTAATAAACAAATGCAAACCATACCTCTCTACATGCCATCACCTATGTTCATGCCAACTCACTGTTCCCCTCCAAAAGACGTAGCGAAGACGTGATAGACGTCTCGCCTAAGATTCGGGGCAGATGCTATTTGGTGCTATCCGTCCACCTCTCCGAAGGTGCCAAGTTGATTTATGGAACCGTATATCGGAGGTTTAAACGGATGTGGCCGATGTAGCAGACTTCGTCAGATTCCCCCTCGTTCGAGGGGTTTTTGATTGTGGGGACGCTCTTCCCTGCAGGCGCAAGCCTCTGCAGTTAATTACGCTACTGCATCGTGGTAGCAACTTTCTCCTTCTCCAGATGGTCAGTGTCGTGGGTGTTTGTTTTGTTTGTGGTTGCCCATGGATTGTATACGAAGACTAATTTGTGTTGTCGCCCGTAGGACGAGGATTAGTCCAAATCCGTATCTTCTTAGATTTGGGTTTGGGGGTTTGGTTTAAGGATACGTTAGCCTCATTTGAGACTAAGATCAACTTAAACGTTTGTTAAGGATACGTTAGTCTAATTTCTAGACTAAGATCAACTTAACAGGATCATTTAGATCCAACCAAAGAGCATTTAGACTCTATTGTTTAGTTTACGGACATTTCGGTCAGTTTCCAGTTTAAGGACATGGTGGTCCAACATTCCCATTTTGAGGACGAATATTAGTTTAAGGATATTTCGGTCCAACATTCCCATTTTGGGGACGAATATTAGTTTAAGGACATTTCGGTCCAACATTCCCATTTTGGGGACGAATATTAGTTTAAGGACATTTCGGTCCATGAGTTTAAGGACCCCACAGTCCGTAACAATGTATGGTTGTCGGGACCCGTCACCTCTCTGACGACGTTGAAGGATTACAATGACAAATGTCAGAGGAGTTCAGAGATGTACCCTTGAACCGGGTGTAAATTGATTTGGGAGAGCAGTTGTGCTCAGTTCAATTTAATTTGAGAACTTATGGCCAGAATTGGGTTAAGTCCAGTTAGAAAAATGTCTAACATTTTATTTATATTTGGCCTGTTAGGCCTTTGGTTGGGCTCTGCCTTTCTAAACAATGCATAGTATTGGACTTTTTTATTAAATGCGCAGCATTCATATTAGGCATGTTAGGCTTTTTAATTGGGCTCTGCCTTTTTAATAATGCATAGCATTTGTTTTGGTCTGTTAGACCTTTTAATTGGGCTCTGCCCCTTTTTAATAATGCAGAGCATTTAATGGTCTGACAGTGCGCCACGTGGCCTGTCAGGCGCTCTGTGCCAATTAAAGAGCGCAAGACGCCAGCGCATGTGGAGGTGACACGTGTCACGCTCTGGTGAGCGCAAGTCTGTTAGTGTAGTGCGCTGCGCCAATACGCTGCGCTAGTGCGCTACTGACACGTGGCACTCTCTGGTGCAGTGCGCTAATCTAAGAGCGCAGCGCTCTGCTTTTTAGGCGCGCAAGGCGCAGATTGACACGTGGCGCTCTCTGATGACTTGCGCCAGTCCAAGGAGCGCAACAGCGCAAATTAAGAGTGCAGGGCACTGTTCAATAGCGCAGAGCGCATCTTGATCAAATTTAGATCAAAGAAAAGAATCTTTTCGGTTCTAAAGAGGTTTTACCTCAAGATTCAAGAACCAATGGTTCATCAAAAGGCTGTGCCTTTATATAGATCAAAAGATCTAGGGATGAAGTAAATTACTTCTTTAATTTTTTGTGATTGGATCCTTTTTGATTTTTTTTTCTTTTTTGTGATGAAGATCTTGATCTTGTTCTTAGATCTTTGATCTTTTTAGAAGAAATTCTTCTTTTTATGAGATGTATTTTATCTCTGTTTTTCCAAGAATTTAATTCTTTACCTTGAAGAAGACGGTCTTCTTTCTTCAAAGGCTTGCCTTTCGAATTTTACAAAGAGTTCTCTCTTTTCTCTATTTCTCTGTATGTATATGTGAGACTTGGAGTCTAGAGGCCTTTATATAGGGCCAATTAGTTTGTTGAGTTAGTTACAGAGATCTTTCTCTGATTGATCTGGGGATATTTCCTCACCGTTGGATCTTTGATCCTAAGACCTCTGTTTTACAGAAAATAATCTTCTTATTTTAATAAGATTAAAAAGATCTTTCTAGAATTTTAATTCTGATTATTTAAGTTTTAGTGCTGGCACAGTTGGCGCAAGTGCATCTGCGCTTGACACGTGTCGCGCAGCGCAGAGCGCATCGCACCTGCGCTGACACGTGTCGCACAGCGCGGAGCGCAAGTTATCTGAAGCGTTGCTTCCTTTATTTAAAATTTGAATTTTAAAAACAGAGCCTTGCTCTGATTGGGGGTGCGCTGCCTTGGGCGCAGCGCTCCTTGCGCTGGTGTGTCTGCTTTTGACACGTGGCGCTCTGCGCGCAGCGCAAAGGATCTGAAGCGTTGCTTCACCTTTTGAATTTTGAAATTCAGACAGAGCTTTGCTCTGATTGGGGGAAACAGAAGTGTTGCTTTATTTCCCGCCTTGGAATTTAAACAGAGCTTTGCTCTGATTGGGGGAAACAAATGCCCCCCACCGTTGCGCTTACCTGGCCCCAAACGTGAGCGCAGCGGTGGCAGAATCTCAACCGTTGGGTCAACTTTTGGAAGTTAAAACGGCTCTCAATGCCTATAAATAGGACCTTTGGTCCCTTAGATGATTTTCATCTCCTTCTTGAGAATTTTTATTCAGAACCTTGCTCTTTCTTTCAAGAACTTTTAAGAGTTAGAACTCTAGAAAATTTTTAGGTAAAAATTAAATTAGATTAAATTAAATTGATTTTAAGAGCCTTACTCTTAATAGATCCCTGATCTAAAGAAAACAAATTTAGGGTTTCACTTAGCAGAGCTTTGCTCTATAGGTCTAAAGGGATCTAAAGAGAATTAAAGAGAACCCTATTAGGGTTCCATTAACAGAGCTCTGCTCTCTAAAAGGATTTTTCTTGTATTTTCTTAATTCATTAATGGAGCTTTGCTCCTTCCAAATCATATAGAAGAACTCTTAAGAGTTTTTCACGGATCTTGGAGGTTAAAGATGGCATTTTATCTTTTTGATGAATTATATCATCTTGCTTAATCAGTCTGTCTGCTAATTTTGTTGATTTTCTTTTACAGGAGTAATGGACGCCCACATGTATGACCTTGATGAAATCATCTCTTATGGAGACATCCGCCGAATCGGCCGTTCCCAGAATCGAGAACTCACAAACGCTGAGTGTGTCGAAATTATGAGTCGCTTCGACGTATACAATGGTCAACTGCTTCCCCGGCGTTCCCCTCTTCTAAAGCTTATCGTGGGAGCAATCTGGGAAGCACTTCCCTTGTTCTGTACTGGTGTGCCACTTGGGGCATTGGATACCACCGAGGATAAGGTGCACTCGGTGTATCTGATGAGCTTAATCTCAAAGAGGAGGCGAGATAGCCTTATCGATCTTCTGCATCAAGCTTTTCAACGGTCTGCAATACTTGCTGCCTATCGGAGGGAGGAGGACATCAGTGGGGATCCCGACGCTCGTGTTCTCGAAAGAAAGCACACTAGGATGGTTCGCCAGGCTTGGAAAGTTCTGGATAAGGTCACTTTTGAGTTCCTCAATCCATGTCCTGGATTTGAGGTTTTGCCATTGCAATCATCTCGATAATGCTGCTTTTGTTTATTGTCTTTATTGATGTAAAAATTTTCCGAGTATGAATGACAAATCTTTTGCCTCCTTCCTTTTATTTTCTGCTTTGTTATTGGCATATTCCTTAAGTAAGCATAGCATGTAGGTGATATAGAATATTCCGTCTTGAATGCTTTGGGGAGTAGTGATGGCTTAGGAAGCAGGTTCAGATCTGCTACCTAAGGCTTTTCAACTTTATGAGCCGTGAGGGTCTCATAAAGACTTTTCTCCATATGAGTCGAGAGGATCTCGTAGGTGTATTTTCTCCTTAGGAATCGTGAGGATTCCTAAGTGTGTTTTCTCTTGAGAGTCGTAAGGATCTCACAAGAGAATTTTCCCTCTTACGAGTCGAGATGACCCGTAAGCGGTTGTTTCCCTCCTTGTCGAGATTCGACTTTGGAGAGTGTGACCCGTGAATAGTATGCAAGAGTCCATTTTAGACCGACTTGCAGGGTCCCAGTGCTTAGGAAACAGGTTTTTTAATCCCCGCTGCTTAAGGCTTTATCTCACAAGTCGAGATGAATTGAGAAGTTCTCGCAAAGACAATAATTTCCTCACGAGTCGAGATGAATCGAACAGTTCTCGCAAGAATATCCTAACGTCACAGTTAATCTCTGCTCTTTACGATAGAGGTCCGTTAGGGTCTGTGGTACTAGGGTTTTTTCCGTTGTACCGTCGCATTGGCTGATATATTCCTCGATAGGCAATCTTGCTGTTCGAGTAGCCTTGCGACTGTCATGTCTCTGATCCCTTCTGGGGCTGGACAAGACGTCTTCAAGAAATTCTCCTCGGCAGTTTGACCATTGGAAGAGCAAGCGTTAGGAATTTTGCCATGCCGTTTTTTACTTGAGGTTAGGCTCATTTTGGAGAGCCCCGATGAGTCATAACCACTCCACGCTGGTGTGAGATGATCTCCGATAGTCTTTCAGGTTTTATATGAGTTGCCGTCAAGACCCTGAAGCTAGGAATTTGGCCTTCGCTTCGTTTGCTGGCATTGCGTCCGCTATATCGAGACGAATGTCGCGGTTGTCTCTAGGTTGTCGGTGAACCGTCGAGGTTTGGAACTAGGGATTTTGCCGTGGCTACGTTGTTTGATTGTCGCATCCGAATCCTGCTAGAGGAAGAACGCTGGGGTGACATCTTGTCTGCTGTATCGAGACGAACGTCGAGGTGGTGACCACTCCGTGCTGGTGCGGGATGATCTCCGATTGTCTTTCAGGCTGCATATGAGTTGCCGTCAAGACCCTGAAGTTAGGAATTTGGCATTCGCTTCGTTTGTTCTAGCGTGTCCGAATCCTGTTGGAAGAAGGATGCTGTAGTGACATATCGTCTGCTGTATCGGGACAAACGTCGAGGTGGTGACCACTCCGCGCGAGCGTGGGATGATCTACGATAGTCTTTCAGGTTTTATATGAGTTGCCATCAAGACCCTGAAGCTAGGAATTTGGCCTTTGCTTCGTTTGTTTTGTCATGTTCGAATCCTGCTGGAGAAAGGACGCTATAGTGACATTTTATCTGCTGTATCGAGACGAATGTCGCAGTTGTCTCTAGGTTGCTAGTGAACCGTCGAGGTTTGGAACTAGGGATTTTGCCGTGGCTCCTTTTGATGATGTTGCGTATGCTGTATCGAGACGAATGCTGAGGTGGAGTTGGGATTTTGTCATCACTCCGCTTTGTTTCGACCATGGGGTCTTTTGTCGACGTTGCACCTGCATTCTACTGGATTGCGGAGGAACGCCGTTGTTGACATCTCGTCCGCTATATCGAGACGAATGCTGAGGTGGAGCTGGGATTTTGCCGTCACTCCGCTTTGTTTCGACCAAGGGGTCTTTCGTTGACATTGCATCTGCGAAGGAACACCGTTGTTGACATTGCGTCTGCTGTAACGAGACGAATGCTGAGATGGAGCTGGGATTTTTGCCGTCACTCCGCTTTGATTCGATCGTGAGGTCTTTGTTGACGTTGCATCTGCATCCTGCTGGACTGCGAAGGAACACCATTGTGGGTCTTCAGGGATGCAGATGTGACCGTTGAGACATGGCTCCGTTTTCTGATGGAGCCTGGGGAGGAGGAGTGTGATTCCTTCTTTGTTTGTGCCCCTGGATTGTATACAGGGATTGCTGTGATATCGCCTGTAAAGCATAAATTTCATCTTATATTTTTATTTTATTTTTTTCCGCGATGCTCTATCATTTTAGCTTTTATATCGTGAAGGTCGCGATTGCCCAATCATTTCGGCTGTTTTTACGCGGTGCCCCATCATTTCGGCCATTTATTTTATTTTCACTCGCTGCTTTTTATTGCGAGTTGCCCAATCATTTCGGCTGTTTTGCATGCATATATTTTTTTTACTTGTTGATTTTTATTTGCAAATTGCCCCATCATTTCGGCTATTACGTATGCATATGTGGCTTGCTGGCTTTTCGCCGCAAGCCTGGGATTAGACACCAATTTCGGCATCAGCACCGCTACAACTGGGATTTTTTTATTGCGAATTATCATTTGCCTCTGTCGATGTTGAACAAAGGTGGCTTAGTAAACAGGGTTAGGATCCTGTCGACTAAGGCTTTTGACTTCATGAGCCGTAAGGGTCTCACAAAGGTATTTCTCCCTCCAAGTAGTGAGGATCTCGTATGTGTGTTTTCTCCTTAGGAATTGTGAGGATTCCTAAGTGCATATTCCCCTGTAAGTCGTAAGGATCTTACAAAAGGGTTTTCTCCTTATAAGTCGAGAGGACTTACAAGGGTTGTTCACCATACGAACATATCCCTAGTCACAGATGAGACTTGGTTAGGGAAATGTTTATTCGCGCCCGTGGATTGTATACAAGGGCACTGAGCCGCTTATAGAGCAGTATCGAAGGTTGTGGGGGGTTGCTTAAGAACAGGTTCAGGTCTCCGTAACTTAAGACTTTCAAATCTTATGAGCCGTGAGGGTCTCATAAGAGGAATCTCCTTACGAGTTGTGAGGATCTCGCAAGTGTAATTTCTCCTTAGGAATCGTGAGGATTCCTAAGTGTGTTGCTCCCTTATGAGTCGTAAGGATCTCACGCAGGTGGTTTCTCCTCACAAGGTCGAGAGGATCTTGTAAGTTTCTTTTAACGAGGCTGCGCCCTTTCGGGTTTTCACAAACACTCGCCGATAGCCCTGCTGTTTTTACTTACGGAGCCCTTTCGGGTTTTCATCCGTGCCCTTTTTGCTTATGGACATACCGTTTTTTTATTCTCTCTCTCTCTCTTTTTATTCTTTTTATATAACGAGGTCGCGCCCTTTCGGGTTTTCACAAACACTCGCCGGTAGCCCTGCTGTTTTTACTCACGGAGCCCTTTCGGGTTTTCATCCGTGCCCATTTTGCTTTTGGACATACCATTTTTATTATTATTATTATTTTTTTATTTTTATTCCTTTTTTTTGTATCGGCTTTGGGATGTTGCAATCCACCTTAATTTATCGACATCTCGATCAATAGCTAGTTTTAGGACGCGGTGGTCCGTCATTAGTTTAAGGACGTTTCGGTCCATCGTTGCCGTATTTGAGGCGGATTTTTTAGTTTACGGACTTTTCGGTCCATGAGGCCTTTCCTGTTAGTGTATATGCCCTAGAGGCCATTACTGTATCATACTAGTTTGTATATTACTTAATGGATGCTTGGGATATTCACCTTGTATATACAATCTTGCTCAAAATAGTAGTATGCTACTTGGTTTGTTTCTACTTCAATGTGTACTTGTGTTTATTTCAGTATATCACTTATACGCATTAGTGGAGCCCTTAGGATCTTTGCTTGATTACCAGCATTGTGATGGCCGTCACACTAGTGGGGCTGGGTAATCTATAAGCACATCCTTATGCAGGTCCCTGGTCGCAGGACTATCGAGACAGGGCATCGATACTCCGGAGTAGACCAGCGCATGCGCTTCTCATCCCAGTGTGGGAGACGGTCTGTCCCACAGCCGTCAGTACGTCGTACTTGAGATAGTATGCGGGTGCTCGTTAGGTTACGGGTACACTGGACAGGACTCGTCGGGAACTGACTAGTTGGTATTATACCTATCGTCAGTTATCAGTTCCCAGGTGACATGAGTACAGCTTAGTCCGCTGACTTGACACTGTCACTTCGCCTCGGGTGTGTTCCCACTGTACTTTGATCACTACCCTACCACGGCTCAAAGGAGTCGTGCAAACAGGTGGTGGTTGGGTGCAGTCCCGAAGCACTTGGAGGCAGTGACGGTTAGACAGGATTCGTCTCTCCCGGTATTGGGGGTTGACATCGCGCTGTGTCTAGGAGAGCCATTACACGAGTAGTCCCTGGCCAGGGCAAACGAGATATGCTGGTAGGTTTCCAGTGTTATCTCAGGGTGTATTGGGCTTCACTCCGGCACGACTTGTACCGCTATTGGGGGACTGACGTTTACCGCCCCCTAGGCCCGCCATGCGATGTATCAGACGAACAGACCGGACTGTACGGAGAATGTCACACTCAGGCTCAGTAGGAGTTCAGATGGGTTTCGCCTCGTCGGTCTTCTTGTCGGCATTACCTGGGGACCGTTACGCACAGCTAGTGCCGCTTGCGGTCTGTGGTTAAACCCACTGCCAGCGTAGTGTCGAGTCTTTAGAGTCCCACACAGAAAGCTTTTCGCCTTTAGGCAAAAGAGTAGAGGTCGCATGGTATTGCGACAGGTCGCATGGTTTTGCGACAGGGTTCGGTCACATCCGTGCACTTGTGCACGTACAGTGTCCGGACAGTTTACACTAGCGGGCTTTGGTTTAAGCCAGATCCTAGTGTACCTTATGGGATTGGATTTATCCAGTTTGCATTCGTGTTCCTCGGAACGCGGATGCGGGTGTGTATGCACAGTTGACAGGGAGGCAGAGGCAGCGGATTCTCATTAGGGTTGTTGACAGTTGACCGTTGACTTTTTGACTTTATGCTCAACCCTAATGAGAATATGATATGTGATTAACTATTATATTAATTAAGTATTATGGTGATATGGTTGTTGACTTGTTGACTTTTGTTGACTTGTTGACTTTGGTGACTTGTTGACTTTTGTTGACTTGTTGACCGGTTGACTAGGCTTGACTAGTTGACCATCATGATAACCATGGTTATCATTTCATGCCAAAGACTTTTTCTTGCTTGCTCATTTGAGTAAAATGAGTGCATGACATGATAAGCTTATGGTTGCTTCAAACCATCACATAAGACTTTTGTTGATATGATGAGTTATCATTGTTTTGGATTATGAGAGGGTGAGAGACAAAATACTTGCTCATTCTTTCTTGCTCATTCTCTCTCATGTTCTTGAGCTCTCCTCTTGCTCTCACCCTCAACCTCTTGCTCCCTCTCTTGATCTATGGTTCTCTTGTCTCATGAGTTGAGAATCAAGAACCATAGATAAAATCCCATTCTATTTCCTCTCTACTCATTCTAGTTCACTAGGTTTAGCAAACCAAGTGAACTAGTTTCTTCAAAGAACGAAGAAGGAGCTAAAGGTCGGAGCTTTCAAGTGGATCTATCTTCGGCGTACGGAGACAACGAGAAGGAGCCATCGAACCACCATCGGAGCTTGAAGAGAAGGAGTTCAAGTTTAGGTATAACCATCTTCATCCGAGTAGCTAAATATCTTTAGCTTAGTATGCTAGTTTTAGTTTAGGTAAAGATCCCGACCTAGCTTAGTCCATGTTGCCACTTGCGTTAAAATTTTGATTTTATACCGTTTCCGCCTCCCCGTAAGAACCGGGGGTCGCAACGTGGACTTACATTTCCTATGAATGAGCATGATGCCCCCGGCATATCCATCTTTCTCGGAGTATGTGGTTGTGGCGGGCTCACCTTCCAGTTTCCGGACAGCGCGAACTTGCCCAGTTGGTATTGGTCTTCAACCCAGTTTTTGAATAGGCGACAATTTTCGATCGGATGGCCCAATACTTGGTGGTAACGGCAGTAATTAGAATTGTTTGACATCATTTAGTTGTAGCTGGTGTTTCAGCTCCGGTAGAGTGATAAGCCTGTTGCGCACTGTTAGTTCAAACAGCCTCCTTGTTTCATCCCGGGAAAATGAGTAACGACGTTTCAACTTTTTATAGAGGGGTTGCAGCCTGTTGTTTTGGCGAACAACCGGTCTAAGGTCACTTGGTTGTTGTTGAGCGTTGGCAACGAAGGCCGTTTTTTCCTTCCTTTTATCCTTTTTGTTCGACCCCTTGTTTGCGGGTCCGGGATTCTTTCCGGGTAGCGTGCGATTGCACGGCTGAATGTTCTCGCAACTTCTTAATTCTTTCGTTTTAGAGATGGATTCCTCGAAGAGAGGGCCGAGGGATACTTTTTCGTCGGAGTCGCTCCCGAAGGTGAGAACTCGCGGTCCCTCGGGATCAACCCTATGACAACCGTCGGCAATTCTTATACGCTCATCTGTCGCACTTTCCTGCTGTCTATGAGCTTCACGCTTTGTCCTGTTGAAGTGTTGCCTATGTGCGACATATCCTTGCCACCAACACTTAAAGGAGTTGCAATCTTCAATAGGATATGTGATCTTCTGATGATATAAGCAGAAGTTAGGATGTACGTCCGCTTCATCATGATATATCCCACCAGGAGAATTTTCTCCGAAAGAGGGCAGCCTCATCCCCATCGATATGGCTTTGGCGAATCGTTTCATTGTCTTGATCCTGCTTTCATTTGCGGCGGATGTACTTTGATCTGGTGGGAGTGTTTTGATCCTTTTATCCAGTCGCCGGCGGATGTACTTTGAACTCGTATTTGTTGAGCAATATAGTCATTCAGGGCAGCTTTGGAAATTGTCTCCTCCATGGTTGTTGAAAGAGCCGGCGGTGGATTTGACGTTTCTCCTCTGTCATCTTCAAGGATAATCAGAGGATCTTCGGCTGGGGGATCCGGCTGGATCATCATCCCGACCATGTCTTGGAAGAGAAGCGCCATTCGTTTTATATTAGCAGCTTGTTCTGCCGCTTTTCTGTCCTTCTTTTCGAGGACTCTACGTAGGAAGTCAGCGTTAGTTTCTTGTTCGTGACACTATTCTGATGATGT
The DNA here is from genome assembly GCA_030015575.1 of Agapanthus africanus. Classification (NCBI taxonomy): domain Eukaryota; kingdom Viridiplantae; phylum Streptophyta; class Magnoliopsida; order Asparagales; family Amaryllidaceae; genus Agapanthus; species Agapanthus africanus. The sequence continues at coordinate 31,939,496 of JASDDO010000019.1, forward strand.
CTCCGGGCTTTCTTTTAGCTTGGTAAGTGCGGCCATTGTAGTCAGCATCTCTTGAAGCTTCTGCTGTTGCTGTTCTTGAGCTCTCATAATGGACCGGGTGAGCGGTCGGTGGCCCGTCGAAGTGCGGCTTTCTTCTTTTCCGGAATCCATGTAGACAGTATGTACCATCATGCCCCCAGACTCGGGGCGTTTGGGCTCAATGCCTTCACGGTCTGCCACAGCCACAGGGGTTTTCTCCGGCCTCCTTTTCTTTTGCGCAGTTGAAGTTAAGGGGGGCGTCGCAGCGGGCACCCAGACAGCTTTTTGTGGTTTGGCAGGATGGTTCTCTTCTTGTTGAACCTTCGCCTTTTTCTGTCGGCTAGGGTGATCTTGATCAATTACTGAGTCCCAAACCTGCCGCCAGACTTTGTAGATTTTGGAGGACAGCCGTTGAGGGGCTTGTTCCGGCTTCACCTTTGTAGTGCTCTGCATAGGTGGAGGAGATCTTTTCAGCACAGCGGTCGGAGAGTTCTTGCGGACCTTCCTAAGTGGTTCAAAGTTGTTCCCAGTTGGAACAACAACATCAATTTCCGCCGTTGGAGTTGGCGGAGTCAGTCCAGAAGGAGAGTTGTTCCCAGCCTTCCTTACTCGGCGCTAGTGGTATATCCCTAGTAGGAGGAGTGTTGTCTCCTGAGGGTTTTCAGTGGATTACACCCACAAAATCCTATATTAAAAGAGAGATGGTGAAAGTTATATAAAGATAAGAACTATAAAAGAAAGAACTTAAAAATAAGAGTTTTCAACTATACCAGCTTTTCAGTTGCCATGAGCCCTATCTTAATGGTCATGAAAAAATGTTAGAAATCACATTATCCCTCAATAAAACACCGCCTTTAGTTTTCATTCCTACCTTTCTTCTAAACATTGATCATATACCCCTACGTGTGTGAACTGGACATCCCTACACTCAGAGAATTCAATTCAAGCAATCATACTCTTGTCCATCTACCTTAGTATTTTTTAATAGATATTTAGATGGAATTTGCTCACACATTCTTCATGCGGCCGTTAATACTTCTTGAGGTACTAACCGACCGATTACTCATGTGCTTGCTAATTAGGCATTTTTCTTCGTCTTGCAACACCTAAGGCTTAGCAGTGGCTCCCAAACCAGTTGGTCTAAGGCACTAGGTGATAAAGCACCCTCGCTATATTTTTTATTGCTGCCTCGGTGATAACAAAACCACTGTTCATTTTTCTTTTCACAATTTTATCTTTTATTCTCCACTTTTATTTTCTTCATACTTTGGCTTTTAGACAAGAGCATTTCAAGGTATCCTCTACTATCCCGAGTTTCAAGATGTGTGTAAGTGCGTATAGTAGGGTATCAACGTTCAAATGTTTGGCTTCCAGAATATGAACTATTTTTCAGGCTTATTTTTATCCTCAGATTAGTAATTTCCTTCATCTTACTAACCCTTGGGACAACAGCTCATAACTACTTATTACTAGTTTTATTTAAGAAAATATCTAACTTTCTTGTTTTTCTTAAACTATTCCTATCTTTTAAATATAATTTTTCACTTTCTACTCTTTTATTATCACAATTTTTTTTGTGTGTGCTTATATATAGTATAATGCAAAGTAGGGCGTAAATAAGCACAGGAGCGCTGAAAAACGACTTCTTGCGATGGTACAACAGCGCTGAAGTGTAAGTCCACGTTGTGACCCCCGGTTCTTACGGGGAGGCGGAAACGGTATAAAAATCAAATTATTAGCGCAAGGGGCAACATGGACTAAGCAAAGTCGGGATCTTTGACTAAACTAAAACTAGCATACTTAGCTAAAGAGAGTTAGCTACTCGGATGGAGATGGTTATACCTAAACTTGTCTTGAACTCCTTCTCTTCAAGCTCCGATGGTGGTCCGATGGCTCCTTCTCGTCGTCTCCGTACGCCGAAGATAGATCCACTTGAAAGCTCCAACCTTTAGCTCCTTCTTCGTTCTTTGAAGAAACTAGTTCACTTGGTTTGCTAAACCTAGTGAACTAGAATGAGTAGAGAGGAAATAGAATGGGATTTTATCTATGGTTCTTGATTCTCAACTCATGAGACAAGAGAACCATAGATCAAGAGAGGGAGCAAGAGGTTGAGGGTGAGAGCAAGAGGAGAGCTCAAGAACAAGAGAGAGAATGAGCAAGAAAGAATGAGGCTCTCTTTTGTCTCTCACCCTCTCATAATCCAATGTAATCATAACTCATCATATCAATAAAAGTCTTATGTGATGGTTGAAGCAACCATAACCTTATCATGTCATGCACTCATTTTACTCAAATGAACAAGCAAGCAAAAGTCTTTGGCATGAAATGATAACCATGGTTATCATGATGGTCAACTAGTCAAGCCTAGTCAACCGGTCAACAAAGTCAACAAGTCAACAAAAGTCAACAAGTCAACAAAGTCAACAAAAGTCAACAACCAAGTCACCATAATACTTAATTAATATAATAGTTAATCGCATATCATATTCTCATTAGGGTTGAGCAAAAAGTCAAAAAGTCAACGGTCAACTGTCAACAACCCTAATGAGAATCCGCTGTCTGTGCCTCCCTGACAACTGTGCATACACACCCGCATCCGCGTTCCGAGGAACACGAATACAAACTGGATAAATCCAATCCCATAAGGTACACTAGGATCTGGCTTAAACCAAAGCCCGCTAGTGTAAACTGTCCGGACACTGTACGTGCACAAGTGCACGGATGTGACCGAACCCTGTCGCAAAACCATGCGACCTGTCGCAATACCATGCGACCTATACTCTTTTGCCTAAAGGCGAAAAGCTTTCTGTGTGGGACTCTAAAGACTCGACACTACGCTGGCAGTGGGTTTAACCACAGACCGCAAGCGGCACTAGCTGTGCGTAACGGTCCCCAGGTAATGCCGACAAGAAGACCGACGAGGTGAAACCCATCTGAACTCCTACTGAGCCTGAGTGTGACATTCTCCGTACAGTCCGGTCTGTTCGTCTGATACATCGCATGGCGGGCCTAGGGGGCGGTAAACGTCAGTCCCCCAATAGCGGTACAAGTCGTGCCGGAGCGAAGCCCAAAACACCCTGAGATAACACTGGAAACCTACCAGTATATCTCGTTTGCCCTGGCCAGGGACTACTCGTGTAATGGCTCTCCTAGAAACAGCGCGATGTCAACCCCCAATACCGGGAGAGACGAATCCTGTCTAACCGTCACTGCCTCCAAGTGCTTCGGGACTGCACCCAACCACTACCTGTTTGCACGACTCCTTTGAGCCGTGGTAGGGTAGTGGTCAAAGTACAGTGGGAACACACTCGAGGCGGAGTGACAGTGTCAAGTCAGCAGACTAAGCTGTACTCATGTCATCTGGGAACTGATAACTGACGATAGGTATAATACCAACTAGTCAGTTCCCGACGAGTCCTGTCCAGTGTACCCGTAACCTAACGAGCACCCGCATACTATCTCAAGTACGACGTACTGACGGCTGTGGGACAGACCGTCTCCCACACTGGGATGAGAAGCGCATGCGCTGGTCTACTCCGGAGTATCGATGCCCTGTCTCGATAGTCCTGCGACCAGGGACCTGCATAAGGATGTGCTTATAGATTACCCAGTCCCACTAGTGTGACGGCCATCACATCGCTGGTAATCAAGCAAAGATCCTAAGGGCTCCACTAATGTGTATAGGCGATATACAAAATATAAACACATGTACACATTGAAGTAGAAACAAACCAAGTAGCATACTACTATTTTGAGCAAGATTGTATATACAAGGTGAATATCCCAAGCATCCATTAAGTAATATACAAACCAGTATGATACAGTAATGGCCTCTAGGGCATATACACTAACAATCTCCCACTTGCACTAAGGCCATGTACTGGCGTATCGAAGACCTATCATCTCGATCAGCCGCTCGAACTGAGTCTGGGGCAGGGGCCTTGGTGAATGGATCTGCAGTGTTATCTTCTGAAGCGACTCTCCGAACCTCGATCTCCTGGCGATCTACGATCTCCCTGATCAGGTGATACCGCCTCAAGATGTGCCTGGATTTCTGATGGGACCTTGGTTCCTTCGCTAAAGCTATAGCCCCGTTGTTGTCACAATACAGAGGTATTGGATCAACAATGGACGGAACCACCTGAAGTTCTTTCAAGAACTTCCTCATCCAGACAGCTTCTTTTGCGGCATCAGATGCAGCGATGTATTCCGCTTCCATCGTCGAGTCTGCAACGGTTTCTTGTTTGGAACTCTTCCAACACACCGCCCCTCCATTGAGGGTAAAGACAAAACCCGACATGGACTTGGAATCATCCTTGTCACTCTGGAAGCTGGAGTCAGCAAAGGCCTCGATCTGGAGGTCTTTTCCGCCATACACCAAGAACATCTCCTTAGTCCTTCTCAGGTACTTGAGAATGTTCTTTACCGCTATCCAGTGTTTCTCCCCAGGGTTTGACTGATACCGGCTTACCACACTCAGTGCATAAGCTACATCCGGTCTGGTACACAACATCGCATACATTATAGAGCCTACCGCAGAAGCGTAGGGTATAATAGACATGCGATCCCTCTCCAAATCAGTCTTGGGAGACATCTCTTTAGAGAGGGTGATCCCGTGACAAGCCGGTAGGTTACCGCGCTTAGAATCTTCCATACTGAATCTCTTCAGTATGGTGTCGATGTACCTGGACTGTGATAGTCCTAATATCCTCTTGGATCTGTCACGGTAGATCCGGATACCCAGAATGTACGAGGCATCACCCAGGTCTTTCATGGAGAACCTGTGTGACAAGAACCCCTTGACAGATTGTAGCATAGGAATGTCATTTCCTATTAAGAGAATGTCATCCACGTATAAAACGAGGAATACTACAGTTCTCGCTACAAATCTACTATAGATGCATGGTTCATCTGGATTTTTGATAAAGCCAAATTCTTTGACCGTCTCATCAAAGAAGATGTTCCAACTCCGCGATGCCTGCTTTAGTCCATAGATGGACTTAAGCAACTTGCACACCTTTCCGCTGCTCCCACTCTGAATGAAACCCTCTGGCTGGTCCATATAGACACACTCCTCTAAATTTCCATTTAGAAAAGCTGTCTTCACGTCCATTTGCCAGATCTCATAATCGTGGAAGGCAGCAACGGCAAGAAGGATCCGAATGGATTTCAGCATGGCTACTGGAGAAAAGGTTTCGTCATAGTCCAAGCCAGGTCTTTGACGGAAACCTTTTGCTACCAGCCTAGCTTTATAGGTCTCAACCTGTCCATCTACACCAATCTTCCTTTTGAAGATCCACTTGCATCCTACGGGTTTTACCCCGTCTGGAGCAATGTCCAACGTCCATACCTTGTTGGTGTACATGGACTCCATTTCGGTCCGCATTGCATCCAGCCATTTCACTGAGTCAACGCTCTGAACGGCCTGCTGGAAGCTAGTAGGCTCATCATAATCTATGATGCAATCCTCTCTATCCCCGTCTATGAGAAAACCGTAGTATCTCTGGGGCGGATGAGACTGCCTACTACTCCTGCGGAGCGGCGTAGGAATGTCCTGTTCTGTTGAACCCTCTGGTTCCACTAACCTTTCAGTAATAGTCTGTGGTTCTGGAATTTCTTCCAGTTCCACTGCGCTCCCACTATTTTCCTTTTCCAAGAACTGGTGTTCTAGGAAGTGGGCATTACGAGAAACACGGACTTTTTGTTCCTCTGCGTAGTAGAAAAGATACCCCCTGGTGTTCTTTGGGTATCCCACAAACTTGCACAGTACTGAGCGTGCCTCGAGTTTGTCCGCATGCTGCTTTTTGACAAAAGCTGGACATCCCCAGATCTTCAGATATTGAAGATAGGGTTTCTTCCCACTCCACATTTCATATGGGGTGGTAGGCACAGTCTTAGTCGGAACTCGGTTCAAAAGGTATGCAGCTGATTCTAGCGCATACCCCCAGAATGATCGCGGTAACTCAGCGTTACTCATCATGGACCGCACCATATCCAATAGGGTGCGGTTCCGTCTCTCCGATACACCGTTATGTTGCGGGGTGTATGGAGGAGTAAGCTGAGAGAGAATTCCGTTCTCTTTTAAATAGTCCAGGAACTCGGCACTTAAGTATTCTCCACCTCGATCCGATCTTAGAATCTTAATACTTTTGCCGGTCTGTTTCTCTACTTCATTCTTATACTCCTGGAATTTTCCAAAGGCCTCGGACTTATGTTTCATTAACAAGACATAACCGTACCTTGAGAAGTCATCCGTAAAAGTAATGAAGTAAGAATGTCCGCTTCGGGCATGTGTAGACATTGGACCGCACACGTCACTGTGTACGAGTCCCAAGAGCTCGCTCGCTCTTACTCCATGTCCAGTAAACGGAGTCTTTGTCATCTTTCCTTTGAGACAAGATTGACAAGTGGCATACGATTGATATTCGAACGCATTCAAATATCCTTCTGTATGTAACTTAGTCAACCTTCTCTCATTGATGTGACCCAATCTACAATGCCATAAGAAAGTCTGATTTATTTCTGGAGACTTTCTTTTGTGTGTATTCTGGACGTTGAAAATCTGTGGTTGGTTTAACACGTATATACCATTACTCAATGTACCTGACCCAATCAAAACTTGATTAAGGTGAATGTTTACAACATTACTTACAAACGCAAATTCATAACCTTCTTTAGAAACTAAAGATACAGAAATGATATTACAAGTTGCGTTGGGTACAAAAAAGCAATTACGCAAAACCAAAACATGTCCATCTGACATTCCTAGGTGATAGTCCCCCACGGCTTTAGCATCCATGCTAGCTCCGTTCGCAACTTTGAGGGTCATGTCACCTGCCTTCAAAACCCTACGGTTTCTCAACGCCTGCAAAGAATTACAGATATGGGATCCTGATCCGGTATCCAATACCCAGGAAGTAGAGTTTATTGAAAGACAGTTTTCAATAACATACACACCTGAAGCTGAAGCTGCAACCTGCTTCAATTCCTGTGTTCTGGCCTTCCAGGCCCTGCAATCATTCTTCCAGTGTCCTTTCTTATGACAATAGAAGCATTCTTCCTTATCCACAAGCTTCCCCGCTATCTTTGTTGCTTTACCTTTTCCCTTCGTATCCACTTTACTAACACCGCCCCTTGGTTTGGCGGGGGTCTTCTTCTTCTTTCCCTTGGCTTTCGCCTTGGACCTAGAAGAAGATGATCCTCCTACAAACAAAGTGGATGTATCCCTACCTTTCTGTAGGGTGCCCTCTGCGCTCCTCAGCATGTTGAGGAGCTCTGAAAGTTCAACCTCTTTTTCTTGTAAGTTGAAGTTCAGTATAAACTGGGCGTAAGTGGAAGGAAGGGACTGGAGAACTATATCCGTATATAGCTCACTCTCCAATGTGATCCCTAAGTCAGCGAGCTCCTCAATGAAGCCGATCATCTTTAGCACGTGCTCGGCTACTGATGATCCGACGGCCATTCTTGTCGAAAATAACTTTTTCGATGCTTCGTATCTTGCGATACGAGATTGCTCTCCATACAGTTCTTTTGTATGAAGCAATATGGATTCCATGTCCATATTCTCATGCCTCCTCTGATGTTCGTTGTCCATCGAGGCAAGCAGGAGGCATTTGGCCTTCGCGCTATCAATCTCCCAAGTCTTACGGATTTCCTTATCCGCGACGCTGGAAGTTGGACCAGGGACTGGGGGAGCTTTGGTGGTAAGAAGATACCCCAGCTTGTCATAAGTGATTGCTATCTTGACATTCCTGAGCCAATCTTTGTAGTTTGGCCCTGTCAGTTTGTTTTTATCTAGGAGTAACTTAAGTCCAGTCATGTTGATTGGTCGCTGCAATTAGGAGAGAGAAGAAGAAACACTCAGCATGATGCTCTTGCAAGTTTAGAGTGGTTTTTAGTTTGTCTAAACAGGATGGCTCCCACTGTTTCTCGAATCCCTCCTCAAACCATAAAGGAAGAATTAGTCAGGATCAATCCCACCGTACAATACTTGCTTAACCGTTCAGCCAGGCCGGTGTCGGTACTTCGAGGGAGGTTTTCCAACGCTTTCGCGAAGTTCCTTAATTAAAGAACCTCTTTTCCCTGGGGGCGTAGCCCCGCTAACACCTTTCTAGGCACCTACTAGGTTTATAGCATTGATCGTTAAGTGAGAAATTTCCCGAGGAGTAGCATATACTCACAGTAGGATCGGGATCCAAATATCATTGCGTGACGAAACTGAAGGAATCCTACCAGAATCATCACACTCCAAATGGTATGCAAATCTAGCAAGTTTCAGTACTTATGAAACTCCCGATGTGGATTTTTGCCCCATGCTCTTATGACCTTGGCGTGAGGTCAAAATGTCATAAGTCACATGTCAAGTTCGTCCCATCATTATCCAGGTTAATTTGAACCCACCCGTACATACCCTTGACGTAGGCCAAAATGGCAGTACGACTGTCTCAAACCAACGCATTCTATCTATGCAACAGATAAATATCCGGCAGCTACCAATCACTATGCCTTGGCGTGAGGTCAAAATACATAGCTTGAATACTACCGAATATTTAACTGAAATGATGGAGGGCTACGGATGGTTTTGGCAAAACCGTGAACGTAGTGAACTTGATTTGGTCGATGGAACGAGATAGCTTTTAAATGGAGTGGCTCAAACTCCGTATTTTAAAAGTTTGTTTTGAAAAGAACCGAGTGGTTTTTCGAAAGTGTTCCAACGACTTTAACTTGGTTTATTATCTTGCATTAGTTCTTTTAATGCGTGATATTCTTGCATAAGTTCTTTTAATGCGTCCCATCATTTAATCCTACCATTGCAGAAAACAACCAAAATATGACGTACGCTTATGCCATTCGCATTCGCCACGGGGCCCCGTCATTACCCGTTAGGTTACTTAACTAACGACAGAGCGGGGGCTGGGCTAGCGCGTCTGTAAAACATATGCAACGCCTAAATAATATCATATATAGATATACTGCAATGATAAACATTTCAGATCACAGATAAATACATTGGATATACTAGCAATCTGTAATTTGTACGAGCCTGTAACAAAAACAGATAACACGGTCGCGGTGAATAGCCAATACCCCACCCAAGACCCCTACGGGTGCGGCAAACTACCCGCCAAGTACCCGAAGCGTAGTAACCTCCCTCATCTCCATGAGTAGGCCACTCGACACTTCGGCATACCCGGTAGTTTGTGCACCCCCTCCATGGGTCTATCCTAGGAGCAAAAACAGTAAAAAGAAATTATACAATGACGGCTACAACCCCGACCCGGTTGTGCGGCCGTACAAATAATTATTACATCAATTTACAAATTTACATGAATTGCAAGAAAAGAAAACTCTCGTCTCACAACCCCCGGCTATTCACCCGCGACAATCCAACATATTTATATACACATTCCAATATCAAACACAGATCATGTATAACCCCGACCAATCGACTTATAGCGATTAGCCGACGTTCAATACATGCAAGCATCACAGATATAACCATCATAGTCAAAGTGCAGTGAAGTTCGGAAAAAATACGGAATTATAGGACCCCAAAAGGAAATTTCTTTTCTGGAAAATCTGGGGACATATAATATATTTCAAAAATCCCAAAACCAACACAGACACACACTGCACGAAAAACGATGCAGAGAAGACGACAAACTGCGGCGCTTCCGCGGCACATGCCTACCTCGTGCGGCGGAAGCGCGGCGGTTTGAACGAATTAGGGCAACGTTTTTCTTGGGTGTTCACACAAAACCCTGAGCCGAATTTAGGTATATAAATTTTTTCATTTTGAGCCAAAAAAATTTCAACAGAAACTCAGGTTTTGTAAAAGTTTGTTTTTTGGATTTTTCCGGTTCCGAACTTCGTTACACTTCACTACCAAGCTAGTTTAAGTTTAGTTAGGCTCTGATACCACTGTAAGTCCACGTTGCGACCCCCGGTTCTTACGGGGAGGCGGAAACGGTATAAAAATCAAATTATTAGCGCAAGGGGCAACATGGACTAAGCAAAGTCGGGATCTTTGACTGAACTAAAACTAGCATACTTAGCTAAAGAGAGTTAGCTACTCGGATGGAGATGGTTATACCTAAACTTGTCTTGAACTCCTTCTCTTCAAGCTCCGATGGTGGTCCGATGGCTCCTTCTCGTCGTCTCCGTACGCCGAAGATAGATCCACTTGAAAGCTCCAACCTTTAGCTCCTTCTTCGTTCTTTGAAGAAACTAGTTCACTTGGTTTGCTAAACCTAGTGAACTAGAATGAGTAGAGAGGAAATAGAATGGGATTTTATCTTTGGTTCTTGATTCTCAACTCATGAGACAAGAGAACCATAGATCAAGAGAGGGAGCAAGAGGTTGAGGGTGAGAGCAAGAGGAGAGCTCAAGAACAAGAGAGAGAATGAGCAAGAAAGAATGAGGCTCCCTTTTGTCTCTCACCCTCTCATAATCCAATGTAATCATAACTCATCATATCAATAAAAGTCTTATGTGATGGTTGAAGCAATCATAACCTTATCATGTCATGCACTCATTTTACTCAAATGAACAAGCAAGCAAAAGTCTTTGGCATGAAATGATAACCATGGTTATCATGATGGTCAACTAGTCAAGCCTAGTCAACCGGTCAACAAAGTCAACAAGTCAACAAAAGTCAACAAGTCAACAAAGTCAACAAAAGTCAACAACCAAGTCACCATAATACTTAATTAATATAATAGTTAATCGCATATCATATTCTCATTAGGGTTGAGCAAAAAGTCAAAAAGTCAACGGTCAACTGTCAACAACCCTAATGAGAATCCGCTGTCTGTGCCTCCCTGACAACTGTGCATACACACCCGCATCCGCGTTCCGAGGAACACGAATGCAAACTGGATAAATCCAATCCCATAAGGTACACTAGGATCTGGCTTAAACCAAAGCCCGCTAGTGTAAACTGTCCGGACACTGTACGTGCACAAGTGCACGGATGTGACCGAACCCTGTCGCAAAACCATGCGACCTGTCGCAATACCATGCGACCTCTACTCTTTTGCCTAAAGGCGAAAAGCTTTCTGTGTGGGACTCTAAAGACTCGACACTACGCTGGCAGTGGGTTTAACCACAGACCGCAAGCGGCACTAGCTGTGCGTAACGGTCCCCAGGTAATGCCGACAAGAAGACCGACGAGGCGAAACCTATCTGAACTCCTACTGAGCCTGAGTGTGACATTCTCCGTACAGTCCGGTCTGTTCGTCTGATACATCGCATGGCGGGCCTAGGGGGCGGTAAACGTCAGTCCCCCAATAGCGGTACAAGTCGTGCCGGAGCGAAGCCCAAAACACCCTGAGATAACACTGGAAACCTACCAGTATATCTCGTTTTCCCTGGCCAGGGACTACTCGTGTAATGGCTCTCCTAGACACAGCGCGATGTCAACCCCCAATACCGGGAGAGACGAATCCTGTCTAACCGTCACTGCCTCCAAGTGCTTCGGGACTGCACCCAACCACTACCTGTTTGCACGACTCCTTTGAGCCGTGGTAGGGTAGTGGCCAAAGTACAGTGGGAACACACTCGAGGCGGAGTGACAGTGTCAAGTCAGCGGACTAAGCTGTACTCATGTCACCTGGGAACTGATAACTGACGATAGGTATAATACCAACTAGTCAGTTCCCGACGAGTCCTGTCCAGTGTACCCGTAACCTAACGAGCACCCGCATACTATCTCAAGTACGACGTACTGACGGCTGTGGGACAGACCGTCTCCCACACTGGGATGAGAAGCGCATGCGCTGGTCTACTCCGGAGTATCGATGCCCTGTCTCGATAGTCCTGCGACCAGGGACCTGCATAAGGATGTGCTTATAGATTACCCAGCCCCACTAGTGTGACGGCCATCACATCGCTGGTAATCAAGCAAAGATCCTAAGGGCTCCACTAATGTGTATAGGCGATATACAAAATATAAACACATGTACACATTGAAGTAGAAACAAACCAAGTAGCATACTACTATTTTGAGCAAGATTGTATATACAAGGTGAATATCCCAAGCATCCATTAAGTAATATACAAACCAGTATGATACAGTAATGGCCTCTAGGGCATATACACTAACATGAAGCTCGTTGGCGGGAGCATGGTCCCGAAGAATAGCCCAGTTGTGGCTTGAGTTATCTGCTCCACTGGCATAGTGAAAAGGGAGGCCGCTTGGGGCCCGTAGGTTACTCCTCCAGATGGGACAGAGCGAGAGTTGCTGTTGCAGTTAGTGCAGTTTGAAGCCATTGATTTCTTGAAGAGCTTGAATATTCTGCCCCCTGCGTCGACCTTGGTCTTTGGCATGTGCCGGTTGTTTGAGGACCGATTCCGTCGGCAAGGCTACTGCTTGGGGAGCTTGCCTGTGGACGATAGACATCCTCTGGGCTTCCTCCATCGGCGTTGAGGCACCGAGGGTGGGAGGTGGGAGCATCGACCCCAAAAGAAGCCCGTTGATTTCTTGAAGAGCCGGATTGCAGAGATTTGAGGTTGCAAGTGACCCATACTTGACTCCGCCGGATATGACAGAGCCTGAGTTGCTAGGGTGGGAGCAAATGCCATTCTTCATAGAGACGAAATGCCGGCTTCAATATCCACTCCCCTAAGGGCAACCAAAAACATACACACCGCGATTATTTGATCGCGGGAAAAACACGACACACGAAGTGTGGAGTGGAAAGAGGAAAAGGTCTCATCGGGCGTGCCAGAATCTGTCCCCCTCCGAAAGATGCGGCGAAGACGCGATAGACATCTCGCCTGAGATTCGGGGCAGATGCTATTTGGTGCTATCCGTCCACCTCTCCGAAGGTGCCAAGTTGATTTATGGCACCGTATATCGGAGGTTTAAACGGATGCGGTCGATGTAGCAGACTTCGTCAGATTCCCCCTCGTTCGAGGGGTTTTTGATTGTGGGGACGCTCTTCCCTGCAGGCGCAAGCCCCTGCAGTTAATTACGCTACCGCATCGCGGTAGCAACTTTCTCCTTCTCCAGATGGTCACTTCGTGTCGTGGGTGTTTGTTTTGTTTGTGGTTTCCCATGGATTGTATACGGAGACTAATTTGTGTTGTCGCCCGTAGGACGTGGATTAGTACAAATCTATATCTTCTTAGATTTGGGTTTCGGGGTTTGGTTTAAGGATACGTTAGCCTCATTTGAGACCAAGATCAACTTAAACGTTTGTTAAGGATACGTTAGTCTAATTTCTAGACTAAAATCAACTTAACAGGATTATTTAGATCTAACAAAAGAGCATTTAGACTCTATTGTTTAGTTTACGAACATTTCGGTCGGTTTCCAGTTTAAGGACATGGCGGTCCAACATTCCCATTTTGAGGACGGATATTAGTTTAAGGACATTTCGGTCCAACATTCCCATTTTGGGGACGAATATTAGTTTAAGGACATTTCGGTCCAACATTCCCATTTTGGGGACGAATATTAGTTTAAGGACATTTTGGTCCAACATTCCTATTTTAGGGACGAATATTAGTTTAAGGACATTTCGGTCCATGAGTTTAAGGACCCCACAGTCCGTAGCGATGTATGGTTGTCGGGACCCGTCACATCTCTGACGACGTTGAAGGATTACAACGACAAATGTCAGAGGAGTTCAGAGATGTACCCTTGAACCGTGTGTAAATTGATTTGGAAGAGCAGTTGTGCTCAGTTCAATTTAATTTGAGGACTTATGGCCAGAATTGGGTTAAGTCCAGTTAGAAAAATGTCTAACATTTTATTTATATTTGGCCTGCTAGGCCTTTGCTTGGGCTCTGCCTTTTTAAACAATGCATAGCATTGGACTTTTTAATTAAATGCGCAACATTCAAATTAGGCCTGTTAGGCATTTTAATTGGGCTCTGCCTTTTTTAATAATGCATAGCATTTGTTTTGGTTTGTTAGACCTTTTAATTGGGCTCTGTCCCTTTTTAATAATGCAGAGCATTTAATGGTCCGACAGTGCGCCGCATGGCCTGTCGGCGCTCTGCGCCAATTAAAAAGCGCAAGACGCCAGCGCATGTGGAGGTGACACGTGTCACGCTCTGGTGAGCGCAAGTCTGTTAGCGCAGTGCGCTGCGCCAATGCGCTGCGCCAGTGCGCTGTTGACACGTGGCGCGCTCTGGTGCAGTGCGCCAATCTAAGAGCGCAGCTCTGTTTTTTAGGAGCACAAGGCGCAGATTGACACGTGGCGCTCTCTGGTGACTTGCGCCAGTCCAAGGAGTGCAACAGCGCAAATTAAGAGTGCAGGGCACTGTTCAATAGCGCAGAGCGCATCTTGATCAAATTTAGATCAAAGAAAAGAATCTTTTCAGTTCTAAAGAGGTTTTACCTCAAGATTCAAGAACCAATGGTTCATCAAAAGGCTGTGCCTTTATATAGATCAAAAGATCTAGGGATGAAGTAAATTACTTCTTTAATTTTTTGTGATTGGATCCTTTTTGATTTTTTTTCTTTTTTGTGATGAAGATCTTGATCTTGTTCTTAGATCTTTGATCTTTTTAGAAGAAATTCTTCTTTTTATGAGATGTATTTTATCTCCGCTTTTCTAAGAATTTAATTCTTTACCTTGTAGAAGACGATCTTCTTTCTTCAAAGGCTTGCCTTTCGAATTTTTCAGAGAGTTCTTTCTTTTTTCTGTTTCTCTGTATGTATATGTGAGACTTGGAGTCTAGGGACCTTTATATAGGGCCAATTAGTTTGTTGAGTTAGTTACAGAGATCTTTCTCTGATTGATCTGGAGATATTTCCCCACAGTTGGATCTTTTATCTTAAGGCCTCTGTTTTACAGAAGATAATTTTCTTATTTTAATAAGATTAAAAATATCTTTCTAGAATTTTAATTCTGATTATTTAAGTTTTAGTGCTGGCACAGTTGGCTCAAGTGCACCTGCGCTTGACACGTGTCGCGCAGAGCAAAGCGCAGCGCAACTGCGCTGACACGTGTCGCGCAGTGCAGAGCGCAAATTATCTGAAGCGTTGCTTCCTTTATTTTAAATTTGAATTTTAAAACAGAGCCTTGCTCTGATTGGGGTTGCGCTGCCTTGGGCGCAACGCTCCTTGAGCTGGCGTGTTTGCTTTTGACACGTGGCGCTCTGCGCGCAGCGCAAAAGATCTGAAGCGTTGCTTCACCTTTTGAATTTTGAAATTTAGACAGAGCTTTACTCTGATTTGGGGAAACAGAAGCATTGCTTCATTTCCCACCTTGGAATTTAAACAGAGCTTTGCTTTGATTGGGGGAAACACCCACCCTCCACCTCATTTCCCAAATTGATTTCTAAAACGGAAAATCAAATAATGAGGTGGCCATCTTCTAGAAGCTAATCCGTATAAATACGGAATGCAACCCGGTATATGTATTGAAATATATATACGCATATTCATAAAAAAATACGAATAGCCAAGAGAGAAAATAAATAGTGAGCAATAATAGTAGAATACATATATATAAATACATATATAAATTATTAAATCAAAACCTGATTTAATAATCCGGCTTAATCCTAAGCCGCTAGTATTATCAACCGTCCGATTAAAGTCTGTGCAGCCTGTACACATATTTAATCGGACACTTGTATGTACCAACATACGTCATCTATACCATATCGCCTGAACCGTGAAAACCCTCTGTGTGGGACTCTAAAGACTCGTAAATACGCTGGCAGTGGGTTTAACCACAAGCACGTCAGCGGCACTAGCTGTACGTAACGGCTAACCATGTATTGAGCGAAAGAAAGGCCGACGAGCAAACTCATCCGTACCCCTACTGAGCCTGACAGTGACAATATCCGTACAGTCCGGTCTGTTCTTCTAAGAGTATCGCATATCGAGTTTAGGGGATGGATAAATTCAGACCCCTAATAACGCGATAATTCGTGTCGGTATGAAACCCATCACCACCTGAGAAACTATTGATCCTAGATCAATAATTCTCGACTACCTTGGCCAAGGATTTCTTGTGATGGCCACCCGTGCACTGCGCGACATCAACCCCCAATACCGGGAGAGACGAATCCCCGACGATCCACTCACTGCCTCCATGTGGCTCGGGACTGTACCCAACTAAAACCTGTTTGCACGACTCCTTTGAGCCGTGGTAGGGTAGTAATCAAAGCACAGTGGGAACTCACACGAGACAAATGACGATCTCAGGTCGACAGACTAACCCGCACACATGTCACATGGGAACTGCTATCTGACAATAGGTATAGAACCAACGAGCAGGTTCCTGGCGAGTCTGTCCAGTGTACTCATAACCCAATGAGCACCCGTATACTATCTTAGGTGAAAAACTGACACTAATGGCTTGTGAGACCGGCCACCGCCCCTCGTCAGGGTCTAGATAAGTATACACTAGTCTACTCCGGAGTACTGATGCCCAGTCTCGATACTCCCACGACTAGGGACATTTAAGGATGTGCTTATAGACCACCCAGCTCCCACGTATATGATCGCCATCATAATGCTGGTATTCAACCAAGAATCCTAAGGGCTCTATCAACATATAGTAGTGATGTGTAATACCACCTGAAGCTTGTATATGATGATAAAGACAAATCAGATAGCATACTATCATCTCGAGTAAGGCTGTTCTTATCGGTATAGGTCCTCCTTTAATTATCACAATCGCGTGTCTGCGATTCAATAATTGACTTGAGGGCACTATAGCCAAAAATCTCCCACTTGCACTTAAGGCTAATTATTGCAGTGTCGCATACTTACAACCCGTGTGATACCGAACACCCAACTCCTCTACCAATCAGTCTCGCAAAGCACTTTTGCGAAACTATTGCGTTCGAGAAATAGCCTCAGTGAGTGGATCCGCTCCAGTGTTTCTATCTGTATCTCTCTATATCTCAACTTCGTAGAGAAAGCTATCTTCCGAAATGAGCAATACCTGTCTTATAATATGTCTGTATATCTGATGGGACCCAATTCACAAATGAACTCCAAATCCAGCAAACTTCTTAGACTGTATCATTCACTGAATTTAATCAGTATCCTGCGCCATTCCTTCCACAATATCCGCTTGGACCACCTGTCCAACATACTGCCCATCAGAAGAGGGAAAAAATATAACTCAGACAACCACTTTGTCATCAAGGTCACCTTGGAAGCTTGAAATGATGGCCGTCTCCTGAGGAGGCTGCCGTTACCATATCCCTAGAACATCCATTTATGTTCATAAACCGCTTCCCTACATTTCTCCAGGATTGGATTAATATATGTTTATTGCAGCTAGTGCTAAAACAATATCTGGTGTTGTACTTGACATCACATGATTGACTCAATTGCCTAAGCAAGTGATATGCCAATCATGCAAATCCCTCTCCCCTTTAGTCTGTAAGACTTCCTTTAGAGAGGGTGACTCCATCACCTGCAGGTTCACCACCATGTCAGGAGACGTCCATTCTAAAACACCTTTAGAATCATGTCAAAGTACCCTAATTGGGACACTTTCCAAATCTAGATCTAAAACCATAGATCTAGTCACCTGAATCCCTGATATTTTATCCATATCTTATGTGGAGAAATAACTTTGTGACAACCACAGTATAACCGATCGCAGTATAGGAATATCTCTTCCTATCAAGTGTATGTCATCCAAATACCCGGACATCACTCTCTACTACCTTCTTACCAGATCCATCTCCTATTCTGATGAAGTCAAAACCTATGACTGTCACGTCAAAAATAGATGATCTATTTCTGCTATACCTGTTTTAGTCTATAAATAGACATAAGCTACTTGCCCACTATGCTTCCGCTGCTCCCACTGACTACAACAACCCTCTGGCAGAGTCATATACACGTGCACTTCTAAAGCTAGTTTAGAACGACATTATACTCATCCTCTTACCGGGTCTCATAGTCTAGAACAACAACAATAGCAAGTCTGGGTAAACAAGAACCTCCCTGTCACCGTCTCTGAGAAGACCGAAGTACCTCTTAGGTGGTTGAGGTTACCCACCAAATCTGCGGAGTGGCTAATGGATCGTTGAAATCAATCGATTCCTCAGGTTCTATTAAATCTTCAGTAATCGTTTGTGGTTCTGGAATCACTTCCAGTTCTACCATACAACCATTTCTGTTTTCTGAAAAAATCCATTTTACTAAAACTGTGGCGAGTCAAGAACAATATCATTATTGATCTTCCTCATGGTAGAAAGTTAACCTTCGTCAAAACCCGGGATAACCTACAAACTGCCATTACTGAAACGTGCCTCGAGTTTATCCGGATTCTGGTTTTAAGCATCAGCCGGACAACTCCCTATATCTTAACATCGTTAAGATACAAATTGATTCTATATACCATATAGAAACAAAGGTACTAATTTAATTGGAACTAGATTCAAAATCATGCAGCTGTCTCCAGTGCATATCAACCAAATGGAATGATGCCAATCGGCATTACTCAACTAGGAGTGTATCCATATATAAGTAACCCGAAAGAGAAGTAAGTTCTCAAAACCATTACTATCAACGGAATACCAAAGACAAGTATCTACATCTTCGACTAGCTCGAAGGATCCTGATATTTCCAACAAATGGTTCTCTACTTTATTCTTATACCTATAACTTCTCAATATCTGGACCTTGCATTTCAACGAAATACTTGTCTAGAACTGGAGAAGTCACAAGTAAACAAAATATAGTACGAGTACCAACCCCTTTGTCCTAATGGATATTGGACAACATACAATACTTTGTATAATTCCCCTGAGTTTAATAACTCAAACTTTGTGCGTCGTAGGTTGAAAACTGTACTATGGTTAAGAAGAATTACACCGCTGTTGAATACACCTTACCTAACCATCAACTGATATAGGTAAATATCACAGACATAATTTCAAAAAGTTATATCTCACTTTATAAAATAAACGTACATATATATCAGTTTGAAATTGGTGCATAACAACGGATATTCAAAACCAAATATTTGCCGTCAGGCAAAACCCAGATGATTTCCTTAAATATTACCAATTACAACGAATTCCGATATATGAGGATCTAATCACCCAATTTCCAATATTTTAATCCCACTCACCATCTGTAATAATATACAGATGTGAGAAACTGATCTGGTAAATACAAATCCAGGAGTTAGATTCCAATTGAGAAAACAGTTTTCAATTAATATCACACAGTGAAACTGAAACATGAAAATGTTTCAAAGGGGTTAACTGGTATTCCTAGTAACGCCTCTTCCACTATCCTGATTCATGACAGTAACCATATACTTACCCGCCCTCACTGAAATCCCTTTATTATGTCTTTACTTATTACCGTCTGTACACCTTCTTTAGGCTAATTGGTTTTCTTCCTTCCTTACCCTTTGGCACCAGCTTAAGGTTTGGAAGAAGACTATCCAATAAGCGTAATAGGTGCACACTCCTTATGCCAGGAGCCCTCGTAACCTGAGAAAAGGTAATGGGAAAAGACATCTGAGTAATCCTATTCTATTTCTCCTGAACCGGAAACCATCCTCGAATCTGGAACAAGTTCCTTCGAGGTCGTATGTAACTATACGATGGCATATCCAATAAATGTGGATCTTCGTAGTGATACGGAATGTTCCGGAGAAAAGCAAAGGTGAACTAGGAGTGGCAGGGGTATACGCGGTTTCGTCGTGAATGATAGTAGTCGCAATTTCCTTTGCCCTTATTCTAATCCCTTTATATGTCTTTACTTATTACCTTCTGTACACCACACTTAGGCTTAATCGGTTTTCTTCCTTTCCTACCTTTCGGCACCTGTCTATGGTTTGGAAGAAGACTATCCAATAAGCGCAATAGGTGTACCCTCTCCTAATCCTAGGAGACCTCACAACCTGAGAGAAGGTAAAGGGAAAAGACAACCGAATAATCCTATTCAATTTCTCCAAAACCAGAATCCATCCTTGAATCTGGAACAAGTTCCTTCGAGTTCGTATTTAACTATCTGAGGGATTTATCCAATTGGAGTGGATGTTCGTAGTGATACGGGGTGTTTTAGAGAAATGCAAAGGTAATATAGAAGTAGCAATGATATATGCGATATCATGACATTCCAAAAGCCAAAGTGTTTTAGGAAGGTTCGGTTAATTTGGTTCATGAGTTTTAGTCAAGGATCGGGCCATGGTCGCAGCCAAAGAGAGAGAGAGAAAAGAAACACTCAGCATGCACTCTAACCTAGATCAGAATGGTTAATCACTTTAGATAATCATGATGGCTCCCACCGTTTCCTTGAATTCTCCTCCAAACCCAAAGGAGAATTAGTCGGGATCATCTAAAATCACCTGAGGAGTAATCCTACTCATCAGTGGGAATCGGGATCCAACTATCATCGCATGATAACTTGATGGAAGTCACTCAAGTCACTACACTCCAGAAGGTATGCGCATGCCTGGCAAGTTTCCTGTATGTTTGAAACTCCCGATGTGATTTTTACCCCAAACGGCTTATGATCTTGACTAGGTCAACGTATTATAAGTCGCAAGTCAAGTTCAACCCGTCATTATCCTGGATTAATTAGACCCACCCATACAAGTCCTTGAATAGGTCAACATGATCGTACGACTGTCCTAACCAATCACATATCCATGTAGCAGAAAAGTACTACAGAGCTACCGACCACCATGTCTTGACTAGGTCAACATACGTAGCATGAATACTAAGCAATACTCGTCTGAAATGACAGAGTGCTATGACTGGTTTTTGGCGAAAAACCTTTAACGTAATGAACTTGATATCGTTGAAGGAATCCAAGTGGTTTCACAAATATATAGTGGCGAAAACTTTGCAAAAGAGGTCACTCTCGGTGATAGGATCTCGGCTCTTTCCTCGTCGAATGAGGTGCAGGATATTCCAAACTGAATACCACGATGCAAAGCAAAAATAATCGACTATAGTGAAGTTATTACGCTGACGTAAACTTCTGCCCAAGGGGTCACTCCCGATGAAGGGATCTCGGCCCTTGCCCCGTCGAATGAGGTGCTGGATATTCATCACCGAATACCACTGTGCAAAGCAAAAGAAAACGTCTGTAATTTCTGTTTTTAAAAACTTGGTTCCAACAACATCATATATAGGTTTCTTTTATCCTTGCATTGATCAGAATCAACTCAATCCCAACGAAAAATATGATATACGTATATGCCATCGCATTCGCGACTGGGCCCCGTCATCACCCGTTAGGTTACTTAACTAACAACAAAGCGGGGACTGGACTAGCGCGGGCGCAAAACATATACAACATCTACTAGTGTATATATAAATATATATAGCAATCGTCCCAGGCATGATATAAAGCAACATCATAGAATCTCAGCCAACAACACAGAACGGTGGATAATCATGGAGCCTCGGGTTTCACTTGAGCCTCAAATGAGACCTGACGTTCCTTGTCGTGTGGATAGCCTGTGCAATGAAAACCTAGACCCCTACGAGTGCGGCAAGTTACCCGCCAATCCCAGAAGCGAGGCAACCCCAATCAACAACGTGAATGGGTCACCCAGCACTTCACGGAATCCGGTAACTTGATCACCCCTCCATGGGTTAACCTATACCCCCTACGAGTGCGGCAACTAGCCCGCCAATTCTAGAGTAAAGTCCCCTCCGTCTCAATGCCATGAGATGCGGACCCGTTGCCCTCTAGAGCTCGGCTATTCGTGCACTCCACCGCGGGGTAATCCTTGTTAGTGTATATGCCCTAGAGGCCATTACTGTATCATACTAGTTTTTATATTACTTAATGGAAGCTTGGGATATTCACCTTGTATATACAATCTTGCTCAAAATAGTAGTATGCTACTTGGTTTGTTTCTACTTAAATGTGTACATGTGTTTATTTTATTATATCACCTATACGCATTAGTGGAGCCCTTAGGATCTTTGCTTGATTACCAGCGTTGTGATGGCAGTCACACTAGTGGGGGCTGGGTAATCTATAAGCACATCCTTATGCAGGTCCCTAGTCGCAGGACTATCGAGACAGGGCATCGATACTCCGGAGTAGACTAGCGCATGCGCTTCTCATCCCAGTGTGGGAGATGGTCTGTCCCACAGCCATCAGTACGTCGTACTGGAGATAGTATGCGGGTGCTCGTTAGGTTACGAGTACACTGGACAGGACTCGTCGGGAACTGACCGGTTGGTATTATACCCATCGTCAGTTATCAGTTCCCAGGTGACATGAGTACAGCTTAGTCTGCTGACTTGACACTATCACTTCGCCTCGAGTGTGTTCCTACTGTACTTTGATTACTACCCTACAACGGCTCAAAGGAGTCGTGCAAACAGGTAGTAGTTGGGTGCAGTCCCAAAGCACTTGGAGGCAGTGACGGTTAGACAGGATTCGTCTCTCCCGGTATTGGGGGTTGACATCGCGCTGTGTCTAGGAGAGCCATTACATGAGTAGTCCCTGGCCAGGGCAAGCGGGATATACTGGTAGGCTTCCAGTGTTATCTCAGGGTGTATTGGGCTTCACTCCGACACGACTTGTACCGCTATTAGGGGACTGACGTTTTACCGCCCCCTAGGCCCGCCATGCGATGTATCAGACGAACAGACCGGAATGTACGGAGATTGTCACAGTCAGACTCAGTAGGAGTTCAGATGGGTTTCACCTCGTCAGTCTTCTTGTCGGCATCTACCTGGGGACCGTTACGCACAGCTAGTGCCGCTTGCGGTCTGTGGTTAAACCCACTGCCAGCGTAGTGTCGAGTCTTTAGGGTCCCACACAGAAAGCTATTCGCCTTTAGGCAAAATAGTAGAGGTCGCATGGTTTTGTGACATGTCGCATGGTTTTGCGACAGGGTTCAGTCACATCCGTGCACTTGTGCACGTTTAGTGTCCGGACAGTTTACACTAGCGGGCTTTGGTTTAAGCCAGATCCTAGTGTACGTATTGGGATTAGTTTTATCCAGTTTGTATTCGTGTTCCTCGGAACGCGGATGCGGGTGTGTATGCACAGTTGGCGGAGAGACAGAGGCAGATGATTCTCATTAGGGTTGTTGACCGTTGACTGTTGACTATTGACTTTTTGCTCAACCCTAATGCGAATATGATATATGATTAACAATAATATTAATTAAGTATTGTGGTGACATGGTTGTTGAGGGGTTGACTTTGTTGACTTGTTGACTTTGTTGACCGGTTGACTAGGTTGGACTAGTTGACCATCATGATGACAACGGCTATCATTTCATGGCAAAGACTTTTTACTTGCTTGTTCTCTTGTGCAATATGAGTGCATGAAATGATTTAGCCATTTTGACTTGAACCATTTTACACAATACTTGATTACTATTTTTGTGATGATGGTTTTGGATTATGAGAGCCAAGTGAGAAAAGTCTTTCTCATTCTATCATTTTGATTCTCTCTCTTGTTCTTGAGCTCTCATCTTCTTCCTCTTGCTCTCCCTCTCTTTAGTCTATGGTTCACTTGTCTCATGTGTTGAGAACCAAGAACCATAGAGAAAATCCCAACACACTCTTCTCTACTCACTCTAGTTCATAAGGTTTAGCAAACCAAGTGAACTAGTTTCTTCAAAGACCGAAGAAGAAGCCAAAGGTAGAAGCTTTCAGGTGGATCGATCTTCGGCGCAAGGAGACGACGGGGTGAAGCCGATCCGGACAACCATTGAGGCTTGAAGACGAAGGAGTTCAAGAAAGAAAGGTATAACCCCCTAACCGAGTAGTTAACAACTCTTAGTTAGGTTGTTAGTTAGATGTTTAACCAAGATCCGGTTTTGAGTCCATGTTACCGCCTCTAGAAAATTGTTTTTCACCAAATTCCGCATGCCCGAAAGTACCGGGAGAGGTAGCATGGACTTACAGTGGTATCAGAGCCTAGTTAAACTCTATCTAACATGTTAGCAAAGTAACTAGAAGATCGATCAAACAAAAAGTCACGAAATACACCAAAAATTCATGCTTGCTGTCGATTTATAAAGTACTGTAAAAGTAATAAATCATGCTTCAAAAATCGACTCAGGGTTTTTATAGCAAACTGCAAAAATTTCATCCACTGAATCGATCAAAGCGCCGCGGAAACGCGGCGGGAGCGTGCTCCCGCCGCGGTTCCGCAGCCGAGTTGACTCGGCAGTGGGAAATTTTGGTTGCAGTTTGTTCAGTGGGGTATTTTGGGATTTTTGGAACATGTCTTTTCAGCCCAGATTTTCCAGAACGAAAATTTTGTGTTTGGGGCCTAAAAATCCGTATTTTTGATCGTACTTCTAAAGACTTGAGCTGACGGGTTTTTTTTCGTGATGTGATATTTGTATTGAACGTCTGCTAATCGCTATATGTCGATTAGTGGGGGTTATACAAATCTGTGATCTGTAATGTTATTGGAATGTGTATATGAATTCATTGGATTGTCGCGGGTGAATAGCCGGGGGTTGTGAGACGAGAGTTTTCTTTTCTTTCAATTCATTTAAATTTGTAAATTGATGTAATTATTATTTGTATGGCCGCACAACCGGGTCGGGGTTGTAGCCGTCATTGTATAATTTCTTTTTACTGTTTTTGCTCCTAGGATAGACCCATGGAGGGGGTGCACAAACTACCGGGTATGCCGAAGTGCCGAGTGGCCTACTCACGGAGTTGAGGGAGGTTGCTTCGCTTCGGGTACTTGGCGGGTAGTTTGCCGCACCCGTAGGGGTCTTGGGTGGGGTATTGGCTATTCACCGTAACCGTGTAATCTGCTTTTCGTTACAGGCTCGTACGAATTGCGGATTCCTAGTATATCCAATGTGTTCATCTGTGATCTGAAATGGCTATCATTGCAATATATCTATATATGATATTTAGGCGTTGCTTATGTTTTACAGCCGCGCTAGCCCAGCCCCCGCTCTGTCGTTAGTTAAGTAACCTAACGGGTAATGACGGGGCCCCGTGGCGAATGCGAATGGCATAAGCGTACGTCATATTTTGGTTGTTTTCTGCAATGGTAGGATTAAATGATGGGACGCATTAAAAGAACTAATGCAAGAATATCACGCATTAAAAGAACTAATGCAAGAAAATAAACCAAGTTAAAATCGTTGGAACACTTTCGGAAAACCACTCGGTTCTTTTCAAAACTAATTTTTAAATGCGGAGCTTGAGCCACTCCTTTTAAAAGCTATCTCGTTCCATCGATTAAATCAAGTTCACTACGTTCACGGTTTTGCCAAAACCATTCGTAGCCCTCCGTCATTTCACATGAATAGTCAATAGTATTCAAGCTGTGTATGTTGGCCAAAGTCAAGGCATAGTGATTGGTAGCTATTGGGGATTCATGTGTAGCATAGATAGATGCGTTGGTTTGGGACAGTCGTACTGCCATTTTGGCCAAAGTCAAGGGTAGGTACGGATGGATCCAAATTAACCTGGAGAATGACGGGTAGAACTTGACATGTGACTTATGATATTTTGGCCAAAGTCAAGATCATAAGAGCATGGGGCAAAAATCCACATCGGGAGTTTCAAAAGAACTGAAACTTGCTAGTGTTGCATACCATTTGGAGTGTGATGATTCTGGTAGGATTCCTTCAGTTTCGTCATGCGATGATATTTGGATCCCGATCCTACTGTGAGTATATGCTACTCCTCGGGAAATTTCTCACTTAACGATCAATGCTATAAACCAAGTAGGTGTCAAGAAAGGTGTTAGCGGGGCTACGCCCACAGGGAAAAGAGGTTATTTAATTAAGGAACTTCGCGAAAGCGTTGGAAAACCTCCCTCGAAGTACCGACACTGGCCTGGCTGAACGGTTAAGCAAGTATTGTACGATGAGATTGATCCTGACTAATTCTTCCCTTTTGGTTTGAGGAGGGATTCGAGAAACAGTGGGAGCCATCCTGTTTAGACAAACTAAAAACCATTCTAAACTTGCAAGTGCATCATGCTGAGTGTTTCTTCTCTCTCCTAATTGCAGCGACCAATCGACATGACTGGACTTAAGTTACTCCTAGATAAAAACATACTGACAGGGCCAAACTACAAAGATTGGCTCAGGAATGTCAAGATGGCAATCACTTACGACAAGCTGGGGTATCTTCTTACCACCAAAGCTCCCCCTGTCCCAGGTCCCAAAACCAGCGTCGCGGATAAGGAAATCCGTAAGACCTGGGAACTAGATTGCGCGAAGGCCAAGTGCCTCGTGCTTGCCTCTATGGACAATGAACATCAGAGGAGGCACGAGAATATGGACCTCGAATCCATATTTCTCCATACAAAAGAACTGTATGGAGAGCAGTCTCGTATCGCAAGATACGAAGTGTCGAAGAAGTTATTTTCGGCAAGGTTGGCCGTCGGATCATCGGTAGCGGAACACGTGCTTAAGATGATTGGCTACATAGAAGAGCTCGCGGACCTTGGGACCATGTTGGAGAATGAGCTCTATACGGACTTGATTCTCCAGTCCCTTCCTTCCACTTACGCCCAGTTCATACTGAACTTCAACTTACAAGAAAAGGAAGTTGAACTTTCAGAACTCCTCAACATGCTGAGGAGCGCAGAGGGCATCCTACAAAAAGGTAGGGAAACATCCACTTTGTTTGTAGGAGGATCTTCTTCTTCTAGGTCCAAGGCGAAAGCCAAGGGAAAGAAGAAGAAAGCCCCCGCCAAACCAAGGGGCGGTGTTGGTAAAGTGGATACGAAGGGAAAGGCAAAAGCAACAAAGAAAGTGGGAAAGCTTGTGGATAAGGAAGAATGCTTCTATTGTCATAAGAAGGGACACTGGAAGAATGATTGCAGGGCTTGGAAAGCCAGAACACAGGATCTGAAGCAGGTTGCGGCTTCAGCTTCAGGTGTGTATGTTATTGAAAACTGTCTTTCAATAAACTCTACTTCCTGGGTATTGGATACCGGATCAGGATCTCATATCTGTAACTCTTTGCAGGCGTTGAGAAACCATAGGGTTTTGAAGGCAGGTGACATGACCCTCAAAGTTGCAAACGGAGCTAGCATGGATGCTAAGGCCGTGGGGGACTATCACCTGGGAATGTCAGATGGACGTGTTTTGGTTTTGCGTAATTGCTTTTTTGTACCCAACACAACTTGTAATATCATTTCTGTATCTTTGGTTTCTAAAGAAGGTTATGAATTTGCGTTTGTAAGCAATGTTGTAAACATTCACCTTAATCAAGTTCTGATTGGGTCAGGTACATTGAGTAATGGTATATACGTATTAAACCATCCGCAGATTTTCAATGTCCAGAATACACACAAAAGAAAGTCTCCAGAAATAAATTAGACTTTTTTGTGGCATTGTAGACTGGGTCACATCAATGAGAGAAGGTTGACGAAGTTACATACAGAAGGATATCTGAATGCGTTCGAATATCAATCGTATGCCACTTGTCAATCCTGTCTCAAAGGAAAGATGACAAAGACTCCGTTCACTGGACACGGAGTAAGGGCGAGCGAGCTCTTGGGACTCGTACACAGCGACGTGTGCGGTCCAATGTCTATACATGTGCGAAGCGGTTATTCTTACTTCATTACTTTTACGGATGACTTTTCAAGGTACGGTTATGTCTTCTTAATGAAACATAAGTCCGAAGCCTTTGGAAAATTCCAGGAATATAAGAATGAAGTAGAAAAACAAACCGGCAAAAGTATCAAGATCCTAAGATCGGATCGAGGTGGTGAATACTTGAGTGCCGGGTTCCTGGACTATTTAAAAGAGAACGGAATTCTCTCTCAGCTTACTCCTCCATACACTCCGCAACATAACGGTGTATCGGAGAGACGGAACCGAACCCTATTGGATATGGTACGGTCCATGATGAGTAACGCTGAGTTACCGCGATCATTCTGGGGGTATGCGCTAGAATCGGCAGCATACCTTTTGAACCGAGTTCCCACTAAGACTGTGCCTACTACACCATATGAGATGTGGTGTGGGAAGAGGCCCCATCTCAATCACATTAAGACATGGGGAAGTCCAGCTTTTGTCAAAAAGCAGCATGCGGACAAGCTCGAGGCACACTCAGTACAGTGCAAGTTCGTGGGATATCCAAAGAACTCCAAGGGATATTTCTTCTACTGCGAAGAGGAACAAAAGGTTTTTGTTTCTCGTCATGCCCACTTTCTAGAACACTAGTTCTTAGAAAAGGAAATTAGTGGGAGCGCAGTAGAACTGGAAGAAATTCCAGAACCACAGACTATTACTGAAAGCTTAGTGGAACCAGAGGGTTCAAAAGAACAGGACATTCCTACGCCGCTCCGCAGGAGTAGTAGGCAGTCTCATCTGCCCGAGAGATACTACGGTTTTCTCATAGACGGGGATAGAGAGGATTGCATCATAGATTATGATGAGCCTACTAGCTTCCAGCAGGCCGTTCAGAGCGTTGACTCGGTAAAATGGCTAGATGCAATGTGGACCGAAATGGAGTCCATGTACACCAACAAGGTATGGACGTTGGACATTGCTCCAGACGGGGTAAAACCCGTAGGATGCAAGTGGATCTTCAAAAGGAAGATTGGTGTAGATGGACAGGTTGAGACCTATAAAGCTAGACTTGATGCAAAGGGTTTTCGTCAAAGACCTGGTTTGGACTATGACGAAACCTTTTCTCCAGTGGCTATGCTGAAATCCATTCGGATCCTTCTTGCCATTGCTGCCTTCCACAATTATGAGATCTGGCAGATGGACGTAAAGACCGCTTTTCTAAATGGAAATTTAGAGGAGTGTGTCTATATGGACCAACCAGAGGGTTTCATTCAGAGTGGGAGCAGCGGAAAGGTGCAAGTTGCTTAAGTCCATTTATGGACTAAAGCAGGCATCGCGGAGTTGGAACATCTGTTTTGATGAGACGGTCAAGGAATTTGGCTTTATCAAAAATCCAGATGAACCATGCATCTATAGTAGATTTGTAGCGAGAACTGTAGTGTTCCTCGTTTTATACGTGGATGACATTCTCTTAATAGGAAATGACATTCCTATGCTACAATCTGTCAAGGGGTTCTTGTCACACAGGTTCTCCATGAAAGACCTGGGTGATGCCTCATACATCCTGGGGATCCGGAACCATCGTGATAGATCCAAGAGGATATTAGGACTTTCACAGTCCAGGTACATCGACACCATACTGAAAAGATTCAGTATGGAAGATTCCAAGCGTGGTAACCTACCGGCTTGTCACGGGATCACCCTCTCTAAAGAGATGTCTCCCAAAACTGATTTGGAGAGGGATCGCATGTCTATTATACCCTACGCTTTTGCGGTAGGCTCTATAATGTATGCGATGTTGTGTACCAAACCGGATGTAGCTTATGCACTGAGTGTGGTAAGCCGGTATCAGTCAAACCCTGGGGAGAAACACTGGATAGCGGTAAAGAACATTCTCAAGTACCTGAGAAGGACTAAGGAGATGTTCTTGGTGTATGGCGGAAAAGACCTCCAGATCGAGGCCTTTCCTGACTCCAGCTTCCAGAGTGACAAGGATGATTCCAAGTCCATGTCGGGTTTTGTCTTCACCCTCAATGGAGGGGCGGTGTGTTGGAAGAGTTCCAAACAGGAAACCGTTGCAGACTCGACGATGGAAGAGGAATACATCGCTGCATCTGATGCCGTAAAAGAAGCTGTCTGGATAAGGAAGTTCTTGAAAGAACTTCAGGTGGTTCCGTCCATTGTTGATCCAATACCTCTGTATTGCGACAACAACGGGGCTATAGCTTTAGCGAAGGAACCCAGGTCCCATCAGAGATCCAAACACATCTTGAGGCGGTATCACCTGATCAGGGAGATCGTGGATCGCCAGGAGATCGAGGTTCGGAGGGTTACTTCAGAAGATAACACTGCAGATCCATTCACCAAGGCCTTGCCCCAGACTCAGTTCGAGCGGCTGATCGAGATGATAGGTCTTCGATACGCCAGTACATGGCCTTAGTGCAAGTGGGAGATTGTTAGTGTATATGCCCTAGAGGCCATTACTGTATCATACTAGTTTGTATATTACTTAATGGAAGCTTGGGATATTCACCTTGTATATACAATCTTGCTCAAAATAGTAGTATTCTACTTGGTTTGTTTCTACTTAAATGTGTACATGTGTTTATTTTATTATATCACCTATACGCATTAGTGGAGCCCTTAGGATCTTTGCTTGATTACCAGCGTTGTGATGGCAGTCACACTAGTGGGGGCTGGGTAATCTATAAGCACATCCTTATGCAGGTCCCTAGTCGCAGGACTATCGAGACAGGGCATCGATACTCCGGAGTAGACTAGCGCATGCGCTTCTCATCCCAGTGTGGGAGATGGTCTGTCCCACAGCCATCAGTACGTCGTACTGGAGATAGTATGCGGGTGCTCGTTAGGTTACGAGTACACTGGACAGGACTCGTCGGGAACTGACCGGTTGGTATTATACCTATCGTCAGTTATCAGTTCCCAGGTGACATGAGTACAGCTTAGTCCGCTGACTTGACACTATCACTTCGCCTTGAGAGTGTTCCCACTGTACTTTGATTACTACCCTACCATGGCTCAAAGGAGTCGTGCAAACAGGTAGTAGTTGGGTGCAGTCCCGAAGCACTTGGAGGCAGTGACGGTTAGACAGGATTCGTCTCTCCCGGTATTGGGGGTTGACATCGCGCTGTGTCTAGGAGAGCCATTACACGAGTAGTCCCTGGCCAGGGCAAGCGGGATATACTGGTAGGCTTCCAGTGTTATCTCAGGGTGTATTGGGCTTCACTCCGACACGACTTGTACCGCTATTAGGGGACTGACGTTTTACCGCCCCCTAGGCCCGCCATGCGATGTATCAGACGAACAGACCGGACTGTACGGAGATTGTCACAGTCAGACTCAGTAGGAGTTCAGATGGGTTTCACCTCG
Source organism: Agapanthus africanus (assembly GCA_030015575.1). Classification (NCBI taxonomy): domain Eukaryota; kingdom Viridiplantae; phylum Streptophyta; class Magnoliopsida; order Asparagales; family Amaryllidaceae; genus Agapanthus; species Agapanthus africanus. The sequence goes on from JASDDO010000019.1 coordinate 31,970,344, forward strand.
TCAGTCTTCTTGTCGGCATCTACCTGGGGACCGTTACGCACAGCTAGTGCCGCTTGCGGTCTGTGGTTAAACCCACTGCCAGCGTAGTGTCGAGTCTTTAGAGTCCCACACAGAAAGCTATTCGCCTTTAGGCAAAAGAGTAGAGGTCGCATGGTTTTGTGACAGGTCGCATGGTTTTGCGACAGGGTTCAGTCACATCCGTGCACTTGTGCACGTTTAGTGTCCGGACAGTTTACACTAGCGGGCTTTGGTTTAAGCCAGATCCTAGTGTACGTATTGGGATTGGTTTTATCCAGTTTGTATTCGTGTTTCTCGGAACGCGGATGCGGGTGTGTATGCACAGTTGGCGGAGAGACAGAGGCAGAGGATTCTCATTAGGGTTGTTGACCGTTGACTGTTGACTATTGACTTTTTGCTCAACCCTAATGAGAATATGATATATGATTAACAATAATATTAATTAAGTATTGTGGTGACATGGTTGTTGAGGGGTTGACTTTGTTGACTTGTTGACTTTGTTGACCCGTTGACTAGGTTGGACTAGTTGACCATCATGATGACAATGGCTATCATTTCATGGCAAAGACTTTTTACTTGCTTGTTCTCTTGTGCAATATGAGTGCATGAAATGATTTAGCGACTTGAACCATTTTACACAATACTTGATTACTATTTTTGTGATGATGGTTTTGGATTATGAGAGCCAAGTGAGAAAAGTCTTTCTCATTCTATCATTTTGATTCTCTCTCTTGTTCTTGAGCTCTCATCTTCTTCCTCTTGTTCTCCCTCTCTTTAGTCTATGGTTCACTTGTCTCATGTGTTGAGAACCAAGAACCATAGAGAAAATCCCAACACACTCTTCTCTACTCACTCTAGTTCATAAGGTTTAGCAAACCAAGTGAACTAGTTTCTTCAAAGACCGAAGAAGAAGCCAAAGGTAGAAGCTTTCAGGTGGATCGATCTTCGGCGCAAGGAGACGACGGGGTGAAGCCGATCCGGAAAACCATCGAGGCTTGAAGACGAAGGAGTTCAAGAAAGAAAGGTATAACCCCCTAACCGAGTAGTTAACAACTCCTAGTTAGGTTGTTAGTTAGATGTTTAATCAAGATCCGGTTTTGAGTCCATGTTACCGCCTCTAGAAAATTGTTTTTCACCAAATTCCGCATGCCCGAAAGTACCGGGAGAGGTAGCATGGACTTACAATCCTAGGACATAAAAGAAAATAATATGTACAAGGGTGACATCGACCTCAACCCGGTCATGCCCCAAACAAATAATATATAAACTGGTAGTGACGGCAGTCCATATGTCGGACGCTCGCCCCACAGTATTAAATGTACAAATAAACCCAAAATGTACTACCATTGCACCCAAGCTATCCACCACGACGATCCAACCACAACACAGCACAACACATAACATCAACGTGAATGTCACGTTCTTAAACTCTTCTAAAAGAACATATAGCAATTAGACGAGTTGTACCGCTCTAATGACAATCACGGTCGCAGATAGTAATGTATGCAATGTAAACATTTAGACAGTGTTAAATTATCGACTTCGAAACACCCCGAATTTCCCCTGAAGAAAAGATAACATAATATCCAAAATGGGCAAAACAAACAATACCACTGCACCAATATTCCAGAGACTAGACAACCCTACAAAATTCAAGTCCTAACTCCAAAACAAAATCGGCCACAACCATTTTTTTCTTGTCTTGCTGGGTAGAATCCGGTGAATGGGGCTTGTTTTTGTAGGGTGTTTTAGTTGTCACAAAAATAGCCTTCTGCAGTTGCTTAAAATTTTTTTTGAAGACTATGAAAAATTGATAGAAACTGAAATGTGCAGTGTACTGTTTCGGGGTTGTTTCGGTTTCGATACTTTAACACTGTCTAAACTAGGTAGATAAGGGTTTAAGGGTTAGCTCTGATACTATGTTGAAATGTGCAGCGCCCCGGCCACCAAATCGTGACAAAATGCGGAACTAAAATTTTCTAAACTGGCGCTACCACAACCCGATGCTCGGATCTACCCTAAACCCTATACTAGCAATATGTAAAACTAGGAGTTAGATGGTTATATCGAGTTGATCCGTGTCCTTCGGTCTTCAACCATCATCCCAACCACTATCAATGAATCTCACCGCACAGTGGAAGTTTCAACAAGATTTGCATCAGATGGAGATAGAAGTGGTCATTCCAGGTAACGCTTCAAGTTTGATGAACTTACACGTTCAGTCTACAATTGTCAATCAGATCAAAGCAGCTCAAGCAAGTGATGCCAAGTTGCAAAACATCAAATAACAGGTAGAAAGTGGACTTGGAACAAACTTCATCATCCATGAAGACAGATCTTTGAGATACGGCAGTAGATTGTGTGTACCACACGGTCCTGTTCGGAAAGAATTGATGAAAACAGCTCATAGCACTCCCAATTCAGTACTCCCTGGTGGTACAAAGATGTACAAAGATCAGCGGCAACATTACTGGTGGCATGGAATGAAGCGTGAAGTAGCCAGAAGCGTTGCTAAATTTTTAGTGTGTCAGCAAGTGAAAACTGAACATCACAGGACTGCCGGTTTACTTCAACCGTTACCTATCCCAGAATGGAAATGGCAACACATCACCATGGACTTCATGACTGCTCTTCCTCGCAGCACGAAAGGTAACGATGCGGTATGGGTTATTGTGGATCGACTCATAAAGTCGGCTCACTTTATTCCTTTTCGAGTTGGCCAATCTACCGAGACATTAGTAAAGAAGTACATGGAGATAAGTTTGAATCTAAATAAGATTTAACTCTTCAATATGTACTATCTCTGATACCCATGAACTCATGTAGGAGACCGTGAGATTACATGGAGTACCGGTTTGCATTGGCTTCGATCGTGACACCAGATTTCGATCGCAATTTTGGCAGAGTCTGCAAGCTAGTTTGGGAACAAGTCTGAACTTTAGAACAGCCTACCATCCCCAAATCGATGGACAGTATGAGCGAACAATTCAGATCTTAGAAGACATGCTAAGAGCTTGTATGCTAGACTCCGGAGGATCGTGGGAAGATCACCTATATCTTGTGGAGTTTTCATACAACAGCAGGTACCAAGCAAGTATTATAATGGCACCCTTTACAACTCTATATGGAAGGAAGTGTCGTTCACCATTAAGTTGGGACGACATCAGAGATAGAGAACTCCTTGGACCTGAGATGATAGTAGCAACAGTGGATGTGGTTCGCAGTATTGGGGAAAGAATGCGCATAGCCCAAGATCGACAGAAGCACTGGGCTGATACAAAGCGCCATCACTTGGAGTTCCAACCGGGAGATCACGTCTTTCTAAAGATTTCACCAAACTGTGGAGTGATTCGTTTTGGAAGGCAGGGTAAGCTAAGTCCGAGATTCATTGGACCGTTTGACATACTCGAACGAGTTGGAGAAGTGGCTTATCGCTTGGCACTTCCACCCTCGTTGGAAGGAGTGCACAATGTGTTCCACATATTCCAACTCAGAAGGTATGTAAGTGACCCCAGTCGCATTGTTGATCACTCCGAGCTCACTATACAGACGAATTTATCTTGTGAGCAACAACCCGTTGAAATCCTGGACAAAAAGGCGAAATCACTTCGGAACAAGGAAATAAACTTGGTCCGGATGATGTGGAGAAAAGACACATCAGGATAATCAACGTGGGAAAGAGAAGACGTTATGCGTGCAAGATACCCTCACTTGTTTGTAAATTAGTCCTAAAAATAATTGTTAATTTCGAGGACAAAATTTTTGTAAGGAGGGTAGAATGTAACGACTCTGTTTCAGTATACATAAAATTTGTTTAAAAGTTAATGTATAAATGGAGTATTTGCAATCATGTGTATGCTATAAGTATTTAATTTACTTTTGAACAACAAGAAAGCACTTATAACTTATTGGTAAAACCTTGCACTGCTGTGACATAGCCCCTGTGTTCGAATATCATCAGCCACATATTATTTTTGTTGATTTTTCTTTTAAACTTTTAGAAGTCCAAAGGTTTACGCGTGCACTGCACGTGAAATGAAAAGTCACAATAAAAAAAATATGTGGAAAATGATATACAAACAGTCTAGGACACGTGGCATTCATCCAGACCCCAACCCATAACGATGGACCGACGAGATTTGGTGAAGGGGCCGGCACCGTCGGTTTTATCCGTAGGGGATGCTCCTAAATTTTAACCTCAGCACCCTTTGACCTACCCCACTACCCCCATACTGTTTGATTTCTCTGCATTTTTCCAGAAAATTAATATGAGCCATTAATCCAAATTTTAATGCATATTTTTAATTCATTCTTCATTACCCTAAGCCCTAATTTCTCCTATAAATACCACACTACACCATATCACTTCTCATTCAGAATTCCATTGCCAAAACTCTCTAAAATTCCTAAGTCCAAGAAGTTGTATAAGTGGAGTTAGCTCAAGGTCAAGTTCTGGCGACATTTCGGGACAAATTTGTTGACGAAATGACTCCACGATACCTTCGAAATCTTCCTCTACCTCCCCCCTCTATAATCAATCTGTAAGTCCCCTCTTCCCTCTTCTCTCTCTATTAAAAAGAATCCTATTTTCAAAATTCGTCGGAAGCAGAGTTAATCCGACTTCCGATTCTCATTTCGTTAAAAACTCAATTTTTATTAAACAACAAATAAATCTTATAATTATATATTGTTTAGTAATCATTAAACAACAATTGGACAAAGTTTCAATTCAAAATATTATGTTAAACAAATTCTATTTCACTTTTACAGTAAAATACCCTTAAGTTTGCATACGGCATTAGCTTATCTTTTTGGTCATATTACCTTTAGAAAACTCACGAGGTAATGACCTACCTCATCACAACACTCATTCTTGACATAGCACGATGACTTTTGGAACTTGTGGGATAAAATACGAAATTACATTTAAATACCATAAACTTTCAAAAACGTATTCTTTAAAAGTGTATTAAATAATTTCTTGCAAATAAGCCTCTACAACCCATTTTGGGGAACCCCATCGGGATGGTGCGGGTTATCGCACATTCTCGGGCCTAATAGAGCGGGATGCAGACCTCTTCACAGAGCATCCGATCTCGATGGAATTGTTAATGCAATTTTTAAGAAAAATGTGATTTCTATTTAATAAATAAGTTCTATTTTTATAAATAAATAAATATATATATATATATATATATATATATATATATATAAATATTATCAAAGTATCTACCTTAAATATACAATATGTATATTCCATGTTTTCTAAATCAAAAGAGTCACAAATTTCATGAAACTACCAATACAAATCAATACAATTCCAATATTACACTATAATACCATATACTATTCAAGTTAGGTTATATCCACCAGAATATTTCATTTTATAAAAATTACAACTATGAAAACCCTAAAGATGATAAATAAACACTTGAGCTTTATTTTGAAAATATATCAAACTATTTTTCATAAAACCCCCTCAAGTTATATTAATTTATAATAAGGACCCTAGTAAATATATGTTTAAACGGGACCAGTTCTCTTGAGCCTCAGGGAGCCGGAAAATATGGGTTCTTACCTATCTAAGGTAGGAAACCTAAAAACGATGTTATCAACACGGTAATTTTCTTAAAAAAAGACACAAATCCTGCCGTCCATTTGCAGCAGTTACCGATAACATCAAAACTAATTTAGGACCTCAATTCGTTTTAAATGTCTGAATCAGACAGAGTCTCAGTCTAATCTGAATCAATCAATCTATCCTTGAATATGATTCAAGTATAACTCCATTTCAACATGAATCCGTTTATGCCATAATTCAATCTATATCAACATGACTCGACCGAACCGAACCATGGATATACTCTGATTACATGACAATCCATTTATATCCATTCCGTTTACATGATATCATGGTTTCGGCAAGTCGTGCCTCTATTAAACAAAACAATACAAATTAATACATAATACATCATGGGTTTTTTAAAGGAGTAGACTGGCACGGAATGTGTTAAAAGTGGCATGAGATGGTCATTAAAAGACGTAATCATACATCCATTGTCGTTGTTCCATGGTTTTGTCGACGGAGTTTTGTACTACGGGTTACCAAAGTCCACGGTGTAAGTTGGACTCTTTTCGTATACACTGGCATATTCTGTACCAAGGTACAAATAACTGCGTTAACATAACAATCAAATAGTATACAATTATATTCTATATGTCTATTCATCTATCTATTCTATTCCTATTTCCTTTGGGACTTACCGAGCGATTGTTCGCTGACGACATTCCTATTTCTCTTCTTCCTTTGGAATGTTGTCAGGAGGACCCGACTCTGAGGAGTCCGACACCAGCCAGAAGCACTTGGAGCAGACCACTGAGCAACACGACCACTAGTCTTCACTTGTACTCACTTTACTTTCATGTTCATGCCATTGTTTAGGCATTGCTTTCATTATTGTATCTACTTTTCAGTTGTATTGTAAAGAAATGTTTAATCAATAAAAGTTGCTGTTCATTTACATTTCATGTCTTTTCTTGTGTATATTTATTATATTGCTTACTTACGCTTAGCGTGTTTACTTCTGAGTAAATACGTAGTGGGCCTCGTCGCGTCCCCTTACCCGTACACCGGGAAGCGGGGCGTGACAATGATGGCGGAGAAGGTTGCTCGGGTGAGGATGAAGGCGATGGAGTGAGGTGATGGAGGCGATGATGGTGATTATGATGCGACGAAGGTGGAAAGTGATGAACTGATGGGTGCTCGGGCCGAGGGTCGATGGTGAGGTATGGGCAGGAGTTTGAGTGCTTGGAGGAGATGCCGGTAGTTGATGGGAGATGAAGAAGATGACGATGATGGCTTAGGTGTGTGGAGGCACGGTCAAGGGAGATGGGTGCAAGTAGGTAGCGACGACAGTCGGGAATGATGATGAACGATAGAGGAAGGGTGGTGGTGATGGTGAGGTCGGAGGTGTGGCTGCGAGGAAGAAAAGAGAAAAAGAAAGAGAGCGGGAGAGAGAAAGAGATGCAGTGAAAGAGAGAGAGAGAGAGGGAGAGTAGATTTTTGAAAAAGAAAAATATAAGTTTATATATATATATATATTATAGTATATTATATTATATATTTTATAGTTTAATATATAACTAATAGTATATAAAAGATAATACAAATTTCCGATCCGTCTCTACCAAAATCTCACCGAAAATATATATTGGAAAATAATATATATATGTAGCCCATTTAACCATAATCTAAAGGTAAAAAATTAATATATTACTAACCAATATATATCTGGTATCCAGAGTGTTTAAGATTTAAGCGTAATAGATAAAAGTCAATATAAAAACATGAGATACTTAATTAACATGATAACAGTTAATATATATAAAATATTCTTGGCTATCAGAAGATATATGCATATAATTCAAATATTATATATCTGTTATTTTAGATTCATAAGGATTTAGTTTACGTATAAATATTTAAATAAAAAATTAATCTAGCACCATAACGGGTTTACGCAAGCGGGTTGGGTCGGATAAACACATCTACCATTCAAACCAATCATAACCCAAATAATAAATAAATGAAATTTAAAATACTAATTAATATCGTACGATTATGTTAGGGTGTTACATTATACTCAACTACAAAATAATTTCATCCTCGAAATTCACGAAATAGGAAAAGATAAGAACAATGAAGATACAGATCTAAGAAAAGAGGCGTGGAAACTTTTGTTGAACTTCGTCCTTACGTTCCCAAGTAGATTTTCTATGCGAACGATTTTCCCACAAAACAAGCACTAGAGAGATCAGTTTATTCTTGAGAATCTTTTCTCGTCGATCCACAATAGCCATTGGTTGTTCTTCATAAATCAAATCCCCCTACTGTCAATTCTGAATGGTCTAGGATGTGCGTCTCATCTCGAACATATTTGCGAAGTTGAGATACATGAAACACATCATGAACACCCGCCAAAGATGATGGTAAAGCCAATCGATAAGTTATTTCTCCAATACGCTCAATGATATCTAAAGGCCCCACAAATCAAGGACTAAGCTTGTCTCGACTACCAAACCGAATTACTCTCCTAGTCGGTGATATCTTCAAGAACACATGATCACCAACAATAAACTTTGAAGGTCTTCTTCCAGTATCCGCCCAACTTTTCTGTCGATCTTGTGCCACTTTCATATGATCACAAATTAGGTTAACTTTCTCCACAGTTTGTATAATCAGTTTCGGTCCCAACAATTTTCTTTCTCCAACATCATCCCAACATACTGATAGGCGACACTGTTTCTCCAATAAAAGAGCAAAGCTCTGTGAAGCAGTGCCTATCGCTCAAACGCCTCACGTGCCTTACACGAGGGCGCCAGCGCCAAACTTAAAATACTCTTATATGAGCAGCACCAGTGTGCAAAGCACACAAAAATCTTAAGTAGCGCCCACGTGCACAGCATGTGAGCGCCGGCGCTTAGTAGAATTAAATTCTACTCTCTGTTAAATAGAGCCGTTGAATCAAAAATCCAACGGATATGATAAATCATCAGGATGCTGAATTAAATTCTGTTTAGAGGAAACATTCCTCAAATCTTTCTAAACAAGAAAGATTGCCCTATGTAAAACAGAGTACCGTTGGATTAAAAATCCAAAGGTGATTAAAGAATCACCAATTTACAGAATAAATTCTGTATGGGAAAATATTTTCCTAGTCTTGTTAAAAACAAGAAAATACTTTCTGTAAAACAGAAGTCCTTGGATTAAAGATCCAACGGTGGGTAAAATCCCCAAATCAATTGGGATCTTTTAACGAGAGATTTCTTCAGAGCTAATCAACAAACTGCCCCTACTATATAAAGGACCCAAGACTTCAACTCTGATTGTCACGCCCCGCTTTTCAGTGTACGGGCAGAGGGCGCGACGAGGCCGCTACGTATTTACTCTAAAGTAAATACGCTAAGCGTATCTAAGCAATATAAAAAAAATGTACACAAGAGACAAATGTAATGAACATCAACTTTATTTATTAACATTCTTTTACAGTACATGGAAAAGTAAATACATCTGAACGAATGTAATGCCTAAACAGTGGCATAACAGGAATGTAAAGTACTGGAATGAAATGTGTACAGTGAATCTAAAGCTCTGGGTCATAGGCTAGCTGATCCAAGTCCTCGCTGGTGGGCTCGATCTCCTGAAGATCCGATTCACCTGACAAAATTCTAAAGAAGAAAGAGAAGGAATGTCGTCAGTGAACAATCGCTCGGTAAGTCCCAAAAATAAGGGAAAAGTAGAATAGACAGAGAGAGAGAGTAGCTTTTAAAGTTGTATTATATTGTTATAATATTGTATTTAGTATTAACGCTGTTGTTTGTAACTTGGTACAGAAGGATGCTAGTGTATACGAGAGGAGTCTCTATATTCCAGAGACTAAAGGAAAATAGAGTATAAGGAGCCGTTTATGCCACGGCACAACAGCAACAGAATATAGGTTAGGTGTCTTAATAGTTGCAGTCTCGTGCCATTTCTAACACCTTTCGTACCAATATACCCCTTAAACCCCGTGATGTCTTGATTGTATTGTATTGGAAATATTGTGTTGTCTTGTATTATAGCTTATACAGATGGATGACTTGCTGAAACCATGATATCAGTAAATGGATGTAACTGGAGAATCATGTAGATGGAAAGTATATCCATGGTTCGGTTCAGTCAATACAGATTGAATAGATTGAATATATGTATATTGAATTGTAGTTTGTACTTGAATCATATTCAAATCAGATTATTTATAATGAGACTCAGTCTGAGTCAGAACAATTAGAAAATAAATTGAAGTCCTGAATTAGGTTTTGATGTTATCGGTAACCGCTGCACATGGGCGGCAGGATTTGTGTCTTTTTTAAAGACGATTACCGTGTTGATAACACCGTTTGTTAAGTTGTCTATCTTAAATAGGAAAGCACCCACTTCTCCGGCTCTCTGAGGCTCAAGAGATTGGTCCCGCTTAAACCTATGTTTACTAGGGTCCTTAGGGTAATTTATAGAACTTGAGCGGGTTTTATGTAAAAATAATTTTGTATAATTTTCAAAATACACCCCAAGTAATTTAATTATCGTCTTTAGAGTTGTTATAGATGTAGATTTTATATATGTGACATTTCTAGTGAATAAAACCTAATTTCTTAATATATGGTATTTAATTGTAAAGTATTGAACTTGTATGGAATTGCATAGTATTTTCATGTAAAGTGGTTCCTTTTGATTTAGAAAAGTTGGAATATTTATACTATATCAAAAATTAGATATTTTGATGACAAACACACACACACACACACACATACACATATATATACTTATAAAAATAATTTAATTTATTATTTTTCTAGAAATCTCATTTTCTTAAGATATTTGTATTTTTAAATCTTTCGAGACCGAATGCTCCTTGCGGAGGTATGCATCTCGCACTACTAAGCTCGAGGATGTGCGATAATCCGCACCATCCCGAACGGGTTCCCCAAATGGGTTGTAGCGGCTCTTTGCAAAGACTTGTTTAAAATACATAATCTTGTGAAAATGGTTTTTTTAGTTAAAGGTGGTTTTGTGTAAAACGGTATTTTCCTGAATCTATATTTCCCAAAAGGTATCGTGCTGTGTTGTATATGAGTGTTGTGAGGAGGTAGGTCATTACCTCATGATCTATCTAAAAGTATAGCAAGAGTAATGATATTTTATCGTCGAAACTAAACTATATGGCATTTTAGTGAAAAAGTACGATAAAAATTACAATATGAAATATTTTGCTATGAAACTTGTTCATGATGTTTTGTTAATGATTAATAGTCAATATGTGATAGTTTGGTATGGTTGTGTTTAATGAAATTCACACTTTTTAAAGAAAACCGAATCGGAAGTCGGATTAACTCCGCTTCCGTCGGGTTTTAGAATTATGAGTTTTAAGAATAGAAAAGAGAAGAGGGAGGAGGTGAGACTTATTGGCTTTTGGTTTAAAGGATAGGAAGAGGGAGTGGAAGTAGGTTCCGGTGCGTCGTTTCGTCGCCGGGAGCTCCTAGGGTCGTCGTCGGAAGTTTGCTGGAGCTTCGCCCTTCGCTAACTCCACTTGTACACTAGAGTTCTAGAGGATTTTCTTGCGAGTTTTGGACAGAAATTTGGGGTGAGGGGTGTATGTATTGGAGTGGTATTTATAGAAAAAGATTAGGGTTAGGGTAAGTGAAAGTGTGTGAGAAATTGTATTAAATTTTGCATTAAAAATGGTTTAATGGAGTTTTAAAAAGTTCTGTTAATGTGCAGAATATTTAAAGTGTATAGGGGTTTAGACTATACCAAAAGACATAACTTTCATGAAGAAAGAAATCCGATTCCCCCGAGTTCGGCCGGCGGCGACGGCCGATTCGGCCGATCCGCCGGCCGAGTCGGGCCGGGGTTCGTCGCCAAATGTCCGTCGTCGTTTGGTTTACCCCCTGGGCCAGTTTATTTTATATGTGTCTTTTGGTTTTACGGGTTTACCACGTGTAGACTCTTGGGATTCTAAAAAGATTAAAAGAAAACAATATTAAAAATAATGTGGCTGATTGGATTTGAACTCTGGTGCTTTGGTTCAGCAGTGCAAGGTCTTACCAATGAGCTACAAGCTCCTTCTTGCTATTAAAAAGCAAAACAAATTTATAACTTGTGCTCAGGAAAAAGTACCCCTTTCTATGTTTTTTGAAAAATTTATACAGAAGGTTGTACAGAAAGTTTAGGATTGTTACACTGATATAGGAAACCCCCCATAAGTTTCTAAAAACAAAGCAAAAAAATTCAAAAAGGAACAAAGAAGTAGTCTCCCCTCTCAGAAAAAGAAACTCTAGGTAAATAAAAAGAGGAGAGATCAAAGCATCTCATTTTACATATTGAAGGGTTTAACCCTTTTAAAAAAAGAACTTAGTTCTTTCTCTGGATCTGAGATCCACAAGATAAGTCTTCCATAAGTTGAGAATTTAATTCTCATCGGGAAGAACTTTTTCTTGGGGATCAAAGATTCAGAAAAGAACCAGGAAATTGAATTCCTCAAAACAAAGTATATAAGGAAAAATCAACGCCTAGCGCTTCACGTGCCCCTCACGTGGGCGCCTCACAAAAAAGGAGTGCTTAGCACTAAATGAGCGGCGCTCAGCGACCAGCGCCTCACGTTCCCCTCACGTGGGTGCCACAGAATAAAAAGAACTCAGGAGTGCTTAGCACTTAGTGGGTGACTGTCACGACCCGAAAGGTACGGAACATGACCGACACTTAAACTACGAAATGTCTCGAGGCGTACGTAATCTAAGTAAACCAAAACCCAGAAATCCAAACCAAGTAAAGCAGTAGAGTGAAGGAAAAACCAATTTTAAAGCAAGAAGTTTAACAACATAAGCCGAAGTATGCATTTTAAAAATCTCAAGTCTTTTCTGAAAATTTCGGCAGAGTTTCCTTTGTAAAAACCGACCCCAAACGGGTACAAACCTGATAAAACATATATAATGAATAAAGGCATCCCCAAGCGGGAGCTAGCTCTTCGTCAATTGACGGTCACAACCACGCAAGCAATATAATATACAACGCCGAAGGGAGAGGATCAAACTCAGGATAAAAATCAAACATCATCAAGAAAACCAGAAGAAAACCATAATAATACAGCGCGCGACTCTAAGCTCGAAAGAATATACACTGGTCTTCTATGTCTATCAATAATACAAGTCTGGTTGATGGAGTTTTACTAGATACAACTTAAATAACAAATATACAATGGTGGTCCTGATGCAAAAGAACCCACCTACCAAAGCAATCACCCGAAAGGAACAGTGTGCCAGCAAAACCGCAATGAAACTTGTACGGTAAAACCTGCAAGAAACCGTGGTACAACGGGGGTGAGTTGCCAACTCGTGAGTAGAAAATATCTACGAGTAGAAATCGCATGCATGACTCTATCCTAGGTCATATCAAGTAATATCCTCAAATAAATATCCTGGTCCCTTTATGTATAAGTGTAATACTACATGCTCGTGTCAGTACCTCAGATAGCCACATATCAGATTTATGATCCATGAATGCATTACAAATGAAACAGAATACATCATGAATGAGACAACTGTTTTCTTTATTTAATGAGATTTCTGTATGTATATAAATTGCGTATCATCAATGAAATTGACAGATAAAACAGTGTCCGGCATCGACACAAAACATAAATCTCAGTATCTCAATACCTCAGGCTCCAGCTATCCAGACTGGCCTGTATTATCAAATCTCAATATCCCAGTGTCTCAAAATCTCAAAATCTCAATACCTCGGGCTTCGTCAGTCCGGATTGACCCATATCATCAATCACACGACCACAAACGGTATCCTCCGGATATCCGCCGCGCCAGGTAAAATCACCGGTAGGCAGTCTGCCCCTGTCGGGCTCATCGTCTACAATTCGAGCTTCTTGCCCCGGGGTACCTTACCGGGCCCACCATGTACCCGAGAAGGTTCATCCAACTCCTCGAATCGGGTCTCGAAAACATCTCAGAACCGAGAAAACACCATGGTGGACAATACTCAACATGTCAAGGAAAACCACATTTTTCTCTTTAAAATAATTCACCAGTTTACAAAACTTTCACATGCGGTTTCCAAATCCAGAAAATATCAAGAAGAATCCAAAATCATCAAGTCACCATGTCAATAACAATAAAAACCGGCACAAATCTCTATAATACTGAATGACCAATGAATATATGAATGCATCTGATATCATGCAATAAATGCAATAATTAACTAGCATAAGAAAGCTATAACATGTTGCAACTATCAACTAGCAAGCTATGTCCATGAATATTATTTTCTAAAGTGTACGTGACATGGCAATTACCGATGATGATGTGTGTGAGCCGGCAAGCAAGTGTACGTGGAACATATGCATCATCAGTAATGGTGCTGGTGTCCTGACAGCAGGGTTTCATAATAATTACAGATAACATATGTATAAGCATGCAATGTGATGAAACATCATGAATATACAGAAAATGATATAGTAACAGCAACACTGAAGAATAAACCTACCTAATATACGAGTCATACAGTTTGATATTTTAAAGTACTCACGATTCACTGCATTTGAAAACAAGTATGACTCGAGCCCAGTCAAGAGGGTAAGGAAATCCACCTAAGTCTGAGTCGATCTATCTATATATATATAGTAGTCTGTGATCTCACCTCAATAGTATCCCGTACGATACAATAAATAATATGACATTCTCGAGTCAAGAGTGCGGATCTATCCTCATAACTATATCTCGTACGGTAAATCTATCGTACGGCATCCCAAATCTGGGTACGGTTCAAATATCACATTTGTCTCATTATTCAGCTGGTATCCACATCATCACATATCGAGAGCAGAGGGTACTGATCTAAGTCTAGTACACTACTAATATCATCAACAATATCATGATCTGGCTACTGATCTAAAGTCTCCTACAATCCGATGTTATCTACACATATTATCATCATTCATATGGTATCGTCGTCCAACGATCCACTATAACATCATAACATATCTCGGTCACATATTAAATACCTCACGGCATCATGCCCGATCAGATCGACTCATTCCCAAGTATCATATAACCTTCTTATCATCCAAGCATATGAATACCTGTCACGTCCCGCTTCCCAGAGTACGCTAAAATAGGTGCGTGACATAGCCAACCATGCTGCCTGTGGATAGGAAAAATCCTTCCACAGTCACATTATGGCTGTAGAGATATCAAGAACAGGAAAGTAGACTAAACTATCTAGTACATGTCCACGAGCCAGAATAAATGAGTCAAGAAATGATAATATGCGGAAGCAAAAGATACAATAAATGAACCACCTGGAAAGTAAAACTGCATACCGATAGGATCTTTACCGCTCGGTCTAACAGCGGCAATACTCCTGATTAGTCTGCAACAAAGGTAGAGGATCTGGGCCATGCAAAACCCAGACGTCAGTGCGTCATAACATCAAGAAATAATATATAAACAGGGTAGCAAGACATGCAGGTATAATCATAAAAGGTAAAGCAAGTGTAACAGCAATATAAATCAGGGCAGTGACAGGTAGTGTGCAGTGAGTAATCTAAACTGGTCTATTGAGTTAAATACTCTCAAGTCTTTGAAATCAATTTGATGAATCATCGATGTAACTTAATAGTATCCTGTGCATGCCCGGGACCACGGTCAAGATTCTCGGGCTGAATCCGAGACGTGCCGCTAGGCAGTAAAAGGGTAGTATGTAAAGATGAGTGATGTCAGCATCATCACCCCGGGGCTGGCCTAGCCCGTAAGGCTGATCAGAACAGGTATAGAAATATCGAGTTACAAGTCAGGTTTCATCATTGATTTCCCCATACCCCCAAGTCAAAAGTGTTCAAGTCAGGTATTAAGTGATCTAAAGCTAGTGCCAACACGGGATCAGGCAGGTACAGGTTTGTCTGGATAGACAACAGGAACGGTCCGTAAGGACAACAGGTCAGGTTTGTTGGCATTAGAGACAAGATCAGATAACAGGTAAAGCCATGGTACATCAGGTCAAGTTAAATAATGTATATATGTGTCATGTCATGTCAAGAGTTGTACGGTACCATGTCGGGTCAAGTAATAGGTGTAGCAAGTCATGTCAGGGTGTACAAGATATCATGTGGGTGCTCATAATCAAACTAGCATAATCATGGGCATACAGAACAAGCATGTGTACTAATAGAATCAACAAGCTGGAACTTGTAACGTGAAATGCAATCAGGTACAGATTAAGGTATGTAGATGCACAGTTATCAGTTTGGGTTTAAGGGATAGTTTCAACATTACATGAATACAGTATAACACATATGGATGTTAAAATCATGTTAATATGTACTAAGTAATCTAGAGATGCAATGATATATAAAATACGTTCAATGGATGCAACCGGGTATTCGGGGTAGAAACAATTTAAAAGTGCTATGGGTTATGCAGTTAATTAGTAAGTAATTTAACCACGGATGTGGGTACACGATATTGTATTTTAAGGTGCAACAAGTTATAATTTAAGATCCGAGTCTACAATGATAAAATCCGACATCGAAATGCAAGAATGGAAACTGATAGCCTTAGGTTCAATTTACAGATTTAATCATGAAATAAATATGTATAGATAATATAGTAGCATGTAGCAAGTTTCACTTGCCTTGGGGATCCACAGATGCACGGCACGCGGCAAGAATGCGAGAAAACGACGGAAAACTCCATTGGGGAAATACATCGAACACTTTGCGCACACACAATACAGGACAGAACCAGGCAATGCAAGAATGTAACCGCGTAGGTAGGGAACATCCACTAGGTCGCCCGGATCAGCGGCGGCGAGCACGGCTCCGGCGGTGATCAGAAATACGTGAATCCAAGAAATCACGAAAAGAAGACAAAGGAGAAAAGAAGAAAAAGAAGAAGAAGAAGTAGAAGAAGAGGGAGAAGGCTGTTCTCTGGGGTTTGTTGCTCCGGGAACAGAGACGGGGCAAGGGAGACGTCGACGATGGATCGACGACGTGAGATTGACGGCAAGGCAGTGGGTAACCAGGGTTTTTGATGTCGGGTCGGGGTTCTGTGCAAGGGATAAGCTCGAGATATTTAGGGAGGAGAGAGGAGAGAGGGGGAAGAAGGCGTCGACGGTGAGGGACGGTCGACGACGACAACGGGACGACGACGATGACGAGGTCGAGGCTGCGGGGTTGGGCGGGCGGTGATGGGTTAGGTTGCAGGGAGTTTGGTGAGGAGGTGGAGTCCTGGTGACGAGGGGAGGCCGACGAGGGTAAGGGAGACAAGGGGTGAAGTCGGCGGTGGGGTTGGCGACGAGGTGTGCAGGCGACGGGTGTGGGTATGGGTTGTAGTGGTCGGGTTTGTCGGGAATGGAGGGGAGAGGAAGGTGGTGAGGTGGTTGAGGAGAGGAGGAGAAGTCGTGGGTATGAGCGTGACGGCGACGGTGAAGTTGTCGGCGGCAAGAATGACGCCGAACGATGGGTGTCGTGGTCGTGGGTTCTCATGCCGGGAAGAAGAGGTGAGCGAGGAAAGGAGGTCGAGGAGCGGACAAGGGTGTGGAGGCGACGACGAGGTGGCGGAGGCAGCGATGGCAAGATGTGGCGAGAGCGAGCGGGGTTGGGTCGCAGGGAAGGGTTTTGGTTTTTCGGCGAGAGGAAGAAAGAGAGAGGTGAGGAAGAGAGACTGGGTTTTAAAAAAAAGAATAAAAAAATAGAGGAGAGAGAAAGATACGTGCATGTGAACTTAGGTTAAAAAATATATTTTAGGTAAAGAAATATATTTATGTAGAGGGAGAGAGAGAGAGATAACTGAGTGGTTAAAGAAAATTATATTTGAATATTTTTAGTTAAAGAAACGTTAATAGGAAAATAAGATTATAATATTATAATATTAACCCGTTTTGTGATTTTGGCAAATACAAACTCACTCCAAAACATGCCGGGTCGGGTCTAAAAATTCAGATTAAAAATATGAAAAATATATGCGACGTCCGAACTTTAAAATAAGTACTCAGGTAACGAAAAAGCATACCCACAAGAACGGATGCACGTATGTGCACGTAGCTATCCAAACACGTCCGTTTCACTGAACGAGACGAGAACAAGATGCCGGGATGCTACCACAGGGTTAGGGGTATCAAGCAGGCCATGCAATGTATTTTTAAAATATTTTATGTGACTCAAAATGTTATATGATAAAAGATGCGATACTAGATAAACTACCAGTATGTATTAAACATGAGATGCACGTGTCCATGCAACAAGTCAAGATAATCTATGAATAAGAATCAAACAAGTTCAAGCAAACATGTTGGGTCGAATGTAAAGTAATATGTAAAATACCATTCGCACCCAAACACGCTAAATCAAGAAAAGACCATGGATAGGTAAATACGGAAACTGGAATTGGTATAAGCGAACTCGGGTGTTACAATACCAATAAATATATGTCCCCAATACGCACAAGGAAGTAAATGCATGCGAGTATGTGTATGTGCGTGAATGCAAATCTTTACTCTAGGGTTTCACGACTAAGAAATCGACTAAAGTCCTTTCTTCATTTCTCGCTAACACTAACCCCTAATCTCCTAAAGTTTTTCTTGTTAAGGCTCATATCACACACGAACATATAAAATTATATATATCACATCCCATCATTTTTCACAACTTTGCGGGGGTGCTATACACCATCCACCCGACTTCCCCCGTAGATATAATCTACTCACCTCTATCCTGCTTGCTGGAGTCGATGACGCCATGCTCATCCTCGTCGTTTCGAAGTCCACGTGGGGGTACCTACATATCATATATATGGCATCTTAAAAGGAAATCACGCACAAAAACCAAAATGTCGCACGAATCACACTTAGGTCAAAACCTATAGTTTACGCATGCAAAACACAACTAATTAACCCTCGTCGTTGACGTTTGAATGCCTCACGACGGAATTAAAACCAAATACAAAAACTAAAGTCTCAGAATCGCAAAATACGGAAACAAAAACTAGGGAAAACCACCTCCAGATTTCGTTTCATGTAAAATTAGCAAATTTTGCATATGGGGTTGCCCTAGATATAAGATAACAATGCTGCAGACCAAAAATCCCAAGTTTTCATCCCAACATGGCTGCAAATTGCGGCCAATACGAATAAATCTGCGGCCATGGTAATGAATTAGAGGCTAGGGTTTCAGGGGTAGTATTCTGGTCACCTGCACAACTCTCAGTCTTCGCTAAATAATTTTCCAGGTCCCCGAGTCACTCCAGATTCCTAAATACCAATTTCCAGTTCATTAAAAGCCGTAAAACAATTTCAGCAACTAAGTAAAACACTTCCAGATTTTCCTCAGGTGACAATTGGGACATTTTGCATACAGGAGGGGTCTAATTTACTGGAGATGGAGCTATAAAACAAATACGAACTAAAATGGACTAGGTCTGGCCGCAAATTGCGGCCAGAGGGGATTTATTTCCGGCCTGGGTGAGGGTATATGGGCTGGGGTCTTGGGTGATGCTTACTAGGTGCCCGCACACTCCTTTGTGTTTACTAAATAATTTTATAAGTCTCCGGATGTTAGCAGATTCAGTTTTCCTATCACAATTCTCACAATTTCTATATTGGCAGAAATTTAAAGCTCGCGTTCCGGGGTTAACTCTAAGGTTTGGGTCTGAATTCTAGCACCAGGAGGTTTGTGTGGTCTCTACTAAGCTCAATTACACATCACTACTCAAGAATTCCACAAAACCCTAACTAGGAATTTTCAAAGTTCACTAAACTGCATCAAAACACTTCTAATCTAGTATGGGTGCTAAGGTAGTGGAAATATAATACTAACGGTGAAGAAATTACCTCAATTGGCAACTCAAGAATTTTCTTGAGTTGCCCAAAGTTCTCAAAATTCGATTTTTCTTGGTCCAATGTATTTCCCTTGAACTTGTGCATGCTTTTTGTGAAATGGAGATGGGTTTTGGGGTTTGTTTTGGGGGTGTTTTGAGGCTTGAAGTGGAGGAGGGAGATGGGGTTTGCCATGGATGAAGAGAGAGAGAAGAAATGGTGAAGAGATGAAAAGAGAAATAATGAGCCATGCCTAGGTTTGATCCCTTACCCTCTCTCTCTCATGCCTATCCTTCTTGTCATCATTACACTTCTTTGACTTTTCCTTTTTCTTTTCTTTTCTTTTCTTATCTTTTCTTTTCTCTAAATAGAAACCAAAACAAAACAAGAAAGCCATGTAGAAAATGTAACACAAGTGTAAAAATGATATGGCGCATGTCATGTGCACAAAACATGCTTAATTTGCGATTAGCGATATTTAATCGCGATTAGCGCTAAAATGGCGCAAAATAAGTCATAGAATTTCATAATTTGCAAAAATTACACAAAGCACCCTCTTTCTAGTAATTTCTATAATTTTTCAATTTTTCCCCAAATTTATCGGTATTTAATTTTACCGCCTTATTAAAATATTCAATATAATTATTATTTAACTATAAAAATTCCCAAAAATAATATTTTATTTTCCTGAAATGTTACAATCTTCCCCCTTTAAAGAAATCCGATCCCCGAATTTTAAATTTAAACCCCTCATATGCTAAAACATTTCAGTAAAAAGTCCAAGTCGTCGGGACTCCGAAATCATCAATACATAAAACGCATCATAGCGCAATGCATGCGCATGAACAATGAGCAGATAACTCCAAATCAAAACTCCGTCAAGCATCCTGCAATCATCGGAGTCATGGTGTAGACACAAATG
This sequence comes from Agapanthus africanus, assembly GCA_030015575.1. Classification (NCBI taxonomy): domain Eukaryota; kingdom Viridiplantae; phylum Streptophyta; class Magnoliopsida; order Asparagales; family Amaryllidaceae; genus Agapanthus; species Agapanthus africanus. The sequence goes on from JASDDO010000019.1 coordinate 31,990,701, forward strand.
TCAAATCTAAAACGAAACCAATATGATATACATCAAAACCATACTTGTAAACATCAGAAGGAAATGCATGCCGAACCTTTCATGTTGCTGTGCGATGAGCGTATCGCGGTACAGTGGCGGACGTCTATTGTAAGAAAATAACTATATATATACTTATCCTTTATTTAATATGTATGTCCCGCCGTTTGAAATGACCTTTATAAAATGTTTCGTGTCATCTCAGGCACGTAGGTGAATACGGAGACCATAACTCTCTCTTTTTTTGGAAATCCCTTCGATAACTATCAATGCATGCAAAACATACCCAGGTACCATCCTCTGACTAGTCCTGCTCAGTATGAAAACAAATAATAAATATCATAAAAACGTACTGCTCCATAAGAATCAATCCCGAAATGTGCATATGAATGCTACGTGCGTCTAGTGTGCATGGAAATCAAATCCATGAATGTGCCATACATGTGCACAGAACCAACATTTAAGTGCAACGGGTGTGCACGGAAGTATCTGTCCAGTGCAACGGGTGTGCACGACAACAATATCAGGTGCATCTGATATGCACAAAGAAGCCTGATTTAGTGCATCTGGTGTGCACCAAAATCGTATCTCATATCATGCGTTCAACATGCGCGAAAATCCAAATTAGGTGCATCCATCATGCATGAATAAAATCTAAATCATGTGCATCCAACATGCACGAAATCACGAAATCCAATATCAAGCGCCAAACATGCGCAAAATCCAACCCAAGCGCGTCAGTCCGTGAAAAGTATCTAGTGCAGTAACATGCATGAAAACGAACATCAAGTGTAGTAAATACGCACAAATCATAAATCAACACGACGGTGTATGAAAACATATCTCAAGTGTAATAACTATGCACAAAAACGTAAATACCCAGTAGGTGCAACCATGGTGTACAAAAGCAAATATCATGAAACTCGGTCATCAAAACTCAATCATGTAATAAATCATCCAAAATACCGAAATCCATAGTGAATGATACGTGACAGTCAACTCACAAAATCACAAGTCGTAAATACTGTCGTCGATATGTCCTTCCTTCAAGGTCGAGAAGGTGTCGGTGCATCCAATACTAGCAGAGCAAGATATCTACTTGCCTTCTGATCATGGCATGTCGTTTGGTGCCCTTAGGCTCTCGTCTGTCACTGCGAATTGCTAAGTACATAGCTCCCTGGCTCAACGGTACAATATGGAAACGATAATGGAAGTAGTCCGCTCTGGCACGTCCTCTAAAGATCTCTGGCCAACTCTTATGGTCACTCATAACATGTCTCGTCGACGATGCTGAACTCTGGCCTACTGGGCATGTGCAATATGACTGATCCTAGGTCCAAATCTTCTCGTATAGTATTTCCAGAAAGGTCCTGTCAAGGTCTCTCCCCGATCTCGTTTCTGCCGAATTGCCCGGAAGTCATCATCTTCACTATATCTATTTCTTGTTCCGGAACGGCTGCATACTCATCACGACTCCTCCTGGAAGATATACCCATAGTCAACGCCTCTGCTTGCGTATCACATCTCTGATGTTAGCGGAGTGGAACGTCCTTTCGTCACGATCTTGTACGAACCTCTTACTCCACTTTCCTCCAATGTCGACTGATTCGGACTCGTCTCCTCGTGGCTGCATAGACTGCGCTCCAACGGCTATACTTGTATTTGGAGTCTCCCAAGCAATATATCCCATCACATAATATCTGAATGATGTCGAACTTTTCGATCGATTTGTCAAGGCTCCATAATCCCACAAGAGATCAACATCTTGGGTATAGTTTAATAGTATCGAATGCATACCACAGCACCTATAGACCAACCGTAGAAGAGTAAACCCAAGCCTCACTAATGGCACCGCTGAACTGCCGCAAACCCTAAGGTTCACCGGCGTTCCATGGTCATTATGTCGAGTTAGGGTTTCATTCTTCTAGAGGGTCCGTAGAATTACTTGCATTGTCTTCCGAACACTTTAAACTTGGAAAATGGGTTCCTGATATTCGATCATCTATATCGACTTTCAACGTATCAGCGTGAAGTCGTCTCTAGCTGGAATCAATCAATCTGATGACTTCACATCGGGGTAAGCGAACGAACCACATATCCTAGTCATTCATCCTCGGGTAAGTAGCGATCTTCTATCATATCTCTAAGTATAACTCATACTGCAATAGCTCCAAGCATCTGGGGTGATATCTCATCCTTTGCTGCAACAACTGGCTCATTCGTCCGCACGCTGAACAATGCCTCAATCATCAAATAATCTGTGCATGTACGGTGATCACGTTTTGGCTGGCCTCTAGCAGTGGCCCAATCCTCTGGTGCTGATCTGCACGTCTGGGAAATCTCGTGGAAGCGATCCATCAAATGGTCATGGCGCGTAAACACAATAAAATGACACCTCTATGCAATCGTGTGTCCCTGGAATCACGCCCTGGTCAGTCCTCGTCCGTGACGAGCTCGTGCTGACGCAACTCTAGCCGTAGCTCTCCACGCCCGTACAACCGTGGTAACAAAACCATAACTGGTACCGATGAGGATAGATCATAAGAATGAAGATAATACTGTGCAAAGAAATGTACATCCTAAGGTTTCTTAAGCGGAGTATCGTATCGTAAGTATGTTGTGGAACATACACACGGTGCGTCACTCTACTTGAGTTACCTACTTTATCAACCAAGGGTCATCTTACACTCAGAAGGTAAAACCTAACTCTCTGATACCAACTTTGTCTCGACCCGAAAGGTACGGAACATGACCGGCACTTAAACTAGGAAACGTCTCGAGGTGTACGTAATCTAAGTAAGCCAAAACCCAGAAATCCAAACCAAGTAAAGCAGTAGAGTGAAGGAAAAACCAATTTTAAAGCAAGAAGTTTAACAACACAAGCCGAAGTATGCATTTTTAAAATCTCAAGTCTTTTCTGAAAATTTCGGCAGAATTTCCTTTGTAAAAACCGACCCCAAACGGGTACAAACCTGATAAAACATATATAATGAATAAAAGCATTCCCAAGCGGGAGCTAGCTCTTTGTCAATTGACGGTCACAACCACGCAAGCAATATAATATACAACGCCGAAGGGCGAGGATCAAACTCAGGATAAAAATCCAACATCATCAAGAAAATCAGAGGAAAACCATAATAATACAGCACACGACTCTAAGGTCGAAAGAATATACACTGGTCTTCTATGTCTATCAATAATACAAGTCTGGTTGATAGTGTTTTACTAGATACAACTAAAATAACAAATATACAATGGTGGTCCTGATGCAAAAGAACCCACCTACCAAAGCAATCACCCGGAAGGAACAGTGTGCCAGCAAAACCGCAACGAAACCTGTACGGCAAAACCTGCAAGAAACTGTGGCACAACGGGGGTGAGTTGCCAACTCGTGAGTAGAAAATATCTACGAGTAAAAATCGCATGCATGACGCTATCCTAGGTCATATCAAGTAATATCATCAAATAAATATCCTGGTCTCTCTATGTATAAGTGTATTACTACATGCTCGTGTCAGTATCTCAGATAGCCACATATCAGATTTATGATGCATGAATGCATTAAAAATGAAACAGAATATATCGTGAATGAGACAACTGTTTTCTTTATTTAATGAGATTTCCGTATGTATATAAATCGCGTATCATCAATGAAATCGACAGATAAAACAATGTCCAGTATCGACACAAAACATAAATCTCAGTATCTCAATACCTCACGCTCCGGCTATCCGGACTGGCCTGCATCATCAAATCTCAATATCTCAGTGTCTCAAAATCTCAATACCTCAGGCTCCGTCAGTCCGGATCAGCCCATATCATCAATCACACGACCATGAACGGTATCCTCCGGATATTCGCCGCGCCAGGTAAAATCACCGGTAGGCAGTCTGCCCCTGCCGGGCTCATCGTCTACAACTCGAGCTTCTTGCCCCGGGGTACCTTACCGGGCCCACCATGTACCCGAGACGGTTCATCCAACTTCTCGAATCGGGTCTCGAAAACATCTCAGAACCGAGAAAACACCATGGTGGAAAATACTCAACATGTCAAGGAAAACCGTATTTTTCTCTTTAAAATAATTCATCAGTTTACAAAACTTTCACATGCGGTTTCCAAATCCAGAAAATATCAAGAAGAATCCAAAATCATCAAGCCACCATGTCAATAACAATGAAAACCGGCACAAATCTCCATAATACTTCATGACCAATGAATATATGAATGCATCTGATATCATGCAATAAATGCAATAGTTAACTAGCATAAGAAAGCTATAACATGTTGCAACTATCAACTAGCAAGCTATGTCCATGAATAGTATTTTCTAAAGTGTACGTGATATGGAAATTACCGATGATGATGTGTGTGAGCCGGCAAGCAAGTGTACGTGGAACATACGCATCATCGGTAATGGTGCTGGTGTCCTGACATCAGGGTTTCATAATAATTACAGATAATATATGTATAAGCATGCAATGCGATGAAACATCATGAATATACAGAAAGTGATATAGTAACAACAACACTGAAGAATAAACCTACCCAATATACGAGTCATACAGTTTTATATTTTAAAGTACTCACGATTCATTGCATTTGAAAACAAGTATGACTCGAGGCCAGTCAAAAGGGTAAGGAAATCCACCTAAGTCTGAGTCGATCTATATATATATCTAGTAGTCGGTGATCTCGCCTCAATAGTATCCCGTACGATACAATAAATAATATGACATCCTCGAGTCAAGAGTGCAGATCTATCCTTATAACTATATCTCGTACGGTAAATCTATCGTACGGCATCCCAAATCTGGGTACGGTTCAAATATCACATTTGTCTCATTATTCATCTGGTATCCATATCATCACATATCGAGAGCAGGGGGTACTGATCTAAGTCTAGTACACTACTAATATCATCAAAAATATCATGATTTGGCTACTGATCTAAAGTCTCCTATAGTCCGATGTCATCCATACATATTATCATCATCCACTTGGTATCGTCGTCCAACGATCCGCTATAACTTCATGACATATCTCGGTCATATATTAAATACCTCACGGTATCATACCCGATCAGATCGACTCATTCCCAAGTATCATATAACCTTCTCATCATCCAAGTATATGAATACCAATAAATATATGTCCCCAATATGCATAAGAAGTAAATGCATGCGAGTATGTGTATGTGCGTGTATGCAAATCTTTACTCTAGGGTTTCACGACTAAGAAATCGACTAAAGTCCTTTCTTCATTTCTCGCTAACACTAACCTCCCCTAATCTCCTAAAGCTTTTCTTGTTAAGGCTCATATCACACACTAACATATAAAAGTATATATATCACATCCCATCATTTCTCACAACTTTGCGGAGGTGCTATACGCCATCCACCCGACTTCCCCCGCAGATATAATCTACTCACCTCTATCTTGCTTGCTGGAGTCGATGACGCCACGCTCATTCTCGTCGTTTCGAAGTCCACGTGGGGGTACCTACATATCATATATATGGCATCTTTAACGGAAATCACCCACGAAAACCAAAATGTCGCACGAATCACACTTAGGTCAAAACCTATAGTTTACGCATGCAAAACACAACTAATTAACCCTTGTCGTTGACGTTCGAACGCCTCACGACGGAATTAAAACCAAATACAAAAAATAAAGTCTCAGAATCGCAAAATACGGAAACAGTAACTAGGGAAAACCACCTCCAGATTTCGTTTCAGGTAAAATTAGCAAATTTTGCATATGGGGTTGCCCTAGATATAAGATAACAATGCTGCAGACCAAAAATCCCAAGTTTTCATCCCAACATGGCCACAAATTGCGGCCAATACGAATAAATCTGCGGCCATGGTAATGAATTAGAGGCTAGGGTTTCAGGGGTAGTATTCTGGTCACCTGCACAACTCTCAGTCTTCGCTAAATAATTTTCCAGGTCCCCGAGTCACTCCAGATTCCTAAATACCAATTTCCAGTTCATTAAAAGCCGTAAAACAATTTCAGCAACTAAGTAAAACACTTCCAGATTTTCCTCAGGTGACAATTGGGACATTTTGCATACAGGAGGGGTCTAATTTACTGGAGATGGAGCTATAAAACAAATACGAACTAAAATGGACTAGGTCTGGCCGCAAATTGCGGCCAGAGGGGATTTATTTCCGGCCTGGGTGAGGGTATATGGGCTGGGGTCTTGGGTGATGCTTACTAGGTGCCCGCACACTCCTTTGTGTTTACTAAATAATTTTATAAGTCTCCGGGTGTTAGCAGATTCAGTTTTCCTATCACAATTCTCACAATTTCTATATTGGCAGAAATTTAAAGCTCGCGTTCCGGGGTTAAGTCTCAGGTTTGGGTCTGAATTCTAGCACCAGGAGGTTTGTGTGGTCTCTACTAAGCTCAATTACACATCACTACTCAAGAATTCCACAAAACCCTAACTAGGAATTTTCAAAGTTCACTAAACTGCATCAAAACACTTCTAATCTAGTATGGGTGCTAAGGTAGTGGAAATATAATACTAACGGTGAAGAAATTACCTCAATTGGCAACTCAAGAATTTTTTTGAGTTGCCCAAAGTCCTCAAAATTCGATTTTTCTTGGTCTAATGTATTTCCCTTGAACTTGTGCATGCTTTTTGTGAAATGGAGATGGGTTTTGGGGTTTGTTTTGGGGGTGTTTTGAGGCTTGAAGTGGAGGAGGGAGATGGGGTTTGCCATGGATGAAGAGAGAGAGAGAAGAAACGGTGAAGAGATGAATAGAGAAACAATGAGCCATGCCTAGGTTTGACCCCTCACCCTCTCTCTTTCATGCCCATCCCTCTTGTCATCATTACACTTCTTTGACTTTTTCTTTTTCTTTTCTTTTCTTATCTTGTCTTTTCTCTAAATTGAAACCAAAACAAAACAAGAAAGCAATGTAGAAAATGTAACACAAGTGTAAAAATGATATGGTGCATGTCATGTGCACAAAACACGCTTAATTTGCGATTAGCGATATTTAATCGCGATTAGCGCTAAAATGGCGCAAAATAAGTCATGGAATTTCATAATTTGCATAAATTACACAAAGCACCCTCTTTCTAGTAATTTCTATAATTTTCCAATTTTCCCCAAATTTATCGGTATTTAATTTTACCGCCTTATTAAAATATTCAATATAATTATTATTTAACTATAAAAATTCCCAAAAATAATATTTTATTTTCCTGAAATGTTACAGTGACGCTCGGCGTCCAGCGCCCTATGTGCCTATCACGTGGGTGCTACAAAAGAAAGGAGCGGTTAGCACTCAGTAGGCGGCCCCCAGCGCCTTACATGACCCTCACGTGAGCGCCACAGAATAAAAGTGCTTGGCACTCACTAGGCAGCGCCTAGCGCCTATCTTCTAACGCGACCCTCACGTGGGCACCGCAGAATAAAAGTGCTTGGCACTCACTAGGCAGCGCCTTGCGCCTCACGTGCCTCTCACGTGGGCGCCATAAAAAGTGTTTAGCACTCCATATAAAGACAAAAGGGGTAAAGTGTTTAACACTTATTGGGTAATTCCCATGACCGAAAACCCCACATGATTATATGTGAGCGAACTTATATAAGTGCATAACACTTTTTGTACAAAAAGGGGATTGAGCCCAAACAAATGCTTAGCACTCTTTTTCGAATAAAAAGATCTGAGTGGACCAAGCCCGGGTTGGTTAGGCCCCTTGATAGTAGAAACCCCCTAATTCAGATCGACCGAGCTCATGTGCTCAGTACTTCCCAAACTGATCTTAGTCCCAAATACGACTATCGATCTTCCAACCGATGATATATCAAAACGATATTCGTCCCACTTTCCCCTAAGGAAACCTTAGTCTCAAAATACGACTAATGATTCCTGGGTTTATCATTAATCAATTTTTCCTCGAACACGGGTATTGGTTCAAGGGTACATCTCTCTACACCTCCGATACATGTCGTTGTAATTTCTCAACGTTTTCAGAGAGATGGCGGGTCCCGACAACCAACATCTTCTCTTGATGCACTTCCAAACTGACGTGCACATCCCAAATCAAACCGCATCCCAGACTAGATGCATCCCATATCATTGTTGCTCATCCCGTTACTTAATAAATACACGTGCATGCAAGATGGACAATGGACCGAGATGTCCATAAACTAACAACGGACCGAAACGTCCTTAAACTAACCGTTGCCTCCAAAATGGCAACAACGGACCGTAACTTTCTTACACTAAAATCTCACCCCTAAATGGTGATCAACGGACCAAGACATCCTTAAACTAAAATCTCACCTTCAAAATGGTGATCAACAGACCGTAACGTCCTTAAACTAAAATCTCACCTCCAAAATGGTGATCAACGGACCGTAACGTTGTCAAACTAAAACTTCACCTCCGAAATGGCGATAACGGATCGAAATGTACTTAAACTAAAACAACAGAGCCCAAATGCTCTTTTGTTGGATCTGAAGCAAAAATGATCCTAAGACCATTTTAAGTAGATCTTAGTCTCAAATTGGACTAACGTATTCTTAACAAAAAACCAATCGAGCCCCCAATTGCTCGTATACATTTAAGTTGATCTTGATCTCAAAACAGACCAACGATCCTTAAATAAATCTAAAACCAAATCTAAGATATACGGATTTGGACTAATCCACGCCCTACGGGCGACAACATAAATTAGTCTCCGTATACAATTCACGGACAACTAAAAATAAAACAAACACACACGACACGAGGTGAACTTCTGGAGCAGGAGAAAGTGGTTATCGCGATGCGGTAACGTAATTAACTGCAGGGGCTTGTGCCTGCAGGGAAGAGCGTCCCCACAATTAAAAACACCTTGCAAACGAGGGGGAATCTGACGAAGTCATGCTATAACGGCCGCATCCGTCCAAACCTCCGATATACGATGCCATAAATCAACTTGGCATCTTCGGAGAGGTGGACGGATAAATCGAAATAGCATCTGCCCCCAAAATTCAGGACAGACGTCCTAACGTCCCGGTTGCGTCTTTCGGTGGAGAACAGATTCTGGCATGCCCGGTGGGAGCTTTTTCTCTTTCCACTCCACACTTCGTGTGTCGTGTTCACGTACAAAATCGTGGTTTGCTATGGTTTCCTTTGGATTCGAGGTACTAAGATTTGGTATCTTGTTCCTGTGTAGAAAGAATAAGTGAACATCAATGGCTTCCACATGCACCAACTGCAACAGCAACTCCCGCTTCGCCTCAACAGGAGAAGTCACTTATGGGCCTAATGCGGCCTCCATCTTTTCAATGTCGGTGGGGCATGTGACTCAAGCCACCACTGGATTATTCTTCGGGACCATACTCCTGCCAGCAAGCTTCAGCGCCCCAGTGCCTCCACAGGAAGCCCCCAGGAAGTCGGTCTTCGATTGACTTGCAACCACCACGGCCCCTCTCAACGGGTCGTCCAAGTCTTCCACCTCAGTCTTCAACAGGCCGAGCCGAAGCTCAAGTGGGCCCATAAAGGGACTCGCGATACCTGAAGGGGCTATTCCAAAACAAACAGTCCTTCCCACTCCTGCTATGGGCAAAGTCATCAAAAGAGCTTCCCCTACCAGAAAGTCGGCCTTTGAAAGATTGGCCGCTCCCTCTCAACAGACGTCGGTCTTCGACAGGCTGGCACCAGCAGCAGCCCCTAACCAAAGCAGGGGGCACGATGGAGCCGCTTTCACAACTGAGGTGGTCCCATTGGCAAGGCACGCTCGACGTCGCCACTGGTGCCGAGTGAGAAGAGCTGGGGGAAACTCCCCCTCTGGACCTACTCCACCAGCTCCAATGGTGGAAGTTGACGCAGCTGTTCCAACTAGGAATAGCTTTGAACCGCTTAGAAGGATGCGGAAGAACTCCCCAACCGCGGTGTTGAAGAAATCTCCACTTTCTGCTGAAAATATGAAGCAGGCAAAGCCGGAGCAGCCCCCTCAGCGTCTGGCCTCCTAAATCCATAGGGTCTGGCGGAAAGTCCAAGATTCTGTGATCAATAAGAACTACTCTCGTCAACCGAAAAAAATGAAGGTTAGACAAGAGAAAAATCATCCTTCCACCATGCAGCGAGAGACTTATTTTACGCAGGCGCCTGTTACAATGGCTCCTTCAACTTCGACTTCTCACAAAAAAAGAAGGTCGGAGAATCTCCCACCGCCGATGGCAAATCCCAAAGGTGATGTATCCAAACGCCCCAAGTCTGGGGGCATGATCGTGCACACGGTTTACATAGCTTCTGGAAAAGAGGAGAGCCGTGCTTCCGTAAGTCATCGGCCGCAAACTCAGTCGTTGATGAAAGCTCAGGAACAACAACAAAAGCTCTAGGAGATGCTGACGAAAATGGAATCACTTACCAGGCAGAAAGAAAGCCCGGAAGCAGCATCTGAACAACGCAAGGAGCAGGAGACCAATACGGAGTTCTTGTGAAGGGTGCTGGAAAGAAAGGTTAAGGAGGACGCAGAACAAGCGGCTAATATAAAACAGATGGCGCTCCTGTTTCAAGATATGGTTGGAATGATGATCCAGCTAGAACCTACAGCTGAAGACCCGCCGATAATCATTGAGGACGATAGAGGGGAAATATCAAACTCTCTTCCAGCTTTATTAGCAGCTAGGGAGGAAATGATCTCCAAAGCTGCCCTCGATGATTGCATAGCTCAACAAATACGAGCTCATCATGCAAGTGAAGCGGCTGGCCAAGTCGTTAGAATCGGGCGACCGTACCCAGGCTGGTACGATCAAATCAAGTACCCGCCGGGATATACGATCCCCAAATTCCATGTGTACAAAGGAACAGGCAACCCACATCAGCATGTCACTCAATTCATAGCTTTATGCGGCAATAGTGGAGGCGCCGACAAATTGCTGCTTCACCAGTTCGTTGGCAGCCTGTCAGAAACGGCGTTTGAATGAACTCAGAGCCCCCAAATGAATCCGTCAAAACATTCATGGAAATGGAATTGCTATTCAGGCAGCGCTTCGCCAGCCCAAGCGAGCGCACCCCGATCACGGCGTTGATCAATGTCAGGGTAAAGCCGGGAGAGACCTGGGTTCAATACGCAATCCGATGGCGGAACCTATGATCAAAATGCGAACAACATATAGAAGAAGCTCCGGCCGTGGGCATATTCATAGGGACTCTGGATCCTCAGGCGACTGTGTCCCAGTTTATGATGTTCTTTAAGCCGACCATCTTCCAGGCTCTGATCGACAAGTTGGCCCAAATGGACCAGATGGGCCTCTTTAAAAATGGACCCTCGGAATGCAAAGGGTAAAGGGAAAGCGGCCTTTGTTGCCAACACTCAACAACAACTGAGTGACCCGAAACCGGTTGCTCGCCAAAACAACGTGCGCCCGCGTCAATCCCTGGAAGAGAAGCTAGGACGTGCTTACTCGTTTGGAGAAGATTGTTCGAACTGGCAGTGCGCAACAAAATCATCACTCTGCCGGACCCAAAACGTCTACCGCAGCTCGGTGACGCCAACAACCCCAACTACTGCACCTATCACAGGATGGTGAGCCACCCAATTGAAGATTGCTACATTTTCAAAAATTGGATCGAGGACCAATATCAATGGGAGAAATTTGCGCTTTCTGAGAACTGGAGGGTGAACCCGCCACAGAGGCACGCTCCTAAAAAGGTGGATACGCCGGGGGCATCCTGCTCATTTGTGGAAGAAGCTCCGTGGGAAGTTGTCCTTTCAGCTAAAACTAAAAGAATGATGAAGGATCTTCAAGCATGTCCGGCGATCAGGTGGAAAAGCCCACTGGAGCCCGAGATCATTGAGAGGATGCTAAAACCGCGTCCCACACCAAAAACTGCTAACGATGGACAAAACACCCAGGTCAAGACTTTAAAGTCTTCGATAGGAAAGAAGAAGACCAAGAAGCCCGCACAGCCTAACGACAAGCGCACGGACCTGCAAAAGTACATCGACACGCTGGAGGAGTATAACCAGAAGGCGCAGACCTCAGTCACCCTTGAAGAGTTTCTCAACCATATACTTAAGAATGGAGATAGTGACGATGGTGAAGAACATGACTCATCAGGAGGAACCCAAGACTATGTGTAGGGTTCCTAGGCACACAGTAGAGGTCTCACAAGGCATCAACCATGCCATTTTACAAAAAAATGGTGCCGAGAAACCCTAGTAAACGGATCGTTGCTAGAAATCTAGGCGAAAAGTAAACTAGTTAACACTTAACTACTAGAATATGGAAATTACAACCTTTGTAGATCCGGATATCCACCTCCACGGCTCCGCAACGAAGTTTCTTCGCTGTCCAAGTCGAACTCCGGGCTCTAGTGTCGGCTTCATCGGAGAATGAACGGGCTTGGTCATCGACGACGATGCCGAAGATGATCTACGTCGAGGCATCGCTAGATCAAGCTCCCACTTCACAAAGTGATGAAACTTGTGAAGTAAACACACTCTACTACTTGGCAAGAGGTAGAGGATGAAGAAATAGGAGGTGGGTTCTCTTTAGAATTGGATTTCTTACTCTCAAGCTCAAGTTTCCATTGATTGCCTCAAGGTTTCAAACTTGAAGATGAAGAAGAAGATGAGCTAGAATTATGATAAGTCTTTTTAAAATAAAAAGAAAAAGGAATACTTATCATAATTCTTACTAGGGTTAAGTGTAGAGAATAGACCATGGTTAATGGATGGGTTAGGGTTAAGCATGATGACAAGAAAGGTTAAGAAGTCAAAGCTTCATGAAGCTTCAACTAAAAGACAAAGAAAGCCACCATTCTTATCATAATCATTTCCAAATAAATAAATAAACAAATAAATGGATATGCAAAACCCTAATTATCAAATTAATCATGGTTTAATCCTATACACTTAACTAAATGATCAAGTATCATCAAACATGATACATATATGTGCACAAAAGTATATCACATATACAACTTGCACATCAAGTGAGAAAATCCGTATAAAGTGAACCAATACTAGTTAATGCAAAGTAATATATCAAATATATAATTATACATTAAATCATTAAATCAACATTTGATTCAATGATCCGGTCATGTCGCACATAACCGACTAGTATTCAATGTATCGATTTATCGAATCAATGATTCGATAACTAGGTCATATCGAATATAACCAATCGAAACATTTATCGCGAGAATGAAATGCGGTATCACATACACGCATTATTCTCGCTCCCGCACATATCTCATATGCACTCCTATTTCGTTTCGCTTGAGCCAGGAAACCTCTGTGTAGGACTCTAAAGACTCGTCAATACGCCGGTAGCAGATGATGATCATATCAAGCACCCACAAGCCGCAAGCGGTCTGCTAAACGTAACGGCCATCCGGGTATTGAGCGATCAGAAGATCGACGAGCTAGCCCGCTCACACTCCTGTGAATCCAACCAGTAACACTTACCGTACAGTCCGGTCTATTCGTCTGATATGTCGCATATCTAGTCTAGGGGTGGTATACGTCAGACCCTAATAACCGATAAGTCGTGCCGATGTGAGGCTCATAACGGGTCGAGAAACTACTGGTAACACTTACCAGCAAATCTCTGATCAGCCCTGGCCAGGGACTTCCCTGTTACGGCCAATCGAGCACAGCGCAACATCAACCCCCAATACCGGGAGAGACGAAACCCCTCCTATCGCTCATTGCCTCCATGTGACTCGGGACTGTACCCAAAGACCACCGTTTTGCACCCCCTCATGGACGTGGTAAGGTGGAGATCAAAGCACAGTGGGAATCACACAAGACTCTATGACGATCTCGGGTCTACAGACTAACCTGTACAAGTGTCACCTGAGAACTGCCATCTGACGTGAGGTATAATACCATCTGGGAGTTCTCGGCGAGTCCGTCCAGTGTACCCAGTCTCCACTGAGCACCCGTACGCCATCTCTGATGTCAAACACCAATGGATATGGGATCATCCATCGCCCATCTCATGGGTCGAGAAGCGTATACGCTAGTCTACACTGGTATATCGATGCCCCGTCTCGATACACCCATGACTAGGGACCATGAAGGATGTACTTATGGACTACCATGTCCCCACTAGTATGATCTGCATCACAGTCTAGGTAGTCAAGTACATATCCTAAGGGCTTTACCAACATGTAACTATAAGACAGTATAAAGAGACTAGTGTACATGTTAAGATAAAGAGTAACCAGATAGCATACTATCATATCGAGCAAGAAAGTCATCTCTATATATGTCCAAGCATCCAATATAATATACATCATCTGTACAATACTGGCCTCTAGGGCATACATACAACTAACAATCTCCCACTTGCACTAGGGCCAGCTGCTGTAGTATCGCATACTGAGCATCCCGAAGAGTCTCTCAAACTGTATCTGGAGAATGGCCTTCGTGAGTGGATCCGCGGTGTTGTTCTTCGTGTCAACCCTCCTGACCTCGATCTCCCGGCGATCAACTATCTCCCGGATCAGGTGATACCGCCTCAGAATATGCCTGGATCGCTGATGGGACCTGGGTTCCTTGGCCAAAGCCACCGCTCCATTATTAGCGCAATACAAAGGTATTGGATGCTCAATGGATGGAACCACTCCAAGTTCAGTAATGAACTTCTTGATCCAGACAGCCTCTTTGGCAGCATCGTTGGCAGCGATGTATTCAGCCTCCATTGTCGAGTCTGCCACGGTTTCCTGCTTGGAACTCTTCCAGCTAACCGCCCCTCCGTAAAGGGTAAAGACAAAGCCCGACTGCGACTTAGAGTCGTCCTTATCACTCTGGAAGCTCGAATCGGTAAAGGACTCCACTTGGAGTTCTCCGTTACCATACACCAAGAACATATCTCTAGTCCTTCGTAAGTATTTGAGAATGCTCTTCACAGCTGTCCAGTGACTCTCTCCAGGATCAGCTTGATACCTGCTCACTACACTTAGTGAGTATGCTACATCGGGTCTGGTACATAGCATCGCATACATGATAGAGCCTACTGCCGACGCATAGGGTATCCCTTGCATGCGAGCTCTCTCCAAATCAGTCTTGGGAGACATCTCTTTGGAGAGAGTGACTCCAGAGATCGTGGGCAAGTTCCCACGCTTGGACTCTTCCATACTAAACCTCTTTAGTATGGTGTCAATGAACCTGGATTGGGACAATCCCAAAATCCGTTTGGATCTATCTCTATAGATCCTAATTCCCAATATGCAGGAGGCATCACCAAGATCTTTCATTGAGAATCTTTGTGATAAGAAGAGCTTGACCGATTGCAGCATAGGAATATCATTTCCTATCAAGAGTATGTCGTCCACGTACAATACGAGGAAGACAACCTTACTCTCTGCCACCTTCTTGTAGATACAAGGTTCATCTGGATTTTTGACGAAATCAAACTCTTTGATAACGACGTCAAAGCAGATGTTCCAACTCCGCGATGCTTGCTTTAATCCATAAATGGATTTAAGCAGCTTGCACACCTATCCGCTGCTCCCACTGTCTACGAAGCCCTCTGGCTGAGTCATGTACACGCACTCTTCTAAATCACCGTTTAGAAAGGCGGTCTTAACATCCATTTGCCAAATTTCGTAATCATGATATGCAGCGATGGCAAGCATGATCCGGATGGATTTAAGCATAGCTACTGGAGAAAAGGTTTCGTCATAGTCCACACCTGGTCTTTGACGAAAACCCTTTGCTACAAGTCTAGCTTTGAAAGTCTCCACTTTCCCATCTACACCAAGTTTCTTCTTGAAGATCCACTTGCTCCCAATGGGTTTTACGCCTTCAGGAGCAACGCCCAAAGTCCATACTTTGTTGGTGTACATGGATTCCATCTCGGACCGCATAGCATCCAGCCATTTCACTGAGTCCCCACTCGTGATGGCCTGCTCGAAGCTAGTTGGGTCATCATCCTCCATGATGCAATCCTCGCTCCCACCGTCCATGAGAAAACCGTAGTATCTCTCAGGTTGGCGAGGAACCCTACTAGATCGGCGGAGTGGCTGGGGTTCATCGGGAACTACGGAATCCTCTGGTTCCACCAGATCTTCTGTTGTAGCTTCTGCAGCTGGAACTTCTTCCAGTTCTACCTCATGACCACTAATCTCTTTTTCAAGAAATTCCTTTTCTAAAAAGGTCGCATGCCGAGAAACAAACACTCTTTGTTCCTCAGGGTGATAGAAGATATACCCTTGAGAATTCTTGGGATATCCTACAAATTTGCATAGAACAGACCGTGCCTCGAGTTTGTCCGGATTTTGTCGTTTGACATAGGCTGGACAACCCCATATCTTAACATAGTTAAGACATGGTCTCTTCCCTTTCCATATCTCATATGGAGTGGTAGGCACAGATTTGGTGGGGACCATATTCAATAGATGTATGGCTGTCTCAAGCGCATACCCCCAGAAAGAAATAGGTAACTCAGCTGTGCTCATCATAGAGCGCACCATATCTAATAGGGTGCGGTTCCTCCGTTCTGATACACCGTTGTGCTGTGGTGTATATGGAGGAGTCAGCTGAGAGAGAATCCCATTCTCTTTTAGGAAGTCCAGGAATTCATTGCTCAAGTATTCACCTCCTCGATCAGATCGAAGGATTTTAATACTTTTTCCGGTTTGGTTTTCGACTTCTTGTTTATATTCTCTAAATTTCTCAAAAGCTTCAGACTTGTGTCTTATCAAGTACACATGTCCGTATCTTGAGAGATCGTCAGTGAATGTAATGAAGTACGAAGAACCATCCCTGGCATGTGTAGACATTGGACCGCATACATCACTATGTACTAGTCCTAAGAGTTCAGTAACTCTTTGTCCGTGTCCCGTAAACGGAGTTTTGGTCATCTTGCCTTTGAGACATGACTGGCAAGTGTCATAAGATGAAAATTCGAATGGTTTCAAATACCCATCCTTATGCAACTTAGCCAGTCGTGTCTCATTGATGTGACCCAGTCTACAATGCCACAAGAAGGATTCGTTCAGTTCAGAACTCTTCCTCTTGTGTGTGTTTGTTATGCTCAGAACTGTTGATTGGTTTAGAACACAAATGCCATTGCACAACGTGCCTGATCCAACCAACTTTTGGTTACGGAAAATGTTCATAACATTGTCCTGTAATACAAAATTATATCTCTCTTTACTCAACAAAGAAACCGATATAATGTTGCATATCAGGTTCGGCATGTAATAGCATTCGTTCAGAACCAATGTATTACCTGTTGGTAATACAAGGTGATATTCCCCGACAGTCTTAGCTGCAACAATTGCACCATTTCCAACTCTAATGTCTTTATCACCTTCTCCAAGTTCTCTACCTTTCCTAAGCCCATGTAACTGATTACATATATGGGATCCTGACCCGGTATCTAATAACCAGGACGTAGGGCAAATGGAGAAACAGTTCTCTGTAACGAACACACCCGAAGAAAATGCATCATCATGTACTTTCTCCATTTGGGTGGCATGGGAATCCTGGTATTCCCCTATATCCTGTTCAGTCCTATAACTCTTATAGGAAAGAACGGAACCAACGTTCCCCAGCACAGTATAACATGCGGGTTCGGTCAATACATCCATATTATTATCTTTATTAAGGCATGAAAAGGTCGCTACCTGGAGAGAGAGAGAAGAAAACACTTTAGCGTATGCTCGTGCAAGATCAGATTGGTTATTATCTTATCTAATCAGGATGGCTCCCACTGCTTTTTATCAAATCTTCCTTCAAACCCTAAAACGAAAGACTAGCCGGGATTAATTACACACTGCAAGTTCGCCAATCTTTCAGCCAGGCCAGTGTCGGTACTTTGAGGGAGGTCCCCCGTGCTTTCGCACGAACCTAATTAATGTAAACCTCGTTTTCCCAGAGGCGTAACCTCGTTAACACCTTTCTAGACACCTACTTGATCGGCTAATTGTAATGTGTAAAACTCTCCCAGGAGTAACTCTTACTCGCAGTGGGTATCGGGATCCAACTATCTCATAGAAGGTATGCAATCTCATTGCAAATTTCAACACTTGAAATTCCCGATAATGCTTTTGCCCCTAGCGTGCTATGACCTTGACGAAAGCCAACAAACCACAGCCCGCTAGTCAAGTTCAACCCGTACATTTCTTGACTGAATTAAACCCACCCGCACGACCCTTGACGAAAGCCAACAAAGCCGTACGACTACCCTAATCCAGTCGCATCATATGCAGCAGATAAACAGCACATAGCTACCGCACACTACACCTTGACGAAAGCCAACAAATGTAGCACGAATACTATATGTAATTTATATGAAATGACGGAGGGCTACGACAGGTTTTCTGAAAACCTATTGCGTAATGAACTTGATATCGTTGTAGAATCAAATGAAGTTTAAAAATGGAATGATTTTGAGGTTTTTGTAGTTTTGCTAAAGGGGTCACTCCCGGTGAAGGGATCGTCGGCCCTTTCCTCGTCGAATGAGGTGCGGGATATATCATATATATCACTGTGCAATGCAAAAACTCTTAAAAGCAATCAAAGCCAAACCGAGTGTGTAGCATCTGCCAGTTATTGCTAAAGGAGTCACTCCCGGTGAAGGGATCTCGGTCCTTTCCTCATCGAATAAGGTGCAGGGTATATCATATATACCGCTATGCAAAGCAAGAACTGTAGCTACCTGTTTTGTTTAAAATCTGATTCCACAACATCTTAGGTTTCTTTTCTTTCATTAATCACATTAATGAAGTCCCATCATTTAAATACCTAAACATCACAGATAGATATGATGTACACTTATGCCATCCGCATTCGCCTCGATGTCCCCTCGTGCACCGTTAGGTTAGGTAACTAACGACAGAGCAGGGCAGGGCTAGCGCGGGTGTAAAACATAAGTAACGTCTATATAATATATCATATATATCATATACTATATCCATCACAGAGTCACAACACAGATATCGCAGCAGAATGAACATATGAAATATTGGATATACTAGGACGTCCGTGTTTTCAATACGAGCCAGTATAAAACACGGATTCCACGGTCGTGATGAATAGCCAATCCCACACCCTTAGACCCCTACGAGAGCGGCAAGCAACCCTGCCAATTCTAGGGTTAGGAGACCCGGACTCGACTCCTCGAGTTGGTCTCCCACTGGACCCCAGAACCCGGTTACTTGTGCTCCCCTCCTTGGGTCTATCCTAATGCGGAAAAGTAAATAATATACAAAGGGTGACAACTTCCGCTACCTGGAAGTGCCCCAAATGAAAGAATATTACATACAAGTTTTTACATGAATGAAAATGAAAAACACTCATCTCACATAAAAACCCCCGGCTATTCGAACACGACGATCCAATATAACATATCCAGCAACACATAACATCACATGTCATCAACGTAAGTAAGTATGCATACCCCAATTGTCGTTGACGTATAGCAACGAAACCGGCGATATGAACATACTACACTTACGGTCACAGAAAAGAAAGTGTAAAATTACAACAATTGGAATCCGCAACTGCTTTAGACATCACATGCCTAATCAAATGAAATACTTAGACATCACATGCCTAATTATTATAAATCCCGCATTTTAGTCTCATTATCGAAAACTCTTTTCAATATCAAATGAAACTAAACCGCTAGATTTATATCATTCATTCAGTTATCACATAACTGTTTGTGAATTCCAATTATTGTATCCCATTCCAGATAAATAGAATATATTAAACTTTCCGATCGAACATTCGAACACCCAAGTTTTCCCGAAACCATCCAACACATGAAATAGGTTCAAAGACATTCGTTTCATGCCTCAGTACCAACGGTCCAGCCGTAGAAGGGTCAAGCCAACTCCTCACATGTGGCACGCCGTACTGCCCCAAACCCGAAGGTTCAAAGGGCAGTTCAAGACGGTCACATAATCGAGTTAATGTTTGTTGTCTTCTAGAGAGACCATCGCCTTACTTGCACTACTCAGAACGTCCTTAAACCACACAATAATCCAACACTTGGATATTTTTGGCAGGGGAAAGATTGGGTATTTATATCCGGTCGAACTTTTTAACATATTCAAAAAATTATCCGGAAAACACATAGACAAAGTTCGATAATCCGATCGAATCGTTGATTCCCTACACAACCCCAGAATACTCAAACCTGGAGTCAAATTAAAATTCCCAGAAAACTCAGAACAATTAATCAGGAATTACTGTGTAAAAACCAAGGGCTGACGTCACTATTTAGCCGCGGAACCGCCGCAGAAGCCTAGCTTCTGCCGCGGTTCCGCCGCACATTGTACTGTTCACAGGAAACGTTTTGCGCAGTAATTCTTAGATTTTATTGCTGAATTTTTTAAGCATTTTTAATTGACAAAAAACCACAAATTCGAAAAATTTCCAGAGAGCTATTTCGGGGTTGGGTTTTCGGTTCGTCCGGGTTTCAAACTCCGTCTAGACTTCGCCTAAGGCTCTAGCTAGGCTCTGATACCACTGTAGGGTTCCTAAGCACACAGTAGAGGTCTCACAAGGCATCAACCATGCCATTTTACAAAAAAATGGTGCCGAGAAACCCTAGTAAACGGATCGTTGCTAGAAATCTAGGCGAAAAGTAAACTAGTTAACACTTAACTACTAGAATATGGAAATTACAACCTTTGTAGATCCGGATATCCACCTCCATGGCTCCGTAACGAAGTCTCCTCGCTGTCCAAGTCGAACTCCGGGCTCTAGCGTCGGCTTCATCGGAGAATGAACGGGCTTGGTCATCGACGACGATGCCGAAGATGATCTACGTCGAGGCATCGCTAGATCAAGCTCCCACTTCACAAAGTGATGAAACTTGTGAAGTAAACACACTCTACTACTTGGAAAGAGGTAGAGGATGAAGAAATAGGAGGTGGGTTCTCTTTATAATTGGATTTCTCACTCTCAAGCTCAAGTTGCCATTGATGGCCTCAAGGTTTCAAACTTGAAGATGAAGAAGAAGATGAGCTAGAATTATGATAAGTCTTCTTAAAACAAAAAGAAAAAGGAATACTTATCATAATTCTTACTAGGGTTAAGTGTAGAGAATAGACCATGGTTAATGGATGGGTTAGGGTTAAGCATGATGACAAGAAAGGTTAAGAAGTCAAAGCTTCATGAAGCTTCAACTAAAAGACAAAGAAAGCCACCATTCTTATCATAATCATTTCCAAATAAATAAACAAACAAATAAATGGATATGCAAAACCCTAATTATCAAATTAATCATGGTTTAATCCTATACACTTAACTAAATGATCAAGTATCATCAAACATGATACATATATGTGCACAAAAGTATATCACATATACAACTTGCACATCAAGTGAGAAAATCCGTATAAAGTGAACCAATACTAGTTAATGCAAAGTAATATATCAAATATATAATTATACATTAAATCATTAAATCAACATTTGATTCAATGATCCGGTCATGTCGCACATAACCGACTAGTATTCAATGTATCGATTTATCGAATCAATGATTCGATAACTAGGTCATATCGAATATAACCAATCGAAACATTTATCGCGAGAATGAAATGCGGTATCACATACACGCATTATTCTCGCTCCCGCACATATCTCATATGCACTCCTATTTCGTTTCGCTTGAGCCAGGAAACCTCTGTGTAGGACTCTAAAGACTCGTCAATACGCCGGTAGCAGATGATGATCATATCAAGCACCCACAAGCCGCAAGCGGTCTGCTAAACGTAACGGCCATCCGGGTATTGAGCGATCAGAAGATCGACGAGCTAGCCCGCTCACACTCCTGTGAATCCAACCAGTAACACTTACCGTACAGTCCGGTCTATTCGTCTGATATGTCGCATATCTAGTCTAGGGGTGGTATACGTCAGACCCTAATAACCGATAAGTCGTGCCGATGTGAGGCTCATAACGGGTCGAGAAACTACTGGTAACACTTACCAGCAAATCTCTGATCAGCCCTGGCCAGGGACTTCCCTGTTACGGCCAATCGAGCACAGCGCAACATCAACCCCCAATACCGGGAGAGACGAAACCCCTCCTATCGCTCATTGCCTCCATGTGACTCGGGACTGTACCCAAAGACCACCGTTTTGCACCCCCTCATGGACGTGGTAAGGTGGAGATCAAAGCACAGTGGGAATCACACAAGACTCTATGACGATCTCGGGTCTACAGACTAACCTGTACAAGTGTCACCTGAGAACTGCCATCTGACGTGAGGTATAATACCATCTGGGAGTTCTCGGCGAGTCCGTCCAGTGTACCCAGTCTCCACTGAGCACCCGTACGCCATCTCTGATGTCAAACACCAATGGATATGGGATCATCCATCGCCCATCTCATGGGTCGAGAAGCGTATACGCTAGTCTACACTGGTATATCGATGCCCCGTCTCGATACACCCATGACTAGGGACCATGAAGGATGTACTTATGGACTACCATGTCCCCACTAGTATGATCTGCATCACAGTCTAGGTAGTCAAGTACATATCCTAAGGGCTTTACCAACATGTAACTATAAGACAGTATAAAGAGACTAGTGTACATGTTAAGATAAAGAGTAACCAGATAGCATACTATCATATCAAGCAAGAAAGTCATCTCTATATATGTCCAAGCATCCAATATAATATACATCATCTGTACAATACTGGCCTCTAGGGCATACATACAACTAACAATCTCCCACTTGCACTAGGGCCAGCTGCTGTAGTATCGCATACTGAGCATCCCGAAGAGTCTCTCAAACTGTATCTGGAGAATGGCCTTCGTGAGTGGATCCGCGGTGTTGTTCTTCGTGTCAACCCTCCTGACCTCGATCTCCCGGCGATCAACTATCTCCCGGATCAGGTGATACCGCCTCAGAATATGCCTGGATCGCTGATGGGACCTGGGTTCCTTGGCCAAAGCCACCGCTCCATTATTAGCGCAATACAAAGGTATTGGATGCTCAATGGATGGAACCACTCCAAGTTCAGTAATGAACTTCTTGATCCAGACAGCCTCTTTGGCAGCATCGTTGGCAGCGATGTATTCAGCCTCCATTGTCGAGTCTGCCACGGTTTCCTGCTTGGAACTCTTCCAGCTAACCGCCCCTCCGTAAAGGGTAAAGACAAAGCCCGACTGCGACTTAGAGTCGTCCTTATCACTCTGGAAGCTCGAATCGGTAAAGGACTCCACTTGGAGTTCTCCGTTACCATACACCAAGAACATATCTCTAGTCCTTCGTAAGTATTTGAGAATGCTCTTCACAGCTGTCCAGTGACTCTCTCCAGGATCAGCTTGATACCTGCTCACTACACTTAGTGAGTATGCTACATCGGGTCTGGTACATAGCATCGCATACATGATAGAGCCTACTGCCGACGCATAGGGTATCCCTTGCATGCGAGCTCTCTCCAAATCAGTCTTGGGAGACATCTCTTTGGAGAGAGTGACTCCAGAGATCGTGGGCAAGTTCCCACGCTTGGACTCTTCCATACTAAACCTCTTTAGTATGGTGTCAATGAACCTGGATTGGGACAATCCCAAAATCCGTTTGGATCTATCTCTATAGATCCTAATTCCCAATATGCAGGAGGCATCACCAAGATCTTTCATTGAGAATCTTTGTGATAAGAAGATCTTGACCGATTGCAGCATAGGAATATCATTTCCTATCAAGAGTATGTCGTCCACGTACAATACGAGGAAGACAACCTTACTCTCTGCCACCTTCTTGTAGATACAAGGTTCATCTGGATTTTTGACGAAATCAAACTCTTTGATAACGACGTCAAAGCAGATGTTCCAACTCCGCGATGCTTGCTTTAATCCATAAATGGATTTAAGCAGCTTGCACACCTATCCGCTGCTCCCACTGTCTACGAAGCCCTCTGGCTGAGTCATGTACACGCACTCTTCTAAATCACCGTTTAGAAAGGCGGTCTTAACATCCATTTGCCAAATTTCGTAATCATGATATGCAGCGATGGCAAGCATGATCCGGATGGATTTAAGCATAGCTACTGGAGAAAAGGTTTCGTCATAGTCCACACCTGGTCTTTGACGAAAACCCTTTGCTACAAGTCTAGCTTTGAAAGTCTCCACTTTCCCATCTACACCAAGTTTCTTCTTGAAGATCCACTTGCTCCCAATGGGTTTTACGCCTTCAGGAGCAACGCCCAAAGTCCATACTTTGTTGGTGTACATGGATTCCATCTCGGACCGCATAGCATCCAGCCATTTCACTGAGTCCCCACTCGTGATGGCCTGCTCGAAGCTAGTTGGGTCATCATCCTCCATGATGCAATCCTCGCTCCCACCGTCCATGAGAAAACCGTAGTATCTCTCAGGTTGGCGAGGAACCCTACTAGATCGGCGGAGTGGCTGGGGTTCATCGGGAACTACGGAATCCTCTGGTTCCACCAGATCTTCTGTTGTAGCTTCTGCAGCTGGAACTTCTTCCAGTTCTACCTCATGACCACTAATCTCTTTTTCAAGAAATTCCTTTTCTAAAAAGGTCGCATGCCGAGAAACAAACACTCTTTGTTCCTCAGGGTGATAGAAGATATACCCTTGAGAATTCTTGGGATATCCTACAAATTTGCATAGAACAGACCGTGCCTCGAGTTTGTCCGGATTTTGTCGTTTGACATAGGCTGGACAACCCCATATCTTAACATAGTTAAGACATGGTCTCTTCCCTTTCCATATCTCATATGGAGTGGTAGGCACAGATTTGGTGGGGACCATATTCAATAGATGTATGGCTGTCTCAAGCGCATACCCCCAGAAAGAAATAGGTAACTCAGCTGTGCTCATCATAGAGCGCACCATATCTAATAGGGTGCGGTTCCTCCGTTCTGATACACCGTTGTGCTGTGGTGTATATGGAGGAGTCAGCTGAGAGAGAATCCCATTCTCTTTTAGGAAGTCCAGGAATTCATTGCTCAAGTATTCACCTCCTCGATCAGATCGAAGGATTTTAATACTTTTTCCGGTTTGGTTTTCGACTTCTTGTTTATATTCTCTAAATTTCTCAAAAGCTTCAGACTTGTGTCTTATCAAGTACACATGTCCGTATCTTGAGAGATCGTCAATGAATGTAATGAAGTACGAAGAACCATCCCTGGCATGTGTAGACATTGGACCTCATACATCACTATGTACTAGTCCTAAGAGTTCAGTAACTCTTTGTCCGTGTCCCGTAAACGGAGTTTTGGTCATCTTGCCTTTGAGACATGACTGGCAAGTGTCATAAGATGAAAATTCGAATGGTTTCAAATACCCATCCTTATGCAACTTAGCCAGTCGTGTCGCATTGATGTGACCCAGTCTACAATGCCACAAGAAGGATTCGTTCAGTTCAGAACTCTTCCTCTTGTGTGTGTTTGTTATGCTCAGAACAGTTGATTGGTTTAGAACATAAATGCCATTGCACAACGTGCCTGATCCAACCAACTTTTGGTTACGGAAAATGTTCATAACATTGTCCTGTAATACAAAATTATATCCCTCTTTACTCAACAAAGAAACCGATATAATGTTGCATATCAGGTTCGGCATGTAATAGCATTCGTTCAGAACCAATGTATTACCTGTTGGTAATACAAGGTGATATTCCCCGACAGTCTTAGCTGCAACAATTGCACCATTTCCAACTCTAATGTCTTTATCACCTTCTCCAAGTTCTCTACCTTTCCTAAGCCCATGTAACTGATTACATATATGGGATCCTGACCCGGTATCTAATACCCAGGACGTAGGGCAAATGGAGAAACAGTTCTCTGTAACGAACACACCCGAAGAAAATGCATCATCATGTACTTTCTCCATTCGGGTGGCATGGGAATCCTGGTATTCCCCTATATCCTGTTCAGTCCTATAACTCTTATAGGAAAGAACGGAACCAACGTTCCCCAGCACAGTATAACATGCGGGTTCGGTCAATACATCCATATTATTATCTTTATTAAGGCATGAAAAGGTCGCTACCTGGAGAGAGAGAGAAGAAAACACTTTAGCGTATGCTCGTGCAAGATCAGATTGGTTATTATCTTATCTAATCAGGATGGCTCCCACTGCTTTTTATCAAATCTTCCTTCAAACCCTAAAACGAAAGACTAGCCGGGATT
This sequence comes from Agapanthus africanus, assembly GCA_030015575.1. Taxonomy (NCBI): domain Eukaryota; kingdom Viridiplantae; phylum Streptophyta; class Magnoliopsida; order Asparagales; family Amaryllidaceae; genus Agapanthus; species Agapanthus africanus. The sequence continues at coordinate 32,016,821 of JASDDO010000019.1, forward strand.
AATTACACACTGCAAGTTCGCCAATCTTTCAGCCAGGCCAGTGTCGGTACTTTGAGGGAGGTCCCCCGTTCTTTCGCACGAACCTAATTAATGTAAACCTCGTTTTCCCAGAGGCGTAACCTCGTTAACACCTTTCTAGACACCTACTTGATCGGCTAATTGTAATGTGTAAAACTCTCCCAGGAGTAACTCTTACTCGCAGTGGGTATCGGGATCCAACTATCTCATAGAAGGTATGTAATCTCATTGCAAATTTCAACACTTGAAATTCCCGATAATGCTTTTGCCCCTAGCGTGCTATGACCTTGACGAAAGCCAACAAACCACAGCCCGCTAGTCAAGTTCAACCCGTACATTTCTTGACTGAATTAAACCCACCCGCACGACCCTTGACGAAAGCCAACAAAGCCGTACGACTACCCTAATCCAGTCGCATCATATGCAGCAGATAAACAGCACATAGCTACCGCACACTACACCTTGACGAAAGCCAACAAATGTAGCACGAATACTATATGTAATTTATCTGAAATGACGGAGGGCTACGATAGTTTTTCTGAAAACCTATTGCGTAATGAACTTGATATCGTTGTAGAATCAAATGAAGTTTAAAAATGGAATGATTTTGAGGCTTTTGTAGTTTTGCTAAAGGGGTCACTCCCGGTGAAGGGATCGTCGGCCCTTTCCTCGTCGAATGAGGTGCGGGATATATCATATATATCACTGTGCAAAGCAAAAACTCTTAAAAGCAATCAAAGCCAAACCGAGTGTGTAGCATCTGCCAGTTATTGCTAAAGGAGTCACTCCCGGTGAAGGGATCTCGGTCCTTTCCTCATCGAATAAGGTGCAGGGTATATCATATATACCGCTATGCAAAGCAAGAACTGTAGCTACCTGTTTTGTTTAAAATCTGATTCCACAACATCTTAGGTTTCTTTTCTTTCATTAATCACATTAATGAAGTCCCATCATTTAAATACCTAAACATCACAGATAGATATGACGTACACTTATGCCATCCGCATTCGCCTCGATGTCCCCTCGTGCACCGTTAGGTTAGGTAACTAACGACAGAGCAGGGCAGAGCTAGCGCGGGTGTAAAACATAAGTAACGTCTATATAATATATCATATATATCATATACTATATCCATCACAGAGTCACAACACAGATATCGCAGCAGAATGAACATATGAAATATTGGATATACTAGGACGTCCGTGTTTTCAATACGAGCCAGTATAAAACACGGATTCCACGGTCGTGATGAATAGCCAATCCCACACCCCTAGACCCCTACGAGAGCGGCAAGCAACCCTGCCAATTCTAGGGTTAGGAGACCCGGACTCGACTCCTCGAGTTGGTCTCCCACTGGACCCCAGAACCCGGTTACTTGTGCTCCCCTCCTTGGGTCTATCCTAATGCGGAAAAGTAAATAATATACAAAGGGTGACAACTTCCGCTACCTGGAAGTGCCCCAAATGAAAGAATATTACATACAAGTTTTTACATGAATGAAAATGAAAAACACTCATCTCACATAAAAACCCCCGGCTATTCGAACACGACGATCCAATATAACATATCCAGCAACACATAACATCACATGTCATCAACGTAAGTAAGTATGCATACCCCAATTGTCGTTGACGTATAGCAACGAAACCGGCGATATGAACATACTACACTTACGGTCACAGAAAAGAAAGTGTAAAACTACAACAATTGGAATCCGCAACTGCTTTAGACATCACATGCCTAATCAAATGAAATACTTAGACATCACATGCCTAATTATTATAAATCCCGCATTTTAGTCTCATTATCGAAAACTCTTTTCAATATCAAATGAAACTAAACCGCTAGATTTATATCATTCATTCAGTTATCACATAACTGTTTGTGAATTCCAATAATTGTATCCCATTCCAGATAAATAGAATATATTAAACTTTCCGATCGAACATTCGAACACCCAAGTTTTCCCGAAACCATCCAACACATGAAATAGGTTCAAAGACATTCGTTTCATGCCTCAGTACCAACGGTCCAGCCGTAGAAGGGTCAAGCCAACGCCTCACATGTGGCACGCCGTACTGCCCCAAACCCGAAGGTTCAAAGGGCAGTTCAAGACGGTCACATAATCGAGTTAATGTTTGTTGTCTTCTAGAGGGACCATCGCCTTACTTGCACTACTCAGAACGTCCTTAAACCACACAATAATCCAACACTTGGATATTTTTGGCAGTGGAAAGATTGGGTATTTATATCCGGTCGAACTTTTTAACATATTCAAAAAATTATCCGGAAAACACATAGACAAAGTTCGATAATCCGATCGAATCGTTGATTCCCTACACAACCCCAGAATACTCAAACCTGGAGTCAAATTAAAATTCCCAGAAAACTTAGAACAATTAATCAGGAATTACTGTGCAAAAACCAAAGGCTGACGTCACTATTTAGCCGCGGAACCGCCGCAGAAGCCTAGCTTCTGCCGCGGTTCCGCCGCACATTGTACTGTTCACAGGAAACGTTTTGCGCAGTAATTCTTAGATTTTATTGCTGAATTTTTTAAGCATTTTTAATTGACAAAAAACCACAAATTCGAAAAATTTCCAGAGAGCTATTTCGGGGTTGGGTTTTCGGTTCGTCCGGGTTTCAAACTCCGTCTAGACTTCGCCTAAGGCTCTAGCTAGGCTCTGATACCACTGTAGGGTTCCTAAGCACACAGTAGAGGTCTCACAAGGCATCAACCATGCCATTTTACAAAAAAATGGTGCCGAGAAACCCTAGTAAACGGATCGTTGTTAGAAATCTAGGCGAAAAGTAAACTAGTTAACACTTAACTACTAGAATATGGAAATTACAACCTTTGTAGATCCGGATATCCACCTCCACGGCTCCGCAACGAAGTCTCCTCGCTGTCCAAGTCGAACTCCGGGCTCTAGCGTCGGCTTCATCGGAGAATGAACGGGCTTGGTCATCGACGACGATGCCGAAGATGATCTACGTCGAGGCATCGCTAGATCAAGCTCCCACTTCACAAAGTGATGAAACTTGTGAAGTAAACACACTCTACTACTTGGCAAGAGGTAGAGGATGAAGAAATAGGAGGTGGGTTCTCTTTATAATTGGATTTCTCACTCTCAAGCTCAAGTTGCCATTGATGGCCTCAAGGTTTCAAACTTGAAGATGAAGAAGAAGATGAGCTAGAATTATGATTAGTCTTCTTAAAACAAAAAGAAAAAGGAATACTTATCATAATTCTTACTAGGGTTAAGTGTAGAGAATAGACCATGGTTAATGGATGGGTTAGGGTTAAGCATGATGACAAGAAAGGTTAAGAAGTCAAAACTTCATGAAGCTTCAACTAAAAGACAAAGAAAGCCACCATTCTTATCATAATCATTTCCAAATAAATAAATAAACAAATAAATGGATATGCAAAACCCTAATTATCAAATTAATCATGGTTTAATCCTATACACTTAACTAAATGATCAAGTATCATCAAACATGATACATATATGTGCACAAAAGTATATCACATATACAACTTGCACATCAAGTGAGAAAATCCGTATAAAGTGAACCAATACTAGTTAATGCAAAGTAATATATCAAATATATAATTATACATTAAATCATTAAATCAACATTTGATTCAATGATCCGGTCATGTCGCACATAACCGACTAGTATTCAATGTATCGATTTATCGAATCAATGATTCGATAACTAGGTCATATCGAATATAACCAATCGAAACATTTATCGCGAGAATGAAATGCGGTATCACATACACGCATTATTCTCGCTCCCGCACATATCTCATATGCACTCCTATTTCGTTTCGCTTGAGCCAGGAAACCTCTGTGTAGGACTCTAAAGACTCGTCAATACGCTGGTAGCAGATGATGATCATATCAAGCAACCACAAGCCGCAAGTGGTCTGCTAAACGTAACGGCCATCCGGGTATTGAGCGATCAGAAGATCGACGAGCTAGCCCGCTCACACTCCTGTGAATCCAACCAGTAACACTTACCGTACAGTCCGGTCTATTCGTCTGATATGTCGCATATCTAGTCTAGGGGTGGTATACGTCAGACCCTAATAACCGATAAGTCGTGCCGATGTGAGGCTCATAACGGGTCGAGAAACTACTGGTAACACTTACCAGCAAATCTCTGATCAGCCCTGGCCAGGGACTTCCCTGTTACGGCCAATCGAGCACAGCGCAACATCAACCCCCAATACCGGGAGAGACGAAACCCCTCCTATCGCTCATTGCCTCCATGTGACTCGGGACTGTACCTAAAGACCACCGTTTTGCACGCCCTCATGGACGTGGTAAGGTGGAGATCAAAGCACAGTGGGAATCACACAAGACTCTATGACGATCTCGGGTCTACAGACTAACCTGTACAAGTGTCACCTGAGAACTGCCATCTGACGTGAGGTATAATACCATCTGGGAGTTCTCGGCGAGTCCGTCCAGTGTACCCAGTCTCCACTGAGCACCCGTACGCCATCTCTGATGTCAAACACCAATGGATATGGGATCATCCATCGCCCATCTCATGGGTCGAGAAGCGTATACGCTAGTCTACACTGGTATATCGATGCCCCGTCTCGATACACCCACGACTAGGGACCATGAAGGATGTACTTATGGACTACCATGTCCCCACTAGTATGATCTGCATCACAGTCCAGGTAGTCAAGTACATATCCTAAGGGCTTTACCAACATGTAACTATAAGACAGTATAAAGAGACTAGTGTACATGTTAAGATAAAGAGTAACCAGATAGAATACTATCATATCGAGCAAGAAAGTCATCTCTATATATGTCCAAGCATCCAATATAATATACATCATCTGTACAATACTGGCCTCTAGGGCATACATACAACTAACACTATGTAGCAAGTTGCCACATGGTTTCTTATTTGTCATCAGATGGAGAAGAAGCTCCCTCGGCGTTAGAAAACAATGCGGAGGAAATGGGGGCAGAACCGGCGTCGAAATTCTCGGAACTGTTATAAGAACCAATTGACCGGCTGCTAAACGAAGCCTTTCAAAAGAGCAAAGCTGACCGAGAACGTGAAATGGCCATATACGAAAAGGCCAGGCGTCGGCGTTAGGCTGAAGAATCCACGGTAAGGATGAGTCGTAAAGTACTCCACCCAAGCCAAAGTACACCTGCTAAAAAAAAGAGCAGGATCACAGCGGAGAAGCGGTTCGCCAAAACCTTGTCAATGGGAATGATGCTGCCCCCTCTCATGGAAAACACTCCCGGGATTACGTGTCTCGACAAAGCAGATGTAAATCCGAATTACTGCTTATATCATCGGAGGGTCACACACCCTACCGAAGAGTGCAATGCCTTCAAGAAGTGGTGGTAAGGATATGTTGCTCACCGGCAACACTTCAAGCGGATGAAGCGCAAAACCCATTGACAGCAAAGAAGCGCGACAAATAAATGTGAAAGAACGGCTGGCAACTGTCATATGGTTGATACCAGTTCGACAAAAGGAAAATCTCAAGTTCTTACATTCAGGAGCGATTCTGACGAAGAAATAACCCTCGAACCTCTCTTCAAAGAATCCACCTTTAGAAAAGAAGAAGATGAGAAGAACTGCGAGAACATTCAGCCGCGTAACCGTACGTTTCCTGAAAAGAACCTCGGGCCTACAAACAAAGTTTTAAGCAAAAGAGACAAGGGGAAGGAAAAATCCCCTGAGGAAATTTCCCTCGATGATAGAGTCGTCAAAAAGCTCGCAGCCAAGGACCCGCCAAGGAAAAACAAGGAGGATTACAATGTCCTGGCACATTTGAAGAAGTTACCCTCACAACTGAGCATACTGGATGCTCTCCTCCTGTCTAAAGAAACAAGAGATTCTATGATCAGGGCATTACAGGAGTTCGATCAGTTCCAAGCTTTCCTTGCAGAAGAAAAGATGAATGACGAGCTGGCAGAGGTCCATATAGCTGACATCACATTCAGCGATGAAGATCTTCTCCTCGGAATGTGCGGGTACAACCATCCTATATATGTCACCGGGTACTGTCATGACATCAAGATAGGAAAGATCCTAGTCGACAACGGGTCCTCCGTCAACCTTCTCAACGTGAAGGTGCTGAAGGAGATCTGCATGAACGTTCAGCACCTGGCTCGGGACAAAATTACCATCTCCGGGTTCGACTCGTAGTCATCACGGACGCTCGGGTCCGTAATATTGACATTACGCTTAAGGCTGCTCATCACTGACATCAAATTTCATGTTATTGACGCTAAGACTTGCTACAATGCATTGCTCGGCCGGCCTTGGTTACACGAGTACAACGTCATCCCTTCTACACAACACCAGTGTATGAAGTATTTCAAAGACGGCCTCGAGTACAACGTCATGGGGGAGTTAAATCCATTCTCCATGAATGAGGTCCGAAAATATGAAGACGCAAAGTATTTCCTACCGGACTTCAAAGACACGGAAAGATGTCATAAGTCGGAGAATAAACAAAAAGCCGTCGCCACCATCTCGGTCTTTGGGAGTGACACCGAAGAAGATAAGGAAATAGTCTACTCGGGGCAACCCCAGTGCAATAGGCCTGAACTATTTAATCATGTTTTGGTCTTTGACAGTAACTCTGAGGACGAGGTCAACGTTGTGTTCTACACTCGTCCGTCAGTACAAACCATTACTAGAGCTGACAAGAGTTTACAAATCACCATGGTTCTGCTACGGTATTATAAAGAACTTGATGTGCTTGATACATACAGCGTACAAGAGCTGCAGATTTTCTACGTCCCTCCCAGGCGAAGAGGTGAAAAGGCGATCCTCTTCTACCAATCTACGGAGACCAAAGTGGAAAAAGAAGTCTGGCACGGCGCCGATATTACGCTTGATAGGCTTCAACCAATCCATTTGCCCAGATATTACACAGAGGGATTGAAAAGACTATTAAGATGCCAAGATGTACCCTTCAAATAAACCGCTTGACAAGCCCAGTTCTACAATAAGATCTGGGACGTCCCCAGGACACAGCGAAGAATGCCCAACGGGAAGATAGAAATAACCGGGCTCGGATATGTTCGGCCCAAGAAACGGAAGCGATTCCATGGTTGCCACGCTATAAATAGTTCCTATGTAGAAAGGAATGCTTTTTCAGATAGCTATGGTGTTGGAACGGAGCAAAATCCCACCGAAAGACCGTCAAGTCCATCGTTCGAAGAACAATTTGATAAGCTAATAAGAGAAGCCGATCAAAAGGTTTGGGACAATCACAACCGCGAAATGGCCATTTACGAAAAGGCCAGGACTTAGCGTCTCATTCAGCAGTCCGCGGAAAAGGAAAATTTCGACGCCCTTCACCCTCAGCCCGCTGTACGTTCTCGAGATAAGAAAAAATCCTGAAACAGGGGAAAAAGCAAAGTGAAGAGCGAGAAGGACGTTCGAAAACAGTAAAGCGGATCCAAGAAACCACGCAATCAAGAAAAAGTCAACTGGAATTCGTCTTTTCTGAAGAAGATGGGTTGGGAATATTCTTTCCCGCAAGACAAGACAAGAAAAATATTCTACCTTATCATAAAGCATCAAATGATGACGTTCCCGGATCCTCGGTACCCTGAACAGATAAACGAAGTCCATCATCTGGATTATTTCTCCTATCACGGAGCAATAGGCCATCCCCTTGAAGACTGCTTCACCTTTAAAGACTGGGTCGAAGACCAGTATCAAAAAGGCAGGTTTATCCGACAGTTGGAGGGTAACCCCACCGCGAAAGCATGAGCCAAAAGAAACCTATATTGCGAGAGTAGGACCAGATCAACATCGAGCTTGGAAACGAACTCGTACCTGCCATATGATAATACTCTCAAAGGAGCGAGGGCACGAGAATATGAATGACCTTTTCAAGTGCTTCGTAAATGAGGACGAGGAGGAGGTGATTTCAGAGTTTCCACCGGCGCCAAAAGAGCTGGAAGATGGGATACACACCACGGCGGATAACTTAAGAAAAATTGACTTAGGGATGGAAAACGATCCAAGGACAGCGTTTGTCAGTGAGCTGCTATCTAAAAAGCAGGTAGCTACTTTAAAAAATATACTCATGCAATATAAAGACTGCTTTGCATGGAACTATTCCGAGATGCCAAGACTAGATCCAGAAATAGCGGTACATAAACTAGCTATATCGCCGGACGTTAAGCCAGTCAAACAAGCGCCAAGAAGAATGCGGCTCGAACTCGAGATGAGTATCAATACCGAAGTCAAGAAATTAATCGACTCCGGCTTCATCCAAGAAGTTCAGTATCCCGACTGGATTGCCAACATTGTTCTAGTGATGAAGAAAAATAGGATAGTGCGCATCTGCATGGACTTTCGGGACCTTAACAAAGCTTGCCCAAAGGATGACTTCCCAATGCCTATTATCGAGCTAATGATCGATAACACGTCTACCCATGAGGTCTTATCCTTCATGGATGGATCTTCAGGATACAACCAAATAAAAATGCATCCTGAAGACCAAAAGCATACCGCCTTCCGGACCCCATTAGGTATATTTTGTTACAAGGTGATGCCCTTCGGTTTGAAGAACGCTGGTGCTACCTACCAGAGGATCATGAAGAAGATCTTTGATGACCTCATACATGAGATTGTCAAATGATATATTGACGACCTTGTGGTGAAAAGCAAATCGTACGAGGAGCACTGGGAACATCTGAGTATAGTGTTCCAGCGTCTTCGGAAATACAATCTAAAGATGAATCCTCTGAAATATGCGTTTGGAGTCTCCTCAGGGAAATTCCTAGGATTCATCATACGACACCGAGGCATCGAAATAGACCCATCAAAGATAAAGGAGATTATGGAAATGCTCACGCCAAGAACTCTCAAACAACTGTGGGGTCTCCAAGAAAAGCTCGCGTATATCTGGCAGTTCATAGCCAACCTCTCTGGAAAATGCCGCCCCTGCAGCCATCTAATGAAGAAGGGGACCCCGTTCGTTTGGGATCATAAATGCCAAAGTGCATTGGACGAGATCAAGCAATACCTACAAAATCCACATGTGTTGACCTCTCCGGTTAAGGGAAAGTCCCTCATCCTGTACACAATAGCTCTGGAAGGTTCTTTAGGTGCGTTATGGGCACAGGAGAACAACCAGGGGAAGGAGAGAGCTCTCTACTATTTGAGTCGAGTTCTCCTGGGGGCAGAAAATAACTACTCCCCCATCGAAAAGCACTGCTTGGCACTGATCTTTACTATAAAGAAGCTCAGACACTACGCCTTGGCACATGAGGTCCATTTTATATCAAAGGTGGATCCTCTCAAATATCTAATGTCAAGGGCCATACTAACAGAAAGTCTTGCTAAATGGGCCCTCCTCTTGATGGAGTTATCGATAACGTATCGACCCTTCAAGGCAGTGAAAGGTCATGCCATCGCCGAATTTCTCGCTGAGCATCCGATACCAGCCGATTCTTCCTTAAATTGCGAATTGCCAGACGAACACACGTTCGATACAATCGAAGGGGAGAAGGAAGAAAATAATGTCCAATGGGAACTTTGCTTCGATGGAGCATTTTACATGATGAAGCGGAAGCATAACACCCCTATAATCAAAGCTGGGGTGGGCCTCATCTTCGTGACTCCGCAAAGGGGGATAATGCGTTTCTCCCTTTCCTTAACGGAGCCAAGAACAAACAACAAGACTGAATATGAAGTTTTGATAGTAGGTCTTGAGATCTCTGTCGATATAGGAGTCGAAAACCTCCTCATATATGGAGACTCCCAGCTGGTCGTTAGCTAAGTAAATGATAACTATCAGACATGCAAACCAGAGTTGATAAAATATGGTAGGAGAGTGCAGCAACTGCTGATACAAATCCCTTCCTACACCCTGGAGAGCATACCGCGTGCAGAAAATAGCAAGATGGATGCATTAGCCAAGCTTGCTAAGGAGCTGGCTGACGAAGATCTCGATGACGTAAGGATCGTTGTGCAAAGCCGCCGGGTTCTCGCTCCAGCAGAAATACCTTCAGAGGATTCGATTGAGCCATCTGAAGGAAAAAAATGACTAAACAAGCGGTCCTTCAAATAAAAGACAAATAAAAGGTCGAGGATTGGAGGGAAGTCTTCATAGATTACTTCAAATCCCATCGAACATCCAAAGATGTGTCATCAAGACATCAGCTCATGAAGCGAGCTCTGTCTTTCGCCTTCGTCAATGATACTCTATATAAGAGTTCATTCGACTGCCTGTGGCTGAGATGCCTGGAACCAGAAGAAGCAAGGAGAGTCATCCAAGAAACCTACGACAGACTCTGCGGTTCTCATCAAGCCGGACAAAAGATGAAGTTGAAGATCAAAAGAATGGGTTACTACTGGCCCACAATGATTTAGGACTGCCTTGAATATGCAAAGCAGTTTCACTCATGCCAAATTCACAGGGACTTCATCCACCAACATCCAAATCTGCTTCACCCAACGGTAGCTAACTGGCCGTTCGAAATGTGGGGAACCGACATAATTGGTCCCATCGAACCAGCGTCATTCAAAGGACACCGGTTCATACTGGCAAAGACCGATTACTTCTCTAAGTGGGCAGAAGCATTGTCACTAATTCGTCGTTCAGGTATAATTCAGCGAGGTCGAAAATTCGGATTCGGCGAACTATTCGGAAAAAATCGGCAGGTATTCGGGAAAGATTCGGTAAGTGTTCGAGAAATGTTCGGGAAGGATTTTGAGCAAGAAATTAATATATGAGACGCTAGGTTTTGATTTTGTGAATTATTTGTTGTTTTTTGAATTATTCGATATTTTTTCACATAATTCGGGAATAATTCGCGAATTATTCGGCCCGCCAATTAATTCGGCGATTAAGTCGGCTGATCAAAAATTCATGAATTATTCGCGAATTCGGCGAATAATTCGCGAATTATGTGACTATGGGCAGAAGCAGTACCGCTAACGGAAGTGAAGACGGAGAATATCCTCCATTTCTTCAAGACATATGTCATCTACTGATTCGGCACTCCGCGATGGATAATCTCGGATAATGGGCCATCCTACAGGAGCTATAAAATCAGCCGCTTCGCAGAGCAGCATAAAATAGACTGGAGATACTCTTCAGTCTATAACCCTCATGCCAACAGTCTAGCTGAAGCTTTCAACAAGACCTTGACCAAGATTATAAAGAAAACGGTGTCCAGAAACAAAAGGGACTGGCACGAGAGACTGCACGAAGCTCTCTGGGCGTACCGAATGACATTCAAAACAGCCACGAATACGAATGTGTTAGTGTTCGGCACAGAAGCAATGCTTCCTTTGGAAATAGAACTACCCTCTCTATGGGTAGCAGTTTGATATGAGCTAACAGATGACGAAAATGCCCATCTTCGGCTTGAGGAGCTCGACGCCCTCAATGAAACTCGTTTCATGGCGCAGCAAAACCTAGAAGCTTATAAGGCAATGATGACGCGCTCATACAAAAAACTGACTAGGCCGAGAACATTCCGCCAAGACGAACTTGTGCTAGTCGTCAAAAAACCTATGATCACCAATCGTGCAAAACGGGGGAAATTCGAGCCAAACTATGAAGGCCCGTACATCATAGACAAGGTCTACCTAGGTGGGGCCTATTTGCTCATGGATATGCATGGCGAAAGACCTTTTCGGCCAATAAACGGCTGATTCCTCAAGAAATACCACGCTTGACGAGTCACAACTTAGGTCAATGATGGATGACGACGCTCGTGTCTGCTTGCTATCTTCCTAAGTCAAAACTCTAAGTGGTATTCGGAAAATCTCCACCCCAAAAATGGTGACAATGGACCATTACGTCCTTAAACTGGTAATGGAACACTATATCCTTAAATTGGCAACGGACCGTAATGTCCTTTAACTAAAGCTTCACCCAAAAAATGGTGATAGTGGACCACTATGTCCTTAAACTGGCAATGGACCACTACGTCCTTAAACTGGTAATGGACCGAAATGTCCCTAAACTAGTGCTCCGCCTCAAATATGGCGCATCGCCCCAAATACGGAGATATCTTCTCTTGAGATCTATGTTGCAATCAAAACTCTAACGGCAAAGACTGCAACCCAAGTCCCATTGGCAGCAAAATAAAAGGTATGTCCACAAGCAAAATGGGCACGGATGAAAACCCGAAAGGGCGACGTGAGTAAAAACAGCAGGGTTACCGGCGAGCTTGTGAAAACCCGAAAGGGCGCAATCTCGTAAAAAATGGTAAGTCCACAAGAAAGATGGACACGGATGAAAACCCGAAAGGACGCCATGAGTAAAAACAGCAGGGCTACCGGCGAGCTTGTGAAAACCCGAAAGGGCGCAATCTCGTAAAATTTTCACTTACGGGATCCTCACGACTCGTATGGAGAATCCCCCTGAGAGACCCTCACGGCTCATAGGATTCAAAGCCTTAAGCTATAGGCACATGGACCTGTTCTTAAGCCATCGTATTCCCCTTTTTGCCCTACAGGCGGTCCAATATTGGCCCTTGTATACAATCCACGGGCACAAATAAACGTTCCCCCCACCAATTTCCACCAATGACAAGGAATGTTCTCATATGGTGAACGACACTTGTAAATTCTCTCGACTTATAAGGAGAAAATACTCTTATGAGATCCTTACGACTTATAAGAGAACACACACTTATGAATCCCCATGACTCCTAAGGAGAAAATACGCCTATGAGATCCTCACGACTCGTAGGGGGAAATAACTTTATGAGACCCTTACGGCTCATAAAATCTCAAAGTCTTAGTCGACAGGATCCTAACCCTGTTTACTGAGCCATATTTGTTCAAGTCGACAGAGGCAAATGATGATTCACTCCTGGCAAGATTCCAATCACAGCGATGCTGATGCCTGAACAGGTATCAAATTCTAAGTTCTCTCAAGGCAAATGATGATTCGCTCCTGAAAATATTCCAGTCACAGCGATGCTGGTGCCAAAATTGTTATCAGATCTATAGTTCCATACTCGCAACAAAAATTAGCGAGCAAAAAATGCATATAAAATAGCCGAAATGATGGGGCAACTCGCAATAAAAATCAGCGAGCAAAATATATGCATAAAAAAATAGCCGAAATGTTTAGGCAACTCACAATAAAAAGCAGCGAGTAAAAAGAAAGAATAGCAGAAATGATTGGGCACCGCGATAAAAAGTCGAAATGATTGGGCAATCACCACTTTCACGATATAAAAGCTGAAATGATAGAGCATCACGGAAAGAAATAAAATGAAATGAAAATTTTGTCCTATAGGTGAGTCCACACAACCCATGTATACAATCCATGGGCACAAACGAAAAGGGAACCATATTTTCCCACCAGGCTCCGTCAAAGGGAGAGCCAAGTCTTGATGGTTCACAAAACAACCTAAAGACTTTCATGACATTCGTCTCGTTACAGCAGACGGAATGTCAACAACAGCGTTCCTTCTCAAGTCCAGCAGGATGCAGACGTGACGTCAATAAAGGACCCCAGGGTCGAAACAAAATGGAGCCATGGCAAAATTCCTAGATCCAAGTCTTGACGGTTCACAAAACAACTTAAAGACTACCTCGACATGCTTCTCATTACAGCAGACGCAATGTCAACAACGGCGTTCTTTCTCAAGTCCAGCAGGATGCAGACGCGACGTCAACAAAGGACCCCAGGGTCGAAACAAAACGGAGCCATGGCAAAATTCCTAGCTCCAAGTCTTGATGGTTCACAAAATAACCTAAAGACTATCCCGGCATTCATCTCATTATAGCAGACGCAATGTCAACAACGGCGTTCCTTCTCAAGTCCAGCAGGATGTAGACACGACGTCAACAAAGGACCCATGGTCGAAACAAAACGGAGCCATGGAAAAATTCCTAGCTTCAAGTCTTGACGGTTCACAAAACAACCTAAAGACTACTCCGACATTCTTCTCGTTACAGCAGACGCGATGTCAACAAAGGCTCCGAAATAGCCAAATCAAAAGGAAGCGAAGGCCAAATTCCTAGCTTCAGGGTTTTGACGGCAACTCCAATAAAATCTGAAAGACTATCGAAGATCATCTCACACCAGTGCGGAGTGGTTATGACTCATTGGGGCTTCCAAACCGAGCCTAACCTCAAGTAAAAAACGACATGGCAAAATTCCTAATGCTTGCTCTTCCGACGGTAAAACTGCCTAAGAAGATTACTTGAAGACGTCTTGTCCAGCCCCCAAAGGGATCAGAGACAAGACAGTCGCGGGGCTACTCGAACAGCTGCGTAAAATCTGCATATCGGGGAATGCATCAGCCAACGCGACGGTACCACAGACTAAAACCCCAGTACCACAAAACCTAACGGACCACTGTCGCAAAGAGCAGGGGTTAACTATAATGTTAGGACAAGTTTTCCTATAAGCCCAAGGGAGGTAAACTAAATAAACTCCAAAATGAGTCCATAAACTAGAGATTCCGGAATGAGTGAATAAACTAGAAACTCCGAAATGAGTCCATAAACTACAGGCTCCGAAACGAGCACATAAATTACAAACTCTGAAATGAGTAAGTAAACTAATTACCTCTACATTAAGGCATCAAGACACGGATAAGCGCATAAAAGAGAATGTATGTTCTTATTCATGAATCAAAATGTTTAAGAGATACAACCAATACAAAAAGGGGAATACAATTACAATGATTAAGAAGGAGACGCTTTCAATAAACCGACGACTTACTCATGCGCTCCCCGCAATTCCTCCTCGCGTTCAGATACGGCAGCCAGCTCTGCATCGATTTGAGCTCGTTGTTGCAAGCAGGATGAAAGCTTCTTAGCAATCTCCCGTTTGGCGGCTTTGTAACTTTGCGTGACCCACTCAGTGAATTTAAGCTTTTGCCTTAGCGCCAACCCGTCAGAAATACATCGTTGGAGGTTTTCAAAAATAACTTTCAGTTGCGCGACATTCGCTTCAATCTGGACACGCAATTGGACGGATTCGCCGGAAGCCGTCTCATGCTCCTTTCGCCTTAGGGTCACCTCTTGTTCAAAATATCGAATGAAAGCGACACTCTGCTCGATCCATGCAGTTCACTGAGATTTCAAAGTTAATACCTCAGGAGCGAGGCTCTTAAGCTCAATCTCATACAGACAAGCCTCGATCTTCCTGCAATAATCAACCCAAGAATCGACGAGGTCTTCATTATGAAAATTCACGAGCGTTTCCAGCATTGGATTGACTTTGTCGGAAAAATCCGTAGCAAAGGTGAGAGCCTCGGCGTTAAGATCCTCGATAAACTCACTTAACATTCGCCGGCTATTCACCGCACCCCTGGAAGATGGACGTTTAGCGAAGGGCCCTATGGGCATAGGAATGTGGGACTCAAAAGGAGCTGAAGCCGGTGTAATCGCTGCAAAATAAATTACGGTCAGATTTCAACTTGAAAGACAAAGAAGACACCTGATGGACGAAATCTACCGTACCGGCCGTTGTAGGTGGCAAAACAGGCAGCTCTAGAGGCTACGCTATTCCTTCGCTCCCTCTTTTGAACTGTGATGCTGGGGTCAATATAAGGAAGACTTAGCTACATAAAGTTTACTCACAAAAAGGAGAAACAATAAACAAAGAATATACCGACCACTGCTGGAAGAGGGAACGACTTCCGATTGGAAGGAAAAGTGCGGGTGTAGCACTTGGTATAAGTGGTTAAAGAGCACTCCTGCAAGGTTGCAACAATATATGGTTAAGGCAAAGAAAATTGGTATCTACAATAAAGCAACTAAATGAGAAATCTTTACTTTCCAAAATTTGGGGAGGTACAGAAGGAACCGTGACAGTCAAGGCAGTGGCCGGCGGTAATTCTTCGGCCAGTACAGCTTCAGGGTTTATTGCGCCTATGCTCAAGACAAAGGAAATATCATCAGCGACGCTTAGCAGGATTAAAAAAAACTCAAAGATAATAACCTAAGGAATACCTGATAAGTCGGAAACCGAAACCGTGCTCGAAGCGTCACCAGTCATGACGACTTCTTCGGTTTCTATTGGGAGAGCAGATTCAACGCCCACAGCATCATCCTCTAATTCGACAAGGACTGTCATAACGCTTGCGTCAACCCGCCGATATCAAAGATCCACAGGGGAAAAGAGTGGCAGTTGGAACGGTCCCAGATTCCAGTGAAATATTAGACACTTCAGGCTCTTTAGTTGCCGGCAGTTCATCTGTCACGCTGTCACCCAAATTTGGCCCTGTAAATAAAAATGCGTATGTTAAATAAATAGAAAGGGGGGAGCTATTATTAAGGACCGTGCGTTGTTCTACCTTGAAGTAGTCATTCACTCTCTTCACGAGCTATACGCACAACCTGTCTATGGGCAGTAGACAGGGCAGAAGGAACATCCACCGAAGGAATGTCAGCAGGCGGAACATTGCTCGAGCCTGCACCCGCGGATAAGACAGCGTCATGTTCCCTCGCCGCATGCTTTCTGCGCTTCCTCTCAGCCTGGACCGTGAGAACTGACCTCCTTAAAACTTCCGACAGGAGGACGTCGTCGTCCGAACCGAGCTTGGCCTCTGGAGCCGCTACGGCATCCATCATCGGATGCTTCAACAACGCCTTCTGTGGTGGATTTGGGATGGCCTAGGCCGTAGTAGGTGGCTCTGGAAGCTTTTTTGTTTCACCGCTTGGGATTGGAATTACACTTGAAACAACCTGGGTTTTGGTATTCCCTGCAGCAAGATAAAGAAAAGAGTCAGACCATGAATAGAAGGAACTAAGAGAGCAAAGGTGTAGTGAAGCGAATTATACCAAGACCCAAGGTGGCGTGAAGCCTCTCTTCCTCCTCAAATGTCTTGAGAGAAGCCGTGAGAGCCTCTTCGGCAGAAATACCTGTTAAAGAAAATAGCGTTAATAAAGCATAGTAAGGGGAGAAGGGATAGATGCAGAAGAATGTAAATGAAGTATACCCGACTCCGCAATAGAGACCAACGCTCGTTCCTCGCGAGCCAGTCGCTCGGAAGCTGCGAGGGCAGCCTGAAGATCAGTATCGGTTGCAGGCATGTCAAACAAACCTTCATTGGTTCCATATTCGCACAAGCCCTCACTGTAGGGAGCATGAGGCTCCTGGCCGAATACGACGTCAGCAAAGAATAGCGATTTCTTTTTCATCGAACTGACACCAATAGCCGACGATAAAAGCTTTCGCTGGACAGGCCTCTTCGGACGGCGGGTTCCGATCTCCGAACCAATTCTCAATTTCGGGGACGCCATGGCTACCACAGTCGCAGGAACATCCGGTCGAAGCTTCTCAGGGAAGCTCGTAGGACTATAGTCATAATGATTTCACTTAAAGAGGGGGAGTGGCTGCTTGTCGCTTCAAAGGGACCGCTGGATTACCGGCTGGGACGGCATCCTTGTGATCGAGTAACAACCGCCTCTCCTCCCTAATAACAGCACCCGTCGCATGTTGTTACCACGCCATGTGAGCATTCGAAGCTTTCGGCACATAGCTCGGCTCGCTGACAAGGAAATAGGACCCCGTATTTAATCATATAAAATGATGCATCGCGCTGCGAATTCCCTCCTCCGTAGCAATCGGATCGACTAAGAACGCTTCAAGAGGAACACCTTGATTATAACCCAACTGTTGAGCGAAGCGGTGCGGGTTGCACCTCATGAACAGCACCAAGGCGTTCTGTCTAAACACTAGGAAGCCCGGCGTGATAGAGTACAGGTGCATAACCTCTCAGGTCCTCAACGCAGAAGCCCATCCTTAAAAGTATCATGCAACGGTTGGACCACCTTGGTGGATTCTTTGCCGATAGTCAAGACTTTATCGATAAAGGTCATACTGTCCCCAACCATGCGTGGTGGAAGGAGCAATCGCTGAGCCTCTCGCTATGACGGGACTGGAGCGGAAACGTCAACTAGATACATGATCCGGGGGAAGTTGTATCTTTCATAGAATCGGGGTCATTTGTGAACACCAAAGGCACCCAGCATGTGCATCTCAATCCATGATGTGAAGTAATGCATTGGGAGATACACGGGCTTTACCCCCGGTTGAGTAGTGTCAGCTACTAAACTTAGGCCGTGGTATAGATGAACTAACCCCGTGATCCCAGCGGCCACGCATGTCCCTGCGACGATGCGATGAGCTTGATAAAAAACAGATGGCCTCATGTAGCGGGGGTGCGTCGGAAGCGTGAACCAACTCAGCCACTGGCCAATGAACCCCAAAAAGAACTTCTCTTCATCAACACCCGGGGCAGCGATCTCTGTAAAGGGGACGACTGAAGTGTCTGGAATAAAGAAATTCTTTAGATCCGCCTCCGCCGTTGGCAGGTTATCCAAACCAAATCCGAACGGGTCGTCAAGTTTGGAGAATTTCGCAGCCTGTTTAGACAGAACTTCCAGACGAAGAAAGCGGGCGATAAAATCTGTGAAGCTAACCCCGTGCCCGCCAGACTCCAGGAATAAATTCTCGTACATGTTCAACACCTTGATCAAGCTGGGAAACTGATGTTGAATGGCGTTCTCCGGGGTAAGGCCCATTATCACTGACTTAGTGGCAAAGATGTACTCATCGGGGGGAAGTATCTCCTCACAGTGCTCCCTTCTGACAGGTAAGCCAGAGATCTCCGCGAACTCTTCCAATGAAATCGAAACTTCCCGATCTGATAAGAGAAAGGTATGGATCGGGATCCATTGTTCCAAAAAGGACTTGATCCACCACACATGAGGAGCGTGGTAGTGAAAGAGGGACGCGTAGATTACGGGGTATAACCCGGTATTTAATAGCAGCGACTTCTTGGCTGACAGGATATACCTGGCCCACTGTAGATAGCCGGTCGAATGACGGGGCGTCAATCCTATCATGTAAACTTACCCCCAAAGGCGTGACTCTCCTTGGCATATGCGTCGCCCCAAAATGTCCAATGCTATCGGTGGCTGTACGGGTATCGATGCCATGGAAGGCTGAAGACGACCATCCGAGGTCCAGTTGACATCTTCTACGGTATAAGTCACTTGAGGCTGGTCAGCGTAATGAATCGCTGGGATTGGCTCCGAAGGCGCTGCATAAGAAAAACTGTGCTGACCCTGAATAATCTGACTCTACCATGACCCCCAAAGATGAAGAGGTTTTTGCTCTGGGTCATGATCCTTAATAAGCACGAAGACTTCCCAATCTATGGACGCGTCGGCAAAAGCGCTTTTTGAACGTACGAAGGGAAAAGAGGAATCGGAAGCCATAGTACCTGCACAAAAAGGGAGGGGTCAGCTATCGACACAATGATTAAGGCCTTAACATTCTTTGTCACTTATAATTGTACTGCATAACTGTTAAAAAAAGGGGGGACAATGCCCCCACAAAATCAAGGTAACGCCTTATCAATGATGGGGCAGTCACTCATTAAAAATAGAATCCAAAAGGATTCTCATTTAATGAGAAAACATCATTGGACTTGGGAGTTAAACTCCATCGAGAACTGTGTTTTGCAAACAGATTTCAAATCTGTTAAGAAAATTAGGAAGGGAATAAAATTCCCAAAATTTTTTAGAGCCAAGCTCTGTAGAACAATGGGATAACATCCCAGAACCTTCAAAAGAAAAGCTTTCTAACGGGATAAAACCCCAAAGATCTTCAAGATCTGCAAGAAAAAAATCTTAGAACACTAAGAGATCTTTGTAAAAGAAGAGCAAAGCTCTGTTAATGGGTTAAACCCCTAAAACATGAAGAGATTTCTTCAAGAGTTTGTTCATAATTCTTACTAAATTTTTTGATAGAGTTTCGACTCTAAAAGAGTTTTCTTGGACAGAGATCTGAGCTCTGCAAAGAGAATTAAATTCTCAGAGAAAGAAAAAAGCTAAGAAAGATGAAGAACAGTCATCTCAAGGGCCAAAGGCCCTATTTATAGGCATAAGAAGACAGTTCAACTTCCAAGAAGATCAAACGGTGGAAAAGGTGCCACTGCTGCACTCACGTGCGAGCCACGTGAGCGCAACGGTGGGGGGAGGGCATTTGTTTCCACAATAAAAGAGCAAAGCTTTGTGAAGCAGCGTCCAGCGCTCAAGCGCCTCACGTGCCTTACACGAGGGCGCTATCACCAAAATTAAAAAACTCTTATATGAGCAGCATTAGTGTGCAAAGCACACAAAAATCTTAAGTAGCGCCCACGTGCACAACACGTGAGCACCGACGCCTAGTAGAATTAAATTCTACTCTCTGTTAAACAGAGCCGTTGGATCAAAGATCCAACGGAGATGATAAATCATCAGGATGCAGAATTAAATTCTGTTTAGAGAAAATATTCCTCAAATCTTTCTAAATAAGAAAGATTGCCCTCTGTAAAACAGAGTACCGTTGGATTAAAAATCCAATGGTGATTAAAGAATCACCAATCTACAGAATAAATTCTGTATGGAAAAATATTTTCTTAATCTTGTTAAAAACAAGAAAATACTTTCTGTAAAACAGAAGTTCTTGGATCAAAGATCCAACGGTGGATAAAATTCCCAAATTAATTGGGATCTCTTAATGAGAGATTTCTTCGGAGCTAATCAACAAACTGCCCCTACTATATAAAAGACCCAAGACTTCAAGTATGATATAGGAAAACCCCCCATAAGCTTTTTAAAACAAAGCAAAAAGCTTCAAAAAGGAACAAAGAAGAAGTCTCCCCTCTCAGAAAAAAAACTCTAGGTAAATAAAAAGAGAAGAGATCAAAGCATCTCATTTTACCTATTGAAGGGTTTAACCCTTTTAAAAAAAGAACCTAGTTCTTTCTCTGGATCTGAGATCCACAAGACAAGCCTCCCACAAGTTGAGAATTTAATTCTCATCGGGAAGAATTTGTTCTTGGGGATCAAAGATTTAGAAAAGAACCAGGAAATTGAATTCCTCAAAACAAAGTATATAAGGAAAAACCAACACCCAGCGCCTCACATAGCCCTCACGTAGGCGCCTCACAAAAAAGGAGTGCTTAGCACTCAATAAGCGGCGCTCAGCGCCCAGCGTCTAGTGCCTCACATGCCCCTCATGTGGGCGCCACAGAATAAAAAGTACTCAGGAGTGCTTAGCACTCAGTGGGTGATGCTCGGCGCCCACCATCCCACGTGCCTCTCACGTGGGTGCTACAAAAGAAAAGGAGTGGTCAGCACTTAGTAGGCGGCGCTCAGCGCCTCACGTGACCCTCACGTGAGCGCCACAGAATAAAATTGCTTGGCACTTACTAGGCAGCACCTAGATCCTCACGTGACCCTCACGTGGGCACCACATAATAAAAGTGCTTGGCACTTAATAGACAGCGCCTAGCGCCTCATGTGCCTCTCACGTGGGCACCATAAAAAGTGCTTAGCGCTCCATATTAAAACAAAAGGGGTAAAGTGTTTAACACTTATTGGGCAATTCCCATGACTGAAAACCCTACATGATTATATGTGAGCGTCAGAACTTACATAAGTGCATATCACTTTTTGCACAAAAAGGGGACTGAGCCCAAACAAGTGCTTAGCACTCTTTCAAATAAAAAGAAAACTGAGTGGACCAAGCCCGGGTTGGTTAGGCCCCTTGAGAGTAGAAACTCCCTAATTCAGATCGACCGAGCCCATGTGCTCACTACTTCCCAAACTGATCTTAATCCCAAATACGATTATCGATCTTCCAATTGATGATATCTCAAAACGATATTCGTCCCACTTTCCTATGAGGAAATCTTAGTCTCAAAATATGACTAATGATTCCTGGGTTTACCATTAATCCCTTTTCTCTCGAACACGGGAATTGGTTCAAAAGTACATCTCTCAACACCTCTCATACATGTCGTTGTAATTTCTCAACGTCTTCAGAGAGGTGGCGGGTCCCGACAACCAACATCTTCTCTTGATGCAGTTCCAAACTGATGTGCACATCCCAGATCAAACTACATCCCAGACTGGATGCATCCCATATCATCGTTGCTCATCCCGTCACGTAACAAATACACGTGCACGTAAGATGGACAATGGACCGAGATGTCCCTAAACTAACAACGGACCGAAACGTCTTAAACTAGCTGTTGGCTCTAAAATGGCAACAACGGACCGTAACGTCCTTAAACTTAAATCTCACCCCCAAATAGTGATCAATGGACCGAGACGTCCTTAAACTAAAATTTCACCTCCAAAATGGTGATCAACGGACCGTAATGTCCTTAAACTAAAATCTCACCTCCAAAATGGTGATCAACGGACCGTAACGTCCTCAAACTAAAACTTCACCTCCAAAATGGCGATAACGGATCGAAACGTTCTTAAACTAAAACAACAGAGCCCAAATGCTCTTTTGTTGGATCTAAAGCAAAAATGATTCTAAAACCCTGTTAAGTAGATCTTAGTCTCAAATTGGACTAACGTATCTTTAACAAAAAACCAATCGAGCCCCCAATTGCTCGTATACATTTAAGTCGATCTTGATCTCAAAATAGATCAACGATCCTTAAATCAACCCAAACCCAAATCTAAGATATACGGATTTGGACTAATTCATACCTTAAGGGCGATGACACAAATTAGTCTCCGTATACAATCCACGGGCAACTAAAAATAAAACAAGCACACACGACATGAGGTGAACTTCTAGAGCAGGAGAAAGTGGTTATCGCGATGCGGTAACGTAATTAACTACAGGGGCTTGCGCCTGCATGGAAGAGCATCCCCACAATTAAAAACCCCTCGCAAACGAGGGGGAATCTGACGAAGTCATGCTACAACGGCCGCATCCGTCCAAACCATCGATATACGGTGCCATAAATCAACTTGGCATCTTCGGAGAGGTGGACGGATAAATTCAAATAGTATTTGCCCCCAAAATTCAGGCCAGACGTCCTAACGTCCTGGTCGCGTCTTTTGGCAGAGAACATACACTTACGATCGTAAAATGCTTCAAATAGAGCCATCTGTATAGTTGCCTAAACATACACTTACGTGAAATCCACTGGATGTAAATGATCCTCCCATGAACCCTTGAAATCTAACATACAAGTTCTCAACATATCTTCAAGAGTTTGGATCGTTCTTTCGGACTGTCCATCTATCTGAGGATGATAGACCGTACTAAACTTCAAGCGAGTTCCCAAATATTCTTGTAGACTCCTCCAAAAATATGATAGGAATCGGGTATCACGATCAGAAACAATACTCACTGGTACTCCACGCAATCTCGCAATCTCCTGCATGTACCTCTCTGCTAAAGCCTCCGTCAATTGACCAACTCAAAATGGTATGAAATGAGCTGCCTTGGTCAGTCGATTGACAATCACCCCACATTGTGTTATTGCCCTTTGGATTTCGTGGTAAGTGTTCCCCTATTAATTAAACATAATAATAAGAGCCAAGCTCTGTTAAATCCAATGAGACAGTGCCCCACGTGCTCCCCACGTGAGAGCCAGTGCCGGCGCCGGCGCCACTCTTATATGATTAAATCTTATAGTGGCGTCACACGTGAAGTTCACCTGAGCGCCAATGTGCAAAGTACAGGAGCACCTGTTATATATAGGAATTAAATTCTTAAGTGGAGCCCACGTGCATAACACGTGAGCGCCAACGCCCAAATTAAGAGCATGTAGAATTAAATTCTATACGGAAATTATTTCCCTAAAACCTGAGATATTCTCTATTAAACAGAGCCGTTGGATCAAACATCTAATGGTGATGATAAATTAGCAAATGATAGAATTAAATTCTACTAGGAGAAAATATCTTTTTAATCTTTCTATGTGAGAAAGATACTCTCGGTTGGATCAAAAATCCAATGAAAGAATTAAATTCTATTTTGGGAATATATTTTCCTAATTTTTCTAAACAAAGAAAGATTGTTCTCTGTAAAACAGAGAGCCGTTAAATAAAAAATTCAATGGTGGTTAAAAATCACCGTTTAATAGAATAAAATTATATACATGGGAAAATATTTTCTCAATCTTGTTAAAAATAAGAAAATATAGTCTGTAAAATAAAAATCACTGGATCAAAGATCCAACGATAGATAAAATTCCCCAAATAATTTTTGAGACCAATTAAATCAATTGGAATCTTTAAATGAGAGATTTTCTCAAAACTGTCCAAAAATTTGCCTTGCTTATATAAAGGACCCGAGACTTCAAATCTCAGAGATACAGAGACAGCGAGGAGACATAGGCAAAAAGGAGGAGACCCCCCATAAGTTTCTGCAAACGCAAAGATAGAAGCTACAATTGATAATTTTCTTTTTCTTTCAAACAAGATCTTCCTCTTTTCAAACCTTATGTAAAGAAAAGAAGAGATCACTAAGTTGAGAATCCGTAAGATAAATCTCCCACAATTTGAGAATTTAATTTTCATCGGAAAGATTCTGTCCTTCAGACTCAAAATTTTGGGGAAAGAACGAGATAAAAAGAAAAGAAAGAAAAGAAACACGTTCCAGGAATTTAATTCCTCTGAAAATACGGTTTAACCCTATAAAGAAACACAGTTCTTATAAAAAAATATAAGAACTTAGTTCTTAAAAAAAAACTTGATCCCAAATCTTTAAAACAAAGATCTTGGTGATCATTAGTGGTCAAAATGCCATTAACAGAGATTAAATCTATAAAAAAGAAAATGAACTCAGCGCCTCACGTGAAAACACGTAAGCATCTAAAAGATTCCCAAAACAAAGGACTCAATACCTCACATACTTCCCACATGGACACTCCAAATAAAGGACTCAGCACCTCACGTGCTTCCCACGTTGGTGCTCAAAACAGAAGGCCAGCGACTCACGTGAAATACACGTGAGCGCTGGGTAAAGATGCTTAGAACTTCATATTCAGTCAAAATGACTGAGTGCTTAGCACTAATTGGGTAACGTCCATATCTCAGCGCCTCACTAATTTACACATGAGCGCCATACAAAAGTGCTTAGCACTATATACATATTTAGTCAAAATGACTGAGTGCTTAGGACTGATTGGGCAATACCCATGATTGAATGCTTCTCATGATACACATGTGAGCGCCAGAGCCCCAAACAAGTGCTTAACACTTCTACATGAAAGGAAAAAGGCTGAGCAAACAAAACCCGAATAAGTGCTTAACACTTTTGAATAAAAGAAAGAAAGAAAAAGATCGAGCAGACCAATCCCAAATTGGCTAAAAGTCTCTCTGAAGTTTCTTAGAGCTGAGCCCAAATGCTCTGTTGTTGGATCTCAACAAAAAATTGATGATCCCTAAAATATATCTAAGTTGATATCAGTCTCAAATAAGGCGAACGTATCCTTACTTAAAAATGAATTGAGCCTAAATGCTCATATATTTAGGTAAATCTTAATCTCAAACTAGATTAACGGTCCTTAAATAAAATAAAATATTCAAAACCCCAAATCTAAAAATATACGGATTTGGACTAATCCACGCCCTACGGGTGACGACATAAACTAGTCTCCGTATACAATCCACGGGCAACAAAAAATAAACAAAATAACATACAACACGAAGTGAACTACTAGAGCAGGAAAAAGTGGTTATCGCAACGCGATTACGTAATTAACTATATGGGCTTGCGTCTACAGGGAAGAGCGTCCTCATAATCAGAACCCCCTCATAAATTGGGGGGGGGAATCTGATGAAGTCTGCTACAACGATCGCATCTATCCAAACCTCCGATATACGGTGCCATAAATCAACTTGGTATTTTCGGAGAGGTGGATGGATATGTCCAAATAGCATCTGCCCCCAAATTCAGGCTAGACGTCCCAACGTCTCAGTACAGTCTTTCGGCGGTAAACAGTAAGGCTGTAACGAAATCCATGGTTATATGTTCCTACTTCCATTGAGAAATCGAAAGTGCTTGCAATAAATCAGCTACACTTTGATATTCAGGCTTGACTTGCCGACACACCAAACACCTTGACATATAACAAGCGATCTTTCTTTTCATATCTTCCCACCAAAAGTGTTGTCGTAAATCTCTATACATTTTCGTGCCTCCTGGATATACTGAATATGTGGAACTATGAGCCTCGTTCATGACTTCTTCATGACCTTCTCCTTTAGGCACACACAAATAACTTCCATACCTCAAAGAACCATCTTCATGAATCAATAAATCCGTTCGAAATTCTGCTTATTCTTTTCCTCGTAATTTTTGCAATCTAGGGTCGTACAACTGTGCTGCCTTAATACTATCAATCAAAGATGACCGTCCTTACAACTGCATCAACTTTCCTGAAGAATCTGGTAGTACGAGATCCAACTCGAATCTCTGAAAATCCGCTATAATCTACTTTTGTGAAGTCAACATCTGTATTGCTGGCAACCAACTTAATCTATCCGGTACTACATTAACTTTCCCCGGATGGTATTTTCGATCAAGATCATAGTCGGCCATCAGCTCCAACCATCTACGCCGTCTCATGTTGAACTCTTTCTGCGTGAACACACACTTTAGGTTCTTGTGATCAGTAAACACCTCTAACTTTTCACCTAATAAGTAGTGCCTCTAAATCTTTAGCGCAAAGATAACTACTGCTAGTTCCAAGTCGAGAATTGGGTAGTTCTTCTCATGAGTCTTCAACTTCCTCGACGCATAAGCTGCAACCTTTCCGTGCTGCATCAAAACACATCCCAAGCCTTTCCCGGATGCGTCGCTGTGAATAACTAATCCTCCGGAACCATCTGGCACTGTTAAAATAGGTGTGGTTGTTAACCTTTGCTTTAGCGCCTCGAAAGTTAATGCACACTTCTTGGACCAAATAAACGGTACTTTCTTTCGTATTAGCTTGGTTAAGGGTTCTGCTATCTGAGCGAAGTTCTCCACAAACTTTCTATAGTATCCAGCAAGCCCAATGAAACTTCTAATCTCCTCTACATTCTTTGAAATCGGCCAATCATGAACAACTGCAATCTTTTCGGGGTCAACTGTAATTCCATCACCGGATACAACATGACCCAAGAACTTCACTTCTTCGAGCTAAAACTCACACTTACTCATCTTAGCATAGCTTTTCTTGTCTTAACATCTGTAGTGCGATTCTTAAGTGTTTTCATACTCTTCTTTACTTCTCGAATAGACCAGAATATCATCGATGAATACCACCACGAACTGATCTAGAAATGGTGAAAAAATCCCATTCATCAAATCCATAAATATCGCCGGGACGTTCGTAACTTCAAACGGCATAACCAAATACTTATAATACCCATATCGAGTTTAGAACGCCGTCTTGCAAATGTCTTCTGCTTTCACCCGAACTTGATGATAAGCTGATTGCAAATCCAACTTCGAGAATACTCTAGCGCTACAAAGTTGATCGAATAATTCGTCTATGCGAGAAATTGGGTATTTATCCTTGATAGTCACCCAATTTAACTCTCGATAGTTGATTAGTATAATATATTGCACATTTGTATAAACATTTTCCCTACTATTTGTAACCACTAAAAGGTGTTAATTGTAAATATAGAACATATGCGGGTTTATTTGTAAAAAGATTATTATCATATGTTTCTTCATTTTAATTAATATAATTAAGGGAAATATATGCATATAATATTTAAATGAAATATTAGTAATTAATATATGCATATCTTATCAAATATTTCTAATCAATATTCTTAAGATATTATATCATATAAATGGTTAGAATAATATCTCAAAAATACCAAATGCTACTAACACTTTGATTTGAGATATTGTGCAGGCATTAGCTCAGGTCTAAAATCCAAGTAAGAGATCCAAGTCAAATCGAGATATTGGAATCGAATCTGCCAAATTTTAGAAGAAAATCGAGAAATCTAGCAACGATAGAAACTCATAACAATATTTTCAGAATCTATAAATCAAAAGGATCTCTAAATATCGACACAAAAAACCAGAAGAAATCTCAAAATCCAATTCAACCAAAGCGTGGCGGAAGGGCGGCCAAACGTGGCATTATGCGGTGTAAGGGCGGCCAAATCTGGGCCGTTGGATGTGGGATTTTAGGATCATGATCTTAACTGCATATAATCTCATATGGAATCTAGGGTTTCTGGTTTCAGGGACTATATAAAGGACCGAGAGCTATATATTGAAAATCATCACCGAAGAGATCAAGAGATCCAAGAGGTCCACATATCCGAGTGATCATCATTTATTCATCTACCTCCTAAAAGAGAGAGATCTAGAGCAAAACAAGGGTTCTTGTATTCTACTTTCTAAGGAGAATTTTAAATGCAATAGTTGATTAATAAAGATAGTTTTTTTAAATTCTTTTTGCATTTATTTTCCGCATTTAATTTCTGCACTTACTTTTCTGCTTCTTAATTATGCTTTCATTCTTCAACCTTTCTTCTAAATCTCTGACCATGAGCGTGTAATTCCTAACTTGCCAGAGTTTGTAGGATAGGGTAGGATAATGGATGAGAAAACCATTTAGCTTCTTTTATACATTTTAAAGTTTATAAATTTTAGCAAAATAAATGTTAACCTTCTTATCGGGCGTGTTATCAATTTATTGATAGCCGCGACCGCGATTTGAGATCGGTTAAACACTTGTTTTGTTAAGGGGTAGACATGAATAGAGATCAAAGAAAAGACAAGGGTTAGTAGCGGGGAAACCCTAGTTTGCTCTAAGAACCCTAATCTACATTTATCACTATCGCTATAGTTTTAAACTATTAAGAGATAAAATGAGTCATTTTTAATATTCATCCATTAACTACTAAGTCCTATGAACCCTACAAGCCTTTTTATTATAAATTTTATATCCGTTTTAAAATATAACGACAAACAGTCACCCATTTTTCATCAACTCGTCTAAACCAAGAAAAGAGTTCACGTTTTCCCGCGGCAAACCCGTACTCATCGCGGCTAGCTAGTAGCGATATCGTCTTGAATGCGGTTATTTACAAAAACACTTCTTTTGAACACAAACAATCAAATATGAGTGCCGTAACCACGTTGAGATCGGGAAGAGAGCTGAATAACCAAGTTGGTGAACAAGATGATGATGATGAGTCAGATGAAACCCCGGCTACTATTTCTACTCATACTTCGTCTAGTCCCCCATCTTCTTTTGAGCCTATTCTCCGTTCTTCACTAGGCTGGAACTCTCAGATCACTTCCTTGAAAGAATTACCATCTACGACCATCCTAAATCCAATTTTGGGATCCATTCCATCCCCACAGACTTCTCCTCAAATGTTGGACCCAACCCTTATTGATAAATCTCCTTTTCCAAACAGGTTGAGGGCCAACATACCAAGTCCACAAATAGAGAGGATTGTGAAAAATTTAAGCAAGTTAACATAAATATTCCTTTCTTAGATGCCATCCAACAAGTTCCATCCTATGCGAAAGTTCTAATGGACTTCTTCACTAGGAAAAGAAAAATTCAAGTGCCTAAAATAGTTTTCTTAGCAAGTAATGTGAGCACTGCTTTTACCCAACAAATACCCAAGAAATGAAAGGACCCCGGGAGTCCTACAATATCTATTGCTATTGGGGGTAAAAATATCAATCGTGTCCTACTTGATTTAGGTGCTAGTGTTAATTTTCTCTCTTATTCTGTTTATGAGAATTAAGTATATGAAAGTTGAAACCTACGCACTTCACTCTTCAGATGGCTGATCGATCAATCACCCACCTTAAGGGTGAGTTGGAGGAAGTGTTGATAAAAATCAGGGAATTTATATTCCCTGTGGACTTTATAGTTATAGATACGCAGTCTGTAGCAAACCCACAGAACCAAATTCCGGTGATTTTAGGTCGACCTTTTCTAGCAACTTTCAATGCGATAATCAATTGTCATAACAGTTCAATAAACCTGTCCTCTGGGAAGATGACAATTGAGCTTAACATCTACAAGTTAGGAAGTCAACCCTTCGAACCTTATGCTCATATAATTGATGTATGTTCTGTCGACAAGATAGCTTTCGATATTTGCGAATTTGAGGAGCTTCATGATACTGATCTCGACGCCACTAGTGCGTTATTGTTTGATCCTGCTATTTATTATACACGTGAAGACCATTATGTCGACAAGTCCACACCCGAGTCTGAATACCTTGACTTATCGAATGAGTTAGTCAAGCTGGAGTCCGAATATCATACTTTTCTTTCCGATGAGATTATCCTTCGGAATATTGATGAAAGTTTTGAAGACATTTTTACCGAAGAACTCGCATTCCTTAAAGAGATGGATGTTGTGATGAATCAACTTCTACCCAAAGAAGCTGAACCGCCATCTATTCTTCTTATCCCGTACGAGAATGCTAATATTCCACCCATTCCTTATCTTTCCCATTCTCGTTTTTATCCACAGTCACTGTTTCATTTTTACCAACCGAGATGTAAACCAGTTCAATTACACCTTTTATCTTCTCCCTACTTCTTCACGTCTATGATCTTCTATCAACCATTCTGTTACATCGATAAAATATTCGAATGGTTGGTGTTGATTTTTGGTCTTTGTAAAACATTGCATAGAACAATAATTTTACCCCCCTCTTATGATTTTAAATGCTTAGTAATGAAAATAAACCTGTTTTACTCAAGTTTTGGAGGGGGGAAATATTTTGGCTCCAGAAAGAAAAGAATTTTTTTGCACGATTATGAGCCAAAAATAAGGTTTGAGGAGGATTTCACTCTCATTGATTTTTGTCCCCTTTTACTAATCATTGAGAACTTTTCCTCCCAAGTCTACAGGTTTTAAGCTTAAAGGATGATATCAGTGAGGACGCTGCTGCAAATAGGTTCGGGGGAGGTTTGTGCTTATTCACGCATCATTTTGCATTATACTAAATAACAGCACTAAATTTTTTTGATAATAAAAGTTAGAAGTGAAAAATACATATGAAAGAGGGGAAGAGATTTAAGAAAAGCAAGAAAATTAGATGTTTTAAAACAAAGCTAGTAATATACAGTCATGAGTTTTTGTCCCAAGGGTTAGTAATATGAAAGGAATCACTAATCTGCGGATAGAAATAAGTCTGAAAAATATTCTCTATTCTTGAGTCCAAATATCTGAACGTTGATATCCTACTATACACACTTGCACACATCTTGAAACTTGGGATAGTAGAGAATACCTTGAAATGATCTTGTCTAAAAGCCTTGGAATGAAGGAAAAAATATATAAACAAAAATATAAGTGACACATAAAATATAAACGGTGAAGAGAAATGAACAACGGTTTTATAATTACTTAAGGCGGCATAAAAAAATATAGCGAGGGTGCCTTTTCACTTAATGCCTTTGACCAACTGGTTTGGGAGTCACTGTTAAGCCTTAGGTGTTGCAAGAGTGGGATATTACTAATTACGCCTTAATAAGTAAGCACATTTGGTAATCGGTTGGTTAATATCTCAAGAAATATTAATGGTCGTATGAAAAATGTGTGAGCAATTCCATCTGAAAACATTCATCGACTAAAAAGTACTAAGGAAGATAGACAAGGATATGATAGATTGAATTGAATTCTTTAAGTGTAGAGATATCTTTAACACACATGTAGGGGTATATGATCGATGTTTGGAAGAAAGGTACGGAGGAAGACTAAAGACGATGTTTTATTGAGGGATGATGTGATTTCTGACATTTTTTCAAGACCATTAAGATAAGGCTGATGATAACTAAAAAGCTAGTGTAGTTTGAAACTCTTATTTTCAAGTTCTTTCTTTTATATGTTCCTTATCTATGTATGTAATTTTTATCTTCTTTCTTTTATTATGGGATTTTATGGGTGTAATCCGCTGAAAACCCTCAGGAGACAACACTCCTCCTATTAGGGACACCTAGAGATTTAAAGGATAGTTGCACGCGCTAAGTACAATCGTGTTGCCTACGAAAGTGTGCTAGGTTTTTTCTTTTTCTTCTTTTTCTCTTTAATAACTAGTTTGCTCGGGACGATCAAAGATAAGTCTGGAGGTATTTGATTATATATTATATTGCACATTTGTACGAACATTTTCCCTACTATTTGTAACCACTAAAAGGTGTTAATTGTAAATATAGAACATATGCGGGTTTATTTATAAAAAGATTATTATCATATGTTTCTTCAATTTAATTAATATAATTAGGGAAAATATATGCATATAATATTTAAATGAAATATCAGTAATTAATATATGCATATCTTATCAAATATTTCTAATCATTATTCTTAAGATAT
Organism: Agapanthus africanus; assembly: GCA_030015575.1. Taxonomy (NCBI): domain Eukaryota; kingdom Viridiplantae; phylum Streptophyta; class Magnoliopsida; order Asparagales; family Amaryllidaceae; genus Agapanthus; species Agapanthus africanus. The sequence goes on from JASDDO010000019.1 coordinate 32,048,968, forward strand.
TATATCATATAAATGGTTAGAATAATATCTCAAAAATACCAAATGCTAGTAACATTTTGATTTGAGATATTGTGCAGGTATTAGCTCAGGTCTAAAATCCAAGTAAGAGATCCAAGTCAAATCGAGATATCGGAACCGAATCTGCCAAATTTTAGAAGCAAATCGAGAAATCTAGCAACGGCAGAGACTCAAAACAATATTTTCAGAATCTATACATCAAAAGGATCTCTAAATATCGACACAAAAATCCAGAAGAAATCTTAAAATCCAATTCCACCAAAGCGTGGCGGAAGGGCGGTCAAACGCGGCTTTACGCGGTGGAAGGGCGGCCAAATCAGGGCCGTTGGATGTGGGATTTTGGGATCATGATCTTAACTGCATATAATCTCATATGGAATCTAGGATTTCTGGTTTTAGGGACTATATAAAGGTCCGAGAGCTATACATTGAAAATCATCACCGAAGAGACAGCGAGGAGACATAGGCAAAAAGGAGGAGACCCCCCATAAGTTTCTGCAAACGCAAAGAGAGAAGCTACAATCGATAATTGTCTTTTTCTTTCCAACAAGATCTTCCTCTTTTCAAACCTTATGTAAAGAAAAGAAGAGATCACTAAGTTGAGAATCCGTAAGATAAATCTCCCACAATTTGAGAATTTAATTTTCATCGGAATGATTCTGTCCTTCAGACTCAAAATTTAGGGGAAAGAACGAGTTAAAAAGAAAAGACAGAAAAGAAACACGTTCCAGGAATTTAATTCCTCTGAAAATACGGTTTAACCCTATAAAGAAACTCAGTTCTTATAAAAAAATATCAGAACTTAGTTCTTAAAAAAAAACTTGATCCCAAATCATTAAAACAAAGATCTTGGTGATCATTAATGGTCAAAATGCCATTAACAGAGATTCAATCTATAAAAAAGAAAATGAACTCAGCGCCTCACGTGAAAACACGTAAGCATCTAAAAGATTCCCAAAACAAAAGACTCAATACCTCACATACTTCCCACATGGACACTCCAAATAAAGGACTCAGCACCTCACGTGCTTCCCACGTTGGTGCTCAAAACAGAAGACCAGCGACTCACGTGAAATACACGTGAGCGCTGGGTAAAGATGCTTAGAACTTCATATTCAGTCAAAATGACTGAGTGCTTAGCACTAATTGGGTAACGTCCATATCTCAGCGCCTCACTAATTTACACATGAGCGCCATACAAAAGTGCTTAGCACTATATACATATTTAGTCAAAATGACTGAGTGCTTAGGACTGATTGGGCAATACCCATGATTGAATGCTTTTCATGATACACATGTGAGCGCCAGAGCCCCAAACAAGTGCTTAACACTTCTACATGAAAGGAAAAAGGCTGAGCAAACAAAACCCAAATAAGTGCTTAACACTTTTGAATAAAAGAAAGAAAGAAAAAGATCGAGCAGACCAATCCCAAATTGGCTAAAAGTCTCTCTGAAGTTTCTTAGAGCTGAGCCCAAATGCTCTGTTGTTGGATCTCAACAAAAAATTGATGATCCCTAAAATATATCTAAGTTGATATCAGTCTCAAATAAGGCTAACGTATCCTTACTTAAAAATGAATTGAGCCCAAATGCTCATATATTTAGGTAAATCTTAATCTCAAATTAGATTAACGGTCCTTAAATAAAATAAAATATTCAAAACCCCAAATCTAAAAATATACGGATTTGGACTAATCCACGCCCTACGGGCGACGACATAAACTAGTCTCCGTATACAATCCACGGGCAACAAAAAATAAACAAAATAACACACAACACGAAGTGAACTACTAGAGCAGGAAAAAGTGGTTATCGCAACGCGATTATGTAATTAACTATATGGGCTTGCGTCTACAGGGAAGAGCGTCCTCATAATCAGAACCCCCTCATAAATGGTGGGGGGATCTGATGAAGTCTGCTACAACGATCGCATCTATCCAAACCTCCGATATACGGTGCCATAAATCAACTTGGTATTTTCGGAGAGGTGGATGGATATGTCCAAATAGCATCTGCCCCCAAATTCAGGCTAGACGTCCCAACGTCTCAGTACAGTCTTTCGGCGGTAAACAGTAAGGCTGTAACGAAATCCATGGTTATATGTTCCTACTTCCATTGAGAAATCGAAAGTGCTTGCAATAAATCAGCTACACTTTGATATTCAGGCTTGACTTGCCGACACACCAAACACCTTGACATATAACAAGCGATCTTTCTTTTAATATCTTCCCACCAAAAGTGTTGTCGTAAATCTCTATACATTTTCGTGCCTCCTGGATGTACTGAATATGTGGAACTATGAGCCTCGTTCATGACTTCTTCATGACCTTCTCTTTTAGGCACACACAAATAATTTCCATACCTCAAAGAACCATCTTCATGAATCAATAAATCCGTTCGAAATTCTGCCTCTTCTTTTCCTCGTAATTTTTGCAATCTAGGGTCGTACAACTGTGCTGCCTTAATACTATCAATCAAAGATGACCGTCCTTACAACTGCATCAACTTTCCTGAAGAATCTGGTAGTACGAGATCCAACTCGAATCTCTGAAAATCCGCTATAATCTCCTTTTTTGAAGTCAACATCTGTATTGCTGGCAACCGACTTAATCTATCCGGTACTACATTAACTTTCCCCGGATGGTATTTTAGATCAAGATCATAGTCGGCCATCAGCTCCAACCATCTACGCCGTCTCATGTTGAACTCTTTCTGCGTGAACACACACTTTAGGTTCTTGTGATCAGTAAACACCTCTAACTTTTCACCTAATAAGTAGTGCCTCTAAATCTTTAGCGCAAAGATAACTACTGCTAGTTCCAAGTCGAGAATTGGGTAGTTCTTCTCATGAGTCTTCAACTTCCTCGACGCATAAGCTGCAACCTTTCCGTGCTGCATCAAAACACATCCCAAGCCTTTCCCGGATGCGTCGCTGTGAATAACTAATCCTCCGGAACCATCTGGCACTGTTAAAATAGGTGTGGTTGTTAACCTTTGCTTTAACGCCTCGAAAGTTAATGCACACTTCTTGGACCAAATAAACGGTACTTTCTTTCGTATTAGCTTGGTTAAGGGTTCTGCTATCTGAGCGAAGTTCTCCACAAACTTTCTATAGTATCCAGCAAGCCCAATGAAACTTCTAATCTCCTCTACATTCTTTGAAATCGGCCAATCATGAACAACCGCAATCTTTTCGGGGTCAACTGTAATTCCATCACCGGATACAACATGACCCAAGAACTTCACTTCTTCGAGCTAAAACTCGCACTTACTCATTTTAGCATAGCTTTTCTTGTCTTAACATCTGTAGTGCGATTCTTAAGTGTTTTCATACTCTTCTTTACTTCTCGAATAGATCAGAATATCATCGATGAATACCACCACGAACTGATCTAGAAATGGTGAAAAAATCCGGTTCATCAAATCCATAAATATCGCCGGGACGTTCGTAACTTCAAACGACATAACCAAATACTTATAATACCCATATCGAGTTTGGAACGCCGTCTTGCAAATGTCTTCTGCTTTCACCCGAACTTGATGATAAGCTGATTGCAAATCCAACTTCGAGAATACTCTAGCGCTACAAAGTTGATCGAATAATTCGTCTATGCGAGAAATTGGGTATTTATCCTTGATAGTCACCCAATTTAACTCTCGATAGTTGATTAGTATAATATATTGCACATTTGTATAAACATTTTCCCTACTATTTGTAACTACTAAAATGTGTTAATTGTAAATATAGAACATATGCGGGTTTATTTGTAAAAAGATTATTATCATATGTTTCTTCATTTTAATTAATATAATTAAGGGAAATATATGCATATAATATTTAAATGAAATATTAGTAATTAATATATGCATATCTTATCAAATATTTCTAATCAATATTCTTAAGATATTATATCATATAAATGGTTAGAATAATATCTCAAAAATACCAAATGCTACTAACACTTTGATTTGAGATATTGTGCAGGCATTAGCTCAGGTCTAAATTCCATGTAAGAGATCCAAGTCAAATCGAGATATTGGAATCGAATCTGCCAAATTTTAGAAGAAAATCGAGAAATCTAGCAACGACAGAGACTCATAACAATATTTTCAGAATCTATACATCAAAAGGATCTCTAAATATCGACACAAAAAACCAGAAGAAATCTCAAAATCCAATTCAACCAAAGCGTGGCGGAAGGGCGGCCAAACGCGGCATTATGCGGTGTAAGGGCGGCCAAATCAGGGCCGTTGGATGTGGGATTTTAGGATCATGATTTTAACTGCATATAATCTCATATGGAATCTAGTGTTTCTGGTTTCAGGGACTATATAAAGGACCGAGAGCTATATATTGAAAATCATCACCGAAGAGATCAAGAGATCCAAGAGGTCCACATATCCGAGTGATCATCATTTATTCATCTACCTCCTAAAAGAGAGAGATCTAGAGCAAAACAAGGGTTCTTGTATTCTACTTTCTAAGGAGAATTTTAAATGCAATAGTTGATTAATAAAGATAGTTTTTTTAAATTCTTTTTGCATTTATTTTCCGCATTTAATTTCTGCACTTACTTTTCTGCTTCTTAATTATGCTTTCATTCTTCAACCTTTCTTCTAAATCTCTAACCATGAGCGAGTAATTCCTAACTTGCCAGAGTTTGTAGGATAGGGTAGGATAATGGATGAGAAAACCATTTAGCTTCTTTTATACATTTTAAAGTTTATAAATTTTAGCAAAATAAATGTTAACCTTCTTATCGGGCGCGTTATCAATTTATTGATAGTCGCGACCGTGATTTGAGATCGGTTAAACACTTGTTTTGTTAAGGGGTAGACATGAATAGAGATCAAAGAAAAGACAAGGGTTAGTAGTGGGGAAACCCTAGTTTGCTCTAAAAACCCTAATCTACATTTATCACTATCGCTATAGTTTTAAACTATTAAGAGATAAAATGAGTCATTTTTAATATTCATCCATTAACTACTAAGTCCTATGAACCCTACAAGCCTTTTTATTATAAATTTTATATCCGTTTTAAAATATAACGACAAACAGTCACCCATTTTTCATCAACTCGTATAAACCAAGAAAAGAGTTCACGTTTTCCCGCGGCAAACCCGTACTCATCACGGCTAGCTACTAACGATATCGTCTTGAATGCGGTTATGTACAAAAACACTTCTTTTGAACACAAACAATCAAATATGAGTGCCGTAACTACGTTGAGATCGGGAAGAGAGCTGAATAACCAAGTTGGTGAACAAGATGATGATGATGAGTCAGATGAAACCCCGGCTACTATTTCTACCCATACTTCGTCTAGTCCCCCATCTTCTTTTGAGCCTATTCTCCGTTCTTCACTAGGCTGGAACTCTCAGACCACTTCCTTGAAAGAATTACCATCTACGACCATCCCAAATCCAATTTTGGGATCCATTCCATCCCCACAGACTTCTCCTCAAATGTTGGACCCAACCCTTATTGATAAATCTCCTTTTCCAAACAGGTTGAGGGCCAACATACCAAGTCCACAAATAGAGAGGATTGTGAAAAATTTAAGCAAGTTAACATAAATATTCCTTTCTTAGATGACATCCAACAAGTTCCATCCTTTGCGAAAGTTCTAATGGACTTCTTCACTAGGAAAAGAAAAATTCAAGTGCCTAAAAAAGTTTTCTTAGCAAGTAATGTGAACACTGCTTTTACCCAACAAATACCCAAGAAATGAAAGGACCCCGGGAGTCCTACAATATCTATTGCTATTGGGGGTAAAAATATCAATCGTGTCCTACTTGATTTAGGTGCTAGTGTTGATTTTCTCTCTTATTCTGTTTATGAGAATTAGGTATATGAGAGTTGAAACCTACGCACTTCACTCTTCAGATGGCTGATCGATCAATCACCCACCTTAAGGGTGAGTTGGAGGAAGTGTTGTTAAAAATCGGGGAATTTATATTCCCTGTGGACTTTATAGTTATAGATACGCAGTCTGTAGCAAACCCACGGAACAAAATTCCGGTGATTTTAGGTCGACCTTTTCTAGCAACTTTCAATGCGATAATCAATTGTCATAACAGTTCTTTAAACCTGTCCTCTGGGAAGATGACAATTGAGCTTAACATCTACAAGTTAGGAAGTCAACCCTTCGAACCTTATGCTCATATAATTGATGTATGTTCTGTCGACAAGATAGCTTTCGATAATTGCGAATTTGAGGAGCTTCTTGATACTGATCTCGACGCCACTAGTGCGTTATTGTTTGATCCTGCTATTTATTATACACATGAAGACCATTATGTCGACAAGTCCACACCCGAGTCTGAATACCTTGACTTATCGAATGAGTTAGTCAAGCTGGAGTCCGAATATCATACTTTTCTTTCCGATGAGATTATCCTTCGGAATATTGATGAAAGTTTTGAAGACATTTTTACCGAAGAACTCGCATTCCTTAAAGAGATGGATGTTGTGATGAATCAACTTCCACCCAAAGAAGCTGAACCGCCATCTATTCTTCTTATCCCGTACGAGAATGCTAATATTCCACCCATTCCTTATCTTTCCCATTCTCGTTTTTATCCACAGTCACTGTTTCATTTTTACCAACCGAGATGTAAACCAGTTCAATTACACCTTTTATCTTCTCCCCACTTCTTCACGTCTATGATCTTCTATCAACCATTCTGTTACATCGATAAAATATTCGAATGGTTGGTGTTGATTTTTGGTCTTTGTAAAACATTGCATAGAACAATAATTTTACCCCCCTCTTATGATTTTAAATGCTTAGTAATGAAAATAAACCTGTTTTACTCAAGTTTTGGAGGGGGGAAATATTTTGGCTCCAGAAAGAAAAGAATTTTTTTGCATGATTATGAGCCAAAAATAAGGTTTGGGGAGGATTTCACTCTCATTGATTTTTGTCCCCTTTTACTAATCATTGAGAACTTTTCCTCCCAAGTCTACAGGTTTTAAGCTTAAAGGATGACATCAGTGAGGACGCTGCTGCAAATAGGTTCGGGGGAGGTTTGTGCTTATTCACGCATCATTTTGCATTATACTAAATAACAGCACTAAATTTTTTTGATAATAAAAGTTAGAAGTGAAAAATACATATGAAAGAGGGGAAGAGATTTAAGAAAAGCAAGAAAATTAGATGTTTTAAAACAAAGCTAGTAATATACAGTCATGAGTTTTTGTCCCAAGGGTTAGTAATATGAAAGGAATCACTAATCTGCGGATAGAAATAAGTCTGAAAAATATTCTCTATTCTTGAGTCCAAATATCTGAATGTTGATATCCTATTATACACACTTTCACACATCTTGAAACTTGGGATAGTAGAGAATACCTTGAAATGATCTTGTCTAAAAGCCTTAGAATGAAGGAAAAAATATATAAACAAAAATATAAGTGACACATAAAATATAAACGGTGAAGAAAAATGAACAACGGTTTTATAATTACTTAAGGAGGCATAAAAAAATATAGCGAGGGTGCCTTTTCACTTAATGCCTTTGACCAACTGGTTTGGGAGTCACTGTTAAGCCTTAGGTGTTGCAAGAGTGGGATATTACTAATTACGCCTTAATAAGTAAGCACATTTGGTAATCGGTTGGTTAATATCTCAAGAAATATTAATGGTCGCATGAAAAATGTGTGAGCAATTCCATCTTAAAACATTCATCGACTAAAAAGTACTAAGGAAGATAGACAAGGATATGATAGATTGAATTGAATTCTTTAAGTGTAGAGATATTTTTTACACACATGTAGGGGTATATGATCGATGTTTGGAAGAAAGGTACGGAGGAAGACTAAAGACGATGTTTTATTGAGGGATGATGTGATTTCTGACATTTTTTCAAGACCATTAAGATAAGGCTGATGACAACTAAAAAGCTAGTGTAGTTTGAAACTCTTATTTTTAAGTTCTTTCTTTTATAAGTTCCTTATCTATGTATGTAATTTTTATTTTCTTTCTTTTATTATGGGATTTTGTGGGTGTTATCCGCTGAAAACCCTCAGGAGACAACACTCCTCCTATTAGGGACACCTAGAGATTTAAAGGCTAGTTGCACGCGCTAAGTGCAATCGTGTTGCCTACGAAAGTGTGCTAGGTTTTTTCTTTTTCTTCTTTTTCTCTTTAATAACTAGTTTGCTCGGGACGATCAAAGATAAGTCTGGAGGTATTTGATTATATATTATATTGCACATTTGTATGAACATTTTCCCTACTATTTGTAACCACTAAAAGGTGTTAATTGTAAATATAGAACATATGCGGGTTTATTTATAAAAAGATTATTATCATATGTTTCTTCAATTTAATTAATATAATTAGGGAAAATATATGCATATAATATTTAAATGAAATATCAGTAATTAATATATGCATATCTTATCAAATATTTCTAATCAATATTCTTAAGATATTATATCATATAAATGGTTAGAATAATATCTCAAAAATACCAAATGCTAGTAACATTTTGATTTGAGATATTGTGCAGGTATTAGCTCAGGTCTAAAATCCAAGTAAGAGATCCAAGTCAAATCGAGATATCGGAACCGAATCTGCCAAATTTTAGAAGCAAATCGAGAAATCTAGTAACGGCAGAGACTCAAAACAATATTTTCAGAATCTATACATCAAAAGGATCTCTAAATATCGACACAAAAATCCAGAAGAAATCTTAAAATCCAATTCCACCAAAGCGTGGCGGAAGGACGGTCAAACGCGGCTTTACGCGGTGGAAGGGCGGCCAAATCAGGGCCGTTGGATGTGGGATTTTGGGATCATGATCTTAACTGCATATAATCTCATATGGAATCTAGGATTTCTGGTTTTAGGGACTATATAAAGGACCGAGAGCTATACATTGAAAATCATCACCGAAGAGATTAAGAGATCCAAGAGATCCACATATCTGAGTGATCATCATCTATTCATTTACCTCCTAAAAGAGAAAGATATAGAGCAAAACTAGGGTTCTTATATTCTACCGTCTAAGGAGAATTGTAAATGCAATAATTGATTAATAAAAATTATTTTTTTAAATTCTTTTTGCATTTATTTTTCGTATTTAATTTCTGCACTTACTTTTCTGCTTCTTAATTATGCTTTCATTCTTCAACCTTTCTTCTAAATCTCAAACCATGAGCGAGTAATTTCTAGCTTGCTAGGGTTTGTAGGATAGGGTAGGATAATGGATGAGAAAACCTTTTAACTTCTTTTATACATTTTAAAATTTATAAATTTTAGCAAAATAATTGTTAACCTCCTTATCGGGCATGCTATCAATTTATTGATAGTCACGATCGCCATTTGAGATCGGTTAAACACTTGTTTTGTTAAGGGCTAGACATGAATAGAGATCAATGAAATGACAAGGGTTAGTAGTGGGGAAACCCTAGTTTTCTCCAAGAACTCTAATCTATATTCATCACTATCGCTCTTAAACTATTTAGAGATAAAATGAGTCATTTTTAATATTCATCCATTAACTACTAAGTCCTATGAACCTTACAACCCTTTTTATTATAAATTTTATATCCGTTTTAAAATATACCGACAAACAATCACCCATTTTTCATCAACTCGTCTAAAGCAAGAAAAGAGTTCACGTTTCCCTGCGGACGACCCGTACTCATCGCGTCTAGCTACTAGAAACACCGTCTTGAATGCGGTTGTTCTCCGCCGAAAGACGCGGCCGGAACGTTAGGACGTCTGGCCTGAATTTTGGGGGCAGATGCTATTTGGATTTATCTATCCACCTCTCCGACGATACCAAGTTGATTTATAGCACCGTATATCGGAGGTTTGGACGGATGCGGCCGTTGTAGCAGACTTCGTCAGATTCCCCCTCGTTTGCGAGGGGTTTTTGATTGTGGGGACGCTCTTCCCTGCAGGCGCAAGCTCTGCAGTTAATTACGTTACCGCATCGCGATAACCACTTTCTCCTGCTCCAGAAGTTCCTCTCGTGTCATGTGTGTTTTTATTTGTTTGGGTTTCCCGTGGATTGTATACAGAGACTAATTTGTGTCATCGCCTGTAGGGCGTGGATTAGTCCAAATCCGTATATTGTTAGATTTGGGTTTAGGTTGATTTAAGGATCGTTGATCTGTTTTGATATCACGATCGACTTAAATGTATACGAGCAATTAAGCAAAACGGTGCGGGTTGTACCTCATGAACAGCGTCGAGTCGTTCTGCCTGAACACTAAAAAGCCCGGCTTGATTGAATACAAATGCAGAATCTCCCGAGCCTTCAATGTAGGAGCCCCATCTTTGAAGGTATCACGCAACGGCTGCACCGTTTTAGTGGGTTCCTTGCCGATAGTTAAGACCTTATCGATGAAAGTCATGCTATCCCCGACCATACGCGGGTGAAGGACCAGACGCTGAGCCTCTCGCTGTGATGGATCTAAAGCAGAAGCGTCAACTAGAAACATAACCGGAGGGAAATTATAACTGTCATAGAAACAGGGCCATTTGTGGACTCTAAAGCTCTAAGCACATGCAGCTCGATCCACGACGTGAAATAATGCAGCGGGAGATGTACGGGCTGTACCCCCGGCTGAGTGGTGTCTGCCGCTAAGCTTAGGCCATAATACAGGTAAGCCAGCCCAGCGATCCCGACGGCCACTCGCGTCCCGGAAACCATTCGGTGAGCCGGATAGAAGACGGATGGCCTCATATAGCGAGGGTTCATTGGGAGCACAAACCAGCTTAACCATAGGCCGAGGAACCCTAAAAAGAACGTCTCTTCGTCGACGTCTGAAGCCGCGAGCTCTGCAAAGGGGACGACCGGCGTGTCTGGGATGAAGAAATTCCTTTGATCCGCTTCCGACGTCGACTGATTGTCTAAGCCAAAACCAAAAGGATCGTCAAGCTTGGCAAATTTCGCGGCTTGTTTTGACTAAACTTCTGAGTGAAGAAAGCGGGCGATGAAATCCGCGAAGCTGATTCCGTGCCCTCCGGACTCGAGAAACAGACTCTAGTAAATGTTCAACACCTTGATTAGGCTCGGGAATCGATGTTGAATAGTATTCTCCGGAGTGAGACCCATCACCACCGATTTGGTGGCGAAGATTTACTCGTCAGGGGGAAGTATTTCCTCGTAATGTTCCCCTCTGACGGGTAGGCCCGAAATTTCTGCAAATTCCTCCAAGGAAATCGAAACCTCCCGGTCCGATAAAAGAAATGTGTGAGTCGAGGTATTCTACTGTTCCAAGAAAGCCTTGACCCACCATACGTGAGGCACGGGATACTGGAAAAGAGACGTGTAGATAGCGGGGTACAACCCGAGCTTTAGCAGTAGCGAATTTTTGGCCGACAAGATGTATCGAGCCCCTTGCAAGTATCTGGCTGAATGGCGATGAGTCAAGCTTATCATGTATAGCTGTCCCCAAGGGCGCGACTCGCCTTGACATATGCGCCGCCCCAGAATATTTAAAGCCATCGGCGGCTGTATAGGTATCGAGCCCATAGAGGGTTGGAGGAGTCCCTCCGTAGTCCAGTTAACCTCCTCCACAACGTAATTCACCTGGGGCGAGTTAGAATAATGAATGGCGGAAATTGGCTCTGAAGGCGCCGCACAAGAGAAACTGGGCCGACCCCGAATAATTTGGTTGTATCACAACCCCCATAAGTGAAGAGACTTCTGCTCCGGGTCGTGATCTTTAATCAGTGCAAAAACTTCCCGATCCACGGGCGCGTCGGCATATGTACTCTCTGGGCGAACAAATGGGAAAGAAGAGTCAAACGACATAGTACCTGCGCGAAAAGAAACGAGGGTTAGATGTCAATACTACATTACAAATTCTGACATTTAGTACTTTAAATTTATACCTCACTGCAATGCAGAAAAAAGGATCTAGGGGGACCCACAAAATCAAAGTGACGGCTCATTATTGATGAGACAATCAATCATTAAGGAGGAAATCCTAAAAAGATTCTCATTTAATGAGAAACTCATTGGGCCAAGGAGTTAAACCCTCTCGAGAGAAGTGCTCTGCAAACATAAATTACATTTTTCAACTTTAATTATGAGGGGAATAAAAATTCCCCAAAATTTCTAAGAGCCATGATCTTTGAAAATGATGGAGTAATCCATCAGAAACCTAAAAAGCAAAGCTTTTTGCAGGGTAAAAACTCTAAGATCTTTAAGGTCTACAAAAAGAATTCTAAGAGTTCTTCATAGAGATGAACATGTTTTAATTAATGGGTTAAGTAACCCTAAAAATTCATTTTAAGATCTACGATCTGAGAAGAGTAAAGCTCTGTTAATAGGTTAGATCCTTACCAAATTTAGGCAGAGTTCTAACTCTAAAAGGAATTTCCTTGGGCAGAGATCTAAGCTCTGAAGGAAGAATTAAATTCTCAGAAACAAGAAAGGAAGAAAATGAACAGAAGTCATCTTAAGGGCCAATGGCCCTACTTATAGGCACTGGAAGACGATCCAACTTCCAAGATGATCCAGCGGTGGAAAGGTTGTCACCGCTGCACTCACGTGTGAGCCACGTGAGTGCAACGGTGGGGGGAATTTGTTCCCCCTAATAAGAGAGCAAGGCTCTGTTCAAAATTTGAACTGAGGCAGTGCCTCACGTGCAAAGCACGAGAGCGCCAACGCCAAGAGTTAAAAACTCTAAGGCAGCGCCAAGAGTTAAAAACTCTGAGGCAGCGCCTCATGTGCAAAGCACGAGAGCGCCAGCGCTAGAACTAAAATTTCTCCACCCTTGGATCAAAGATCCAACGAAGATGATAAATCATCAAATTATAGAATTAAATTCTGTTGAGGAAATATTCCTCGAATCTTCCTAAAACAGGAAAGGTTAATCTCTGTAAAACAGAGCACCGTTGGATTAAAAATCCAATAGTGATTAAAAATCACCAAGATACAGAATAAGCTCTGTATGGGAAAATATTTTCCCAATCTTGTTGAGAACAAGAAAAATATCTTCTGTAAAACAGAAGGCCTAGGATCAAAGATCCAACGGTGGATAAAAAATAAAATCCCCAAATCAATTAGAGATATCTCAATGAGAGATTTCCTTAACTAAATCAACAAATCAACCTCCACTATATAAAGGACCCAAGACTTCAAATCTTGTAGAGAAGAACCCCCCATAAACTTCAAACTTCAAGACGAGAACGATTTCTCCTCAAGGTAAATAAAAATAAAAGAGATCATAGCATCTCCTCCATATCTAAGAGTTTAACTCTCACGTCAGAAGAACTTAGTTCTTTTTCCAGATCTCAGATCTATAAGACAAAATCTTTCACAAGTGAGAATCTAATTCTCAGACAATTGAATTGAGCAGAACAGAAAACTCAGTGCTTAGCACTCAAAGTCTGGCGCTCAGCGCTCCATTTGCTCCTTACGTGGGCGCTATTTAATAAGAAGTGCTTAGCACTCAAGGTTTGGCGCTCAGCGCCAAGCGCTCCACGTGCTCCTCACGTGGGCCCTATTTAATAAGAAGCTCTTAGCACTCAAGGTCTAGCGCTCCACGTGCTCCTTACGTGGGCGCTATTTAATAAAAGGTGCTTAACACTCAGTGTTTGGCGCTCAGCGCCGAGCGCCTCACGTGCTCTGCACGTAGACGCCATAAATTGTTTAACACTCCATATAAAAGAATATAAATAAAAAAAAAGAAAAAAGGGTGTTAAAACCCAAATCAATGCTCAGCAGTGCTGATATAGAAAGGGGATCAAGCCCGAATAAGTAATCAAGTGGGCTGAGCCCAATGTTGGCCAAACCCCAAATTGACCGAGCCCATATGTCTTCTTCTAAATTGGACTTAGTCCCAGCCCATATGTCTTCTTCTAAATTGGACTTAGTCCCAAACAGGACTACGAAGTCCCTGATGAACATTCATTGGTTCAAGGGTACATCTCTTCACACCTCTGATATATGTCGTTGCAATTCTTCAACGTCTTCAGAGAGGTGGCGGGTTCGGACAACCAGCAACTGTGGACCGCAACATCCTTAAACTAATAACGGACCGCAACGTCCTTAAACTAAACCTTCACCTCAAAAATGGTGATCCCTGGATTGCAACGTCCCTAAACTAATAACGGACCGCAACGTCCTTAAACTAAAATAATAGAGTCCAAATGCTCTTTCGTTAGATCTAAATGATCCTAAAACCTTGTTAAGTAGATCTTAGTCTAAAATTAGACTAACGTATCCTTAATAAACATTTAAGTTTGATTTTAATCTCAAATGAGATTAACGATCCTTAAATCAAACAAACCAAAATCTAAGAAAATACAGATTTGGACTAATCCACACTCTACGGGAGACAACACGAATTAGGTTTCGTATACAATCCACGGGCAGCCAAAAATAAAACAAACACACATGGCATGAAGTGACCTTCTGGAGCCGGAGAAAGTGATTACCGCGATACGGTAACGTAATTAATTGCAGGGGCTTGCGCCTGTAGGGAAAAGCGTCCCCACAATCAAAACCCCCTCACAAACGAGGGGGAATCTGACGAAGTCTGCTACAACGGCTGCATCCGTCCAGACCTCTGATACATGGTGCTATAAATCAACTTGGTATCTTCGGAGAGGTGGACAGATAAACCCAAATAGCATCTGCCCCCAAATTCAGGCAAGACGGCCTACGCTGTCCCGTCTCCCATATTCGGCGGTAAACAGGTACCACCTGATCAGGGATATCGTTGATCCCCAAGGGATCGAGGTGAGGAGAGTAGATACGGAAAACAACATTGCAGATCTACTCACAGAGGCCATCCCTCAGACAGTATTCGAGAGGCTATTCGAGATCTTCGGTCTACGATATGGCAGTATATGGCCTTAGTGCAGTTGGGAGATTGTTAGTGATATATACCCTAGAGGCCATTATTGTATCATACTGGATTGTATATTACTTAATGGGAGTTTGGGATATACACGGATATAGTAACAGTCTTGCTCGAAATGGTAGTATGCTGCCTGGTTTGTTTCTACCTCAATATGTGCATGTGTTTTCTTAGTATATCGCTTATACATATTGGTAGAGCCCTTAGGATCTTTGCTTGATTACCAGTGTTGTGATGACAGTCACACTAGTGGGGGCTGGGTAGTCTATAAGCACATCCTATATAGGTCCCTAGTCGTAGGATTATCGAGACGGGGCATTGATACTCACAGTAGACTAGTGTATACGCTTCTCATCCAAGCAGGGGAGATGGTCTGTCCTACAGCCATCAGTACGTCGTACTGGAGATAGTATGTATGTGTTCATTAGGTTATGAGTACACTGGACAGGACTTGTTTGGAACTGCTGGTGGGTATTATACCTATCGTCGGGTAGCAGTTCCTAGGTGGTATGAGTACAGCTTAGTCCGTCGACTTGACACTGTTGCTTCGCCTCGAGTGTGTTCCCACTGTACTTTGATTACTACCCTACCACGGCTCAAAGGAGTCGTGCAAACAGGTAGTAGTTGGGTGCAGTCCTGAAGCCCTTGGAGGTAGTAGTGGTTAGATAGGATTCGTCTCTCCTGGTATTGAGGTTGATATCGCGCTGTATTCGGAAGGCCATTACACAAAGTCCTTGGCCAAGGCAAGCGAGATTTGCTGGTAGGTATTCCAGTAGTTTATCAGAGTGTATTGGGCTACTCTCCGACACGACTTATTGCGCTATTAGGGGTTTGACGATTACCGCCCATAGGCCCGATATGCGATACTCTTAGACGAACAGACCAGACTGTACAGAGATTGTCACATTCAGGCTCAGTAGGAGTTCGGATAGGTTTTCCTCATCGGCCTTCTTATCGACATCTACCTAGGGACCGTTACGTGTAGCTAGTACTGCTTGCGGTCTGTGATTAAACCCACTTCCAGCGGAGTGTCGAGTCTTTAGAGTCCCACACAGAGAGTTTCCCTGCACTGGGCAAAAGGTGTAGATGCCGTATGGTTTTACGGCAGGGCTTCGATCACTTACGTACACTTGTGCGCGTATGATGTTCGGGCGAATAATACTAGTGGGTTTTAGTTT
Source organism: Agapanthus africanus (assembly GCA_030015575.1). Classification (NCBI taxonomy): domain Eukaryota; kingdom Viridiplantae; phylum Streptophyta; class Magnoliopsida; order Asparagales; family Amaryllidaceae; genus Agapanthus; species Agapanthus africanus. The sequence continues at coordinate 32,065,000 of JASDDO010000019.1, forward strand.
AAGCCAGATCCTAGTATTATATTGATGGATCAGTTTCGTCTCTTTGTATTCGTATTTCTCGGAACACGAATGTGGGTATGTATATACGGATGAGAGGGGCATAGAAGGAGACACCTCATTAGGGTTTTGACCATTGACTTGATTAAAAAAATTATGAGGTGGAGGAAAGTATTTGTTATTTTTGTAAATGATAATTGAGGCATAGCTACTAGTTTTGACTACTTGACTTTGCTTGACCTTTTTACTTGGCTTGACCACTTGACTTGGTTTGACTATTTGACTTAAATATTTTTGTGAGATATTTTGTGACCTAGATATTTTAATGAGATATTTTTCATGCCATGCTTGTGGTCATGTCAAGTTAGGCATCTCATTTTCATTTATCATTATTATTTATCAAAATCATTTCTCTTTCTTCAAGTGAGCTCTCATGCTAGCTCTCTTCTTCTTCCTCACTTCAAAACCCTAAAATCTCTTATGTGTTGAAAATCCTAGGGTTCAAGAGACAAATAAATCCATTTTCATACTTTATATCACCTAGGCCATCAAGTTTAGCAAGCTTGTTGCCCTAGTTACCTCGGTTTTGAGATGGAGCTCGGACTATAGACTCTCGGGTGGATCGTCTTTGACTCGAGGAGGCCGTCGAAGAAGCTACGATCCGGATCGATCCTTGGAGCCTACGTAAACGAAGAGGATAGCGATGAAGACCCGAAGGACATGTATTGTGAAGTATAACTTCGTATCCGAGTAGTTAAACCTCAAGTAGTTTGCTGGCTAAGGTTTATGGACGATCCTTGGTTCTAGTTGGTGTTGAAAAGCTCGTAAAAATCATTTTTTGCAAATTCCGCCTCCACGCGAACACTTGGGGTGCGCGACATCGACTTACAACATCGACTTACAGTGGTATCAGAGTCTACTAAACCTTTACTAGCAAGTTAGCAAGTTATTAGAACTTCGATCGTCGGAAAAACACGAAAACGATACACCCGTAACCTTGCTTTCTGTCGATTTTGAAAACTGTGATAAAAATTATTTCAGAGGCATGAAAATTGCAAGCAGGGAATTGTAAGAACACAGCAGAAAAACGAGTCCCTAACTCGTCAGGACCATCGCGGAACCGCGGCGAATCAGTCGATTTGCCACCATTCCGCGGCCGAGTTGTGGCCGAATTGGCTCGTTTTTCCTCTGTTGGTCTTATTTTGGGTGTATTGTTCTCTGGGATATTAGGTTTCTACCCATTATGTTTTGTGTGCTGGTTTGCACTTGGGGTAGACGCAGAATATAGTTTTCGATCGAAATTCTAAGTTATTTGCTAATAAGGTTTTATCTGTGTTGTGATATATGTGTCGAATGTCTGCTAATCGCTATACGTCGATTAGTGGGAGTTGCACATATATGTGATATGTGATATTGGTTTGTGAATATGAATTTATTGGATCGTCGTGGATGAATAGCCGGGGATATGAAATGGGGGTTTTTCATTCTTTCATTCGATGTAAATTGTAAAGTGATGTAATATTATTTTGCTGGGCACATCCGGGTTGAGATTTTAGCCATCGTTGTATTATTTTCTTTTACTTTTTTCCTGCTCCTAGGATAGACCCAAGGCGGGATGCACAAACTACCGGGTTCTTTGAAGTGCCGAGTGGCCTACTCATTTTGATGAGGGAAGTTGCTTCACTTCGGGAATTTGGCGGGTAGTTTGCCGAACCCGTAGGGGTCTGGGGTGGGATTTGGCTATTCATCACGACCGTGGAACCCGTCTTCCGTTACAGGCTTAAACGAAACGCGGAATTCCTAGTATATATAATATGTTCATTTGTGATCTGGAATGCCTATTATTGCGTGAGATGAATGGTTATTATATATATTATATAATAAACGTTGCTTATGTTTTGCATCCGCGCTAGTCCAGCCCCCAGCTCTGGTGTTAGTTAAATAACCTAACGGTGTAAGACGGGGTCCAGTGGCAAATGCGGATGGCATAAGCGTACGTCATATTTTCGTTTCATTCTGTGATGATAGGTGTAAATGATGGGACTGCATTACATTAATGCAAAGAAAACAAACCAAAGCTGAATCGTTCGAACAAATTTTAGAACCACTCGATTTTTTCAAAACAGCAAACTTTTAAAATGCGGAGCTTAAACCACTCCTTTTAAAAGCTATCAGGTTCCTTCGATTATATCAAGTTCATTACATTCACGTTTTCGCCAAAACCATTCGTAGCCCTCCGTCATTTCATATGAATATTCAATAGTATTCAAGTTATGTTTGTTGACCTTCGCCAAGGCATAGTGATTGGTAGCTGCTGGGTATTCATATGTAGCATAGATAGATGCGTTGGTTTGGGACAGTCGTATTACTTTGTTAGCCTTCGTCAACGGTATATACGGGTGAGTTCAAATTAACATGGACAATGATGGGTAGAACTTGACATGTGACTTATGATTTGTTGGCCTTCGTCAAGGTTATAAGAGCATGGGGCAAAAATCCACATCGGTAGTTTCTAAGGAAACTGAAACTTGCTAGTGCTGCATACCATTTGGAGTGTGATAATTTTGGTAGGATTCCTTCAGGATTATTACACAATGATATTTGGATTCCGATCCTACAGTGAGTATATGCTACTCCTCAGGAGATTTTTCACTTAACGATCAACGCTATAAACCAAGTAGGTGTCTAGAACAGTGTTAGAGAGGCTACGCCTCCAGGGAAAAGAGGTTATTTAATTAAGGAATTTCGCGAAAGCATTGTAAAACCTCCCTCGAAGTACCGACACTAGCCTGGCTGAAAGGTTAAGCAAGTATTGTACGGTGGATTAATCCTGACTAATTCTTCTTTTATAGTTTGAGGAAGAACTCGAGAAATAGTGGGAGCCATCATGTTTAGTTAAACTAAAAACCAATCTAAACTTGCAAGAGCATCATGCTAAAGTGTTTCTTCTCTTTCTCCTAATTGGAGCGACCAGTTGACCGCGCCTAGGTTACAATTAGCTAATAAATTGACTGGGCCAGACTATATTGACTAGCAAGGCTTTGTCCAGATGTCCAATGCCTGTGATAAGCTGGACCACTTCATTACTACTCAAGCCCCTACCGTCCCAGGTCCAGTTTCTACCGTCGTGGATGTTGATATCCGTATGAAAAGGGAAAATGATAATGTGAATGCCAAATGCCTCGTGTTGGCCTCAGTAGATGGTGATAACCAGAGGCAGCACGAGAAGATGGAATTAGCTTCTATCTTCCTCCATAACAAAGATTTATATGAAGAGCAATCTCATATCGCAAGATATGAGACATCGAAAGAATTGCTTCAAGCGAGGTTGGCTATCAGGTTATCTGTAGGGGACAATGTCCTTACGATGACTAGCTTTATTGATGAGCTCACGGACCTGAAGACCACGTTGGAGAACCAGTTGTTAGATTACGGTAGCGCCCCGACCATCAAATCATGACCAAATGCGGAACAAAAATTTTCTAAACTGGCGCTACCACAACCTAATGCCCGGATCTACCCTAAACCCTATACTAGCAATATGTAAAACTAGGAGTTATTTGGTTATACCGAGTTGATCCGTATCCTTCGGTCTTCAACCATCATCCCAAGCTTCTAGTGGTCGCGGATCGAATTTGGTCACTGGTCTTCCTCCATCTACGATGATCCACTTGAGGGAAACGACACAAGCTTCAGCCCCACAAATCGAGGCAACCGACGCTCCAAGGTTGCTAGCAATGTAGAGTGGAGGTGTAGGATTGTGTCACTATAATTTTTTTCTCATCACAAATGCTCCAAGAGTAACTCAAGAAGATGAAGCGGAGGTGAGGAAACATGTAGCATGAGCAACCATGGAAAAATGGCTAAGTGTTTCTCCAAGTGAGAATGAGTGATCAAGTGAAGAGAGCAAGTCAAGAAAATCAAGTGAAGAAAAGAAAAATGAGCAAGGCCACTCAAGAATGTGGCTGCCCCCCCTCTCTCTCAATCATGCACCCAAAAAAAAATCTCTTTTCATTTTTCTTATAAACAAATGCAAACCATACCTCTCTACATGTCATCACCCATGCTCGTGCCAACTCACTCTCCACCTCATTTCCCAAATTGATTTTCTAAAAAGGAAAATCAAATAATGAGATGGCCATCTTCTAGAAGCTAATCCGTATAAATACGGAATGCAACCCGGTATACGTATCGAAATACATATACGCGTATTCGTACAAAAATGCGAATAGCCAAGTGAGAAAATGAATAATGAATAATAATACTAGAATACATATATATAAATACATATATAAATTATTAAATCAAAACCTGATTTAATAATCCAGCTTAATCCTAAGCCGCTAGTATTATCAACCATCTGATTAAAGTCTGTGCAGCCTGTACATATATTTAATCGGACACCAGTATGTACCAACATACGTCATCTACACCATATCGCCTGAACCGTGAAAACCCTCAGTATGGGACTCCAAAGACTCATCAATACGTTGGCAGTGGGTTTAACCATAAGCACGTTAGCGGCACTAGCTGTATGTAACGGCTACCCAGGTATTGAGCGAAAGAAAGGCCGACAAGCAAACTAATCCGTACCCCTACTGATCCTGATAGTGACAATATCCATACAGTCCGGTCTGTTCGTCTAAGAGTATCGCATATCGAGTTTAGGGGGGTAGATAAAGTCAGACTTCTAATAACGCGATAATTCGTGTCAGTATGAAACCCATCACCACCTGAGAAACTACTGATCCTAGATCAGTAATTCTCGACTACCTTGGCCAAGGATTTCTGGTGATGGTCACCCGTGCACTGCACGACATCAACCCCCAATACCAGAAGAGATGAATCCCCGACGATCCGCTCACTGCCTCCATGTGGCTCGGGACTGTACCCAACTAAAACCTGTTTACACGAATCCTTTGAGCCATGGTAGGGTAGTAATTAAAGCACAGTGGGAACTCACATGAGACAAATGATGATCTCAGGTCGACAGACTAACCTGCACACATGTCACCTGGGAACTGCTATCTGACAATAGGTATAGTACCAACTAGCAGGTTCCCGGCGAGTCCGTCCAGTGTACTCATAACCCAATGAGCACCTGTATAATATCTTAGGTGAACAACTGACACCAATGGCTTGTGAGACCGGCCACCCTCCCTCGTCAGGGTCTGGATAAGTATACATTAGTCTACTCCGGAGTACTGATGCCCTATCTCGATACTCCCATGACTAGGGACATTTAAGGATATGCTTATAGACCACCCAGCTCCCATGTATATGATCGCCATCATAATACTGGTAGTCAAGCAAGAATACTAAGGGCTCTATCAACATATAGTAGTGATGTGTAATACCACCTGAAGTATGTACATGATGATAAAGACAAACCAGATAGCATACTATCATCTCGAGTAAGACTGTTCTTATCGGTATAGGTCCTCCTTCAATCATCGCAATTGCGTGCCTACGATTCAATAATTGACTTGATGGCACTATAGCCAACAATCTCCCACTTGCACTTAAGGCTAATTATTGCAGTGTCGCATACTCATAACTCGTGTGATACCGAACACCCAACTCCTCTACCAATCAGTCACGCAAAGCCCGTTTGTGAAACTATTGCGTTCGAGAAATAGCCTCAGTGAGTGGATCTGCTCCAGTATTTCTATCTGTATCTCTCTATATCTCAATTTTGCGGAGAAAGCTATCTCCCGAAATAAGCAATACCTGTCTTAGAATATGTCTGGATATCTGATGAGACTCAGTTCACAAATGAACTCCAAATTCAGCAAACTTCTTAGACTGTATCATTCACTGAATTTAATCAGTATCTTGCGCCATGCCTTCCACAGTATCCGCTTGGACCACCTTTCCAACATACTGCCCCTCAGAAGAGGGAAAAACTATAACTCAGACAACCACTCTGTCATCCTAGTCACCTTGGAAGCCTGAAATGATAACCGTCTCCTGAAGGAGGCTGCCGTTACCATATCCCTAGAACATCCATTTATGTTCATAAACCGCTTCCCTACGTTTCTCCACGATTGGATTAATATATGTTTATTGCAGCTAGTGCTAAAACAATATCTGGTGTTGTACTTGATATCACATGATTGACTCATTTGCCTTAGCAAGTGATATGCCAATCATGCAAATCCCTCTCCCCTTTAGTCTGTAAGACTTCCTTTAGAGAGGGTGACTCCATCACCTGCAGGTTCACCACCATGCCAGGAGTCATCCATTCTAAAACACCTTTAGAATCATGTCAAAGTACCCTAATTGGGACACTTCCCAAATCTAGATCTAAAGCCATAGATATCACCTAAATCCATGCTATTTTATCCATATCCTATGTGGAGAAACAACTTTATGACAACCACAGTATAACCGATCGTAGTATAGGAATATCTTTTCCTATCAAGTGCATGTCATCCAAATACGTGGACATCACTCTTTACTACCTTCTTACCAGATCCATCTCCTATTCTGATGAAGTCAAAATTTATGACTGTCATATCAAAAATAGATGATCTATTTCCACTATACCTGCTTTAGTCTATAAATAGACATAAGCTACTTTCCCACTATGCATCCGCTACTCCCACTGACTACAACAACCCTCTGGCAGAGTCATATATACGTGCACTTCTAAAGCTAGTTTAGAACGACGTTATACTCATCCTCCTGCCGGGTCTCATGGTCAAGAACAAAATCAATAGCAAGTCTGGGTAAACAAGAACCTCCCTGTCACTGTCTCTGAGAAGACCGAGGTACCTCTCGGGTGGCTGAGGTTACCCACCAAATCTGCGGAGTGGCTAATGGATCGTCGAAATCAATTGAATCCTTAGTATCTATTAAATCATCAGTAATCGTTTGTGGTTCTGGAATCACTTCCAGTTCTACCATACTTCCACTTCTGTTTTATGAAAAAATCCATTTTACTAAAACTGCGGCGAGTCAAGAAAAATATCACTATTGATCTTCCTGATGGTAGAAAGTTAACCGTCGTCAAAGCCCGGGATAACCCACAAACTACCATACTGAAAGGTGCCTTGAATTTGTCCAGATTCTGGTTTTAAGCATCAGCCGGACAACTCCCTATATCTTAAAATCGTTAAGATACAAATTGATTCTATATATATCCAATATAGAAATGAAAGCACTAATTTAATTGGAACCAGATTCAAAATCATGCAGCTGTCTCCAGTGCATATCAACTGTTAGTTGTATGTATGCCCTAGAGGCCAGTATTGTACAGATGATGTATATTATATTGGATGCTTGGACATATATAGAGATGACTTTCTTGCTCGATATGATAGTATGCTATCTGGTTGCACTTTATCTTAACATGTATACTAGTCTCTTTAAACTGTCTTATAGTTACATGTTGGTAAAGCCCTTAGGATGTGTACTTGACTACCTGGACTATGATGCAGATCATACTAGTGGGGACATGGTAGTCCATAAGTACATCCTTCAAGGTCCCTAGTCATAGGTGTATCGAGACGGGGCATCGATATACCAGTGTAGACTAGCGTATACGCTTCTCGACCCATGAGATGGGCGATGGATGATCCTATATCCATTGGTGTTTGACATCAGAGATGGTATACGGGTGCTCAGTGGAGACTGGGTACACTGGACGGACTCGCCGAGAAATCCCAGATGGTATTATACCTCACGTCAGATGGCAGTTCTCAGGTGACACTTGTGCAGGTTAGTCTGTAGACCCGATATCGTCATAGAGTCTTGTGTGATTCCCACTGTGCTTTGATCTCCACCTTACCACGTCCATGAGGGCGTGCAAAACAGTGGTTTTTGGGTACAGTCCCGAGTCACATGGAGGCAATGAGCGATAGGAGGGGTTTCGTCTCTCCCGGTATTGGGGGTTGATGTTGCGCTGTGCTTGATTGGCCGTAACAGGGAAGTCCCTGGCCAGGGCTGATCAGAGATTTGCTGGTAAGTGTTACCAGTAGTTTCTCGACCCGTTATAAGCCTCACATCGGCACGACTTATCGGTTATTGGGGTCTGACGTTTACCACCCCTAGACTTGATATGCGACATATCAGACGAGGAGACCGGACTGCATGGGAAGTGTTGCCGGTTGGCTCGACGGGAGTTGTAGCAGGTTCGCTTGTTCTCTTCTGATCGCTCAATACCCGGGTGGCCGTTACGTTTAGCTGACCGCTTGCGGCTTGGGGGTGCTTGATATGATCATCACTCACTGCCGGCGTATTGACGAGTCTTAGAGTCCCACAATGGAGTTTCCTAGTCCAGACGAAACGTTGTGGTGCGCGTATGCGATATGCGCATGGACCCGATTAAAATACGCGTATAGGATACCGTATATTGATCGGGCGGCTTGCTTTTGGTTTGGGTCATATGTGATATGACCGGATTGATAAATCAAGTGTTGATTTATCATTTAACCATTAGTTTTTCACTAGAAATCCTTTCTTGTGATGGAAGGATGTATGCATGCATGTATGTTTTTCTTCCTTTCTAGTTTCATGCACATATGGATGTGCATGCACACATGCATACATACATCATTCTATCATGGTTGATTATACAAGGAAATGGTGGCAATATAAGACTCACACTATGGGTTTTTATTTGGATTATTATTTGATTTTTGGTTAAAACAAAATGGATAAAGGAAAGGATAATTCATGGAAGCTTTCTACACTCTTCTTGACCTAACCATGCTCACCCACCATTTAACCATGGATTACTTTTCCTTTTGGGTTTTAACTCAAGTTCAATAACGATTCAACCATGGTTTGAGATGAGAGATAAGAAATAAATATTGATATATTTTTCTATTTTTCTTTTAAGAGGTATTCTTATCTTCTTCTAAAATAGCCATCATCTTCTTCCTCCTTCTTCACTTGCTCTCTAGACTTTTGTAGTGAGCAAATTACATAACAAGATTGGATTTTGAAGTGAGAATAAGAACCACAACATCATTCTACACAAGTTTAGCCAACTTGTTTAGAGTGTTAGCTTCATTTCGTTCACTTGATCGGATAAAATTGCAAGCTTGGACAAAGCGGACTCCGGGTGGATCATCGGTGATCTCGAGGAGTTCAAGCGGAGCTTTTTCAAACCCCAAGTAGCCGAGGAGTCTAGCGTAGGGAGCTACAAAGGTTGTACTCTCAAAAGCCTAGCCTCTCTTTCATATGATGATGTGAATAATTTAGAAACCCTAATTTTTCTACGATAGATCCTTTGTAAGTTTACTTAGCACCATTAAAATTCATTCTTTGGTTCATGTGATGCTTCCAAACCCTTCATGAGGTGCTAGGCTAACCTTTCATTGGTATCAGAGCCAACCTAGAACATTAGGCGACTATTTTACGAAGCAAAACTCCGATCGAACCGAAATACGGCCTTTTAGAATGCTCTCTGGACATTTTTTAAAATCTGGTTATTTTCAGAATTAAAAATACTTAAAAAATACAGCAGGAAAATATAAGAAATACTGTGAAATACGAACCCATGATCTGAACAAAACGCCGCGGAACCGCGGCAAAGCTTGGCTTAAGTCGCGGCTCCGCAGCCAAATAGTGGCTTCATGGCTTCGTTTTTGCACAGTAACTCCTTAAACTGCTTGTACATTGTTTTGAGTATGTTTAATATGAATATACTGTTGAAAATTCTGGAGATGGTTTTGGACTCGACGATTCGATCGGAATTTTCATTTCGTTTCTTTTCCGGATTAATTAGAATGTATTGAAGTATTTGAACGAGTATCATTTGCTCACTTTTCACGGGGTTTAAAATCTTTCGGAAAAACGTGCAAGTTTGTTTGTGGTGGACCCTCTAGAAGACAACAAACCTTAACTCGATTATGTGACCGTCTTGAACTGCCTTTTGAACCTTAGGGTTTGGGGCAGTACGGCGTGCCACATGTGAGGCGTTGGCTTGACCCTTCTACGGCTGGACCGCTACCACTGTGTCACACTCCGGGTTTTTGAACTCCGCTCAAGTGTTGAGGTTTAGGGAATTTTGGGTATTTGATCATTCGTTCGAAAACTTTAATACCGTCTAATTATCTGGAATGAGATGCAATGTGTGGAATTTATATTATAAGACATGAAATACGAGGTATGTGATACTTCGCATTTACGATGTCTAAGGAGAATGTGGATTCCAGATATTGCAGTTTTACACTTTCTTTTTTGTGACCGTAAGTGTAGTATGTATTTACCGATTGTCGTTGCTATACGTCAACGACAATCGGTGTATGCATACTTACTTACGTTGATGATATATGATATTATGTGTTGCTGAGATATGATGTGCAGGATTGTCGCGATTGAATAGCCGGGGGCTTTTTTTTATGTGAGATGAGAGTTTTATATTTTCATTCATGTAAATTCAAATGTAATGTAATATTCTTTTATTTGGGGCACTTCCGGGTTGAGGTCGATGCCACCTGTGTTGTATATTATTTACTTTTCCGCATTAGGATGGACCCAAGGAGGGGAGCACGGGTGACCGGGTTCTGGGGTTCAGTGGGAGGCCATCTCGAGGAGTCGAGACCGGGTCTCCTAAACTCCAGAATTGGTAGGGTCGCTTACCGCTCTCGTAGGGGTCCAGGGTGTGGGCTTGGCTATTCATCGCGACTGTGGAATCCGTATTTTCTATTTTGGCTAAATACTAAATACGGACGTCCTAGTATATCCCACATTATATCTATGTTTCTGCTGCGATATCTGTGATGTGATCATTTGATATGTTCTGATGGATACAGTATATAGTATATATGATATATTATATAGGCGTTACTTATGTTTTACACCCGCACTAGCCTTGCCCTGCTCTGTCGTTAGTTACCTAACCTAACTGTGCACGAGGGGATATCGAGGCGAATGCGGATGACATAAGTGTATGTCGTATTTATCTGTGATGTTTAGGTGACTTAAATGATGGGACTTCATTAATGTGATTAATGAAAGAAAAGAAACCTAATAGATGTTGTAGAATCAAATTTTAAATAAAAAGGGTAGCTACAGTTTTGCTTTGCATAGCGGTATATATGATATACCCTGCACCTTATTCGATGAGGAAAGAGCCGAGATCCCTTCACCGGGAGTGACCTCTTTAGCGAAACTGGCAGATGCTACAACACTCGATTTGACTTTTGATGGCTTTTTGGAGTTTTGCTTTGCACAGTGATATATATGATATGTCCCACACCTCATTCGACGAGGAAAGGGCTGACGATGCTTTCACCGGGAGTGACCCCTATAGCAAAACTAGAAAAGCCTCAAAATCACTCCATTTCAAAACTTCCCTTGATTCTACAACGATATCAAGTTCATTATGCTCATGGTTTTTCTGAAAAAAACCTACGTAGCCCTCCGTCATTTCAGATAGATATTATTTAGTATTCGTGCTATGTTTGTTGACTTAGTCAAGGCGTAGTGTACGGTAGCTAAATAATGCTTATCTGTTACAACATGAGATGTGATTGGATTAGGGCATTCGCACGGCCTTGTTGACTCAGTCAAGGGTCGTACGGGTGGGTTTAATTCAATCGAGAAATGTACGGGTTGAACTTGACTTGCGATTTATGGTTTGTTGACTTAGTCAAGGTCATAGATCGCTAGGGGCAAAAGCATTATCGGGAATTTCAAGTGTTGAAATTTGCAATGAGATTGCATACCTTCTATGAGATAGTTGGATCCCGATACCCACTGCGAGTAATTGTTACTCCTGGAAGAGTTTTACACAGGACAATTAGCCGATCAAGTAGGTGTCTAGAAAGGTGTCAACGGGGTTACGCCTCTGGAAAAACGAGGTTTACTTTAATTAGGTCCGTGCGAAAGCACGAGGAACCTCCCTCAAAGTACCGACACTGGCCTGGCTGAAAGATCGACGAAGTTGTAGGGTGTAATTAATCCCGGCTAGTCTTTCCTTTTAGGGTTTGAAGGAAGATTTGATAAAAACCAGTGGGAGCCATCCTGATTAGATAAGATAATAACCAATCTGATCTTGCAAGTGCATACGCTAAAGTGTTTTCTTCTCTCTCTCTCCAGGTAGAGACCATGTTATGCCCTAATCAAGATAATAATATGGATGTATTGACCGAACCCGCATGTTATATTGTGCAGGGGAACGTTGGACCCGTTCTATCTTATAAGTGTTATAAGACTGAACGGGAAACATGAGAATATTTGGATTCTCACGCCGCCCAAACGAAGAACATGCATGTTGATGCACCTTCTTCAGGTGTGTTTGTTATTGAGAACTGTTTTTCAGTTCACCCTACGTCCTGGGTATTAGATACCGGATCAGGATCCCACATATGTAAGCAGTTACATGGGCTACGGAAAGGTAGAGAACTGGGAAAAGGTGATCATTCCATTCAAGTAGGGAATGGGGCAAATGTTGCAGCCAAAGCAGTTGGCACATATCACTTGGTATTACCAAGTGGTGATACACTAGTTCTGAATGAATGCTATTATATACCGAACATGATGTGCAACATTATATCAGTTTCTTTATTAAGTAAAGAAGGATATAATTTTGTAGTAAAGGATAATGTTATGAACATATTCCTAGATTAAAAGTTGATTGCATCAGGCTCGTTACATAATGGCATATTCATTCTCAATAAAAATACAGTCCTCAATAGACAAAACACACACAAGAGGAAAAGCTCAGAAATGAACGAATCCTTCTTGTGGCACTGTAGACTTGGCCATATCAATTAGACACGGCTGGCTAAGTTACATAAGAATGGATATTTGAATTCATTCGAATTATCATCTTATGACACTTACCATTCATGTCTCAAAGGAAAGATGACCAAAACTCCGTTTAGTGGACACGGAGAAAGAGTTACTGAACTCTTAGGACTGGTACATAGTGATGTATGCGGTCCTATGTCTACACACGCCAGAAACGGTTCTTCCTACTTCATTACATTCACTGACGATCTCTCTAGATACGGGCATGTGTTTCTGTTGAAACACAAGTCTGAAGCTTTTGAGAAATTCAGAGAATATAAGCATGAAGTAGAGAACCAAACGGGCAAAAGTATTAAGATTCTTCGATCTGATCGAGGAGGTGAATACTTAAGCATTGAATTCCTAGATTATCTAAAAGAGAATGTGATTCTCTCTCAGCTTACTCCTCCTTATACACCACAACACAACGGTGTATCGGAACGAAGGAATCGCACCCTATTAGATATGGTGCGCTCAATGATGAGCAATGCTGAGTTACCTATTTCCTTTTGGGGGTATGCGCTTGAGACAGCCATATACCTATTGAATCTAGTTCCGTCTAAATCTGTACCTACCACACCATATGAGATATGGAGTGGGAAGAGACCATATTTTAAACGAATTAAGATATGGGGTTATCCGGCCTATGTTAAAAAGCAAAATCCGGACAAACTCGAGGCACGATCAGTTCTTTGCAAGTTTGTGGGATATCCAAAGAACTCTCAAGGATATTTTTTCTACCAAGCTGAGGAACAAAGAGTGTTTGTTGCTCAACATGCCACCTTTTTGGAAAGGGAATTTCTTGCAAAAGAAATTAGTGGCAAAGAGGTAGAGCTGGAAGAGGTTCCAGCACCACAAACTACAACTGATGATTTAGTAGAACCAGAGAATTCAGTAGTACCCGACGAACCCCAGCCTCTCCGCCGATCTAATAGGTTTTCTCGTCCACCTGAGAGATACTACGGTTTTCTCATTGACGGTGGAAGCGAGGATTGCATCATGGAAGATGATGACCCAACTAGCTTCGAGCAGGCCATCACGAGTAGGGACTCAGTGAAATGGCTGGATGCAATGCGGTCCGAGATGGAATCCATGTACAACAACAAAGTATGGACTTTGGAAGTTGCTCCTGAAGGGGTAAAACCCATTGGGAGCAAGTGGATCTTCAAGAAAAAACTTGGTGTAGATGGGAAAGTGGAGACTTTCAAAGCTAGACTTGTTGCAAAGGGTTTTCGTCAAAGACCAGGTGTGGACTATGACGAAAACTTTTCTCCAGTGGCTATGCTTAAATCCATCCGGATCATGCTTGCCATCGCTGCATATCATGATCACGAAATCTGGCAAATGGATGTTAAGACCGCCTTTCTAAACGGTGATTTAGAAGAGTGCGTGTACATGACTCAGCCAGAGGGCTTCGTAGATAGTGGGAGCAGCGGGAAGGTGTGCAAGCTGCTTAAATCCATTTATGGATTAAAGCAAGTATCGCAGAGCTGGAACATCTGCTTTGACGTAGTTATCAAAGAGTTTGATTTCGTCAAAAACCCAGATGAACCTTGTATCTACAAGAAGGTAGCAGAGAGTAAGTTTGTCTTCCTCGTATTGTACGTGGACGACATACTCTTGATAGCAAATGACATTCCTATGCTGCAATCGGTCAAGCTCTTCTTATCACAAATATTCTCAATGAAAGATCTTGGTGATGCCTCCTGCATATTGGGAATTAGGATCTATAGAGATAGATCCAAACGGATATTGGGATTGTCCCAATCCAGGTACATTGACACCATACTAAAGAGGTTTAGTATGGAAGAATCCAAGCGTGGGAATTTACCCACGATCTCTGGAGTCACTCTCTCCAAAGAGATGTCTCCTAAGACTGATTTGGAGAGAGCTCGCATGCAAGGGATACCCTATGCTTCGGCTGCAGGCTCTATCATGTACGCGATGCTATGTACCAGACCCGATGTAGCATATGTAAGTCCACGTTGCGACCCCCGGTTCTTACGGGGAGGCGGAAAACGGTATAACAATCAAATTTATAGCGCATGGGGCAACATGGACTAAACAAGGTCGGGATCGTGTCTAAACTAAACTAGCAAACATGCAAAGGAGAGTTAACTACTCGGCAAAGTGGTTATACCTAACTTGAACTCCTTCTTCTTGAAACCTTGTAGAGGTTGATGGTTCTTTCCTCGTTGCCTTCTTCCGTCAAAGATGGATCCACCTGAGGGTTCAACCTTCGGGCTCTTTCTCGAACTTAGAGTGAACTAGGATCTCCGGCTTGCTAAACCTTGAACCCTAGAGAGAGTAGAGAGTATCTATGGGGTGTTTTCTTTTCAAGAAGAGGAATTCTCAACACATGAGAAGGATTCTCCTTGAGCTTGAGGAAGAAGAAGATGAAATGAGGAGAGAGAATCAATATGATAGAATGAGCTATCTTTTCCTTTTGCAACCATAACAAAAGAAAAAGAATTATCTAATTAATAATAATAATTCAAATGAAATAGTTGATGGTTATATTTGGAATGACCATTATCATCACTTCATTAAATGAATGTAAGCTAGAATCAAGGAGTATCCTTGCAAAGCAATGATGATGGTCAAACATTCAACCATGGTCAACAAGTCAACCATGGTCAACAAGTCAACAAAATCAACCTTGACACAATTTCATTTAATTATTATTATTAATTGATATTTCATAAATCCATTAGGGTTTGGAAAAAGACGACTGTCAACTGTGCATACGCACCCGTTCCGAAACCCTAATGAAAAACCTCTTCCTCCGCCTCAAACAACTGTGCATACACACCTGCATTCTCGTTCCGAGGAACAAGAATACTGTGAGATAAAAGCAACCCCAAAACATATACCAGTATCTGACTCAAACCAGAGCCAGCCAGTAATATCCGTCCGGACTCCAAACGTGCACAAGTGCGCGGATGAGAACGAACCCTGTCGCAAAACCATGCGACCTCTACCCTGTTTTGCCCAGAGGCGAATAGCCCTCTGTGTGGGACTCTAAAGACTCGACACTATGCTGGCAGTGGGTTTAACCACAGACCGCAAGCGGCACTAGCTGTGCATAACGGTCCCCAGGTAGATGCCGATAAGAAGACTGACGAGGTAAAACCCATCTGAACTCCTACTGAGTCTGAATGTGACATTCTCCGTACAGTCCGGTCTGTTCGTCTGATACATCGCATGTCGGGCCTAGGGGGCGGTAAACGTCAGTCCCCCAATAGCGGTACAAGTCGTGTCGGAGTGAAGCCCAAAACACCCTGAGATAACACTGGAAGCCTACCAGTATATCTCGCTTGCCCTGGCCAGGGACTACTCGTGTAATGGCTCTCCTAGACACAGCGCGATGTCAACCCCCAATACCGGGAGAGACGAATCCTGTCTAACCGTCACTGCCTCCAAGTGCTTCGGGACTGCACCCAACTACCACCTGTTTGCACGACTCCTTTGAGCCGTGGTAGGATAGTAGTCAAAGTACAGTGGGAACACACTCGAGGCGAAGTGCCAGTGTCAAGTCAACGGACTAAGCTGTACTCATGTCACCTGGGAACTGATAACTGACGATAGGTATAATACCAACCTGTCAGTTCCCGACGAGTCCTGTCCAGTGTACTCGTAACCCAACGAGCACCCGTATACTATCTCCAGTACAACGTACTGATGGCTGTGGGACAGACCATCTCCCACACTGGGATGAGAAGCGCATACGCTAGTCTACTCCGGAGTATCGATGCCCTGTCTCGATAGTCCTGCGACTAGGGACCTGTATAAGGATGTGCTTACAGATTACCCAGCCCCCACTAGTGTGATTGCCATCACAACGCTGGTAATCAAGCAAAGATCCTAAGGGCTCCACTAATGCGTATAGGTGATATACTAAAATAAACACATGTACACATTGAAGTAGAAACAAACCAAGTAGCATACTACTATATTGAGCAAGATTGTTTATACAAGGTGAATATCCCAAGCTTCCATCAAGTAATATACAAACTAGTATGATATAGTAATGGCCTCCTGTAGGATGTTTTTTCGTCACCCCATTGAGATGGGAATACGCGCACGCTTGTCAGGCGTACTACAGATTCCCCCTGCCTAGGGTAGGCCGGGGTTTAATGATTGTGGGGATCCGAATCTCCGGCAGCCGCGGACTAAGCTGCCGTTAATTACCCCTCGCCTTTGGGGCGAGGGAACCTCCGATTAACGGGTTAAACTGGTCATGCGAACTCAATGTGCAGTGTACGTGTGTTCTGTTCTGAAAGGGGGGTTTTGGATATATCGGGAGCCACGCAGAGTTTTTACGGGGGTCCCGCTACCCGGATAGCGGGCTGGGGGTCAAGGGGGCTAGCAGCCCCCTTGCGGGGTTCGGGGCAGCGCCCCGGCCCGAAATTTTTTTTGAGGGGGAGAGTGTGGCGGAGTATGTGTATGTGTACATTTGTATACATATGTATATATATACATGTATATATAAATAAAGGGGAAAAGGGCATCCAAAGGATGCGTGGGGCAGCACCTTGGGCGCTGTGCGCTTAGGTACTGTGCGCTCAGGCGCAAGCGCGCCACGTGTCGGCACGTGGGCGCTTTGCGCATGAGCGCTGTGCGCAGGTGCGCAAGCGCGCCACGTGTAGGCACGTGGGCGCTTTGCGCACTTGCGCAAGCGCGCGCGCCACGTGTCGGCACGCGGGCGCTTTGCGCCCTTGCGCAAGCGCGCAGGTGCGCAAGCGCGCGCGCGCCACGTGTCGGCACGCGGGCGCTTTGCGCACGTGCGCAAGCGCGCAGGTGCGCAAGCGCGCGCGCGCCACGTGTCGGCACGCCGGCGCTTTGCGCACTTGCGCAAGCGCGCTGGTGCGCAAGCGCGCGCGCCACGTGTCGGCACGCGGGCGCTTTGCGCACTTGCGCTGCGCGCTGCTAAAACAAATTTCTCAGAAGAGAAATCAGAGAGGAGTTGGACTCCTGAGTGTGTGTTTTTTTTTTTTTTTTTTTTTTGGGTTTAGTGAACGATGTTCTTCTTCCTCCTGTTGCTTGCTGGATCTTGAAGATCAAGAGATGTGAAATCTCAAAATCTCTTCTTTTTCAGATCTAATGATAGATCCAAGTTCCCCTTTGTGGGTTTTGTGGTGAAAAACTAATTTGTTTTGAAAAAAGAAGAGTAAAACTCTTGATTTAATTCAAGAGAAAGAAGAAGGTTTTGGAACCTTGAAGATAGAAGAAAGAGCTCAGCTCTGAGACTTTTTTTGGAGAGAGAAAAAGTTGTTGAGATATTTCATTATCTTTGCCTTTATAGGCCATACATTTTACACATAGCCCCTTGGGCTTCACAAAATGGCATTTTGCCTATCCCATGGCTCATGTGCCATTTCTTTTTGCACATAAGCCATGGGCTTTACAAAAATTTGGCCTTATGCCTAATTTTCTTACATTTATCCGAAAATAAAATGAAAGAAAATGCAACAAAATTATTTATTACAAAAATTTTATCTTGGCATGGGGGGAGGCCGGCCGCTTCATGTTCGGGCTCGACCCGGGCATGGGCCCACTGGATCTGGGCTTGGGCCCACTTGGCTTAGGGTTGACTTTGATTTTGACTTGGTCAACCGGGGTGTAAATTTTTACCCCAACAAATTGCCCCCCATCAATAAATGCACACCACATATGTGGGTCGTGTGCATGAAATTGATGGATCTTCTTTCACGTGGAGGCGACTTAATTTGGTTCCGGCTTTTTGGGAAGCTGGCACTGCCTTTTTTTACGACATGGACGGTCGTTGCTTGACATGTCTCCGAGACGGAGTGTCCGTGATAGACGTTTTCCCTGGCCCGGAGTTATCTGGTTCCCGCTTTGTAGGAATCCTGCGCTGCCCTTTTTGCGACTTGGACGGTCGGTGCTGCCCTTTTAGCGACGTGGACGGTCGGTGCTGCCCTTTTTGCGACTTGGACGGTCGGTTCTGCCCTTTTTGCGACTTGGACGGTCGGTGCTGCCATTTTTGCGACTTGGACGGTCGGTGCTGCCCTTTTAGCGACGTGGACGGTCGGTGTTGCCCTTTTTGCGACTTGGACGGTCGGTGCTGCCCTTTTTGCGACTTGGACGGTCGGTGTTGCCCTTTTAGCGACGTGGACGGTCGGTGCTGCCCTTTTAGCGACGTGGACGGTCGGTTCTGCCCTTTTAGCGACGTGGACGGTCGATGCTGCCCTTTTAGCGACGTGGACGGTCGATGCTGCCCTTTTAGCGACGTGGACGGTCGGTTCTGCCATTTTAGCGACGTGGACGGTCGATGCTGCCCTTTTAGCGACGTGGACGGTCGGTTCTGCCCTTTTTGCGACTTGGACGGTCGGTGCTGCCCTTTTAGCGACGTGGACAGTCGGTGCTGCCCTTTTTGTGACGTGGACGGTCGTTGCTGCCCTTTTAGCGACTTGGACGGTCGATGCTTGATTTGACTTGCTCTGCTTCTTGCAGTGTCAGGGGTAGACTTGACTTGCTCCGCTTCTTGCGGTGTCGGGTGGAAGTTGACTTGTTGATTTTGATTGGGTTGACATCAGCATTGCTGCACTGGAATAATGCCAGGAGCAACTCATCATTTGCCCCGAGAGAATTTGAGAATTGATGGCTTAGGAGGCAGGTTTAGATCCCTATCACCTAAGACTTTTCAATTTTATGGGCCGTGAGGGTCCCATAAAAGCATTTTCTCCCTACGAGTCGAAAGGATCTCGTAGGCGTATTTTCTCCATAGGAGTCGTGAGGACTCCTAAGTGTGTTGCTCCTTTGTGAGTCGTAAGGATCTCACGCGAGAATTTCCTCCTCTCAAAGTCGAGAGGACTTTGAGAGTGCATTTCATCTTCTTTTCACGAGTTTGCGCCCTTTCAGGTTTTCACAAACTCGTCGGCAGTCCTGCTGTTTTTACTCACGGAGCCCTTTCGGGTTTTCCTCCGTGCCCATTTTTCTTGTGGACATACCCTTTTTTTTTTAGTGGGACTTTGAATGTGGTCTCACCGGTAGGACTTAGGAGAGATTGGGATTGTTTTACGCCCGTGGATTGTATACGGTTTTGCAGGATGTATGATCCAGACCGTAGGGCCAGAAAGATTTCAGGGATTTGTTGGCGTCTGCATCGCTGCACTGGAATGTGGTACCAGGAGCGACTCATCATTCGCCGTTGGGGTATGGGATTTGGAATTTGGTTGGCGTCTGCATCGCTGCACTGGAATATGGTACCAGGAGCGACTCATCATTCGCCATTTGGGGACTTGGAATTTGGATCTTGTTTGGCATCAGCATTGCTGCACTGGAATAATGCCAGGAGCAACTCATCATTTGCCTTGGGAGGACTTGGGATTTGGGTTTTTGGTCGGCATCAGCACCGCTAACACTGAAGCGAAATGCCAGGAGCGACTCATCATTTGCCGTTGCCTGTTGGGGAACGATGGCTTAGGAGATAGGTTTGGGTCCCTACCACCCAAGGCTTTTCAATTTTATGGGCCGTGAGGGTCCCATAAAAGCATTTTCTCCCTACGAGTCGTAAGGATCCCGCAGGTGTATTTTCTCCTTAGGAATCGTGAGGATTCCTAAGTGTGTTGCTCCTTTGTGAGTCGTAAGGATCTCACACAGGGGTTTTCTCCTCGCAAGGTCGAGAGGGCTTTGCGAGTGTATTTCATCTCTTTTCACGAGTTTGTGCCCTTTCGGGTTTTCACAGACTCGCCGGTAGTCCTGCTGTTTTTACTCACGGAGCCCTTTCGGGTTTTCATCCGTGCCCGTTTTGCTTGTGGACATACCCCTTTTTTTTGTTTTTTTTTTGTTGTTTGTTTTTTTTTTTTGCCGC
The DNA here is from genome assembly GCA_030015575.1 of Agapanthus africanus. Classification (NCBI taxonomy): domain Eukaryota; kingdom Viridiplantae; phylum Streptophyta; class Magnoliopsida; order Asparagales; family Amaryllidaceae; genus Agapanthus; species Agapanthus africanus. Next base: position 32,085,578 of record JASDDO010000019.1, read on the forward strand.
TGGTGGGACTTTAAAAGTAGTCTCACCGGCAGGATTTGGGAGAAATAGGGGTCATTTACGCCCGTGGATTGTATACGGTTTTGCAGGATGTCTGATCCAGACCGTAGGGCCGATGTGCTCAATTCGCCTGCGACTTGGAGCATTCATGTGTAGTATTTCTTGAGATATCGGCCATTGATGGGTGGCATGGGCCTTTCTCCCTCGGCACTTATTAGTTGGTAGGATCCTCCGTCGAACACTTTCTCGATGACGTATGGTCCTTCCCAGTTCGGCTCGAATTTTCCCTTGGCATGTCGATTGGGGATGATCGGTCTTTTGAGGACCAACACCAATTCACCTTTCTTGAAAGCGCGGAGACGGGTTATCTTGTCATAGGCCCGTGACATTTGGGCTCGGTATAGCTCCAGATTTTGCTGCACCGCGAGCCTCTTTTCTTCGAGGGCATCGAGTTCTTCAAGTCGAAGGAGCACGTTTTCTTCCTCCGTCAACTCATGTTGGACGGCCATTCTTAAGCTTGGAACTTCAACTTCGAGAGGGAGGACCGCCTCCACTCCGAAGAGCAATGAGTATGGAGTGGACTGAGTTGGAGTACGGTGTGTGGTACGATATGCCCACAACGCCTCGTGAAGTTTGAGATTCCAGTCTCTCTTGTTGGCTGAAGCATTTTTCCTCAGGAGCTTGCATAGAGTCTTATTGAAGGCTTCGGCTAGCCCGTTGGCTCTTGGATTATAGATGGAGGAATATCTCCAGTCTATCTTGTGCTGAGTAGCGAACCTTGAGACATTGAAGCTCTTGAAAGAAGGCCCGTTGTCAGAAATGATTCTTCTTGGTGTACCGAAGCGGTATAGAATATTATGCTGGAAGAATGTCAGAATATCCTTTGTCTTAACTTCTTTTAGCGGGACAGCTTCAGCCCATCTGGAGAAGTAGTCTGTCGCGGCCAGTATAAACCGATGGCCTTTGGATAACGGAGGATCAATTGGGCCAACAATGTCGGTGCCCCAGACTTCGAAGGGCCACGACGCCACTGTAGGATGCAATGGATTGGGATGCTTGTGAATAAAATCACCGTGAATTTGGCAGATATAACATTTCTTTGCATGCTCTCCGCAATCCCGTATCATGGTGGGCCAGTAATACCCAAGCCGTTTGATTTGAAGTCCCATCTTGGGGCTAGATTGGTGAGCACCGCAAACGCCCGAGTGGACATCTTTCATGACCTTTTGGGCTTCGGCCAATGACAGACACCTGAGCCATAGTTGGTCGTATGACCTGCGGTATAACGTGTCATTTACAAACACGTATCGGAGAGCTCTTTTCTTCAGCTGAATCCTCGCAGATTTTTCTTCGGGCAGCTTGTCGTATCGGAGGTACTCTATGAAGGGTTCTCTCCAATCGGGCTCGTCTTGGATGATCGAAGCTTCTTCCGCAGGACTGCTCTTCTGTTCCGCGCTTTCCTCTTCTCGTAGAGAGACTGGGGGTAGAATTTGCCGGCTCCTGACTGTGATCAGAATTTCGTCCATGTCAGGATCAGCCAGCTCCTTGGCCAAGCGAGCGAGTACATCAGCCTTTCCGTTCAACGCTCTAGGGACTCTCGTCAGTTCGATATGAGTGAACCGTTTCATGAGTTCCACCACCCTACCTCTGTACCGAGCTAACTCGGGTTTGTATATCTTATAGTCGCCGCTTACTTGGTTGACGACAAGCTGGGAGTCACCGTAAACTCGTAGCCGAAGGATTTCCATTTCTATGGCGAGTTCCAAACCAGCTATCAGAGCTTCATACTCAGCTTCATTGTTCGTTCGAGGCTCGGTGAGAGCAAAAGAACGTCGTAGGGTTCCCATTGATGGTGTGATGAACACCAATCCTATCCCTGCTTTTATCTCCGGGACGCTTGATTTACTGGAGGTCCTTATTGACGAGGCTCCATCGAAGTAGAGCTCCCAACATGGCTCATCTTCCTCGAGGTGCAGCACTTGTTCATCGGGTAACTCACAATTTAGCGGCGACCCTTCTGGTATGGGATGAGCGGCGAGAAAGTCTGCAATAGCTTGCCCTTTTACTGCTTTCTGAGGGGTATAAACTATGTCAAACTCAAGTAGCATGACAGCCCATCTTTCCATCCTGCCGGCTAGGCTTGCTTTGGTCATCAAGTGTTTGAGCGGGTCGACCTTGGAGATCAGCATAACCCGATGAGCCAGCAGATAGTGCCTCAGCTTCTTCACAGCAAATATCAGAGCCAGGCATTGCTTTTCGATTGGGGAATAGTTGTGTTCTGCCCCGACTAGAGTTCGACTGAGGTAGTAGAGGGCATTTTCCTTTCCCTCCTCGTTATTCTGGGCGAGGAGCGCACCGAGTGACTCATCTAGCGCGGCAGTGTAGAGAATCAACGGTTTATTTGGAATGGGAGCAGCCAGCACTGGAGGGTGCAACAAGTATTGTTTGATGCTTTCGAACGCTGCTTGACATTCGGCATCCCAGATAAAAGGAGCTCCTTTCTTCATGAGCTTTGAGAAGGGCCTACATCTCCCCGATAAATTTGAGATAAACCTCCGTATATAAGCAAGCTTGCCTTGAAAAGATCTTAGCTGCGTCAGACTCTTCGGAGGGGGCATCTCCATGATGGCCTTTATCTTTGATGGGTCAACTTCGATCCCTCGATGTCGGACTATGAAGCCCAGGAATTTTCCCGATGACACGCCAAAAGCGCACTTCAGAGGGTTCATCTTCAGATCGTATTCCCTCAGTCTGGTGAGAACGGTCCTGAGATCTTGGATATGATCGGCCTTGGCTTTAGTCTTGACGACCAGATCATCAACATAACATTCGATGACTTTATGGATTAGGTCATCAAAGATATTAGTCATCGCCTTTTGATATGTAGCACCTGCGTTCTTCAGTCCGAATGGCATTACCTTGTAGCAATATATTCCGATCGGGGTTCGAAATGCTGTGTGCTTCTCATCCTCAGGCGACATCTTGATCTGATTATATCCAGACGAGCCGTCCATAAAGGTGAACAGTTCGTAATTTGAGGTGTCATCGACCATCATTTCCATGACCGGTAGCGGGAAGTCATCTTTAGGACATGCCTTATTGAGGTCCCTGAAATCGACACAGACTCGGATCTGCCCATTTTTCTTCTTGACTGGGACTATGCATGCGATCCAGTCCGCATATTTCTCTTCTCTGATGAAGCCGGCATCGATGAGTTTCTTGGTTTCCTCGATGACCTTTTCTTCCAACTCCCTTCTCATTCTTCGAGGAGCTTGTTTGACTGGCTTAGCATCAGGAGATATAGCCAGCTTATGCACGGCTACCTCAGGGGAAAGGCCAGGCATTTCTTTGTACGTCCACGCGAAGCAGTCGACGAACTCGCGCAGCAGGGCAATTATCTGCTCTTTCATTTCCTCCGACAAGAGTGAGCTGATGTAGGTCGGCCTTGGATTATCGGGCGTTCCTAAGTCAATCTCGGTTAGCTCATCAAAGGTTGCTTGTCCGCCATCTTCGAGCTCTTGAGGAGCTTCTTCTGGCTCGGCTATCTCGTCATCATTATTCGATCCTTCGCTGGCCTCACCAACACGGATCATGTAGCACGCTTTGGAATCAGGTTGAATGTAGCCTATGCCCCGTCTATCTGGAATTCGTCCATCGATGAGTGCTCGGACCTGGGGCGGATACCATAGCCCTTCGTAAAACTTTGCTTCGGACTCCGTTTGATATAACCGGCATCCGCACTTCTTAAAGTATTCCCGCATCTCGGGCGCATAGTATCTGGGATTGAGGACGGCTCTTATGCCTCTCTCATAGGGAAGGCGCGCGACAGAAAGATCGTCCGGGTGCACAAACGGGGTTTGACTTGTAAAACAGGATGCCCTTCTGTCCATTTTTCCTTCCGGGCACGTAGAAAGTTTTCAGCTGGTCCACGGTAGAGACTGACAATGCGTCGAGCTCTTTGCACATCCGTTCCGGCACCCTTGTGATAGCCAGGGACCCTTCTGCGACTTCGAAGGTCTCTCGTAGTTTCGCTTGCTGCATGGGGGGTCGATCTGCACAGCTGTCGCACGGCAGGTCCTCTTCTTCTGACTCTTCAGTGTCACTGCCAAGATGAGGGCGGACTTTGCTGCTAGACGGGCCTTCGGTAACAGATTCGTCCGTATCGCTGCCAAAACGAGGGCGAGTTTTACGGGAGGACGGGCTTCCAGCATCGGACTCATCAGTGTCGCTGCCGAAATGCGGGCGCACTTGGGTATTTTTGCTTTTGAAAGTGACAGCCGGCGCAGATTTGCTTTTGAGTCTTGGGGCTGGTCTATCCTCAGTCAGTTGTGGCTTAGAATTTTGGTGGTTCGTAAAGTACCGAGAATCTTCGTATCGGACTTCATGCACACCGAACGGCTGGATGTCTCCGTCAATACGTCTTTCTTCGCCATTTTTAGTATACTTCATGCATTGATGGAGAGTCGACGGAATGATGCCGTAATCATGGATCCACGGCCGCCCCAAGAGAATCTTATAAGATGTGTCGGCGTCGATCACGTATATCTTAGCTTCAGTTTGCAGATCCCCAAATTTGATTGGCAAAGCTATAGACCCTAGAACTTGCTGGCAATTTTGGTTGAACCCTTGAATGACAATCCTTTCCCTCGACAGGTGTCGGACGTCCATTGACAAACTCTTCAGAGTTCGCAAGTTCATGATGTTCACTGAGGACCCCGGATCAATCAATATACGATTAATTCGATCTCCGTCGCTGTACCCGGTCACGTAAAGCGGCCGATTATGCTCAGCCGTTCCCAGTAGCAAGTCTTCATCCTTAAATGTGACTGCGGCGGCATGCAAAGCGTGCTGGGCTTCTTTCATATTAATTTCCGCGAAGTGAGCCTGATACCGCTCGGGGTTTTGTAGAGCGTGAATGAGAACGTCTCTAAGCTCCTTAGATAGGACCAAGGCGTCGTAGATGCTCAGGAGAGATGGAAGCTTCCGGAGATGTGCCAAGACATTATAGTCCACCGAGGAAGGATTTGTGTTTTCATCAGCTGGTTCTCTGCCATCTTCTTCATTAGCGACTTGTTTTTCCTTCCCTTTTGGGGCGTTGCCCTGATTTGGCGGTAGAGCCCTGCCGCTTCTGAGCTGGATTTGATTAGCCTTTGTGGTGAGCTCCTCGTCCTCTTCGGGAAAATAGAGCTCATCCTCGGAGTCGCTGCCAAGATGGATGGCGTAGCAGGTCACTACTGGGATCTCTTCATTGGAGTCTTCTTCTAACTCCTCCAGAATTTCAGCCGCTTGTATAGGGAAGAACTCCTTCAATTGAATCAATGTTCTTTCCTTTAGTTCATATTCTTCGAGGGAATCGATATATTTTTGAATGGTCGATCTCCCTGCAGACTCTTTTTTGCGCCGAGTTGCACTTTTCTTCTTCTTGAGCTTCTTGGATTTTGAGCCTGATGGAGCCGCATTGGCAGCTGGACTGGTAGGCTTCTTCTGCCCTTCCCATTCCGTCCTGGGTTCTTTCCAAAGTAGCTTTAGCATCTTCTGCGTCTTATTAGATATGTGCGTACTCCACGGAGGCCGCGATGAGTCAGTTTCATTTCTTAGGGCCGCGGGTTCGGCTGTCTGCTCCCAGAAGGCTTCGGCTTCCGTCTGTATAAAGTTGGCGGTTGCAACTTGATTGTTCACCAACACGCTTTTGGATAGCTCGATCTCTCCAGCCTTGTACTGCTTCTCGACCCAGTCTTTGAAGATATAGCAATCCTCGATCGCATGGCTCACTACTCGGTGGTATGGGCAATACAGAGGATTGTCGGTCATTTTTGCTTCTTGGGGTCTTTTCGACTCCGGCAATTGGAGGCCGTTGTTCAAGGCATCTTTAAATATCTTGCGGACTTTGTCCCTCCTGAAAGAGTAAACCTTGTTCTTTTTCTCCTCTAGGGAAGGCCCATATCCTCCCAGCAATGGCTTTCGAGACCGGTTAGTTTTGGATTCGGCCGCCTTTCGCTTTTCTTCATTGTCGGACGCATTGAAGACATTGGTACTGCTGGAACTCCCGCTTCTACGGTTGTCGTCCCGCTTGCTCTTCCAAGTTTTCTCTCTCTGAGAGTCCGGCGGGGACTCTTGCTTTGAGCGTTCCAGCATTTGGACTTTCTTGGTTAGCTCCTGAAATGTCTTGAGGCCCGCTGTACACAAGAATGGGACCATCCAATTGCTGAGGTTCCCAATGAGAAGGCTGACGGACTGGTCCTGCTCCAGCGGCGGTTTGCACTTGACCGTGAGATTACGCCATCGGGCGATAAAGTCTGTGTTGCTTTCATTCCTCCCCGGCTTGGTCCTCACAAGGTCGGCAATGGAGATTTTATCACTGACGCTCATGAACCTTTGCCGGAACAGAGACTCCATTTGGGCAAAGGTAATGATGGACCCGTCTGGTATGCTCGCGTACCAGTCGAAAGCGACACCGGTCAGGCTGTTGACAAACTGACGAAGAAGGAGCGCGTCATTGCCCCCTGTATTTCCGCACGATGCTTTGAAGTGGGCGACGTGCTGATTTGCATTCCCCGTTCCATCAAATCTTCCGAACTTAGGAATGACGTAGCCGCTTGGGAACTCAATCAGATCGTACTGCGTGGGGTATGGCCGCCCACTGCTGCCGATTTCTTTCTGAGCTTCAGCTTCGGCCACCAATGTTTTAACCTTGCTGGTGACCAAATCCATTATCCGATCCTGTGTTAGCGGGATAGTGCTATCTGGGGCCAAGGCGTCCCCAGAAGCGGAGTGTGGCCGGCTTTCATGTGGCTCGACCAGTCTTGGACCCGACGGAACAGGCATTGGCTGCTTCGGATTGTCCTCACCCGGCTGATTAGTAGCGGCTTGCGCTTGATTAGGAGGCGCTCGAGCAATTTGAGCCGTAAGCTGCATCACCACATTCGTTAAGTCGTCAATCTTCGAATAGAGCTTGGCCATCTCTTTATCTTTGCTCCTGAGCTATTTTCGAAGCTCTTGAAGCAGCTCTTGCTCCGCAGTCCTGGGGCGGAAAGTCGGCTCTTCCTCGCTGTCCGAGCTTGACTCTGCATGGACCGAGGGGTCTTTCTGCCTATCATCCTTATCGAGAGGGTTTTCTTCATCCAGCGGGGGCAGCTGTTCTTGGGCGGCAGCAACCACATTCAGGCTAGATTGGGCTTGGGATGTGGTGGCCCCGTCCTTGCTTTTGCTGCGAAGGTTGTCGCTAGGGCGCCCGCCCGCCATATAGACCGTATGGATGGTATATCCGGACGTCTTTCTATCATTGGCAGCTGATTTCATGGGTCGCTGTCTTGACCCCCTTGTTTCGGTAGCTGGTAGTCGATTGAAGGCGGCTGGCCTAACCAGGTTCTTAAATGGTGCTGGCGCATCTTTTCTGGGTTTGCCCCGCTGCTTTCGTGCGGCACAGAGCGCTTGATAGACTCTTGAAGAGATAGTGTCGTACTTTTTCTGTTGGGGCGGGGACACGTCTCTTTGTGGCACTGTTCGGACCACTGTCTTCTTGATTCTGGCGGTCATGGCGTTTTTCTGAACCCACTTCAGAGGCTCGAAGGAATTGCTGATTCTTACGTCCGACTCAGCCGTCGTCGCGGGGAAACCCTGTACTTGGAACTTCACATGATTCCATTTGGCCGAAGCCTTGGCCCTTTTGTTGGCTCGATACCTGAGCCGCTTCTGCCTTAACTTTTCTGTTCTAAGCACCTGGCAGACTTCAGCTCTTTGGGAAGACGCCGCATACCGGTTGATGGAGGGCCTTGGAGATACGCCCGATTGTGCATTTGTTGGAGTCATCGCCTGAGCTCGTCCGCAACTTTTAATGTTGCCCTTCACATCGGAAGTCTTGCCCCCAGCTAGAGCGCCAGGGACTCGTTCAGACACCATCTTAAGTTTCGGTTGTGGTGCCTTGGCGATCACGACATTCGGCCTCTTACCCCTTGAGACCGGCTTGGCCACCTGTTCCGCTGGGATCTCTGCCAGATGAGCGCTTCCGGCAGGGTAGATGATGACAGAGCCAAACTGGCGGGGCGGTTCCTCCCATTGTCGACTGAGGCTTGCGGGGAGAACCACACGAGCGTTGATCTTGACCACGTACGGAATCGGGGTCGCTTTGAAAGTTGAATTCGTATGGGAAGACATTGTCGTCGAAGGTTGATTGCTGCATAGAAAAGAAAATATCATTTCAGTATAGACAATAGATATGTATATTAATTGAGTTCGCATGAACGTTTAACCCGAAATATGGGAGGAGAGATTGGTCCCACAGGGCGTGCCAGAATCTGTAGGATGTTTTTTCGTCACCCCATTGAGATGGGAATACGCGCACGCTTGTCAGGCGTACTACAGATTCCCCCTGCCTAGGGTAGGCCGGGGTTTAATGATTGTGGGGATCCGAATCTCCGGCAGCCGCGGACTAAGCTGCCATTAATTACCCCTCGCCTTTGGGGCGAGGGAACCTCCGATTAACGGGTTAAACTAGTCATGCGAACTCAATGTGCAGTGTACGTGTGTTCTGTTCTGAAAGGGGGGTTTTGGATATATCGGGAGCCACGCAGAGTTTTTACGGGGGTCCCGCTACCCGGATAGCGGGCTGGGGGTCAAGGGGGCTAGCAGCCCCCTTGCGGGGTTCGGGGCAGCGCCCCGGCCCGAAAATTTTTTTGAGGGGGAGAGTGTGGCGGAGTATGTGTATGTGTACATTTGTATACATATGTATATATATACATGTATATATAAATAAAGGGAAAAAGGGCATCCAAAGGATGCGTGGGGCAGCACCTTGGGCGCTGTGCGCTTAGGTACTGTGCGCTCAGGCGCAAGCGCGCCACGTGTCGGCACGTGGGCGCTTTGCGCATGAGCGCTGTGCGCAGGTGCGCAAGCGCGCCACGTGTAGGCACGTGGGCGCTTTGCGCACTTGCGCAAGCGCGCGCGCCACGTGTCGGCACGCGGGCGCTTTGCGCACCTGCGCAAGCGCGCGCGCGCGCCACGTGTCGGCACGCGGGCGCTTTGCGCACCTGCGCAAGCACGCAGGTGCGCAAGCGCGCGCGCGCCACGTGTCGGCACGCGGGCGCTTTGCGCACTTGCGCTGCGCGCTGCTAAAACAAATTTCTCAGAAGAGAAATCAGAGAGGAGTTGGACTCCTCAGTGTGTGTTTTTTTTTTTTTTTTTTTTTGGGTTTAGTGAACGATGTTCTTCTTCCTCCTGTTGCTTGCTGGATCTTGAAGATCAAGAGATGTGAAATCTCAAAATCTCTTCTTTTTCAGATCTAATGATAGATCCAAGTTCCCCTTTGTGGGTTTTGTGGTGAAAAACTAATTTGTTTTGAAAAAGGAAGAGTAAAACTCTTGATTTAATTCAAGAGAAAGAAGAAGGTTTTGGAACCTTGAAGATAGAAGAAAGAGCTCAGCTCTGAGACTTTTTTTGGAGAGAGAAAAAGTTGTTGAGATATTTCATTATCTTTGCCTTTATAGGCCATACATTTTACACATAGCCCCTTGGGCTTCACAAAATGGCATTTTGCCTATCCCATGGCTCATGTGCCATTTCTTTTTGCACATAAGCCATGGGCTTTACAAAAATTTGGCCTTATGCCTAATTTTCTTACATTTATCCGAAAATTAAATGAAAGAAAATGCAACAAAATTATTTATTACAAAATTTTATCTTGGCATGGGGGGAGGCCGGCCGCTTCATGTTCGGGCTCGACCTGGGCATGGGCCCACTAGATCTGGGCTTGGGCCCACTTGGCTTAGGGTTGACTTTGATTTTGACTTGGTCAACCGGGGTGTAAATTTTTACCCCAACACCTCTAGGGCATATACACTAACAATCTCCCACTTGCACTAAGGCCATGTACTGGCGTATCGAAGACCTATCATCTCGATCAGCCGCTCGAACTGAGTCTGGGGTAGGGCCTTGGTGAATGGATCTGCAGTGTTTTCTTCTGAAGCAACCCTCCGAACCTCGATCTCCTTGCGATCCACGATCTCCCTGATCAGGTGATACCGCCTCAAGATGTGCCTGGATCTCTGATGGGACCTGGGTTCCTTCGCTAAAGCTATAGCCCCGTTGTTGTCGCAATACAGAGGTATTGGGTCAACAATGGACGGAACCACCTAAAGTTCTTTCAAGAACTTCCTCATCCAGACAGCTTCTTTTGCGGCATCAGATGCAGCGATGTATTCCGCTTCCATCGTCGAGTCTTCAACGGTTTCCTGTTTGGAATTCTTCCAACACACCGCCCCTCCATTGAGGGTAAAGACAAAACCCGACATGGACTTGGAATCATCCTTGTCACTCTGGAAGCTGGAGTCAGCAAAGGCCTCGATCTGGAGGTCTTTTCCGCCATACACCAAGAACATCTCCTTAGTCCTCCTTAGGTACTTGAGAATGTTCTTTACTGCTATCCAGTGTTTCTCCCCAGGGTTTGACTGATACCTGCTTACCACACTCAGTGCATAAGCTACATTCGGTCTGGTACACAACATCGCATACATTATAGAGCCTACCGCAGAAGCGTAGGGTATAATAGACATGCGATCCCTCTCCAAATCAGTCTTGGGAGACATCTCTTTAGAGAGGGTGATCCCGTGACAAGCCGGTAGGTTACCGCGCTTGGAATCTTCCATACTGAATCTCTTCAGTATAGTGTCGATGTACCTGGACTGTGAAAGTACTAATATCCTCTTGGATCTATCACGATGGATCCGGATCCCCAGGATGTAAGTGGCATCACCCAGGTCTTTCATGGAGAACCTGTGTGACAAGAATCGCTTGACAGATTGTAGCATAGGAATGTCATTTCCTATTAAGAGAATGTCATCCACGTATAAAACGAGGAATACTACAGTTCTCGCTACAAATCTACTATAGATGCATGGTTCATCTGGATTTTTGATAAAGCCAAATTCCTTGACCGTCTCATCAAAACAGATGTTCCAACTCCGCGATGCCTGCTTTAGTCCATAGATGGACTTAAGCAACTTGCACACCTTTCCGCTGCTCCCACTCTGAATGAAACCCTCTGGCTGGTCCATATAGACACACTCCTCTAAATTTCCATTCAGAAAAGCGGTTTTTACGTCCATTTGCCAAATCTCATAATCGTGGAAGGCAGCAATGGCAAGAAGGATCCGAATGGATTTCAGCATAGCCACTGGAGAAAAGGTTTCGTCATAGTCCAAGCCAGGTCTTTGACGGAAACCCTTTCCTACAAGTCTAGCTTTATAGGTCTCAACCTGTCCATCTACACCAATCTTCCTTTTAAAGATCCACTTGCATCCTACGGGTTTTACCCCGTCTGGAGCAAAGTCCAACGTCCATACTTTGTTGGTGTACATGGACTCCATTTCGGTCCGCATTGCATCCAGCCATTTTACCGAGTCAACGCTCTGAACGGCCTGCTGGAAGCTAGTAGGCTCATCATAATCTATGATGCAATCCTCTCTATCCCCGTCTATGAGAAAACCGTAGTATCTCTCGGGCGGATGAGACTGCCTACTACTCCTGCGGAGCGGCGTAGGAATGTCCTGTTCATTCGAACCCTCTGGTTCCACTAAGCTTTCAGTAACAGTCTGTGGTTCTGGAATTTCTTCCAGTTCTACTGTGCTCCCACTTATCTGGTTTTCCAAAAACTCAGTTTCCAAGAAGTAGGCGTGACGAGAAACAAGAACTTTTTGTTCCTCTTCACAGTAGAAAAAATATCCCTTGGAGTTCTTTGGATATCCCACAAGCTTGCACTGTACTGAGCGTGCCTCGAGCTTGTCCGCATGCTGCTTCTTGACAAAAGCTGGACATCCCCATGTCTTAATGTGATTAAGATGGGGCCTCTTTCCACACCACATCTCATATGGTGTGGTGGGCACAGTTTTAGTAGGAACTCGGTTCAAAAGGTATGCAGCTGATTCTAGCGCATACCCCCAGAAAGATCGCGGTAACTCAGCGTTACTCATCATGGACCGTACCATATCCAATAGGGTTCGGTTCCGTCTCTCCGATACACCGTTGTGTTGCGAAGTGTATGGAGGAGTAAGTTGAGAGAGAATTCCATTCTCTTTTAAGTAATTCAGGAACTCGGCACTTAAGTATTCTCCACCTCGATCCGATCTTAGAATCTTGATACTTTTGCCAGTTTGTTTTTCTACTTCATTCTTATATTCCTGGAATTTTTCAAAGGCTTCGGACTTATGTTTCATTAAGAAAACATAACCGTACCTTGAAAAATCATCCGTAAAAGTAATGAAGTAAGAATAACCGCTTCGCGCATGTATAGACATTGGACCACACACGTCGCTGTGTACGAGTCCCAAGAGCTCGCTCGCTCTTACTCCGTGTCCAGTGAACGGAGTCTTTGTCATCTTTCCTTTGAGACAGGATTGACAAGTGGCATACGATTGATATTCGAACGGATCCAAATATCCTTCTGTATGTAACTTAGTCAATCTTCTCTCATTGATGTGACCCAGTCTACAATGCCATAAGAAAGTCTGATTGATTTCCGGAGACTTTCTTTTGTGTGTATTCTGGACATTGAAAATCTGTGGTTGGTTCAATACGTATATACCATTGCTCAGTGTACCTGACCCAATCAGAACTTGATTAAGGTGAATGTTTACAACATTACTTACAAACGCAAATTCATAACCTTCTTTAGAAACCAAAGATACAGAAATGATATTACAAGTTGCGTTGGGTACAAAAAAGCAATTACACAAAACCAAAACATGTCCATCTGACATTCCCAGGTGATAGTCCCCCACGGCTTTAGCATCCATGCTAGCTCCGTTCGCAACTCTGAGGGTCATGTCACCTGCCTTCAAAACCCTACGGTTTCTCAACGCCTGCAAAGAATTACAGATATGAGATCCTGATCCGGTATCCAATACCCAGGAAGTAGAGTTTATCGAAAGACAGTTTTCAATAACATACACACCTGAAGCTGAAGCCGCAACCTGCTTCAGTTCCTGTGTCCTGGCTTTCCAAGCCCTGCAATCTTTCTTCCAGTGTCCACTCTTATGACAATAGAAGCATTCTTCCTTTCCCATAAGCTTCCCCGCTATCTTTGTTGCCTTTTCCTTTCCCTTCGTACCCACTTTACTAACACCGCCCCTTGGTTTGGCGGGGGCTTTCTTCCTCTTTCCCTTGGCTTTCACCTTGGACCTAGAAGAAGAAGATCCTCCTACAAACAAAGCGGGTGTTTTCCTACCTTTCTGTAGGGTGCCCTCTGCGCTCCTCAGCATGTTGAGGAGTTCTGAAAGTTCAACTTCCTTTTCTTGTAAGTTGAAGTTCAGTATAAACTGGGCGTAAGTGGATGGAAGGGACTGGAGAATTAAATCCGTATAGAGTTCGCTTTCCAACGTGGTCCCAAGTTCCGCGAGCTTCTCAATGTAGCCAATCATCTTAAGCACGTGGTCCGCTACCGATGATCCGACGGCCAACTTTGCCGAAAATAACTTCTTCGAAACTTCGTATCTTGCGATACGAGACTGCTCTCCATACAGTTATTTTGTATGAAGAAATATGGATTCCAAGTCCATATTCTCGTGCCTCCTCTGATGTTCGTTGTCCATAGAGGCAAGCACGAGGCACCTGGCCTTCGCGCAATCAATCTCCCAAGTCTTATGGATTTCCTTATCCGCGACGCTGGAGGTGGGACCTGGGACGGGGGGAGCTTTGGTGGTAAGAATATACCCCAGCTTGTCGTAAGTGATTGCCATTTTGACATTCCTGAGCCAATCTTTGTAGTTTGGCCCTGTCAGTATGTTTTTATCTAAGAGTAACTTAAGTCCAGTCATGTTGAATGGTCGCTGCAATTAGGAGAGAGAGAAGGAACACTCAGCACGATGCTCTTGCAAGTTTAGAATGGTTTTTAATTTGTCTAAACAGGATGGCTCCCACTGTCTCTCGAATCCCTCCTCAAACCACAAAGGAAGAATTAGCCGGGATCAATCCCACCGCACAATACTTTCTTAACCGTTCAGCCAGGCCAGTGTCGGTACTTCGAGGGAGGTTTTCCAACGCTTTCGCGAAGTTCCTTAATTTAAGAACCTCTTTTCCCTGGGGGCGTAGCCCCGCTAACACCTTTCTAGGCACCTACTAGGTTTATAGCATTGATCGTTTAGTGAGAAATTTCCCGAGGAGTAGCATATACTCACAGTAGGATCGGGATCCAAATATCATCGCGTGACGAAACTGAAGGAATCCTACCAGAATCATCACACTCCAAATGGTATGCAAATCTAGCAAGTTTCAGTACTTATGAAACTCCCGATGTGGATTTTTGCCCCATGCTCTTAAGACCTTGACTTTGGCCAACAAATCATAAGTCACATGTCAAGTTCTGCCCGTCGTTTTCCAGGTTAATTTGAATCCATTCGTACCTACCCTTGACTTTGGCCAACAAGGTAGTACAACTGTTCCAAATCAACGCATCTATCTATGCTGCACATGAATACCCAATAGCTACCAATCACTATGCCTTGACTTTGGCCAACAAACATAGCTTGAATACTATTGACTATTTATGTGAAACGACGGAGGGCTACGAATGGTTTTGGCGAAACCGTGAACGTAGTGAACTTGATATAATCGATGGAACGAGATAGCTTTTAGAAGGAGTGGCTCAAGCTCCGCATTTAAAAGTTAGTTTTGAAAAGAACCGAGTGGTTTTTCGAAAGTGTTCCAACGACTTTAACTTGGTTTATTATCTTGCATTAGTTCTTTTAATGCGTGATATTCTTGCATTAGTTCTTTTAATGCGTCCCATCATTTAATCCTACCATTGCAGAAAACAACCAAAATATGACGTACGCTTATGCCATTCGCATTCGCCACGGAGTCCCGTCATCACCCGTTAGGTTACTTAACTAACGACAGAGCGGGGGCTGGGCTAGCGCGGCTGTAAAACATAAGCAACGCCTAAATATAAAGCAATGATAGATATTACAGATCACAGATGAATACATTGGATATACTAGGAATCCGCAATCCGTTCGAGCCTGCAATGAAAAGCGGATTACACGGTCACGGTGAATAGCCAAACCCCTACCCAAGACCCATACGGGTGCGGCAAACTACCCGCCAAGTACCCGGTAGTTTGTGCACCCTTCCATGGGTCTATCCTAGGAGCAAAAACAGTAAAAAGAATTATACAATGACGGCTACAACCCCGACCCGGTTGTGCGGCCATACAAATAATATTATTACATCAATTTACATATTACAAATGAATGAAAGAAAAACTAAAGCTCATCTCACATCCACCCCGGCTATTCACCCACGACAGTCCAACACATTCATATACACATTCCAATATCAAACACAGATCACAGAGATGTATAACCCCGACTAATCGACTTATAGCGATTAGCCGACGTTCAATACATACAAACATCACAGATATAACCAATATAGCCAAAGTGTAGCGAAGTTCGAAAAAAAAATACGGATTTATAGGACCCCAAAAGTAAATATCTTTTCTGGAAAATCTGGGCACATATAACATATTTGAAAAATCCCAAAACCCTACCAGAAGAACACTGCACAAAACACGATCACATGAAGAGCCCAAATGGCGGCGGATCCGCGGCAACAAGAATAGATATGGCCGCGGATCCGCGGCGGTTTGAAGGATTCATGGGATCGTTTTTGGTGGGTGTTCTCACAAAACCCTGAGCCGATTTTAGGAGTAAAACTTTTTACATTTAGAGCACAAAAAAATTCAACAGAAACTTAGGGTTTTTGATTTTCCGGTTTTGCGATTTTTCCGTTTCGAACTTCCATACACTTCGCTACCAAGCTAGTTTAAGTTTAGTTAGGCTCTGATACCACTGTAAGTCCACGTTGCGACCCCCGGTTCTTACGGGGAGGCGGAAAACGGTATAACAATCAAATTTATAGCGCATGGGGCAACATGGACTAAACAAGGTCGGGATCGTGTCTAAACTAAACTAGCAAACATGCAAAGGAGAGTTAACTACTCGGCAATGTGGTTATACCTAACTTGAACTCCTTCTTCTTGAAACCTTGTAGAGGTTGATGGTTCTTTCCTCGTTGCCTTCTTCCGTCAAAGATGGATCCACCTGAGGGTTCAACCTTCGGGCTCTTTCTCGAACTTAGAGTGAACTAGGATCTCCGGCTTGCTAAACCTTGAACCCTAGAGAGAGTAGAGAGTATCTATGGGGTGTTTTCTTTTCAAGGAGAGGGATTCTCAACACATGAGAAGGATTCTCCTTGAGCTTGAGGAAGAAGAAGATGAAATGAGGAGAGAGAATCAATATGATAGAATGAGCTATCTTTTCCTTTTGCAACCATAACAAAAGAAAAAGAATTATCTAATTAATAATAATAATTCAAATGAAATAGTTGATGGTTGTATTTGGAATGACCATTATCATCACTTCATTAAATGAATGTAAGCTAGAATCAAGGAGTATCCTTGCAAAGCAATGATGATGGTCAAACATTCAACCATGGTCAACAAGTCAACCATGGTCAACAAGTCAACAAAATCAACCATGACACAATTTCATTTAATTACTATTATTAATTGATATTTCATAAATCCATTAGGGTTTGGAAAAAGACGACTGTCAACTGTGCATACGCACCCGTTCCGAAACCCTAATGAAAAACCTCTTCCTCCGCCTCAAACAACTGTGCATACACACCTGCATTCTCGTTCCGAGGAACAAGAATACTGTGAGATAAAAGCAACCCCAAAACATATAACAGTATCTGACTCAAACCAGAGCCAGCCAGTAATATCCGTCCGGACTCCAAACGCGCACAAGTGCGCGGATGAGAACGAACCCTGTCGCAAAACCATGCGACCTCTACCCTGTTTTGCCCAGAGGCGAATAGCCCTCTGTGTGGGACTCTAAAGACTCGACACTACGCTGGCAGTGGGTTTAACCACATACCGCAAGCGGCACTAGCTGTGCGTAACGGTCCCCAGGTAGATGCCGATAAGAAGACTGACGAGGTAAAACCCATCTGAACTCCTACTGTGTCTGAATGTGACATTCTCCGTACAGTCCGGTCTGTTCGTCTGATACATCGCATGTCGGGCCTAGGGGGCGGTAAACGTCAGTCCCCCAATAGCGGTACAAGTCGTGTCGGAGTGAAGCCCAAAACACCCTGAGATAACACTGGAAGCCTACCAGTATATCTCGCTTGCCCTGGCCAGGGACTACTCGTGTAATGGCTCTCCTAGACACAGCGCGATGTCAACCCCCAATACCGGGAGAGACGAATCCTGTCTAACCGTCACTGCCTCCAAGTGCTTCGGGACTGCACCCAACTACCACCTGTTTGCACGACTCCTTTGAGCCGTGGTAGGGTAGTAGTCAAAGTACAGTGGGAACACACTCGAGGCGAAGTGCCAGTGTCAAGTCAGCGGACTAAGCTGCACTCATGTCACCTGGGAACTGATAACTGACGATAGGTATAATACCAACCTGTCAGTTCCCGACGAGTCCTGTCCAGTGTACTCGTAACCCAACGAGCACCCGTATACTATCTCCAGTACGACGTACTGATGGCTGTGGGACAGACCATCTCCCACACTGGGATGAGAAGCGCATACGCTAGTCTACTCCGGAGTATCGATGCCCTGTCTCGATAGTCCTGCGACTAGGGACCTGTATAAGGATGTGCTTACAGATTACCCAGCCCCCACTAGTGTGATTTCCATCACAACGCTGGTAATCAAGCAAAGATCCTAAGGGCTCCACTAATGCGTATAGGTGATATACTAAAATAAACACATGTACACATTGAAGTAGAAACAAACCAAGTAGCATACTACTATATTGAGCAAGATTGTTTATACAAGGTGAATATCCCAAGCTTCCATCAAGTAATATACAAACTAGTATGATACAGTAATGGCCTCTAGGGCATATACACTAACAGCATACTCACTAAGTGTAGTGAGCAGGTATCAAGCTGATCCTGGAGAGAGTCACTGGACAGCTGTGAAGAGCATTCTCAAGTACTTACGAAGGACAAAAGAGATGCTCTTGGTGTATGGTAACGGAGAACTCCAAGTGGAGTCCTTTACCAATTCGAGATTCCAGAGTGATAAGGACGACTCTAAGTCGCAGTCGGGATTTGTCTTTACCCTTTACGGAGGGGCGGTAAGCTGGAAAAGTTCCAAGCAGGAAACCGTGGCAGACCCGACGATGGAGGTTGAATACATCGCTGCTAACGATGCTGCCAAAGAGGCTGTCTGGATCAAGAAGTTCATTACTGAACTTGGAGTGGTTCCATCCATTGAGCATCCAATACCTTTGTATTGCGATAACAATGGAGCGGTAGCTTTGGCCAAGGAACCTAGGTCCCATCAGCGATCCAGGCATATTCTGAGGAGGTATCACCTGATCCGGGAGATAGTTGATCGCCGGGAGATCGAGATCAGGAGGGTTGGCACGAAGAACAACACAGCGGATCCACTCACGAAGGCCATTCCCCAGATACAGTTTGAGAGACTCTTCGGGATGCTCGGTATGTGATTACAGCAGCTGGCCCTAGTGCAAGTAGGAGATTGTTAGTTGTATGTATGCCCTAGAGGCCAGTATTGTACAGATGATGTATATTATATTGGATGCTTGGACATATATAGAGATGACTTTCTTGCTCGATATGATAGTATGCTATCTGGTTGCACTTTATCTTAACATGTATACTAGTCTCTTTAAACTGTCTTATAGTTACATGTTGGTAAAGCCCTTAGGATGTGTACTTGACTACCTGGACTATGATGCAGATCATACTAGTGGGGATATGGTAGTCCATAAGTACATCCTTCAAGGTCCCTAGTCGTAGGTGTATCGAGACGGGGCATCGATATACCAGTGTAGACTAGCGTATACGCTTCTCGACCCATGAGATGGGCGATGGATGATCCCATATCCATTGGTGTTTGACATCAGAGATGGTATACGGGTGCTCAGTGGAGACTGGGTACACTGGACGGACTCGCCGAGAACTCCCAGATGGTATTATACCTCACGTTAGATGGCAGTTCTCAGGTGACACTTGTGCAGGTTAGTCTGTAGACCCGATATCGTTATAGAGTCTTGTGTGATTCCCACTGTGCTTTGATCTCCACCTTACCACGTCCATGAGGGCGTGCAAAACGGTGGTTTTTGGGTACAGTCCCGAGTCACATGGAGGCAATGAGCGATAGGAGGGGTTTCGTCTCTCCCGGTATTGGGGGTTGATGTTGCGCTGTGCTTGATTGGCCGTAACAGGGAAGTCCCTGGCCAGGGCTGATCAGAGATTTGCTGGTAAGTGTTACCAGTAGTTTCTCGACCCGTTATGAGCCTCACATCGGCACGACTTATCGGTTATTGGGGTCTGACGTTTACCACCCCTAGACTTGATATGCGACATATCAGACGAGGAGACCGGACTGCATGGGAAGTGTTGCCGGTTGGCTCGACGGGAGTTGTAGCAGGTTCGCTTGTTCTCTTCTGATCGCTCAATACCCGGGTGGCCGTTACGTTTAGTTGACCGCTTGCGGCTTGGGGGTGCTTGATATGATCATCACTCACTGCCGGTGTATTGACGAGTCTCAGAGTCCCACAATGGAGTTTCCTAGTCCAGACGAAACGTTGTGGTGCGCGTATGCGATATGCACATGGACCCGATTAAAATACGCGTATAGGATACCGTATATTGATCGGGCGGCTTGCTTTTGGTTTGGGTCATATGTGATATGACCGGATTGATAAATCAAGTGTTGATTTATCATTTAACCATTAGTTTCTCACTAGAAATCCTTTCTTGTGATGGATGGATGTATGCATGCATGTATGTTTTTCTTCCTTTCTAGTTTCATGCACATATGGATGTGCATGCACACATGCATACATACATCATTCTATCATGGTTGATTATACAAGGAAATGGTGGCAATATAAGACTCACACCATGGGTTTTTATTTGGATTATTATTTGATTTTTGGTTAAAACAAAATGGATAAAGGAAAGGATAATTCATGGAAGCTTTCTACACTCTTCTTGACCTAACCATGCTCACCCACCATTTAACCATGGATTACTTTTCCTTTTGGGTTTTAACTCAAGTTCAATAATGATTCAACCATGGTTTGAGATGAGAGATAAGAAATATATATTGATATATTTTTCTATTTTTCTTTTAAGAGTTATTCTTATCTTCTTCTAAAATAGCCATCATCTTCTTCCTCCTTCTTCACTTGCTCTCTAGACTTTTGTAGTGAGCAAATTACATAACAAGATTGGATTTTGAAGTGAGAATAAGAACCACAACATCATTCTACACAAGTTTAGCCAACTTGTTTAGAGTGTTAGCTTCATTTCGTTCACTTGATCGGATAAAGTTGCAAGCTTGGACAAAGCGGACTCCGGGTGGATCATTGGTGACCTCGAGGAGTTCAAGCGGAGCTTTTTCAAACCCCAAGTAGCCGAGGAGTCTAGCGTAGGGAGCTACAAAGGTTGTACTCTCAAAACCCTAGCCTCTCTTTCATATGATGATGTGAATAATTTAGAAACCTTAATTTTTCTAGGATAGATCCTTTGTAAGTTTACTTAGCACCATTAAAATTCATTCTTTGGTTCATGTGATGCTTCCAAACCCTTCATGAGGTGCTAGGCTAACCTTTCATCAGCCAAATGGAATGAGGCCAATCAGCATTACTCAAATAGGAGTGCATTCATATATGAATAACCCGAAAGAGAAGCAAGTTCTCAAAACCATTACTATCAACGGAATACCAAACACAAGTATCTACATCTTCGACTATCTCGAAGAATCCTGATACTTCCAACAAATGGTTCTCTACTTTATTCTTATACCTATAACTTCTCAATATCCGGACCTTGCATTTCAATGAAATACTTGTACGTCTGGAACTGGAGAAGTCATGAGTAAACAGAATATAGTACGAGTACCAACCCCTTTGTCCTAATGGACACCGGACAACATACATTACTTTGTATAAGTCCACTGTGTTTAATAACTCAAACCATGTACGTCGTAGGTTGAAAACTGTACTATGGTCAAGAAGAATTACACCGCTGTTGAATGCATCTTACCTAACCATCAACTGATATAGGTAAATGTTACAGACACAATTTGAAAAGTTTATATCTCACTTTATAAAATAAACGTATAGATATATCAGTTTGAAACTGGTGCATAACTACGAATATTCAAAACCAAAAATTTGCCGTCATGCCAAAACCATATGATTTCTTCAAATATCACTAATTACAATGAATTCCGATATAATGAGGATCTAATCACCCAATTCCCAATATCTTACTCCCACTCACCATCTGTAATAACATACAGATGTGAGAAACTGATCTGGTAAATACATACCCTGGATTTAGATTCCAATTGGGAAAACAATTTTCAATTAATATCGCACAGTGAAACTGAAACATGAAAATATTTCAAAGGGATTAACTGGTATTCCTAG
Source organism: Agapanthus africanus (assembly GCA_030015575.1). NCBI lineage: Eukaryota > Viridiplantae > Streptophyta > Magnoliopsida > Asparagales > Amaryllidaceae > Agapanthus > Agapanthus africanus. The sequence goes on from JASDDO010000019.1 coordinate 32,107,057, forward strand.
TAATGCCTCTTCCACTATCTTGATTCATGACTATAACCGTATAGTTCCATGCCCTCACTCCAATCCCTTTATTATGTCTTTACTTATTACTTTCTATACACCTTCTTTAGGCTAATTAGTTTTCTTCCTTCCTTACCTTTCGGCATCAGTCTAAGGTTTGGAAGAAGACTATCCAATAAGCGTAATAGGTGTATACTTCTTTTCCTAGGAGCCCTCGCAACCTGAGAGAAGGTAATGGGAAAAGATATCTGAATAATCCTATTCTATTTCTCCTGAACCGGAAACCATCCTCGAATCTGTAACGAATTCCTTCGAGTTCTTATGTAACTATACGATGACATGTCTAAGCATTATGGACGTTCGTAGTGATACGAAGTGTTCTGGAGAAATCCAAAGTGGATGTGGGAGTGACAGGGGTATACACGGTTTTGTCATGAATGATAGCATTCGCAATTTTCTTTGCCGTTATTCTAATCCTTTTATATGTCTTTACTTATTACCTTCTGTACACCACCTTTAGGCTAATTGGTTTTCTTCCTTCCCCGCCTTTCGGCACCTGCCTATGGTTTGGAGGAAGACTATCCATTAAGCTCAATAGGTGTACCCTCTCCTAATCCTAGGAGCCTTCACAACCTGAGAGAAGGTAAAGGGAAAAAAGACAACCGAATAATCCTATTCAATCTCTCCAGAACCAGAATCCATCCTCGAATCTGGAACAAGTTCCTTCAAGTTCGTATGTAACTATACGATGGATTTATCTAATAGGAGTGGATGTTCGTAGTGATTTGGGGTGTTATGGAGAAATGCAAAGGTGATATAGAAGTGGAAATGATATATGCGACATTGTGACATTCCTGTTCATATCAGAATTTTGCATTATTATATTCCCCATTCTTAATCATATTGCAAATAAATAGGTGCTTTTGATCCATGTCTGCTGAATAGTTGCAGGTTACAGGTTCTCGGAACAATACGGTGAAAATGGTGAAAAGACGCTACAAAAGTGAGACTATGACCAACAAATAGAAGAATCTTTATTATGCCGCCTACAGTTTAAGGAACAAATGAAGATCAATGAACAGTTCGATTGCACAAGTACGAGGGCAGCACAAAGATTCAAGACTTCAATAAGAAGCAAACGGTAAAAGTCCACAACATTCTACACTGTGGAAATCTGGAAGAAAGTAGAAAAGATTATGAGAAATCAAGAGAAGAAAACAGAAGCAAAAGGCAACAGAAAACAACCCTAAAAAATGAGATAAAGAACCCTCCATATGGCCGCGGATCCGCGGCCAAACATGGCTTATGGTCGCGGTTCTGCGGCCGTGCTGAGCACATGTCGGTGTAGTTTGACGGTGGGTGTTGGTGCGTTTACCAGACTTCTCACGGTAGTTTTGTAATTTTAGATATGGATCAGATGTAAACCCTAGGGTTTCTATTATCTATAAATAGGAAGCCTACAGCTCTTTTTTGAGCATGCCTCTTTTTATTTTCCTAGATTAAAATTTTCATTCCTTGTAATTGTCAAAGAGTGCATCAATAAAGTTTTCTTATCTTGAATTTCTTATCTAGCAATTTTATTTCTCTGCAAATTTTTTATCTGCCGTAGTTCTTTTCCGCAAGTTAATCAGATTATTAAAATAAAAAAAAATGAATTCCTTTGTTAATACCCTAATGAGTGAGTAGTTCCTCACTTGTTAGGGTTAGGTTTGGGGAAGGTTTGAGAGATGAAAATCTCTCACCCCTTTCTTGCCCGTTCAATATTTTAAAATAAGGGCTCTATGCAAACCATACACACATCGCTCACTACGGCACCCTATCCCATGAGGTAGCGATGATTCCATAGTTAAGACCGGTTGTGTTTGATTTCCATAGAGGTTAGGACTAAGAGTTAAGAAAGGACGGACAAGGACCAAAAGGAAGAAACCTAGTTTCTTCCCGGTCGTGCTAATCTCTTTTATTAACTATTACCTTAACACCTAAAGTTCTTAATTAGGGCAAAGAAAGCGGAGAGAATAATTGACTTTCCAAACCAACCTAATCCTAACCCTAGCAAGGTTTTAATCAAAATCAATTTCAATCTCAGTTTTTATAGAAAATCAAAACCTACCACAAATAGGAATTGATTCGTTAGAACAACTAGAAAATACACGTTTTCCCTGTGGACCGACCCGTACTCAACCGGCTAGCTACCAAGCGACACCATTCTTGATTGCGGTATATTCTTAACTTTGATCTTTTAAAAACGCACGCACGCGAAAGAAGTACAATCAAATGGCGCCGTTACCGGAGATAACGGTAGTTATTTTCTTTTTGTAATTTCGGGTTAGTTAAAAATTAAAAAAATCATAAAAACTGAAAAATATAAAAACAATTTTTTTTTATCATCTTGTTATTTTTTTGAAGGGTTTTCGTGCGAATTGTGCAGGATCAGAAAGACGAATAGATTCAGATCTGGAAAAATCCAGCGAACAAAACAGAAAACAGCAGATCTGAACATACAGAGGAGAACCACAACAGATAACAGAAGAATTTTGGAGGATTGAACCATCTTGTTGACCGCGGAACCACCGCAGATTGATCCATTTGATCGCGCTTCTGCCGCAGCTTGGTGACGACAGCCCTCTGAATCTTCTGTGTAAGCATTCTTTTTCTCTCTGTAACCCTCTGATCTCCTCTAGAAAATTTTCCTGCAGGGTTCTTTGCGCAAAACTTCTCCCCCTTCTCCAATAACTTGATCTTGTGCAGGATTCTTTGCGCCGCAAATAAAAAAAAATTTGGCAAGTGTTTTGTATTTTTATGTGCTTACTGCTTTGCATTTTTAAAACGGATTTTTAAGGGGCTATAACACCAATCCAGATTGAGTGGGGATTTCATTACCCTTCCTAGGACCCAAAAAATCACAAAAAGCATTTTGCTTCAACTTTTGAGTTAATTAAAAAATATTTGACTCAGCCAATAAGGACTGTCATGCTCATTAGAACAAAGGAAAAGTTGTAGGCATTGGTCGTTTATCTAAACCTGACTTTATGGTGCCTAGGCTAGACAAGTGGGAAAGGTAATTTTAAAAGGCCCGTTTCACGATGATTCGTAAGCGGATCCCTCCTTTCTTTACTTGTGCTTACCTGGCCACAATTGGCGGTGAAGAGGCGATTTGAGGATCTCACAACTTGCCCTTTGAAACAGTTAGGAACAGTCTAGTTGACTTGGGAGACCCTAGCTCTAGGCTTGATTGTGCATATTGTGATTGCTTGAAAGTGTGTCTAATCTCCTTATAAAAATCTTTTTGCAAAAAACTCCTTATAAAAAAAACACAAAACAAAATTTTTACAAAAACTTGCCAATTTGTCGCTAGAAATCCATTGCACCCCACTTTCTCTCATTGACGTTTTCTTATCCCCACCTTCTATTTTTTTACCTTTTGACTACACTACACCTCTTTAGTGTATGTCCAGTTGGACTAGGGACACTAGCGCCCGTTTAGTCCGTATCTCGTTAGTGCCGACTAACGATGCTTTCGACTCCGAAGTCAAAATTCCATCCACTTCTTTACCTTCATCTTCAAATTCATCATCTTTTAAGGAGATGTCAGGATTCAATCCTAACAACCCCTTACCTACGGGACTGATTCCACCACCACTGGGTGCGAATAACCCACCACACCCTCCTGTCGAAGCGCCCTAATGAATCGCACTCCAGGATCTTTTCTATCCCATCCACACCGCACTTCCCACTTGTCTTTCACTTCCACCGGCTAATGGGAACAACTTTGAAATTAAACCCCACTTCATCAATATGTTGCCCAAATTTCACGGGCTAGAATCCGAAGATACCTACATCTTCATTAACAAATTCCAGAATGTTTGCGCAATGATGAAGACCACACAACTTTCTGATGATGCTATAAGGCTACGTGTCATTCCATTACCTTTATGTGACCTAGCCAAAAAATGGTTATATAGCACAGCATCACACTCCATAAAAAATTGGGAAGAGTTCGTTAAGGCTTTTCTAAAAAAGTTTTACCCACACCACAAGACAGCGAGAATTCGCAATGAAATTATTCAATTTTCCCAGCTTCCTTCCGAACCTTTTTGGAAGTGTTTTGAAAAATTTAAGGACCTTCTTGTTCAGTGCCCTCACCATGATATCGAGAATTAGCAACTTTGCCAAACTTTATACGAAGGACTGAACCCAGCAACTAAGCAGTTGTTGGAAACCATTTGTCAAGGTCACTTTCTTACAAAATCAAGCGAGGAAGCATGGCAATTTCTCGACGATCTTGCTGAACAAACACTTCAGTGGGAAAGTACTAAGACCACTTCATCTACTTCATCAGGTCAGTCTAAGGCAGGCATACATCAACTTGATATGTCGTTTGCAATGAAGGTCGAAATCGCCGCACTCACGAAAAAACTTGAAGCAATTGAGAGCAAGTTCTCATCGCCTTCTCCTGCCCCTGCTTTACCCCCATGCACTGTTTGTGCTTGTTGTTCGGATCCGTCCCATCTAACCGAAGAGTGTCCTTACAACCCACCTGTTCAAGGACAAGATCAAGTCAATGCCGCCTTTCAGCAAAGACAAAGAAATGATCCATACTCTTCAACTTACAATCTTGGTTGGAGGAGCCACCCAAATTTTGCTTGGAATCAAAATCAACAACAATTCCAAGGCAATAACAACTTTCAAAGACCTCCTCCACAACAACAAGCCCCTCAACAAACTCAATATCAGCAACCTTTCCAACCCCAACCTTAGCAAAACCAAAACCAAATAAACAATTTTGTACCAAACAATTCTTATCCTCAAAAAAATTTTGCTCAGCCGAATAACGATAAGGTTTCCTCGCTAGAACGAAGTCTGGATGCGTTTTTAAAACAATCTACGCAATCCTCAGCCAGCATCCAATCGTCCATTCAGTTTTTGGTGCAACACACTGCTTCACATGATCAGAGCATCAAAACAATTGAAGACCAAATTGCACAACTGAATGCTGCGTTAAGCGAGCGAGAAAAGGGTAAACTTCCATCTCAACCACTGCTAAATCCCAGTCACACACAAAATACTTATGTTGCTCATGAACAACAAAATCATAATGTGAGTGCCGTGACTACATTGAGATCTGGAAAGGTATTGCACAACAATGTTGGTAATAATGATGAAACCCCGGCCACCGCTTCTTCTTCTTCTTCTTCATCTTCTTCAGAGCCTATTCTTCATTCTTCACAAGGCTCTACTTCTTCTAATTCGAACGGACCCATATCTCACTCCATGAAAATACCAACACTAGGATCCGTTCCAACTCCGCAATCTACTCCACAAACATTGGACTCAACAAATTTTCAGAATATTCCATTTCCAAACAGGTTGATATCCAATAAACCTACTCCCCAAATGGAGAAGATTATGGAGTTATTCAAACAGGTTAGCATTAACATACCTTTCTTGGATGCAATCTAACAAGTCCCTTCTTACGCGAAAATCTTAAAGAACTTATGCACCAAGAAGAGCAAATCGCAGGTACCTAAGAAAGTTTTCTTGGCTAGTGCAGTAAGTGATACTCTTACCCAACTTTTACCCCAAAAATATAAGGACCCTGGCTGTCCTACAATTTCAATAACAATTAGGGATAAGAACATCAATCGCGCACTTTTAGATCTTTGTGCCAGTGTTAATTTGCTTCCCTATTCATTATATGAACAATTAGGCGTTGGAAAGCTGAAACCCACACATTGTACTCTCCAAATGGTCGACCGATCCATCACCCATCCTAGGGGTGAGTTAGAGGATGTGTTGATCAAAGTAGGGGACTTCATTTTCCCCGTTGATTTCATTGTTATGGACACACAGCCTGTAGCTAACCCCCGGAGTCAAATTTCGGTAATACTCGGTCGACCATTCCTTGCGACTTCTAATGCGGTGATCAATTGTCGAAATGGTTCGATAAACCTATATTTTGGAAATATGACAATTGAACTCAACATTTTTAAGTTGGGGAATCAGCTTTCCGAGCCTAATGCTAGTATACTTGATATTTGCTCGATCCAAGAGATCACGCAGGAGGACTGTGAGCTCGAAAAATTTCTGTTCGATCACAGCAGTTTTGATGCTACTTGTGCGTTCCTCCTTGAATCTGACACAGCTTTCACACCCGATAACGATTACGAGCGTTTCACGTTTTTGGACGATTTTGAAGAATCACCACCCGAGTTTGAGTCCTTTGAATTTTCGGATGTGTTACCTGAACCATCCGACTCGGTTGCTTACACTCGCTTCGAACCATTGTTGGAATCCTTCGAGTTCGAGACAGTTTCACCAATTTTACCTTCAATTGTTTCACCTCCAAAACTCGAACTCAAGCTATTGACGTGTCACCTTAAATACGCTTACTTAGGTGAGAATGAGACCTTTCCTGTTATCATATCGGCATCTCCAGCTCTCGAACAAGAGAAAGCCCTTTTAATGGTCTTACAAAATAACCGGCAAGCTTTTGGCTGGACTATGGCGGACATCAAGGGGAATAGTCCTCTCATAGTTGAACATCATATACATATGATAGATGATGCCAAGCCAGTAAGGGATCCACAGAGACGCTTCAACCCCATAATGAAAGAGGCTGTTAAAAAGGAGATTGTAAAATGTCTTGATAGTGGTATCATTTACCTTATCTCTGATAGCCAGTGGGTTAGCCCCATTCACGTTGTCCCAAAGAAATCGGGCATAACGGTCATAACTAATGAGACGAATGAGTTAATACCTACTCGCACCCAAACTGGGTGGCGAGTTTGCATCGATTATAGAAAACTCAACGCCGCGACACGGAAAGATCACTTTCCATTACCTTTTATTGATCAAATGCTAGAACGATTAGCTGGGCATGAATTTTACTGCTTTTTGGATGGCTACTCCGGCTATAATCAAGTTCCCATCGCCGAAAAGGATCAAGACAATACCACATTTACTTGTCCCTTCGGTACATTCGCTTACCGTCGCATGCCCTTTGGGTTATGCAATGCACCCGCTACTTTCCAGCGGTGTATGATGGGTATCTTTTCAGACATGGTGGAAAAATTCTTGGAGATTTTTATGGATGATTTCTCCATTTTCGGCGACTCCTTTGATGAGTGTTTGCTACACTTAGACGCAGTTCTTACCCATTGTAGGGATAAGAACCTCACTTTAAATTGGGAGAAATACTACTTTATGGTACGAGAAGGTATTGTCTTAGGACATATCATCTTGCAAAATGGCATTGAGGTTGATAAAGCTAAGATTGAAGTCATTCCAATCTTCCTCCTCCCAAGTGCGTCAAAGACATCCGAGCCTTACTTGGCCATGCCGGTTTCTATAGACGGTTCATCAAGAATTTTAGCAAGATAACTAGACCCTTGACTCTTTTGTTGGCCAAGGATACCACTTTTGATTTTGACTCAAGCTGCATGAAGGAATTCGAGTCATTGAAACACTCACTTATTTCTGCGCCCATTCTTTCATCTCCCGACTGGACGCATCCATTTGAAATTATATGCGATGCATCTGATTTCGCCATTGGTGTTGTCCTTGGATAGCACATAAATAAGATTCCGCACGTAATTTATTACGCTAGCCGAACATTAAACGAGGCCCAATTAAATTACACACCAACTGAAAAAGAATTCTCAGCTGTCGTGTTTGCACTAGAAAAATTCAGGCCCTATTTAATCGGCTCTCCAGTCATCGTTTACACAGACCACTCAGCTCTTCGCCATCTTCTTGTGAAGAAGGTTGCTGAATCTCGGCTGATACGTTGGATTCTCTTGCTATAAAAGTTTGACCTTGTTATAAGAGACAAGAGAGGATGCGAAAACGTAGTCGCCGACCATCTTGCAGTGTGGCTTCTACTGGCCACGACTTTTTAAAGACGCATACGAATACTGCAAGACATGCTCCCGGTGCCAACACTTGGGCCGGATATTTCGGAGAAATGAAATGCCGCTCCAACCAATTTTGGTTGTTGAAATTTTTGATGTTTGGGGGATAGACTTTATGGGACCATTTCCTAATTCTTTTGGGAACATGTATATTCTACTTGCTGTTGACTATGTTTCAAAATGGGTCGAGGCTGTGCCCAGCCGAACTAATGACAACAAGGTTGTCGTTAGATTTCTCAAAGAAAACATTTTTTCTCGGTTTGGGCATTCTCGCGCGATTATTAGTGATAATGGATTTCACTTTTGTAATAGGACTTTCGAGTCCCTAATGCGAAAATACTCCATTACTCACAGGCTGTCAACGTCGTATCATTCCCAAACTTGTGGGCAAGACGAGATCTCGAATCGGCAGATTAAACAAATATTGGAGAAAAAGGTTTCCAAAAACCGTAAAGATTGGCCATCAAAACTGATTGATGCACTTTGGGCATTCCGTACTGCCTATAAGACCGATCTTGGCATGTCTCCATACAGGCTTGTTTATGGAAAGGCTTGCCACCTTCCTGTTGAAATAGAGCATAAGGAATTTTGGGCAATTAAAGAGTTGAACCTATCTTTGGGAGATGCAGGCAATAATAGAAAGCTGCAGTTGAATGAATTAGACGAGCTGCGGGATGAAGCCTATGAGAACGCAGTAGTCGTTAAAAACCGAATGAAGGTGTTCCAAGATAAACACATTATGAGCAAAACTTTCAAACCTGGTCAACAGGTTTTGCTTTACGATACTCGGTTACATTTCCATCCCGGCAAGCTGAAATCTCGATGGAAAAGGCTATTTTTGGTACGCACCGTATATCCGTACGGTGCGGTTGATCTAGAAAACCTGGAGGACGGTACACTGTTTAAAGTAAACGGACATCGACTTAAACCGTTTCTCACTGCGGACCCTTCAGAGGAGCTCCTGTTTTTGCTGGAGCCGATTTATACTGACCGATCTTCCTCCATCTACCCCTAAATTTTTGATTATCAAGCCAAAACACTGTTTCAAACAAGTTTGGGGGTATGTATCATTTTTAATTATATAAAAACAAATAAACATAAAAAATAAAAAAAATTGAAAATAAATTTTTTTGGGGGTATTTTTGTGAATTTCCAGATTTAATAAAATAAAAATAAAAATTTTATTTGCAAATAATTTGTTAGATATGTATGCCCTAGAGGCCATTATTGTATAGTACTAGTTTGTATAATACATTTTGGAGGCTTGAGATATATATATACGGTTTTACGACAGTCCTGCTCGATATAGTAGTATTCTACTTGGTTTGTTTCTATCTTAATATGTGTATATGTTTCTTTTAACATATCGCTGAAACATATTGATGGAGACATTAGGATTTTTGCTTGACTACCGGCGTTGTGATGGCGATCACACTAGTGGGGGCTGGGTAGTCTATAAGCACATCCTTATTCTTGGTCCCCAGTCTTAGGATTATCCAGACAGGGCATCGATACTTCAGAGTAGACTGGTGCATACGCTTCTCTTCCCAGTATGGGAGATGGTCTGTCCCACAGCCATCAGTACATCGTACTGGAGATAGTATGCGGGTGCTCGTTAGGTTACGAGTACACTGGACATGACTCGTCGGGAACTGTTGGTTGGTATTATACCTATCGTCAGTTAACAGTTCCCAGGTGACATGAGTACAGCTTAGTCCGCTGACTTGACACTGTCACTTCGCCTCAAGTGTGTTCCCACCGTTCTTTGATTACTACCCTACCACGGCTCTACTGATTCGTGCAAACAGGTAGTAGTTGGGTGCAGTCCCGAAGCACTTGGAGGCAGTGACGGTTAGACAGAATTCGTCTCTCCCGGTATTGGGAGTTGATATCGCGCTGTGTCTAGGAGAGCCATTACACATAGTCGTACCTGGCCAGGCCAAGCGAGATTTGCTGGTAGTGTTACCAGTAGTTTCTCAGGGTGTTTTGGGCTACACTCCGTCACAACTTGTACCGCTATTAGGGGACTGACGTTTACCACCCCCTAGGCCCGCCATGCGATACTCTTAGACGAACAGACCGGACTGTACGGAGATTGTCACATACAGGCTCAGTAGGAGTTCGGATGGGTTCACCTCATCAGTCTTCTTATCGGCATCTACCTAGGGACCGTTACATACAGCTAGTGCCGCTTGCGGTCTGTGGTTAAACCCACTGCCAGCGTAGTGTTGAGTCTTTAGAGTCCCATACAGAGGGTTACTCGCCTTTGGGCAAAACAGAGTAGAGGTCGCACGGTTTTGCGACAGGGTTCATTCACACTCGCGCACTTATGCATGTTTGGTGTCCGGGCAGTTATTCTTTGTGGGCTTTGGTTTAAGCCAGATACTAGTATTTGTTTTGGGATTGGTTTTGTCTCATTGTATTCGTGTTCCTCGGAACGCGGATGCGGGTGTGCATGCACAGTTGATAGAGACAGAGGCAGAGAATTCTCATTAGGGTTATGGTACGGGTGTGTATGCACAGTTGACTGTTGTCTTTTTCCAAACCCTAATGAGAATAGGAAATATGATTAATAATATTAGTTAACAATTATTGTGCCATGGTTGAGTTGAATTCTTGACTTTTGTTGACTTGTTGACTTTAGTTGACCGGTTGACCAAAGTAGACTTGTTGAACATCATCATTTGTTTTCAAAGTTGCTTCTTATTTTTTGCACAAAGCATTTGATGAATGAAATGATAATGGTCATTCATCAACTCACTATTACAAATTGTTAATTATTATTATTGTTTTCATTTTCTAAAATAAGAGAGCATGGTTGTAAAAATTCATTCATACTTACTTGCATCTTCTCTCTCAACCATTGCTCTCCTTCTTCCTCTAGCTCAAGGAAAAATCCCTCTCATGAGTTGAGAACCATTTTCCTTGGAGATAAAACACCAAAACTACTCTCTACTCATCCTAAGGTTGAAGGTCTAGCAAACCTAACACTTTAGTTACCTCAAGGTTGAGGTAGGAGCTCAAGTTCGAGGCCCTCGGGTGGATCTATCTTCGGTAAAGAGGAGACGACGAGGAGGAGCCATTCAAGCTACTAAAAGGAGCTAGCAAGGAGGAGAACAACAAGAAAAGAAGGAGTTCAAGACTAGGTATAACCCCCTAACCGAGTAGGTAAAGCTCGTAGTTGTTGCTAGTGTGTTGTTTAGCAAAGATCCGGGTTTTCTAGTCCATGTTACCAAAGCCCTAAAAATCGTTTTTCACCATTTCCGCAACCCCGAAAGAACCGGGAGAGGTATCGTGGACCTAATAGTGGTATCAGAGCCTAGCTAAACACACACTAGCATATTAGCAAAGTATCTAGAATTTTGATCGGACAAAAAAACCGCAAAACACCCCGGAAAAGTGAACTTTCTGCCGATTTTGTTTTCTGTTAAAAAAATAATAAATCATGTATCAAAAATCGGCTCAGGGTTTTTAAAGAACACATAAGAAAAATGATCCACCAACTCGGTCAAAGGGCCGCGGAACCGCGGCACGAGCATGCTCCTGCCGCGGATCCGCGGTCGAGTTGACTCGGCTGTGGGTCAAGTTTCCTGCAGTGTTCTTATATTGGTGTTTTATGATTTTTAAGATGGTTTGTTTCTGACCAGAATTTCCAGAGAACAAAATTTGTTTTTGGGGTGGTTACAAATCCGTATTTTGATCGAATTTCTGTAGACTTTGGATAATGGGTTATATCTGTAATGTGATATATGTATTGCACGTCTGCTAATCGCTATACATCGATTAGTGGGGGTTATACATATCTGTGATCTGTAATGTTGATGGTTTGTGTATATGAATTCGTTGGATTGTCGCGGATGAATAGCCGGGGGGTTGTGAGATGAGAGTTTTCTTTATCTTTCAATTCATGTAATATGTAAATTGATGTAATATTATTTGTATGGCCGCACATCCGGGATGAGGTTGTAGCCGCGATTGTATAATTTCTTTTTACTGTTTTTGCTCCTAGGATAGACCCAAGGTGGGGTACACAAACTACTGGGTATCTTGAAGTGCCGAGTGGCTTACTCACGTTGTTGAGGGAGGTTGCTTCGCTTCGGGTACTTGGCGGGTAGTTTGCCGCACCCGTAGGGGTCTAAGGTGGGGTATTGGCTATTCATCGCGACCGTGTAATCCGCTTTTCGTTGCGGGTTCGAACGAAACGCGGATTTCTAGTATATCCAATGTGTTCATCTGTGATCTGGAATGGCTATCATTGCATCTGACGAATGTGTATATATCTATATATGATATCTATTTAGGCGTTGCTTATGTTTTGCATCCGCGCCAGTCCAGCCCCCGCTTTGTCGTTAGTTAAGTAACCTAAGGGGTGATGACGGGGCCCCGTGGCGAATGCGGATGGCATAAGCTTACGTCATATTTTCGTTGTTTTCTGCAATGGTATGATTAATTGATGGGACGCATTAAATTAATGCAAGAAAAAAAACCTAAAAGACGTTGTTGGAACAATTTTCAAAAAAGCTGTTATTACAAGGACGTTCACTTTTGTTTTGCACAGAGATATTCGGTTATGAATGCCCAGCACCTCATTCGACGAGGCAAGGGCCGAGATCCCTTCATCGGGAGTGACCCCTTGGACAAAAGTTTGCGTCAGGATAATAACTTCACTATAGTCGATTATTCTTGCTTTGCATCGAGGTATTTAGCTTAGAATATCCTGCACCTCATTCGACGAGGAAAGAGCCGAGATCCTTTCACAGGGAGTGACCTCTTTAGCAAAAGTTTTCGCCACTATATTTTCAAAAAGGTTATCAGGTTCCTTCAACGATATCAAGTTCATTACGTTAACGGGTTTTTCGCCAAAAACCCAGCCGTAGCCCTCCGTTGTTTCTTATAAGTTATACTTAGTATTCGTGCTGCGTTTGTTGACTGTGTCAAGGCGCAGTGAACGGTAGCTGAGTATTGCTTATCTGCTGGATACAATGTGATTGGTTAGGACATTTGTGTAACCTTGTTGACTGTGTCAAGGGTTATGCGGGTGGGTTTAATGCAATCAAGATAATGACGGGTTGAACTTGACTAGGACTCTTTGATTTGTTGACTGTGTCAAGGTCACTTGGGTCCTAGGGGCAAAAATCCACATCGGGAGTTTCTAAAGAAACTGAAACTTGCAGATTTAGCATACCTTCTGGAGTGTGGTGACTAGAGTGGATTCCATCTAGGTCATCACACAATGATAGTTGGATCCCGATCCAACTGATGAGTTGGATTACTCTCGGGAGATTATTTCACTTAACAATCAATGCTATAAACCAAGTAGGTGTCTAGAACGGTGTTAGCGGGGCTACGCCTCCAGGGAGAAGAGGTTACTTAATTAAGGAACTTCACGAAAGCGTTGGAAAACCTCCCTCGAAGTACCAACACTAGCCTGGCTGAAAGGTTAAGAAAGTATTGTGACGTGCGATTAAATCCTGACTAGTTCTTCTTTTAAAAGGTTTTAAGAAGAATTTGAGGAAACAGTGGGAGCCATCCTGGTTAGATAAACTAATAAACCAATCTAATCTTGCAAGAGCGCACGCTGAGTGTTTCTTTTCTCTCTCTCCAGGTAGCAACCATTTCACGCCCTAATCAAGATAATAAAATGTATCGCTTGACCGATCCGAATTCTTATTCGGGGCTGGGGAACATTGGTTCGGCTCTAACTTGTGACAACAGTCATAAATTTGAGCAAGGGAAAGAGGATTGTATGGATTCTAAGGATACCCAGTTGAAGAAGAAGCATGATTTTGCGTTTACTTCAGGTGTTCTTGTAATTGAGAACTGCTTTACGGTCAGCCCTACCTCCTGGGTACTTGATACCGGATCAGGATCTCATATCTGTAATTTATTGCAGGGACTGAGAAAAAGTAGGAAAGTTGCACCTGGTGATATGTCGCTCAGAGTAGCGAACGGAGCACAAGTTAATGCTGCAGCCGTCGGTGAATATCACCTAGTGTTGCCAAATGGCAATACTATGATTTTGAACGATTGCTACTATATACCTTCCATAGTTTGCAACATCATATCAGTTTATTTACTTGATAAAGATGGATATAAATTTGTTCTTAATAGAAATATCATGAACATTTACCTTTATAAGGTACTGGTTGCAGAAGGTACACTGTGTAATGGTATCTACGGTCTAAATCAGAATACAGTTCTCAATGTACAAAACATACGCAAGAGGAAGAATTCAGATACGAATGAATCCTACTTGTGGCATTGTAGACTTGGTCATATCGGAGAGAAAAGACTAAGTAAGTTGCATAAAGATGGACTCTTGAATACGTTCGAGTTTTCATCTTATGAAACTTGTCAGTCTTGTCTCAAAGGGAAGATGACCAAATCTCCGTTCACCGGACATGGAGAAAGAGCAACAGAGCTCTTGGGACTCATACACAGCGATGTATGTGGTCTGATGTCTATACATGCAAGGGGTGGGTTCTCGTACTTCATCACATTCACTGACGATCTCTCTAGATTCGGATATGTGTTTCTTATGAAACACAAATCTGAAGCTTTTGAGAAATTCAAGGAATTCAGAAACGAAGTAGAGAACCACACTGGCAAAAGTATCAAGATCCTCCGGTCTGATGGAGGAGGGGAGTACTTAAGCACGGAATTCCTAGATTACTTAAAAGAGAATGGTATTCTTTCTCAGCTTACTCCTCCTTATACACCGCAGCACAACGGTGTATCGGAGGGGAGGAATCGTACCCTATTGGATATGGTTCACTCCATGATGAGTAGTGCCGAGTTGCCTCTTTCATTCTGGGGATATGCACTTCAAACAGCAGCGCATCTATTGAATCAAGTTCCATCCAAATCCGTGCCTAAGACTCCATATGAAATATAGAGTGGTAAGAGTTTGTATCTTAAACGTATTACGATTTGGGGTTGCCCAGCTTATGTCAAAAAGTAGAACCCAGACAAACTTGAGGCACGGGCAGTTTTGTGTAAGTTTGTGGGATACCCAAAAGATTCTAGTGGGTATCTATTCTACCATGCAGAGGAACAGAAGATAATTGTTTCAAGGAATGCCACATTTTTGGAAAAGAATTTCTTGTTAAAAATATTAGTGGCAGCATGGTAGAACTGGATGAAATTCCAGAAACACAAACTTTAACTAAAGATTTGGTGGAACCGCTAGATTCAGTTATACCTAACGAACCTCAGCCACTCCGCAGATCTGGTAGGATTTCTCATCCGCCCGAGAGATACTATGGTTTTCTCCTAGACGGGGATCGAGAGGATTGCATCTTGGAAGAAGATGACCCTACCAGTTTCAGGAAGGCTATTATCAGTAGGGACTCTGATAAGTGGCTGGAAGCAATGCAATCCGAAATGGAGTCCATATATGCCAATAAAGTATGGTCCTTGGATATTGCTCCACCTGGGGTAAAACACGTTGGATGCAAATGGATCTACAAAAGGAAACTTGGTGTAGATGGGCAGGTAGAAACCTATAAGGCTAGACTCGTTGCAAAAGGTTTTCGTCAAAGATCTGGTGTGGACTATGACGAAACTTTTTCTCCAGTGGCAATGCTCAAATCCATTTGGATCCTACTTGCCATTGCTGCCTTCCATGACTATGAAATCTGGCAGATGGACGTTAAAACGCCTTTTCTGAATGGCTGTTTGGAAGAGTACGTTTACATGGATCAGCCAGAAGGTTTCGTAGACAGTGGGAGCGGCGGGAAGGTGTGCAAGTTGCTTAAATCCATTTATGGATTAAAGCAGGCATCGTGGAGCTGGAACATCTGTTTTGATGAGGCAATCAAGGAATTTGATTTCATCAAGAACGAAGATGAACCTTGTGTCTATAAGAAGATTGTAGGACGAACTGTCGTGTTCCTAGTCTTGTACATGGACGACATTCTTTTGATAGGAAATGACATTCCTATGCTACAATCGGTCAAGCTATTCTTGTCACAACGGTTCTCCATGAAGGACCTGGGTGATGCCTCGTACATTCTGGGGATCAAGATCTACAGAGATAGATCCAAGAGACTACTGGGACTTTCGCAGTCCAGGTACATAGAGACCGTACTAAAGAGATTTAGTATGTAAGATTCCAAGCGTGGTAACATACCCGTATTGCACGGAATCACCCTCTCCAAGAAGATGTCTCCTAAGACTGATGAGGAGAGGGTTCACATGAGCACTATACCCTACGCTTCGGCGGTAGGATTTATAATGTATGCGATGCTATGTACAAGACCAGATATAGCTTACGCGCTGAGCGTGGTGAGCCGGTATCAGTCAGACCCAGGTGAAGACCACTGGACGGCAGTGAAGAACATTCTCAAGTACCTGAGAAGGACTAAGGAGATGTTCCTGGTTTACGGTAATGGAGACCTCAGGGTGGAATCCTTTACCGATTCAAGCTTCCAGAGTGACAAAAATGACAGCAAGTCTGTCTCGGGTTTTGTGTTTACCCTCAACGGAGGGGCGGTATGTTGGAGGAGTTCCAAATAGGATACCGTCGCAGACTCGACGATGGAGGCTGAATACATTGCTGCAAGCGATGCCGCAAAAGAGGCGGTTCGGATGAAGAAGTTCATTAGTGAACTTCAGGTGGTTCCATCCATTATTGACCCGATACCTTTGTATTACGATAACAATGGGGTTATAGCTTTAGCGAAGGAACCAAGGTCCCATCAGAAATCCAGACACATCTTAAGGCGGTATCACCTGATCAGGGAGATCATTGATCGCCAGGAGATCGAGGTACGGAGAGTGGACACAAAAGATAACACGGCGGATCCATTCACAAAGGCCCTCCCTCAAACACAGTTCGAGCGACTTTTTGAGTTATTGGGTATGCGGTACGCCAGCAGCAGGCCCTAGTGCAGACGTTGGGTATGCGGTACACCAATTACTGGCCTTTAGTGAAAATGGGAGATTGTTAGATATGTATGCCCTAGAGGCCATTATTGTATAGTACTAGTTTGTATAATACATTTTGGAGGCTTGGGATATATATACGGTTTTACGACAGTCCTGCTCGATATAGTAGTATGCTACTTGGTTTGTTTCTATCTTAATATGTGTATATGTTTCTTTTAACATATCGCTGAAACATATTGATGGAGCCCTTAGGATTTTTGCTTGACTACCGGCATTGTGATGGCGATCACACTAGTGGGGGCTGGGTAGTCTATAAGCACATCCTTATTCTTGGTCCCCAGTCGTAGGATTATCGAGACAGGGCATCGATACTCCAGAATAGACTGGTGCATACGCTTCTCTTCCCAGTATGGGAGATGGTCTGTCCCACAGCCATCAGTACGTCGTACTGGAGATAGTATGCGGGTGCTCGTTAGGTTACGAGTACACTGGATAGGACTCGTCGGGAACTGTTGGTTGGTATTATACCTATCGTCAGTTAACAGTTTTCAGGTGACATGAGTATAGCTTAGTCCGCTGACTTGACACTGTAACTTCGCCTCGAGTGTGTTCCCACTGTTCTTTGATTACTACCCTACCACGGCTCTACTGAGTCATGCAAACAGGGTAGTAGTTGGGTGCAGTCCTGAAGCACTTGGAGGCAGTGACGGTTAGACAGGATTCGTCTCTCCCGGTATTGGGAGTTGATATCGCGCTGTGTCTAGGAGAGCCATTACACATACTCGTCCCTGGCAAGGGCAAAGCGAGATTTGCTGGTAGTGTTACCAGTAGTTTCTCAGGGTGTTTTGAGCTACACTCCGACACGACTTGTACCGCTATTAGGGGACTGACGTTTACCACCCCCCTAGGCCCACCATGCGATACTCTTAGACGAACAGACCGGACTGTACGGAGATTGTCACATACAGGATCAGTAGGAGTTCGGATGGGTTCACCTCATCAGCCTTCTTAT